>JAKKIB010000178.1:11252500-12452500 GCA_023089585.1 Melophagus ovinus
TATTTCAAGTTTCTAACTTCTAAAGGATCAGTAAATGAAATTTTTCGCTGAAATTTTTATTTTTAAAAATACAAACCACTTTCAAACGCTATCAGCTGGATTAAGGCTTTCCTTGAAATCTTTTTAAGGCTTCTCCTCCGTTGCTGTTTTCTTTTCCTTTTCATTCACAAGAAAAAAAGACCATTCAAATTGCCATTTAATTAGATTTTGCATAACATTTCATGTTGAATTTTTGTATTTGCAACCAAAAAAAAAAAAAAACAAAATAAAAAGGAACATTTTTCAAACTACAACAACAATCACAAAAATGGTCAAAATATACAATTTTCCTTCTTTTTTTTTTGTAAGTTTTTCCCATTTTTTTGTTTTCCGTTTTCTGGCCTTTGTAATTTTTATTTATTGTTGTTTTATTTAGCATATAAAAACCATTCAAAGCGATAATTTTAAATGTACATAATTGCTGGTAATTGAGAATTTCCAGCTAAGACATTTATTTATGTTAAATTTATTCGCTTTACTTTGCTACCATCAAATAGCATACATATATGCACATACAGACACACATACATACATACATACATACACACACACACACACACACACACACACATAGATATATAGACATTTATTTGGCACTCGTACTGTCCACACTTTGTAAATGTCTCGTCCTTATTCGTAACGCATTCAACTAACCACTTCAAATTCCTTTCATTTATTCATTCACTCATTTGTTACGTTTTTTCTTTTTTCCTTATTTGTTGCTGTCTCAGTTTTTTTGCTTTCATTTCACATAAGAATAAGAATTTTTCTGTTGGCGCATTTATTTGTTTATGGCTCAGTTTGCCGCTGTTCTTCTTATGCCTTTGTCTGTATGTCTGTGTGTGTGTGTATGTGTGTGTGTGTGTGTATGTGTGTGTATGTGTGTGTGTCTGTGCTTTATATTTTCGGCACATTCGTGTTTAGTTCGAGAATACCGTTATTTTTGATTTAATGCCAACGGAAGTTTTAAAATTGGTTTATTAGCCAAAATTATCTACAACAATTCCGGTTGCTCTTTTCAAATTGTTTTATTTATTTTTTTTATGGCCTCTCTTCTGCTTTATATCTACTTCCATTCTTCTTATTCGAAATTTTTTTTTATTACCCTTATTATTATTATTTTTTTTTTGTTTTTTATTCTTTATATAAACAAATAATTTTAAATGAAAAGTTTAAGAAAAGATTATTAAAACTTTCTTTGCGTTATTTATCTCTTTTGCTTTTTTCTTGGCAAAAAAACAAACAGACGTAGTGACAGACACACAATCATTCAGTTAGACATTCGGAGAAAATAATGCAATCACAAAATTTGTTGAAATGATGTTGAATTCTTGTTTGCTTTTGAGGGGGGGGGTGAAGAATTTTTTTATCGGAATTTCACACACAAACACATTGCGCTTTAAATTTATACCCCAAAGTCATGTTTCCATGCCATTTCGTATGCAGAAACCACAAAATATCTTTTTTATGGTACTTTAGACTTAGAGAAAAAGGGAAAGGGCTAAAAATAATAGATGGGAGAGAGAAAGAGATAGATATATAGAAAAAGAAAATTATAAATAAAAAGAGAGTTGAATTAAAGTCACTAACTTTTAACAATAAACTTTATTTTATTATGAATGTAAAAAATTTACATATCAAATATTTGTATGAAAATAATCGATAAAATGAAATGAAATAAAATATTTTTAAAATGCTATGAATTATATTTCACTAAACAAAAGTATTTAAATTTTATTATTACTTTTCTACTAAAAAGGGGGAACAAAAAGTCGAATGTTTCGAAAATTGAAATTAAGAATGAACATTTTTTAAGGGCTTCATTTTGAATAGCAAACACTTTTTGAAGCTTCATGAATACTAGCAAATTTTTAACAAATATCTCAAAGATGATTTGGTGCATAAATTTACGAGTAAAAACTTGCTAGATATTGGAGCTTAGAAACTTTTTCTGTTAAAGAGTACAAACGTAAGAAATTTTAACTTTTTAATTTTCCTTAGAGCGCTTTTTTTTTACCTTTCTTCTTCCATTTATGTTGAATTTAAAATATTTCTATTTGTTTAAAGTTTCCATTAGTTTTAGAATTTTCAAAGGTTGCCTAAAAATTTTCCACACTTAGTCGCCTGATATTACTAACTATTGCTCATTTTAGTTAAAATGTGAGACAGAGTTTCGAAGGCATTATTTTAAATAAAGTAAATGATTGCGATAGATGGACCAGTTTTTTAAATGATAACTCAGAAAATTAAGTCTCTGAAAATTAGACCACATGACAACTTTTGAGCAAATATTAGAGAACCCTTGAGAAATTATAGCAACTTGCTTGATTTGCTAAATAACTTTGCTCCAAAGCGATAAATTCGTTTTTAATATTACAGTTTTTTAATTTTTTAGTTTCTTTTTAAAGTGATTACTTGACCGTACCATAAAATAGCTCAATATTTAGAGGCTTTATAAAAATTCACAGAATTCTTTAGTGAAAGTTTAAAGCAAATCAAATATTAGCAGCAAAAAGTTTACAATGAGATTTAAACCATAAAAAAACGTGACTTATCATTAATGTCTTTAATAATTATCCATTAATTATATTAATTATATATTATATATAATTAATTGAAAACTTTATTAAAAATATATTACAAAATTTTTTTTATACACTTTTATTTCTATTTAAATTTTGATATTTTCTTGTTTTTTTATATTTTTTATTTTGGTTAAAGGAGTTAAAGATGATGATGGCACAAGTATAAAAAGTGGTTCCACAAATGATTTAAATTGTTTAACTAAAAAGCAACGTAAAGCACGCACCGCTTTTACGGATCATCAATTGCAAACATTAGAGAAATCATTTGAGAGGCAAAAATATTTAAGTGTACAAGAACGTCAAGAATTGGCCCATAAATTGGATTTGAGTGATTGTCAAGTAAAAACTTGGTATCAAAATCGAAGGTAACTAAGAAATATAAATATGTAACTTGTTTTATGTGAAAACTGAAACTAAAAAATCAGTTAAACAAGAAAAAAGCAGTTTTTTATCTTGGAAAAATATTTCTTTGAAAATAGTTTTTCATTTTTATTTGTATAACTGAAGGCATTTGGCATTTGCCATTTGCCATTTGCCATTTGGCATTAGGAGCTTAGTGAATTTCAATTGAAATTTGTGTTGGTTGATTTCACTAGTTTTGTGTCTTTTTTTTTTTTTGGTTTTGTTTTGCATTTATTTGTTTAAGATTTATTCACATGGCATACTAAAGTACATGATAAATTGTTTGTTTTGTGGTAGTCGCCATTTATAAATATACATATATATACATACATATAGCATACACATACGTATATATAAATTTCAAATACCATTAACAAGATCTACAAGGCGTTCGTGCTTGGGGCAATGTGTCATCGTCATCGTCATCGTCATCATCATCATCATTGTTATTGTTATTGCTATTGTCTTTGTTTTTATTATTGTTGTTATTATTGTACATGTAACTTTACAGGGTGGTCATGAAATTTTTCAATCCCTACATGTACATTCAATACAATCACATATCGACTGCCTTCTATGGCCGCATCGGCTTGCATTGAGTCACTAGCATGACAAATGAAAGACATAATTTATAGGTAACTTTACACTCACATTTGGCTACTAGAAAACAACTTAAGTAGTTGGACGGACCCAACACTAAATTATACATACATACATACATACATATACATATATACAGATTCTAATAGATATCCATATATGTATAAGTCTATGGTCTACCACTCATGGTGGTAGAGGCACCATTGGATGTTGGTTAATATTAATTGAGGCAGCCAGAACAAAAAAACAAAATGAAAATAGAAAAAATAAGGCGCAAAAATTACAAGACAAAAATGGCAAACAAAAAATTGAAAAATATCAAACAACTCCATTATGTAAATCAGTTACATATATAACATTTATTATAAGCAAAGTTAACCAAATGATGGCCCTCTAAATATCTAAATAGCGATATAAATTTATGTGATTTAAGAATTTTCTTCATTTTCATGCATGCTTTATGACCTTAAAAGCAACTTGATGAATTTAGATTAGAATATTTCTGTGAATAGAAGTCTCTTAATGTTTCAAAGGTCGTTTCCTTACTTTTGATTGAATGAAGAATGAGTTTATTATAAAGTTCCTTCCTTTTAATTCTTTTGAAGAACATTATCGTAGCGCTGTGTGGTAAATTACAATTCTGGTCTTTTGATTGAAGATATTTGGCCTTCCACATTTCTTTTATCAAATAGCGCTATGTAAATGTCCCTTAAAGTAGCTTCAGGCTTTAGGCTTCAGAAACTGAACGGATTATACAATAAATTGATTTTCCTAATTTTTTAGCTTCACCAGTTTCTTCAAATGTTAATTTTTTTAATATTTCATTTTGCAGAACTAAATGGAAACGTCAAACAGCCGTTGGTCTGGAATTATTAGCCGAAGCTGGCAATTTTGCAGCATTTCAACGTTTATACGGCGGTACACCGTATTTGAGTGCATGGGCATATCCAACAGCAGCGCAAACAGCTCATAGTGCACCGCCACCATCATCTTCCATTGATTTATATTATCGACAAGCGGCAGCTGCTGCTGCCATGCAAAAACCTATACCTTATAATTTATATGCGGGTGTACCCAGCATGACCCATTTAAGTGGTTTACCTGTAACAGTCGCATCAGTACCCTTTTCACATCTCTCAGCATCCAGTTCCTTAACTTCATTGAGTAGTTATTATCAAACAACGGCTACCAGTGCGAGATCTACACATGGAGCAGGATCTTTGCCTCTAACGCTATCGGTAACGGTACCTGGATCTGGGCAATCGTTTAATGTAAGACCAAATTCACCTTGTAATAATGGTGCAACCATAAAATTATTAGAATCAACATTGCAAGCAAATCCAAGCACAGCTCTCTCACCTCTCTCACCATCATCTCCATCAACAAGATCTTTAAGAGAACGATCGGTAACACCTCATACAGATATTGATAGACATTCTTTATCAAGTCCAACTTTAAATCCTGGCAGTCCGCCAAATCGTTCTTCCATGGATAGCAATGGCTTAACACTTCACATCCAAAACCTTGATGAGCATCAGCAAACAAACGTACAAGAATCATTATAAAGAAACAATTTTTAAAAGAGAGACGTGTAAATATATGGAGGACAATGGAAAAAGCTAAAATTTATTTATTACTTACGTTGTAAGTGGAATTATTTGTGTGAGTGCAACAGCTCCAATTTCATTCATTATTTATTTGATTGTTTAAAAGATAGAAGAATAATTTTTGAAGAATTTTATAAACAATAAATATTTTACTTTGTAATTTAATTGGTGCTTCAAATATTAATTCTAAACATATCAATTGAATGTAATGAATGTATTTACTATGTACACCCTACATCAGCCAACACTTAAATCAGCTTAGGTAGCTCTACGTAATACTTAAAAAGGTCTCGAGGCAGAACTAACTTTTTAATTTTCAAAACCGTTTTAAATTGTAATTTGGGACCACTAAAACTTGCTTATTTGTCTGTCCGTCCATACAATAATTCATTTATTTTATAGTTAAGCTACATTTTTCTGTTGGTCCGGTCCGCAATATTTAGACTCAAATTTAGGACGTTGATCCTCATGAAACTTTATTTTGTGTAAAAAAAAATTAACCACATTGGATGCTTTTTCTTGTAGCTAAATTCTTTTGTAATATGAATTTTTTTTGGCTTTTAAAGCCACCACCTTTTGAATTTCCGTTTCCTCTAAAATATTTTGCAACTTATTCCAATTGAATATTTTTCATTTCTTAACTTTTCATAAACTTTCTTAAAATGTGAATTAATTTGAAGTTGAAATTTTTGATGAAATGGTGTAAGGCATTTAAGGATCGGCATAAGATCGATTAACTTTAGCATTTTTATTTATTTTTTATATTCATGAATTTTTAATTGCTGTTTATATTTTTCGACAAAAAAAAATGATAGTTTTTGGAGAAAATCACAAATTTGAATATTTTTTCTAATATAATAATTTAGTAAGTGTGTGTAAAAATTAATTTAAAAAATTTATTATATGAAAATGTCAAATTTCAGTAAATAAAAAATTAATAAATATAACAATAAAACTAAAAGAGAATAATAAATTTATAAATGTACAAGAATAGGCTGTTTTTTTATTTTGAGAAATTTAAGGTAAATTTTCTTTTAGAGAATTGAGAACGAGAGCAGATTTTATGAAGACTTAAAACATTTACGGCATTTTGTCTTAAAAGAAGAAAGAAATTTTTTCGCATTGTGGCTGTAAAGTTTTGCTAAAAAAATTATCGCAGAGAAATATCCAGAAAAATTCAAAGTACATTTGTGTTAAGTCCTTGAAAGTTTTATCATTTTTTTGTTTGGAAACACTAAGATTCTTAAATGAAGCAAATGAATGTCAGATGGCCATCAACGGCAACTCATACAACTAATGGTCCAAGGCATACGATCTTTCAAAAAAACAATTTTTAAGAAAATTTTTTTAAATTTAAAATTTTTTTTTTTCGTAAATTTTGGCTAAAAACTATAAAATTGTGGTTAGAAAAGTAAAAGTGTTCTCAATTTACATTGCATTGTGGGCGTGTCTCTGGACCGTTTTAACCCATTTTCAATACCGGCCAACGTATATAAACTTCTAGTGATTCTGTCAAATTTGAAAGCGATATCTGTTTATTTTGTTATGGAAAATGAGAAGAATATATACCACACATAAATAGGCGGACAGACAGACAGACATAGTCGATTCAAAATTATATGATGAACATGAACTTTTAAGAATCCTTGACACTTCGTTTTAAGCTTTACAAATAGAATGATAAAATGAGTACACCACTAAATCTCTGAGTGATGGAGAATAATGAAAAATAATAAAAAATATTCAACTTAAAATGGAAATAAAATTTGAAGGTAAATGTAAATGATACGAAACAATTAACTGTTTATTAGCTGAGTTTATACATTGAAAATTACAAGAAAAATCATAGGAAGGAGAATTAGAGTAAAACAAAATTGAACAGAAGTGAACGGTGGCAAAAAAATGCCAGAAAAATTGAACAGAACTAAGCAGTGCAATGAAACAACAACCCTTAATGACAACTATATATTAATATATATATATATATATATATATGTATAATAATTAATAACAACAACAATATGATATAATAAAGAAACAGAAAAATTATATGTAATTGCATGCAACATGCATTTAACCGCAATTAATGCATTTATTAGGCCAAGTATTAAATAACATTGCAAACACTATCAAATAATGTCATACATATAAATATATAAGCAAGTATATGTGGACATATGTATATTATATATATATATATATATATATATATATATATATATTTGTGTGTGTGTGTTAAAACAAAAAGGAAAAAAAACTTAAATGATTACATTCCAAATAGTCAAGCAGACTGACGGATAAACAACCAACAACAACAACAACAGCAGCAGCAGCAAGATAGTCAACTTAATGGTGACAACAAACAGCACAATTATGTAAAAACAATTAAAAAAAACAACCAAAAATAAAACAAGAAAAAATTTAACTACCTTTACTAACAACAACAACAACAACAACAACAACAACAACAAAATTGCAACAACAACTACAACAATAATGTCTCTATGTCTCTGTGCCTCTATGGCTTTGTCTGGCTTCGTTGACTATAACGCTAACAACAAGAATGGCAACAACAAAATGCGCCAACAAATGGCAACAAATTGCAACAATAACAACAACAATAACAATAAATTTATACAACACTGTTTCATATTTTTTTATTTTGTATGATTAATAATACACTTATTTGTGACTGTGCCGCCTTCGTCCATAAAATTATCAAGAAAATCTAGAAAATTTTGCAAAAATCTAACAAAAATGAAACAGAACGATTTTATGAATAAAATTTTTGCCACATTTTTAAATATTCCACGGAATCAAATAATTTGAATATATTTGAAGATTTTTCTTTGAATTGTGCTCCATGAAAAATCTTAAGTCTAAGTTTAGCTAACATTGGAAGGTATTTTATGATAAAAAGTTTGCCTCTTTCTAGAAATTTTGTTGTCAACTTAGGCCCAAAATTCACAATGGCATATCTCGTCGAAAAAAGAAAAAGAAATTACTTTGATTGTGAATTTTGATGATTAAACAATCAGATTTTGTCGAATTTTACGCTAAATTCGTATTCAGAAATTATTTTTTTAAAGAAAGCGGGAACTTCTAAATCAACCGAGGCCACTTTTAACATTTGCATTCGGCATTTAATTCACGTACTTTTTTAAGAATTCTTCATATTAACGTAAAAAGGTATAACTTTGTTAACTGTAGCATGGGCTGGGCTTGAGCTCGGTTGTAGCTTTAAACTTCGAATAATTTTGGGAAGCATTTTCGTTTGATGTTTATTCAAATGTATAGAAAATAATATGAAAAATGTTTTACTTTATGTATCTTATGCAGCAAGACATGAAATAATTTGGCGAACTTGAGGAAAATGTATTTGATAGAAGGTCAGAATTTCGATAAAACAATTTTCATATATGAAGATTACTTTAAATTCCCGGGTATTTTAACGGGCAGCAGTTATTGTAGCAAAAATAAATGTGTTTCGTGAGATATGACATTTATGAGATTCAAGCGCTTATAATCAACCATTTATAAGATTTATTTCATTCTTTCAATTTCACTCAGTAATCTTCTCTCATTTCTAAATTTGATAATTGAACATTTAGTATCGTTTAATTTATGTTGAAGATCAATACCTTAAAAAAGTTTGGTGATGGTGATTGTGGGCAAAAGAATTTAATAAAACAAGAAATCGAAAAGCCCATACGAATACACACAAAACACACACTCACACTTCACTATCAACTAACCATGTCCTTCTAATTGGAAAATATTAACGAACAAATTCAAATTTAAGTATGAAACATACACATATACACACGCACACACACACACACACATATATATATATATATATATATATATATATGCAAAGAATGCCATACATAATGAGTATGTTAATTACGAATTTTTTTAAACTGATAAATAAGAACATAAGAACAAATAACAACAACAAATGAAAGAAACACTTTTTTTTAAAGCCAAAGGGTAAGTTTTTCAAATGATGAGAAGAAGAAGAAGACGAAAAAGAAAAAGTAGAGTACGTGCATGGTACAAAACAGCTGGTGAGACATGTCCAAAGATATTTAGCTTAACTTTCTGACAAATTGCCCAGAAACAAGAACAAAAAAACAAAAAGAAAATAATAAAAAGTTATGTGAAATAAGGAAAACACGCAGAGCAATGAAACACGTAACTTTGCGTAACAAAATATACTTAAAACAAAAAAATTGAAAATATATTAAAGAAATTAAAAAACCCACAAACAAAAAAAAGCAAAAGGCAAATTAAAGTCACATTAAAAAACATTAAAAAGTATTAACAGCTGCTGCTCTAAGAAATATGCAAAAACTAAAAGAAACCAACAACGATAAACGAACAGAAAATGGGACAAGTAGAGAGTGAGCTAGAGGGAGAGGAAGAATGAAAGTGAAAGGGAGATGAAGTGTAAAATATAGAAAACATTTCTAATCGTTCAATATTTGCCATTTTAATTGTAGCTTGCATGTTTTCTTCAATAAACAAAGAAATGACAAATAAATGGAAAGAATGAGAAGAAGAAGAAGAGAAAAAATTAATTGAAACATAAATGAGAAAATTGTAATTGTTTAGAAAATAAGAAAATAGGAACAACAAACATTTAAATTGATTATATTAAAATGGAATTCATTAATTGCTCAAGTCAAGTTTTTAGGAAATTCATTCATTCATTCATTCATTTTTTCATTTACCTGATTCACGCATCACAAAGAAATTGAGTTTAGCTTCATGCATGCATCTTATAATTGATAATTATTTAATTATTAATGAGAATTTACATACACATACACACACACACACACATACAAATGCACGTTCAGAGATACGCATAAAATATTAAAAAGTATAATTTTCAAATTATTGATTTTTGCCGGCTTTAATTATTCAAATATTACTTTATGCATATTCCTTTTATTATCGATTTAGATAATTTGCATTGCAGCAATGGCATTCATGTATGAAATCTTTCTTGTTTGTTTTTTTTATAATGTAATTATTAGGTCACTGGAAAAATTTCACGCATATTCATTATTTAAGAAGTTATCATGAAGTTGCTTATGGCAAAAAGAATGAATTAAAATCAAATGAATTAACTTTCTCAATGTTTCAATATACGAGGATCGTTTTATAAATTCATGGCACATACTTTTTATACCACAATATTCTTTTTCTAATAAAGAAAGTTATTCATTTGCCAATTTGATCAATTTTTGAGTTAAATAAATTTACTCTCTTGATTTTTAGAAATTTTGAAACCTTTTAAACTCATCAAAAAGATTTTATTAAAATTTTGAAAACAGAGATTTTTTTGTATAAATGAAATCATTCGAATCGGATAGATTCCTTCTTTCGGTTTGATAATAAGAAATGTTTGTCTAAATATTTGATCTGATCTCTAAGTTTAGAAGCCAAACTTTTGTTGTTGTGAAAAATTTACAAATTTACAAATTTCTGCTTTGCCGTTTTTTATTTAGAATACTTGAAATTTACTAATGCCACGCCCTTTTATTAAGGATTATTATTTCATATATTGATGCCAAAACTTTAAAAAGAGCATTGACTTTTTGACGTATAAATTCTGAGTTAAGTAAATTAATTAAGAAAATTAAAGAATTATTTTCTTCAAATTATACAAAAAAAACTTAAATGTCATATTTAATAATTAAGATAGACAGACAGACAGACAGACAGAGGAACAGAGAGACGGACAAGTATGAATAAATAGAGGAGCATAATAATTTATTTCAATAAAGCAATAACAAAACAATAAAACGAAATGTCACTCTCGCCCATTCATTCATGTTGTTGGAATTTTTCATAAGAAATCTCATCGAAACATTTAGATTTCGATGGCCGTACAAGAACAAACAAAATTAACAAATAAAAAAACTTTTATTTCATATAAATTTTGTATTAAAACAGCAAAGGAAGAAGAAGAAGAAGAAGAAGCAAGCACACACACACACACACACACGCAATTATAAAATGTAAATATAAAGATATGAAATTGTTGTACAAATATCTAAAGATTTCAATCGAGCACGTTCTTAATTTGCTACTGAATTTACGCAAAACTAATCAACGCAAACATTTTTGAATAATCAAATTCGTTTACTTTACGTTAATAATTTTCCAGTCAAATCTACTACAATAACATACATTTACATATATAAATAATAATTACCAACAACAACACAACAACAACAACAGCAAGAACAACAACAAAACAAAAGTAACATCTTGATAACGTGAACGACGCATTCGCTAGTGCCGACAAGAAGCAACAACGACAATGACGGGCGATGAGAGTGATTTTTATTATATGTTGTTGTTTGTTGTTGTTGTTGTTGCTGCTGCTGCTGCTGCTGTTGATGTGGATGTTGATGGTGATGCTGATGCTGATGGCAAGCCCAATCAATGTTTTTTGGATTTGTATGACAATCCCTTCCTGATATCGCTAGATGTTCTTGTTCTTGTTATTGTTATTGTTGTTTGCGTTTGTGTCGTCATCATCAAAGACAAATTTAAAATTTATTGAACACAAATGACCATAACGGAGATTTATAGAGCATTATTATTATTGTTATTATTTCTTTAGTTACATTCATAAAATGAAACATTCAATGACACGTGCGTAATCATAAAATTTTTTTGTTTGTTTTGTTGTTTCTTTTTTTTTTTTTTTGGGTGGTTTTTGTGGTTTACAAATTTTAGTACAAAAGCAGAAAAAAATCCACAAATCAAATAAATACAAAGTAGCAATAGAACAAGAAGACGACCAAGAGGAAGACGAAGAAGAAGAAGAAGGGCAAGAAAGGAAAAGGACATGAATAAGGAATAGTTGATGCGGGGAAATAAGAGATTTATAACCAAAATAAAATATAATAATTTCTGTTGTTGTTTGAAATAAATCTTTTTTTTTGTTTTATTTGGTTTTGTTTTGCTTTGCTTTGATTTGATTTCTATTAAAAAAGTATTGACCAATAAATAAAAGAAAGCACATTTAACAGTAATTATTTGTGAAATTATTTTTTACAAATGCGCGCAATTTTGATTTTAATTCTTATTGACAATGAATAAAAGAAATAATGACATTTTTGAAATTGATGTGTCCAATTTGATTGTGAATGTTTATGCGAATGAAAGAACAATCCATTAAGCGATTTATTATGCTAATAATTTCAAATTAATCATGTGGTAGGCAGGATAATGCGCCAATATCTTGATACTATTTTTGGGTAATTTTTTTCAATATAAAATTTGTAAATCTAAAAATTAGAAAAATTTATCTTACAAACACAGTGCAAGTAATTTAATTTAATTGAAGTAAGTACCCAGTTGAAATTTTGGTTGGTTCACGTCTGATTGAATGATGATTACTAAAAAAATCGTAGATTCTTCATAAATTTGTTCCTAAAGAATCAATTTCGTTTCATTTGTCAAAAGTTTTTTCGAATAAGTGAAATCAAAAAGAGACGATAAACTGAATGAGTTTTGAAGCGGAAGAATCAATATTAAGCTGCTTCTAAATGGCAACGATTTCTAAATCGTGCTAAAGTTGTTGGAAGGGCTCATTCTAAAATCGGTCATTACAACTTTTCTAATCAAGAGAATCATTTTTAAATTACTGTTAAATACTAAAGAATCATTACAAGTTTGCTCACTCGTAAATCAAAATCGAATAAAAATTTCTTAAATAACTTTTGCTTTTAATGCAAATTTTATACAATTTAACTTCTAACGAATGTCTATAAAAATCATTATTATCAAGTTTTTACTAAATTAATTATTTTTAAAATCATCAATAATAAGTTACTTACATATCTCTAATATTAGACTCTTTCTTATATTAGACCCGATACTCTAATTTTTCGAATCAATAGGAGTAACTTTAAATTGTTACTGAGCTCTGTAGAATTAACATTTAAAATATGCCAAAAGTGAATAGAAGAATAGGCAAAATACTTTATAGAGCAATGGTTTCCAAACTTCATGATACCATGGGCCCCTTTTACAATAAAAGAGACTGAGCGCCTTCCTTTTTCAGGAATGTACCGTTACGATTAATTTCGCCAGACTCGCCCTTTGAGCAAACAATGATTCTGTCAAGATTCTGCCGTCTCTACCGAATTAGAAATCGTTCTTATGGCACATCTGGTGCTATATTTAAAGTGGGGCAAGCAAATTTCTCTACACCATCTAATCTTTGGGTAACGCTTCTATGAAAATTAAGCTATTCCTAAACCAGAATGCGCTAATATTAAACTCTTTCTGTAATTAGATATTAAGCATATTTTGAATCAACTCCTCTCAACAATAAGATTTTTTAGTTTTTTTTTTGGAGAATGAATTTCAAGTGACTTTTAAAAAGCGCAAAAAAATTATCAGAATCAACTAAATGAATTTTTTTATTATATCATAATTTTTCCAATCCATAAACAAAATATACGTACCTCTGTTTATAAAGAACAAAATTAGTTTTTGGCATAGACCTCTCAATTATCTGCTCTCCGCTCTTCTTCTATCAAACCAACAAAATTATAAACATAAATAAACAGACCAATGTAACTGGTTTCTTCTGGTTTCTTTTGGTTTCTTTTGGTTTCTTTTCTGTTAATTTTTTTTTTTTTTTATAATATTCTTTCCATATTTTTGTTATACCTTTTAGATTTTACACATTTTATCCACATAAATTTACTTTGAATAGATTTACACAAATTTTGTGGTAGATTTGTAAACTCATCATCGATAATTGTATTAAAGAATGAATAATAACAATAAAAAATCAAAGCAAAAAAAAAATTAATGTGCGGCTGAAATCAAAATGAAAATTCAAAACAAAAAATACACACAAAGGAAAAAAACAAAGATTCAACTAAAATCAAAAAACCAAAACCAAAACCAAACAAAATTTAATAAATAATAAATAATAAAAACTGAGAAAGAAATCAACCAAAATCAATCAAACCATCATCATAATATTGGAAGAGAAGAAAAAAAGCGCTAGAATAATGCTGAAACAATGCTGAAATTATTGTACATGAATGTGGAAGTCAAAGTTAAATGGATGGCGGCAGTGGGCGCCAGCATGTTATTATGACAATTTAACATCATTTCTCTCCATCTCGCCAATCTGAAGTATGGCAATATATTCAACTATATTGATATAATATCAGCCACTATTGGCCTTAGTCATGGCACGAGAGCGTTTGGGGAATAAAGCATGAGGTATCAAGACTAAGGAATGGCATAATGCGTGGGGAAGGCAATAAGAAAGGGAAAGGGTTGAATGGATGGCAGCGTATTTATATTTGAAAATGAATTATTTGCAATATAATGTTGGCGCGGTTAATAAACTTGATTGAATTCTTTGGCCGCGGCATTTTGCCTGATCTGTTTTGGGTAATAGCGCTGATGATGATGGCAATGGCAATGGCAATGGCAATGGCAATGGCAATGGCAGTGGCAATGGCAGTGGCAGTGGCAGTGGCAGTAGCGGGGTAACCATCAATCAACCAAAATCTACAGCCATGCACATCCAGAGGAGAGTATTGGGCACGTATCAGGCGATATAACTAAATAAGAAAACGGTAGTCGCCATCAACAATTTGTAAAGTTAAACGTTTTGATTGCAAAACAAATTACAATAGATTGTTGTTATTGTTATTGTTATTGTTTTTTTTATGTGCAGCAACATTAATGATGATATGCATTATTGGAAAATAAAGGAATATAAACAGAAAAGAAAAATTTGTATATTTATATGTAAGTATGAGTTCGTTTAGTTGGTTGAATCAGAAATCGAAAGATAAAAAAGCAGCCTAAAAACATGATTCAGCAAAAGAAATTTCAATGCGTAGTAGTTTTATTTTGTTTTGTGTTGTTCCTCATTTCTTTCTTCATGGGATTTTTCTGTTTTATATGAATATTGATTTGATGCTGTAGATCAAAGGAGTTTTTTTTCTTCTTCATTTTTTTGTTTCTTTTTAGATCAGATCAATTGGTTAATATTGAACGCAATTTATTTATGAATATTTACAATAAATCAAATAATAAGAGATGTAAGCAAAAAAGAAGCAACAACACCAACTAAATAAATAAATAAATAAATTAAGAAGAGAAGGAAGGAAAAGGCAAAGAATCAAATGAGAAATGGTTGAATTAAGCCAAAAAGAAGAAAAAAGAGGAAATGATGAGATAAAGTATGGAAAACGTTTAAAAGAAGAAGTCAAAAGGAAAAAGAAATGATGAAAAGAAGTATGGAAGAAGTCAGGGTGAAGAAGAACATCAATCGAAGTAACGGAGAAGTCAAGAAGAAGAATAAGTGTTGCAGCTAAGTTCGTAAGAAGCCAAAAAGAAGGTAAAGAGGAAATGATGAAGCGAAATACGAAATACGAAATACGAAATACGAGAGAAGTCATGAAGAAGGGCAAGAAGAAACTATAAAACTAAGAAGACGAAGAACAAGCAAAAGAAAAGATCAAAACGAGGCCAGGAAAAAGCGAAATACGGAAGAGACCAAGAAGAAAAATTAATGATGAAGTCAAGTAAGGAAGAAAAAAAAATATGTGATTTAATGAAGTTTTTGGCGAAACGCAATAAAACAAGCAGAAACAGAAGTCAAGGAATGGTATGGAAAATTATATTAACAACTGAAAAATTTACTCAAATTTCCATTCCAATTTCCATTCTTTCAAGGCATTTGAACGCATATTTGATTCATCTTTTATTGGTTTTTTCATTTCATCACGTTTAAAGTTGAATTTATCATATTTATATAATCCGCAAAATATTTTACATTGATTTCATACAAATTTTCCATTTATTATTGTTGATATGAAATATTTTTCCCAAAAAATAAATAAAATCAAAACTAAATCATAACCAAAAAACCCCAGAAAATAAAAAAAAAGTTTATGCTGATGACATGTTTGAGACTGTTTATTATGCAAACAAATCCATTGACCCTTTGTCCTTTTTTTTCTGTTGCTTCTTGTGCTTGAAATTTTTGGTTATTTCGTTGTGGTGAAAAAAACCGAAAAAACACAAAATTTTGGCAATAAAATAATGTGAACACTTTCTCAAATTAATATATTCACGTCTATTATCCGATGTGTGTGTGTGTGTATGTGTGTGTGTATGTTGCATGCTGTATATTGTTTTATGGTTCTTTGGACAGGATCACCTTGAACTTTGTACCTTTTTCTTAGAGTTAATGTAATTTAATACAATTTTTCTTGCCGTTTTCCCTATTGCTCTCTCTTCTTCTTATTACATTTTCTTTATTTAGACTTTTTTGTTTTGTTTTTCCATTTGAGGGTGAAGAGGGTTAAATTATGCAAAAAGTACCAGCGGCAACAAAAAATTACAACGTAAAATGTTAAACAGAAAATATGAAAAAAACTTTTATCACATAAATTTATTAAACTCAAAACTAATGTTAAAATTTTATCAATAAATATAAAATTAAAAAGCAATAAATATTTTTCATTGTTTGTAATGAAAATTATTCTAAATATAAAAATAATATGAAACATAAAAGAAGAACCAAAAACTTTTTAATGTTTCATTAAAACAAGTGAAAAAAAGAGTGCCCAAGAAAATTGTAATTTTAGTTTATTATTTATACCTTTGACAGGATGAATCCAAGTTCAAAGTGAATGAAAGTTCTTTCCTAATTTTTTTTTTAGTGTTTCTACTTAAAATCAAAAAACAAAAAACTAGATCAATTTGCTGAAATGAACTTAAGCAAGCCAAAATAATTTTCTAACAAACATTTCACTTGAGAATGATAATTTTTTTTTAAGAAGGCTTCAATCAATAGATTTTGAAAGAAAGCCCTGAAAGTCTCCCATTAATGATTTAATTCTTTGATAAAGTGAAATAGTGAAATAGTCAACTCGAATTAGCAGCAGTCAAATTAAAATCTGATTGTATTTTAAACAAAGCAAACTTTTTTACAAATTTTGGTTTAAATTGGATTAGAAGCTTCTTGACAAATTTTATGGAAATCAAACAATGAAATTTTAATTAAAATTTAAGGTATTAGAAATTTTAGAACAGTTTTGTTATGCTCAAATATTTCCAGTAAGATAATTTCATAAAATAAGAACCAAGTTCTCTTAAAAGCAATGAATCTGCCAACTTTAAATTTAGCATCATTTTGGCAAATAATCAATAAAATTAATAGCTATTGATATGATTTTTAAATCGTTAATATTTACAAGCATTTTTTGTTTAACAAATTGCATGCATTTACAATAACAACAATAATAGAAATGAAAATAGAAATAGAAATAGAAATAGAAATAGAAATAATAATTGTCTTTGAAATTTATTTTTTTCTAAAGCAAATATTTATTTATATTTGTAGCTTGTTAAATGATTGAAAAAAAAAGATAAGAATATAAATATTTACATAATGTATTGAAATTTGAATATTATAATTAATATGAATAATATTTTTTATTTAATTTTTTGTCATTTAAATGGAAATTTCATGTTAAAACGATTACATTTGTTTGGTGTTTCTCTTTTATTGTTGCACTGTATTTTACTTCTTTTTTATATATTTATTTATTTATTTATTTTATAGTTGATTGTTTTAGACAATTTTAAAATTTAATTATATATATTTCAATAGAAATGAATGAAAATACAAATCACGAACGGAAATGAATTGTTAATTGCAATTCAATCCATTTGCTTTTACTTTGCTTTTTAGTTTATTCTGCTTGCTATTCTTTTAGTTAATTGAGCCTTTAAAAATTCCAAAAACTAATATATAAATTGAATACAATTAAAGGTAATTTCTTTGCTGGCCTCCATTCCTGATCCTAAAAGTCTAATTCATACTTAAATCGAAATGAAATTTCTCAAAAATTCTAAATTCTAACTTAACTTAAATTTTTTCTAACTGATTTATGCAATGCAAAAATTTCTGTGTTTATTAAATGGCTAAGGTGTGGTTAAGGTTAGATGATATTTATATATAGTTAAAGATCCTTATATGTATATGTGTGTGTGCATAAGGACTTACTTAAAAATATCTCATCAATAAATCTCATCAAATTACAAATCAGCTCGGGATTTTTGCTTGACACATACAAAATTATAGCTCACACCTGTCCACCCATCTACACACATCCACACACAGTTATACATATAAATATATATGCATAAATATGTAAGTAAATGTGTACGCATATGGAAATGTAAACATTTCAATGTTTAAATTAATGGCAATTCCGATAAATAAGGACTCCAAATGTTAATAATGCTGAATGACGCTGCAATAGTGTTTGCGTGACAGGGATATTCGTACATTGAGAGAGAGAGAGAGAGAGAGAGAGAAAGAGAGTGAAGGATATGCTAATCTAAATTTAATAGAATACAAGAAAATGAAGCAGGAGCATAAAAGCCTAAGTGTATGCTATATTTTCTGTTTTGATTTATCATTAACTATAAACGATTCCTCCCACCCCCAATATTTGATTTTTCTTCTTTACAGTTTATTATGATCCATATTAAAAATTTACATAATACATTCATCATCTTGATGTTTGATGATGATGGGAATGATGATGATAGTGACATATGTAATTTACAGTGTTGCAAGCAGGAACGTGTTTTTGAATCAACAGGCATTATAACACGAAATGTCAGGGCATACTTTGAATATTAAAATGAAAAATAGACTTTTGCATTTTATTATTAAAACTCGAGCAAAAAGTGTAATCTTTAATAAATTTTCAAAGGCCATTCATAGTTAAGGTAACCACTTGTATTTTGAAAGACTAATTCAAGGCGCTCTGGAGCTGTAACTATCCGCATTGAAGTGGCCCATGGAAATTACGGCTATTTATTTAATACCTTTACAATTTGTCCATCAAATGTTTTCTAATCATCAGTCATTTGCAACAGAATTTTATAAAGGACTCACTTTTCACCAAGATTTAAATGGCATTGGACTGAGAAGCCTTTAAATATAAAGTAAAAAGACAAAATTTGGGGTTCCAAATTGTTGATTAAATTACTCATGAAATCGGTAAATATTTTAAGATCACGTCTTCATCTGGCACTCATTAAGGCAGATGAAGGATGTACCTTAAAAGTAAGTAGAAATTTTATGTCACCCAGCATAAAACTGGAGCGTAGTCGTGAATGAATTCAACCAGCAACAAGGTCAATGCTGCAAATTTTAAATGAACTTTTCACCAATACCCAGATAACTGTAATCATTTTAAATTTAAAGCTGATCAAGAATCAATAGCCTTTAGCATTTCTCTTCTCAATGTTACAATGAGTTTAATAAAAAGAATATACCTCTGGGGGTTAGTGAATGTAAAAGCCAATGAAAGTATATCCAAATTTTTTAGAAAAAAAAAAAAACAGATCAATAAATTAGATAAAAATTTATATTGAGAACATGATTAAGAGCCATAAACGAATGCCGCACATTTCAACATATGTCGTATTAAAATCGAAAAACTACACTAAAAGAAATTCATCCAATCGATAGATTTGGATAGCACTCAATTTACAATCATTCACATATCAATATAAAGGTGTATGTGCATGTGTAAACGATAAAAATGGTAGCTGTGATATTTGTGATGATAACACAACTTAAGGATTATTAGGCTGATAAACAAGAAAATTTGTCACATTAGATGTATCAACAAAAAGAACAAAGAACAATAACAATAAAATAACAATATTGTACATGTTCAAGTGATTATTAATGCTTAAAAGAAAAACATCAACCAAACAATAAATCAAAACAAAAAGGCTACGAACTAATATAAAATAAAATGAAATGAAGGGAAATTCAATTCAACTTATTTTCCCTTTTGGCCTTTTTCCATGCTTAACTCTCTCTTATACTCTCTATTTATAAATGTCATACTTCTTGATAAATAGACAAATAATGAAAAATAATAAGAGAACATAACAGAGTTATAATGATGATGATAATCATTGTAGGCCAATAATAATCCTGATAGCAATAACGATGTCTATTGAAACTACACAAAAAAAAAGGTGGTTGCATCGATTGCAGAGATTATTAGGCTATTACAAATAAATTAAGTGCGAAGTTGTAGATTTTTTTTTTTTTTTGACCAATATGTCATACATTCCACCCATACATACATACACACACACATAAATATTCAATAATTATAGATTGATATCTTTACTCATACACACAAAAGAAAAAAAGAATCAATATAAAATTGAAGAATTGAAAATATAAAGGCTGAATGGTTTATGGAAAATAAATGAAGGTAAAGGTATTAAGCTCTTTATAATTTTTGGGCTCATAAAAATTTCTTTTTTGGTAATATTTTTTATTGATTCAAATCAAATAAATTGTATTTAAAAAAAAGTCACTGAAAAATTGGCTAAAAATGAAAGTGATTTAAAATGAAAAAAAATTGGTAAAAATGGCATCACAAAAATTTCCAATAAAAATTAAATATCTAAAAATTTTTCCATGAAAGAGAATTGAAGAAACCTGTTAAAATTTTCATCAAGAGCAATTTTCTACAAAATTCCTCATATAAGAGGAAATAAATAATAAATAAATGGTAATGTGGACAGACACTCTTCAATAATATCACAGCATACAATTAAATTGATTTACTTAGAAATGGCAAAGTGTTAGATGTTAGTTAAATGTTCATATCAAAACACTTTCATTAACACAAAGTAAAATTATTTTACTAAAGAACAAGAAAAAAACAAAAAGCCAAAAACAAGAGAGACTTAAAATGCCATAAAGTGTTGTAATATAATAATGAATAATAGAAAACATAAGTCGTTGTATTATTATTATAGGATTTAAAAGCATAAATACATACATTTACACAAGCATTTATCCAGTCAGTCATGTAGTGATTCATTCGTCCATTCTCATTTACTCATTCAAAATCAGTCAATTGTTAATGCACTTTACATGACTCCATGATCCATATGATTATGGTATTATATTACTAGCACATATACACATATATATTTATTGTTTATATATGTAAGGACGTACCATTATATAATGTCCTCTCACAATTTCATCGTTCACCGAATGAAGATAAAAAGAGAGAAAAAAGTTTAGCAAATTATATGTATCCTCCTTTATTTCAAATTCAGGATATGACTACATGCACACTCACTCACAGTAACTCTAATGCAAACGGATATATATTATAATATATCCTTTTAACATCCTGTTACTTTTATTAAAATTATCCTTAAGCGTTCTCCATTCTTTAATTTTCATTGCTACGCTCGTTTAATAACATTTTACTTCTTTTATTCAAGTTATTTATTCGTATTATTGTTGCTTCTTCTTTCTCTTGTTCTTGTTCTTTTTTCCTTTTTTTTTTGTTGTGTTGATGATGAAAGTAAATCGTAGTCTATTATCTTATAGGTCACACTTAACGGCTCATCTTTGGCACGTGCCTACGATCATATTTCATATAGAACAACAATAATCTAATAACAATAATAAATGGAACAACAACAACAATAATACCAAATAACAATAACAATAACAACAATAACAACAATAACAACAATAACAACACTTATAAAAGTAATAATAACAATAAATGAAAATGTGTAAAATGTAATTTTTTATTTTAATCATTTCAACCGCGAAATGTTTTCTAAGTCCATCATTAACAAAAGGTCACACGTGTCACATATAATACAATAATAATAATAATAATAATAATAATAATAATAAAAATAAATACTAATAAATAGTAATAATACTCTTATAATAACAATAACAATAACAATAACAATAACAATAACAAATACAAACATAAATGTTATTTTCTCCTCTTTTTTTTTGTTTAAATTTAAACAGCAAAACAAAAACCATTAAATTTTCGTCCTTTTTATATGTTTGTGCTTTTTTGCGGCTGTTTTTTTTTTCTTTTCTTTTTTGGAAAAATCCGAAATGTATGAAATTGTTGTACACACGTAAACAATAAAAAAAAAATTTCGCAAAATTTTGAATCTCATTGAAATTTAAAAAATATTATTAAAAGAGCTTTTAAAAATTTCTGCAAATTGCAATTTATTTTTAAATATTTTTTATTCCTAAAAAGTACTAAATTTCAAACAATGAACAAAATATATTAAGTGTAAGAAGAGCCTAAAAAAATATATGCCGATTTGATTCACTTTGGAACTCAAACTACTCTAAAAAAAAAAATAACCGAAAGACTTAATCATCCATGTTTTATTGAAGCGTTTTCCATGCAGCAAATGTTGCCAAAATTTTGTCATAGGTAAAATATGCCATTTAAAAACCTCAATTTGAATGGATCGAAAGCCTTATCGTCTCAATTTAATCGAAGGCACTTTACAGAGTCTTAAATTCCTCAGCACATTACATGCTGATTATTTGGTGTACCAAAAGATATTTAAAGCCAACTAAATGATGAATTACTACGGGGCACACTACCCAAAAATCATTCTATAGCAGAATAATGAGATAATTATCTCACTAGTCTAGAGAAAAACCTTAAAGACCCGATTAATTACATTTTATTTATTTGGTGCATAAATTTCAATATCAAGTATTTTGATTATTTTTATTGGTTTCATTTTATTATGCATAATTAATATAAAAATTATTTACATCATAATTTTTTATTTATTTATGATTTATGTGAATGTTTATAAGGATAAATAAAACAAGAGAAGAAGAAAGTCTCCATAATAATAAAGAGTAAACAATAAAATATACAAATAAAAATGATAATTTTGTTATGAACACTTATTCATTCTTTCCTTTTCTCTCTATACCATTATATCTCTCTTTTTCTTTCTTTCAACGTACCCAGCCTTTAAGCTTCTCTCCTTCTTTATTATTAATAACTTTGACAGCTACTTCTTTATTATATCTTAACCACCCTCGTAAATTAGATGAATTAGATTAAATGGCAAGCAAAAATAAATAAACAGGAAAAAACAAAAACAACACGAATGAAACGTAACGAAATAACTTTGAACAACTAACTTTCTACATTTAAAATGAATAAGTGAGTGGTAAATGAAATAGGTAGCACAAATGAAGAAGAGGAAGAATATAATTTTATTGTTGAATCGTGGTGCAACACTTTAATTGAAAGGGTGTCAATTTTGTCACCCCAAAAATTATTTTCTATAAGCATGTTTTTTTTAAAAACTTTTATTAATTCAACACAACATTAAACATTGTGTTTTCTCAATCATTCCTTCATTTGTTCATTCAAATATTTAAACATTATTGTTATGTAATCAATACTCTCAGTTATTCAGTCAATTTCAGTCAATAAATCAATATTTTTAAATGGTTTATAAAGTCAGCAAAGTTGTAAATAATTTTATGCTTTATGCTGAATTTGAGAAACAACTTTTTTGCATTCACTTTGTCATTACGTTTGTAACATGCGAAATAAGGCAATGCAGGTCCCACAAAGACTTTCTATTCTTGATCTGAATCTATGTCCGTTTATCTGTCATTTGTTAGCATTTTTCTTATCGTAAAATTTAGGATAGCGAGTTCAAGTTTAGCAGAAACATTGAAGAAAGTTCTTGCATGAATTTTGGCAAGAAAAATTGGTCAGAGTCCACAGTCAATCATAAGTAGTTTTTTGCTTTTTACTCGGAAATTGTAATTTTGTAAAAGTATTAAGGCCACCATCCAAAAATCATATAAATTAGCCACGCCTACACAAAATTATACAATATCAAATTTTTACTTTTCTTACGTTTACATTCACACAATTTTTCCATCACTTACTCAAATATTGAAAAAGTCTTAAAGTCTAGGAGTATCTATCTATCATGTGTGTAAATATTGCAAATGCAATTATAAATAGTGATAAAAAAGTTTACACTTTCTGAATTTTATTTTATAGCTGTAATTGAATAATTTTATTGATTAAAAGCTTAACCAAAATAAGAAAATTGCCTTGATATTCTTCTAATTTATGTATATCTAAAATATAGGGCAACAAGTTAAACAAATAGAAGTCTAAATCAAAAGTCCTGAAGAAAACTAATTTGAATGAGAAAGTTAAAGAAAGCATGATAAAATATTTCTGAAAGTTTCAACAATAAATTGAAATAAAAGATCTGCTTGAAATTGGAAGCACAAGAGCTCTGAAGAATCTCGAATGCAGTGATACTCTTTCATGTCCATTTGCAACATTTTATTCTTTGTACTTGAGGTTGTTTAAGCTATAAATCGCTAACTAAGCCACAAATGATTTTCATTAGAGCCAAATGTCATTTAAGTCTATTAATACAAAAGTTGCATTTAATCTTGAAAATGGTTATAAATTCTAAAGAAGAAGCTCTCCAAGGCCTTTTATAATAACCATAATATAATAATTCTCAATTGTTTACAAAAAAAATCATGCCTTTAAATTTGAATAATTCTTATGAAATTATAACGTAGAAAGGCCCCAAAAAAAAGGAGTAAATTTATATATCGTAAATTGTTATTTAAATATTGCACTGATTTTTTTTTTTTTTGCTTTTTAGCTCCGTCTACCTTATTTGCATAGATCTCATGATAAGCTTTTCACCAAAGAAAGAAAGAAAGTTTTCCATTTTTTTTTTAATTTTTAATTTTTCTTTTTTGTTATTTTTACTTCTTGTTGTTTGTTTTTAGTTTAGTTTGTTTGCTTTGGTCAAATTTAATGTGGTAATCGTCTATTTGTTTTTCAAATTATTTGTACTTTATCTATTCGATTTGGTTTTTCATTACAATGGGGCTATTTTTCTTACTTTTAGTTTGCCATTTCAAAAAATATGTACATAAATTTCATAAAAATTTTAGTTTGTTTATTTGAAATGTTTATTTATATTGTTTTCTTTTTTTTTTTTTTTTGAAAGGGAAGGTACAACAATTATCTAAATAATTGTTCATTAAGATAAGGCACATTCATTCATACTCATACATTTCATATAAATGAACGTGCAGACAATGCAAAATGATTGCAAGTCACGCCATTTCATATGTACAACGTTACACCAAAAGCAATATGCAGAAATGTTGGACATACATGAATTCATATGCATGAATTGTTGTCCTTATGATAAATATCAATAATACTCAAAATTCTGCCAACGCAACATTAACTTTTATTGAAATAGTCATATTAATTGTTCTAAATCATTTGAAGTATACACATTTGACTTCAAAAGTTTTTAATTCATGGATTATGCAATTTCATAATTTTATAACTTTATAACACCATCATTGGCTTTTGCCAATGTAATTTTTACTTTAAAATAGAATAGATAGAATATAAAGCTTGGCCGTATAATCTAATTTAAAGTATGAAACTTTCACACATTTCTTAATTTTATACAGTGAATAGAAAACTTTGGAATTTTGTTCTATCAAATCGTAAATTGTATCTTAAGAGCTTGGCTTTAATGTCATTGACGATTAGTAAACAAATATCTATCAAAAATACGCTTCGAAAAAAACAGAAAAATCTTTTCAGTTCCTTAAAGGATTTAACTCATTTTTAATGCCAATTTACGTTTCAAAATTTGTAATAAATCTATCAAAATCAAATTATAGTGACTAGAAGAATATTTAAAATAGTTTGATGGATAGATCTATGTTCTATAGGTAGATCAATTTGCTGCTCAAGAAGTTACATGTATCTTGCGAGTTTTCTGAAGTTTCCTTTCAATTTTTTCGTGTATTAAATCTAAACTATTTGAACTTAAATATCGTGCAATTTTCTCATTTTTCTTCCATTTACTATTATTTCACATAGAAAGTTACTTCGCTTTTTCTATCAATCAAAAATTACTTTGTAGAATCAAAGGAATATTTTTTTATATGAAACTTTTTGTGAAAAATTGCATTTCAAAAGTACGCACAATGCAAACGAATGAAATGATGTTACAAAATACTTTTTAACAATACAAAACATTCTCTTGATAAAGACACGTTAAAATTTTGATAACATACTGATGGTATAACCAATTAATTGCGCCGTATGCCTTATGTCTCTGTTCTATAGCCATATTCAATAGAAATATTCACTAAAAAAATTTTTGTCCAAAAAGTTTCACTGACTAATTGGCACATTTCGTGTCCTTTCCAATTTACTTACAATTAGAGTCGATGATGTTGTCTGCGGAAGCTACTTAGGAAAAGGCCCTCGCACATGTGGACTGCAGTTTTCTTGGACCCTGCACATGTGGACTTCATTGTTTTATACAATTTTGAAAAAGAGTAACTCCATAGAGGTAAAGTTATGATATTGATTTTGAACAATTAATACTTATCACGCCTAATTATCGAATTCCATGATATTTGTAAAATACTAGAGCTTTGAGTGGCGCTTCATTTTTATAATTAAATAAACTTTCAAATTATATTTGAAATGCATAAAATCATATAAAGAAATCAAGGTCAATGGAAACGTTAACATTTAAACTATTGCTATTTATTTGCTAATAATTCATTTGAATTCATTCACTCGTTCATTAAAAAACCAAAACGTTAATTATTTAATGTTAACACAAAGATAAAGTGAACGCTACAAATATCATTTAACCAAAAGGCGGCAAGCAAATGCAAATGATCATTAATCAGTCTTAATCGTCATCGTCATCGTCATCGTCAGCATTAGCATTAGCGTCCTCGTGAATCTTCTTTCAGATGTTTAACCGAAATATCCCTAAAGTGATTAAACAACAAAACACGCAATTCTTTAAAAGAAATTTCAACGAAATGTACAACAACAACAGCATTAACAATAATAACAACAATAATAAATTGTTGCTGATAATTTGTTATTAGTTGTTATCATTTAAAGTGCCCTCAAGTTGTTTAACACCCCTTTCAACTCTTGCCATCTTCTGTTGAAATATTCATTCTTGTAAAACTGTTCAAAATGACTGCCAGATCAAGTGAAGGGTTAGATGAATTATTAAATCACTTTTTGAGTTTACTCTTACAACTTCGCCATTATTTCCTGGAGTTTTTTTGTGAAATGTAACAAACTAAAATGATTTCAATGTTTACAAGTATTTCGAGTGTTTCAAGTGACACTTCTTAATTCTCAAAAGGCATATCCAGCTTGGTGGCTTCAGTTCATACTTACTTTTTCTTTTTCTTTTTCTTTTTTTTTTAATACTTAAACTCAACTTAATTCAACTTCATTTGCTAGTTTATATTTAAAAAAGATTAATGAGAATTAAACAAACGCAAGAATGAGGCGTGAATCAGTTTAATTGCTTCAAATTGCCAGCAATTAGAAAACATCAACATATTGTTGTTAAGGCAGAATATTGCCCACAAGTTCATCATATCACATCACATCGCATCACACATTGCATCAAACATTGTGGCCACACAAAGCATCCCATAAATTAGTAAGAATATTAATAATTGTGGCATTGAGAAAGCGTTACTTCTTCTACTTCGTTCGCTCGCCTTGCCTTGCCCTTTATTAAATCCGCTTTTTTTTAACTTTTACTTCTTTTATTTTTTCTTTGTTTTCATTTATTTTTTTCTTTTTTTGTTGAGCAAGCGTCTTCACAAGTGTGTTGCAATTTTTATGGCATATTATGTTGATGGTTAGCAAAGGCCGTGTGGTCTACAATGACATATGGCTAAAGTGTGTGTGTTTGAGTTTGTATGTGTGCAGAAGAAATGATTTACAACAATAATTTATTATAGCAATAATATCAACAATAATAACAAACAATAATAAGCAAATAATAATTTTTGAATTCCGAATATAGGCCAACATTTCTAACATAAATGTTTCATGCAAATGTAGACAGACGCTTATAATTTGTAATGATTTTGTGGTATTTCTGCCATAAAATTTGCTGCGTTATATTGTTAAATTTTGTGGCCACAATATAAATGTTCATTTTTATGGAAATTTCATTTAAAGCGCCGTTCTCAAAAGCCGTTGAGAAAGCATACAAATTAAATATCAAGAAACTAAATTTACTTATAATATTTTTCCTATGGCGCACTCTTCTATTATTTGAAGATGCCACAAGTTGCATTTGTAAGCTTAAAAAGAAGTCTTGTCTGAATATTTGCCAAGTTTATTTTTATTATAGAAAACTAAAAATCAAGCTGATTTTTATCCATACAATATCGAGCATCTGGCATTCAAATCATCACAAGACTTGAATTTATAAAAGCATTTTATTGCCACACCCATTTCTTATAAAATATATTATAATTTACTTGATGAAGAAATATCATCTAAAAATTATTGTTAGACATTATCTAAAGCAGTTTCCTGCCCACCCAGTGTGTCTTTTTTTCGTTAGATTTTGTGTAAGAACTTTTCTTATTTTTTTTAGAAATCAATTCCAGTCACAAAAGCTTGTTATCATCACTTTTTTTCAAATGCCTATTTTCTAATGGCTGCTCATTCATCGGAAAATAGATTATCAACAACAAATGCAACAATCTTAGTCTTCAAATACTTCCTATTCTAAATGAATTTTTTATCCATACACAGAGAGAAAAAAACTCTTTCTTTTCTTTTTTTTTTGCTGGCTTTCGTATAATAATACTTTACAAATAGAAAATATAATAAATTCATATGGACCTAAGTAACATTCAGGTGGCCTCTGATGTTGCTAGATTTTTTTTTTACACCGACCAATTGAAAGTTGTATACGATAACGATTTGTGTTAATCAAACTATTTATCCATCTAGATTTACCATTTTCAAACTGAGCAAATTGCACAATTCTCAATTTAAATTGATGAGAATAATAAGACGAGTCTACTTACTTTCCTGAGGACTCCTCCTTTCCATTTTATAGGACATTTTTTTGCAAAAAAAAAATTTCTTAGATAAAAAATTTTACATTTTTGAATAATTTCTTAATGTGGATCAAACTTTTTGCTGCATAATTTTTACTAGATCAAGAATAATCTTATATTGTAGGTCATTTAACATTGACATTTTGATCGGCTACAAAGTTTTCTTTTGCCTTCTTTTCTAATGATAATTTATGTGCATTTATGTATCAATAAAAAGTTGTTATAACTTTTTATTGGTTATTAACAAGCTACACATTTAAATTTAGAAACATAGAGAAAAATAGAACAACATTTCTTAATGTTTTCTGCTTCTATTAAATTATCATAAAAGTCTTATTGTTGTCAACATGTTCTCAAATCGACATTGAATAACTGGCATATATTTCACCAAAATGGTGCCATTCTACATTTTTTGAAATTTCTGAATGAAATATATCAAACTTGTACAATTGAGCTTCTTTCCAATAAATCTAATAAATTTTGATAGATTTCAGTTTTCATTATGATTATCCGAAAGTCCCCTAACGTTTTATTTTTTCTAACTACAATCTCTCTCTCTTTCTACAAAAAATTTATAAAATGATAGTTTTCTTTCTCTTTGTTGCAGCATTTTTACCTTGTAAAATATTGCAATTAAACGCTTGAATTCACCATCATTTTTTCCAAACTATATTTTATAGATAATTTACAGATAGTTGAATAAGTTTTAAATAAAAGTATTACAGAACATCAAATAAAAGTTTGATCGATTATTTAGAGCAGTCAATTGAATGAAAAAGTCATATTTTTAAACTTTTATTTATTTTATTACTTTATAGGTTATCGGAAATTCTTACGAGACTTTTTTTTTATAAGGTTAAAATTTTAACATTGAACAAACAAATGAATGAAAAATGCTACTTTGATATTAATTTTTGATATATAAAATTTATATTTCTCTAGTACAAAACTTTAATTCATTAATGATCCTCATTTTTCTTATTTTGCAATTCATAAAGTAAAATTATTCTTAGTAGTGATTAATCATAATTTACCGATTAGTTAAATCTTACTAAAAAATCATCAAGAATTAGGCTGCTTTTTTAATTTAATGTTTCCGCTTTTTGGATGCCGGCAAACCGCCATCATATTCTGAAATAGTTAAAGCCCGAGAGCTTGGTAACAATTTGATCAATTTATTTTCTTGGGGTTTTTGTAAATTTCGCATTTCTCCCGTTACTGTTGTGGCATAGCCATGCTTTCGTTTCTTTCTCTCCAGTTTGATTTTCTCAGGATCTCTGTCAACAAAGAAGATTTTATAGAGAAAAACTTATGAAAAAAAATTCTACAGAAATTGCAGCCCTATTTCAAAAAAAAGGAAGTAACTTTTCCAGATTTAAGCTGCCTTCGAAATGCTATAAATTTAATTTCCATTCACTTTAATATTGATTTTTTCAATTAATTGCAACTTTTTTTTTGTCAATTGTCAAAATTTACCTTTCGGTGTAAGTTAAACGATTTGTAGGAGGTAAAGGTTTTGGCGCCGTATGTTTCTTAACAAATGTTGTAGGTGCATCTTTTAAGCAAAAACTTTTAGCAAAATGACCCATATGGGCTGTCTTTACATTAAACATTGGCTTCAATTCTTTCGGAAATGTTGTATAAAATTTCATCCAGGATACAAAGGCTGTAACAAATAAAACTATTAATTACAATTGAAAACCAGGATAACAAACATAGCAAAAAAAAAACAAAATTCTTTTTATATTGAAAAAAATTATTATACAAAGGTCTAACATCATTGTAGATTCCATGCTATTCTTTTGTATTTCTATTCATTTTTCTGTTGGAGTATGAGTAAATAAATAAATGTATACATTTAAGACAAAAGAAACTTTTAACAAATCAAATGTAATTTACTGTAATTTTTCATATACTTTTCTAAATTGGCCGTTCTATGTGCTGCCTGTTCTATTCAGTGCCCTTTTTTATAAGCAATTAATGCCAATCAAGAAACCGAATTATAGGATATGCCTGTAAGTATGCAATGAATTTTATAATTTAAGCTGCTTTCAAGGAAAGAGCATGAAATGCCACGTCACATAATAAACTTTGAAATTATAGCATCAAAATTGCAAAAATCCGTGGATTATTAAAATGTGAAAGGATGCTCTAAGGAAAATTGAATGAATACTCAAATTTAGTTTTCAGGTATTCATGCAGAATTTACACAACAAATTGATAATAACAATTTTTTATGATTGAAATGGCCATCTATGAAAAATCCATAAGAAATTTTTAAATGTTAATAAATAAGCAAATTTAAAATATCATGATGCATTCGACGGACCCTTTTTATTATAAATATATGTAGAATATTAACGCGTATGTGTATTTCATCTAATTTCTTTCTGTCTAATATAAAAATCTCTTAAACTTTCTACAGTTCCATATAAGATATAAAAAAAAGAAAAAAAAAACAAATGAACAAAAAGCAAAAAGAGAATTGAAAAAACTTTATTCATTAATACTCTAAAGTACATGTTATTGTTGAATGCACAATCATGTGATGGTGTGCTGTTTACATTTCTGTATGCACTTAATGAAATAAATAGATTGAAGTTTTATTGTGGTAAAAATGCTTTAAAACTCTCCTCATTGAGATTCTACCTTTTTCTTTCTACACATTTAATTTCATTTGAAACATTTCCCATTTGTTTTGTTGATTTATTTATTTATTAGCTCTGGCTGATGTCTTCAAAAATAATAATAGAAAAGAATGTGAATGTAAAAGGAATAGAATGTCTCTCTTTAAATTGAGACTAATTGTATTAAATGTAATTAAAAGCATCGTATCGGCAAGAGATACACGAACGCATAACTTCGTTTGATAAATAGACAAATAAACATGTATCTATGTATTTTATTGTACATATATAAATGGTATAATGTCAACCACCACCACTACCAAAAACAACAATAAGAAAAATAAGAAGACCTCATAAACCGCCAGTAAATTCCCACATGAATATCAATTTAACTGACAAATAGAAAATGATAGAAAGAAAACGAGAGGAAATGATAGCGATAGCTTATTTATTCCTTAAAAATTTATCCATTATCCATTTTAGATATTTTCATTATTATACAACGCTCTTGTATCTTAATAGCGATAATAATGTCAAAGTAAATTCAAGATATGTAGAAAATTTGTATCAAACGATACAAATTATTTAATGCAAATAAATTTTCGAAACGAAATTATGTATAACCTGCATATTCATTCATTGCAGAAGGTTATTTATAAGGATGAATTGAATTGAGAAAATAAAAAGTCAAATATTTATTTGCTTCGTTTGTTCTTCTCTTCTTAGTTGGCCCTATTCAATTAAGTTTATTTAAGTAATATTTATTTAAAATATGAAAAGGAGGGTTCTCATTATTCATTGCTACCGAATTGGCCCAATGATGCTGAAAAATGCTATGTATTCAAATCGATTATTCTATTCTATTATTCTATTATTTTGAAACCAAAGGTTTTATGTGCACAAATTTTTAATTTGGAATTTCCACTTTTCAATAGCAATTGGTCAAATTTATACTTAAAAAAAATTACAACTCTGTGAAGAATTCCTGCCAAGACGCTTGAATATTTTCAAACTTTGTATCCTTCCATTAAACGAAATGTACTCTGTCTAAAATATTAAATAATCCAACTAAATGAATTGTAGTGTTCTTTCATGATGTTCTATTGTTTTCTTATCTTCTCTTGTCTTGTCTTGTCTTGCCTTGCCTTGTTTTTATTGATTCCTCTAAGCAAATGGAAACTTTCCATGCGGAAAGTTTGAGATGAGATGAGATGCATCTCATCTTATCTCAAGTGTATTGTACTAGTTTATTGTATTTATGGTGCTTATTTATGTACTTCATGTAATTTGATATCATTGTAAATTATACTCATTTAGTAATTGCATTTATCTACATTTTTTATATGCTTTCTAAATTTGCATCTACATAATTCATGCAGAATATAGAGCACTTTAGAACGCACAACTGACAAAGCAAATGATAGAAATTGGAATGACTAGACTTGTCAAGTCAACTCAAGTCTGCATACTTAGAATTTTTTAGTTTAGTTTATTCAAGTCTTAAGTTATTCAAGTGATATAAAAATTAAATTTAATATTAAATTTGAAATTATTTGATTGTACTTTATCGTAAAATATTTATCTTATTTAAAGATATTGAGATTCGACAAAAATGAATTTGTACAAAATTATGATTTTTTAAAGATTTGTCGAAAAGTATTCATAAAATCATTTGTAAATTCGGAAAATCGAAATTCAGATTTAAACAAAACATTATCCATTTAAAAAATTTGTGAAACTGTTTTAGGGATGTGATTTCAAAATCTTTTAAATAATCGGAGGCATTTATAAAATTTATTTTTTAGATTCATATAGAAATAGAGTTATTGAGGCATAGAAGAAAAGGGTCGCCAAAATAATTTTTTTTTTAATTAAAATGCCCTTCAATTTAAAAAAAATTTTTTTTTTGCCCTCAAACGATAAAGAATTCAAAGACACGAGAGATAAAATTCATTTTTACTTTCTCTGTTAATGTCTGCTTATCGTTAATTTTTATTTAAAAAAATCCTTAGCATTATGGTTGGCTGGACAAGACATAAGCAAACCAAAAAAAAAAAAGTAAAAAGGTTTACAGATATGAAAATGATTTTCTTTCCTAATTAACAACAACTTGTGCCATTTTTATTTTAATGTACAAACTTTTCGAATTCACCTTATTCCTTTACAAGTTTTTTTGTTTTTCTTTTTTGTTTTTTTTTTTGAATGTATTTTTTTTAACTTAAATGTAATTAAAACTTTTTTATTGGAAAATTTTTAATATACATAAAAAATGGAATAAACAGTGAATTATGTCAAAGCGCATTAAATGAAAATGAGTTTTTGTACATTTTTAAATTTGTCCCGTTTTTAATTGTGTATCATGTAACAAAAAAAAAAAAGGGAAGAAAAAAATGGCTACCAAGAAGAAAACCATTTCATGGAAAAAATTTAAATGAAAGTCATCATAAAATAATAAATAAAAAATAAAATATAGCAAACACTAAATGATTTCTTTGCCGGAAAAATAGATTCAGAAAATGATGCTAAATCGATTCAATGAAAAAAAGTGAATTTAAATTTTGCCTTCTTTTTCTTCTTTATAGCTACTCAGATCTATTCAAAATATTGTTTGTGTAGGAATTGTAAGTGAGCACATATTTATTCACCTCAGTGGTGAATAATTGTGTAAGCATATAACGGATGTTGTGGGATAAAATCTTATTTAAACATTAGCATACCGAAAGCTGCGGTGTCCGAGTGGTTAAGGAGATGGACTTGAAATCCATTGGGTTCTACCCGCACAGGTTCGAATCCTGTCCGCAGCGCGTTTCGGTTATTTTATATTTATATTTTTGATGCATAATTTCAACTTTTTGCTATATTGTTTTATCTAAAAACTTGTGTATCATATTTTTTAAATTACGCCAATATTTCGATTTAGATAATGCAAGCGATTTATGAGAGAAAATATTTTACCTTTACATGCTTTATCATAAATTTCTTTATCCTCTTCTAATAATTGCTCGAAACGATATTGCAAATTTGAAGCTGCTTCTTGTTCTGTATTGGCATTACAATCAGCCGATTTTAAAGCCTTTAAACATGTATCCATGTCAAAACGTGCTATTCTACAAACGAAATCAGTTTTGACAATGCCAATGAAATTTTCCTATAAACTTATGAATTCTATTTACAAAATTTTTTTTCAGTTTTTCTTTACCTTATACGTTTGTTTTCCAAATAACGTATAAATTGAACTTCAGTTGGTGTAAGAAACAATATAGCACAACCATGACGGCCAGCACGCGCTGTTCTACCAACCCTATGTACGAAATCTGCTGTTTTTTGAGGTGGTGAATACTGAACAACTAAGTCAATTTCTGGTACATCAATGCCACGGCCAACTACGTCAGTGGCTAATAATACACCATTTTCGCATTCACGGAACCCTTTGAAAACCCCTTGCCTTTCTGTTTGACTCATGGAGCCATGTAATTTGAAAAATTGTAGCTCTTTAAGTAAAGGTTCTTCATTTGAAGCATTTGCTTTTTGTGATATTTTCAAATTTTCTTCAACATCATCAGCATCATCATCATCATCATAATTATAATCAATATCATTTGAAGCATGTTAACAACCTTGCCATCCTCATTATCCAATAATTTTTTAGTTAATTGTTCATTAAATAAATCATGATGATAATTAACCATTTCTGTTGTACTCATAAAAATTAAAGCTTTCAATTTTGATTTCTTAGAATATTCATAATACAGTAAACCAGCCAATGTAACTAAACGTAATTTCGGTGGTACAATTACATAAAATAGTTTAAGATTTTCCGGTATTGTTAAAATACCAACTGAATCAATATCAATGTCATCAATATTTTGTGTAGCAGCTTCTATTGACTCCTTAGTATAACCTGCCGAAGACTTAAAAATTTCACTTGGTTCTTCATCACTATTGTCAATAAATATGGGCTCATGTAATGTTAGACCAGCTAATTTTTGTACAGCTGCCGTTAAAGTAGCTGATAATAATAATCTTTGTACTAATGTGGATGTGGATGTCGATTCTGATGATGCATCTAATTTAGTTTTCTCCTCTCTTTGTTTATTAATAGCAGTAACAATTTGTTGGACATCACGTTCATAACCCATTTCTAATAAACGATCAGCTTCATCCAAAACAAGAAATTGCACTTTATCCATTTGAAATGTTTCAGTATGTAACAAATGATCAACCAAACGTCCTGGTGTGCCGATTAATATAGTAATGCCTTTACGTAAACGGGCTTTTTCTGCTTTACGTTTCTCGCCACCCATAAGGACACCTGGCACTAGCCACGTATAAGGTTTGACCAATTTCAGGAATAGTTCGTACGTTTGAACGGCCAATTCACGTGTAGGTACAATAATCACAGCTTGTATACCATTATTACGCGTTATTTTAGGTCGTATCGCTTGCAGCTTTTCCACAATTGGTAAGGCATAGGCTAGCGTTTTGCCAGAACCAGTTTGAGAACGTACCAAAAGATCTTTACCTAACATAAGCAAGAAAAATATTAAAAGTAATCAATAATGTGTACTTTTGTTACATCGAACGGAAAAATGTACCTTCTAAAATTTTGGGTATTGTTTTTTGTTGTATTGTAGTCAAACGGGTGATACTTAATAAATCAGCTAAATTTTTAACAGCATGCGGATGCAGTCCAAGGCTCTCAACTTTATACTGACTAAATATTCTTTCTTTTATGGGTTTAACTAAGCTTTGTCCAATTTCGATATTTGCTGATTGACCTTTAAATAATCCTACAGAGCTAACACCCGGCATACGCTTTTGAGAAAAACATCTTTTTGTTTTTAACTGATCTAAAGGCTTCTCCAATGCCTTCTTATCATCTGGGTACTTATTATGTTCATCATTGATTACATTTTCATGAAGCGTTGATTGTGTTTCAAGTACTTGTCTCTTAACTTCTGGCGATTCATTAAGTTGACCCTCTTCATCTGATTTTATTTTCGATTTTTCATTCGGTTTTTGTTTACTTGTTGAAGTAATTTGTCGAGAAGTAATCACATTTAGCATTAAATCATCATCAGCTACTGCATTTTGCATTTCATGTTCTTTAACTTTATCAAGAACCAACTTCTCAGAGCGTTTTTTATAATTACTCGCACTAGTACTATTAGATTTAATACGTCTCCTTGCCACAATTGCCTTAACCTTGCCAGTTCCATTTAAATTGAATTGGAACATGGAGTCACTTCCGTGTTGATTAGAAAAATTCTGTTGGGTTTTTGGTTTCTTATGGGTTACTGTTTCCTTTTGCTTCGGTTTCTGTTTCTCCACCACCCTTCCGGTGGACACCGGTCCAGTTGTAATATTTAATTCTATTGTCATTTTATTTACTTTTTTACTTTCTTATTTCTCCATATATTTTTATATTACCAGCACATTTTTATTATTTAATTCCACAAAGAAACGTGTTCTACCCATTTCCACCATGAACAGTTTGACAAACAACACTGAAACATCTGTTACGGTAAAAGTTTGACAAGTACTGCTGCATATAGAGATGATATATTTTGCAAGGCTTTCATTGTAAACTTAAAAAATAATTTTAAAATTGTCCACCCAAAGGATTTAATTATGCTCATTTTGTCCTTATGCTTGTAACAACTAGAACTAAGCCTCCAAGACTCTATAAAGCACATATTTTGATCAGCATCAAATTCTGAATCAATTTAGATATGACTGTCCACCTTCTGGTTCTAAAATTAATAATGTCAAGCGATATTGACTATCAAGAGTTACTGGATGCTGTTGCACAAAGGTTGTTATTAAAATTTGGCCAAATCAGTCAAGTGCTACGCCTCCAGCTCTACGTAAACTGATAAATCCCCTATTTTTTAAGCAAAAATGTGAAATTTTTGAAAATTACAGCAACAAATTATAAAGTAGTAAAGTTTCAAGGTTTTCATGTTTTTGTATGTTACTTTATGTTATAATTAAAATTACATTGTGACACTGTCTGTTATAGAATCAAACAGGATCGAAGAGTGTCCGGGTGGTGGGTATCCAAGATTTAGCTTCAGCCTAATATAATTTTTTTACTTATTATTCCCTGTCAATTTAGCGGTTAAATTTAAAATTTATCAACTTTAATTAACATAAATTGCTTTAATTGGAATTGAATTGGAAATTATCTGCTTTGGTACAAGAAAAAAGATTAACGAAAATGTGGTTTTAAAAGAGAGGATTTTGGTAGTAGGTTCAAAGAGAATGCATAACCCAGATATACATAAAGCCATAAACTTATTAATCTACAGCTTTGACTAAGTTTTTTACATAACTTTTGAAAATATTCTAAGATTTATAGTTTATAAGTTAAAATGGGTCAAATTTTTGGAACTTTGAATGACTTTACATGGTAATTTCTATGATTCATTGAATATGGCTGACTTATTGGTAGATGTCATTCGAAAAATACAAACAGATGATAAATTAATAAATAAATAGACAAATTTATAAACAAAGCAGTTGACTTTAATGCTTATTCATATTTTATCGCAATAAATTTTGAAAACATTTATTATTGGGCAATACAATCAATATTCTTCTAATTTATCGACATTTTCTATTCTCTTCTTTTTATCGTTCTGTTTCTAATGAAACACATTTGTTACTGATAAATGTTGATAACATCACAGCTGTTTTTGACTAGAAATTTTTGTATATAAAACTTCGATGAACGCTTAAAATGTTATTAAATAAAATTGAAAATAAGTAGAAAGAAGAAAAGTGCTCTAACGTTCTATTAAAATCTATTAAAATCAATAAAGTACATAATAAATAATGAATAATAAACAACAATTGACATGTAAGTTGAGCTAATATTCTTAAAGTAAGTTACAAAGATTTAGCGCTCTATGAAATTTGTTGAAAATATAATAATAAATATGGCAAAAATAGAGAAAAAAGTAAAAAAATTGAAAATATTTAAATTTTCTATCACTTAAGGAAGTTTACGTACCATTTTCAGCTACTTTTTTTTTTTGGTTTTGTTTAAAGAAAAACGGAATAATATTGATATGAAACGGAAATACGTTAAAGTGTTAATATGAAAGCTCAAAAACGAATGAAAACCATTTTAAATGTATATTTAAAAATAGTTCAATCATAAAGAATTAATGAAATATATATTTCAATAAAACAAAACAAAAAATTTTTGTTAATTAAATAAATTATTTTGATTTACTTATTTATTATTTAAGCAAATTTTATTAATCTAATATTTAAAATTGAATTTTATTTTGAAACATTAAGTGTTATTATTTAATTAATTAAAGGACGCATTTCTAGCGTACTCATACAATTATGATGCACTGTAATATAAAAATAATAACAATAATAAAAATAAATAATAACAAATGTCCATACAAATCATAATTATAATAATGTTAATAATAATAATGAACATAAAACATGACAGTAAACATAAATATTCTCATAATTATTACTCGACTACAAAAATATTCATATTGCCCATAGAAAGAAACAAACAAAGACAAAAGTAAAAAGCAAAAAACATGTTACACTTCAATATGCTTTCTACTATACGATTTATTATTCAATTCGCTTATGCCATGATAGGAAACATTCAATTGAGCTTTAGTTCTTTAGTTCTTTAGTTCTGGTTCTTCATAAAATCACTTGTGATTTAAATCGATTTCTGTGCATGTCTTTTGAAATATTTTCAAGCAGTTTGGTTCAAAGAACATATTACATTGAGGACAACAAAGACAAATCTTATCGAAATTGTATTCGTGAGATATTTCCATTAATGTAAAACGTCATCACCCTTTCAAAAATGTTTCTTCTTTTTTGTTTTTCAATGGCTAATTAAATCAAAAGGTTTTTGAAAATTTTGATGATCTTGTAAGAACATTAGGCATGATATTGCTCATATGAAAGCATGATTTTATTGCTCTTTAATTACAAATCAAAAGATTAAAATAATCGCTTTGGAATTGACTTTCAAAAGCAAACTGCCTTTTTCTACCTTTATTTCTTTATTTTCTTAAGGTTTTATATAAATTATAACCAACATAGCATGCATGCTTTAAAATGTAAATTAAATCTAATTTAGCGAGTACAATAAAAAGAGAATTTTACAAAACAACAATAATAGTAATAATAGGAGAATTTATTTATTGATAAAAGTTTGTGGCCAGTTTGAAATGAAATATCAAACGTATTTAGTTGATTCATTTTCATTAGTTAATTTTCTATTTAATTTTGTTTTACTTAATTAATGAATTTTCATTTGTTTGACTTAAATAATTATTTATAAATGTATCATCCTGTAGCCGTTAATGAAGTTGAGAATGAACTTGACGCTCAGGCTTTGAATAGCAATCAACAATTATTGGAATTTGATATACGTAGTAAAAATGTAAATTGGTCTGAGCATGTAGTGCCATTGCAGCCGCGTGGACCACCCGTCTATTTACATGGGCAATTTGCTTCATTGAGTAATTATAGAGAATTGATTAGTCCTAAAAATCGTCGGCAGGTGTTAGTATGTCATGATTTAATGGGAAACTATTTGGAGGATAAGTAAATAATGAACTGTATTTAAAAAGTTGGACGATTTAAATGTTGTTCAAAACAATAACAATAATTATTATTTTTTTTTAATTAGGTATTTCAATTCTTCCAAAAAATTTGACGGTTATAGATTCTATCATTGGTCAGGAGTGGACGTATTTTGTTATTTCAGTCATCATTATATAACAATTCCACCATCCGGTTGGATAAATGCTGCTCATAAACATGGCGTACGCATTATCGGTAAATCATTTATAATTTTTACATGATATAAATATTTTATTTAAATGTGAATCCAAAGCTCCCAGTAATATTTGTGATTAGGCCCGCTCGTATAAAATTTTGTGTCAAACTATAAATTATAAGAGACTCATATCTTCATCCAAAGAGGAAGTACATTTCCTTTAAAGAGCAGTATTCTTCTCAAGAGGGCCCATAAAGCACTGGAGTTTCGAAAACCAGACCAAAGAGTCATTTTTTTTTTATATTAAATTCCTGCATTAACTCTAGATATTTCAAAATTTTTTGAAAATTATTGCTTTTCACATTTTAAAAATTTTTCATTTATTATTTAATTATCGGCTCTGGCCGACTATAACGCTTTGTTTGTCTTTCAGGTACATTTATTACTGAAAACAAGAGTGGCTATGAACGTTTACATGAGGTATTGCGATCTAAAGAAATGATAAATCTATTGTCGATGCCATGGTTCGATTATGTAAACATTTTTGTTTTGAAGGTTGGCTTGTTAATGTGGAATGTCAAGTTAACGCAGATGCCTTAACAAATTTATGGTAAAAATGAAAGCAAAACAATAAAAAAAATTACATAAATGAAGAGGAAGAATGTGATGGTATTGTTAATTTGTATTATGATATATTTCTTCATCTTCTTCCTCTTCTTCTTCTTCTTCTTCTTCTTGTGTGACTTTTGTTTTCTATTCTTCAATTTTGGCATTTCTTTCTCCCAATCCTTTGATACTTAGCTACTTTTTAGATAAATTATGTTCTAAAGTCAAGAATGAAGTACCTCATGGCACTGTACTTTGGTATGATAGTGTCATTGAAACTGGTGTCTTGCAATGGCAGAATGAATTGAATGAACGTAATTTACGTTACTATATGCTAACGCATGGCATGTTAATCAATTATGGCTGGAATGATGGAAGTATGAAAATGACACGCGATATATGTGAGAAATTGGATGAACCTCTGTCAGAGAAATCCAGAGTTTTTTTTGGTATTGATATATTTGGTCGTGGACAAATTGGTAAATTTCAAAGCAGAAAAACTTTAGAACGTATTGCCCGAGAGAATTTTTCTGTGGGTATTTTTGCACCCGGTTGGACATATGAGACATTAAGAAATTATGGCTTTAATTTGTCAGTACCGGAGGGTTCCCATGATATGAACGTGGCATTTTTAGAACGTAATGAGAAATTTTGGTGGTCTTTGTGGGATTTTTTGGGTACTCATCCTTATACAGCAATGCCATTTTATACAGATTTTTGTTTGGGTTCTGGCAAACGGGTTTACAAATTTGGTGTCCCTGTAACTGCGGAACCATTTTTTAATTTAAATCGCCAATCATTACAACCATCAGTGCCAATACATGATATGGCATTACGTTGCTATGACAAAGCTTTTAATGGTGGCTCCTGCTTGGAAATTACGTACTGCAACACTGCTTTCCGCATAATAGTTAGTGATTTTTGTTTGAATTGTACTGGCTTGGTTTTCGCTTATGCCTATAATTTGGAATATGAACAACCGCGTGATAGTAACTTCGATATTGTACTGAGAGTGTGTAATGATTCTAATTCCGGTAATTTGTTTCTATTTTTGGGCGATTATAACAATGAAGCCATCTTTTATATGGGCCGCTGTTATGTATCACCATTTGAGAATGATGTAAAAAGTTTTCTAGATGGTAATTTAATATGCTCTGAAATTCCAACTACTTATAAAGCAGGTGGCAATGGTAATAGGGATGGTTGGAGGACACGCTATTATATTGTGGAATTTGATGACCTTGTGCAAATTAAAGATATTGGTGTATTGTTTCGTAAAACACCAAACTCATTGGATAAAATTTATTTAGGTGCTCTGTATTTAAATGAATTTAAAGTCGATACTGTAAAATCTCGCATACCTGACAAATGCAAAATACCAGCTTATAAAGATAAATTGTTCCATTAAATTCCTCAAATTTTTTTTTGTTCAAATTTTATTACTTATTTTATTATCTTATGTCAATTTTAATCAAACTTATTGAATTTCGTATAATAAACTAAAATTCATCTAGCAACCAAATGAAGTTTAATTTCTTGCAAAAATAACTTAGCTGAAATATTTCGTTTATATACTTTCGGCGTTATATCGCTTGGTTACTACAAAAAGCGAAACTTTTATACTTTAGCTGCCATTATCAATAATAAAAGATTAAATGTAACGAGGCATTTGGATCACTTTAATTGTAAAATCTTCATTGTTGCGTTGCCTTAAGAAGAGATTACAGAAAATTCGAGGCAGATTAAAATAAGAGAATTTCCGTCCTCTAAGAACTTAAACTTAAAACTTTTTTTATACAGATGTTTATAAAAGAAATTTCAAAGTAATTCTGTAAATAACCCGAAGGGAGCAGCTTAATTTGCATTTCAGTGTTTAGCAAAATTAAAGGAGTTATGTTTAGAGGGTAGTTCAGCAACCATTTCCTGTTGTAATCAAATGTACTTGTCAATTATGCAAAGTTTTAGCCAGATCTAATGCATAATTTATTTCTCTACTGGTCCTAATTTCATCGTTTGAGCGTTGCAAGTTAATTTAAATTTGCTTAAAAGCAAAGTAACTGATTTCCATCGCTTTATATCACAGTTGGGTTATACATTCCTTTTTTAAAGGATTCGAAACATATTGAGGGGACTGTTACCCAACCACTAGATGGATCGGACCTTACACCTTCAAACTATCATTTAGTACGATTTGTGTAAAATTTCCTTAGTGTGAAAAAAAAATTGATCACATGAGAAGCTCTTTAAAATAATCTGAATAAGTTTCTCGGCGATTAATTTAAATTAAATTTTCTGGCAATAAAATTAGAAAGCTACATGACAAAAAAATCCTTGATAAATACTTACTTTAAATTATTTTTACAATAAATTACCTTTCTTTTACACAAAAATTCACAAAAAATCGTTCACCTTACCTTTTGTTTCATAGGATTTGGCAAGAAAATTAAATCAGTTTTGAAATATTTCTAATGCATATTTTGTAAGTATCATTTAATAAAGTAAAATATATAAGATTTCATTAAAGTAACATCATATAGAAAATGTGATGCTAATGGATAATGAATGGATGATACATTAAGTAGATCTCATTAGAAAGAAACAAGCAAAACAAAAAGGAAAAATCTTAGAGGATAAAATTAAAACTATCATTCAATTTCAGTTGAAAAAGTTGCATGAAACTTTTAACTCAAACAAAACTAAAACGAGTATAAAACGAGTCATAAAAGAAATGTTCTCCATCTTGTGAAATCTGATAATTGTGTTATGTTTCATTTTACATGTTACACATATACATACTTTTACTTTCTTTCCATGTCAATACATACACATACACTAATACATACATATATCTATAAATATATATATATATGTAATATCTTTTTATCTCTACCGTATTAAACCAACAATAGCAAGAATATTTACTATAAAAACTCTTTGCTTCTAATCTCATGATACTCTAATCTAAATATCTGAATGTGAGATAAAATTATTCTAATGAGAGTTTACATTCTTACAATTATTTTATAATTTATGGCATACTTTTGGAGAAGTTTGTATGGCACAAAATTCTTATATTAATTAATTAATGTTGCGTGTATTTAGGTGTTTGCTTTAAAAAAAAATTGTTCCACATATTTAAAGAAGATTATTATTATAAACTTATTTGAAATATAATTTACGATATATTTTTACATTTTACAATTCATTTATATTTATTTATATATAAATTAACATTTTTTTATAATAATATTTTCTTATAGAGGTTAAAGTAAGGTTCTTTTTGAAATGTTTTTTTTTATGGAAGTAAAGTGCACGAGATTTATTTAAATATAACAATTTAAGAAATTTTTCGCCGAAAATAAGCTATTTCATTTTATATCATGAACGCGAACTTATTGAACAATCTCTTATATTATATATAATATTATTAATATTATTTGGGGAATGGGGGGGTAATTAATTATTATTGGAAGTTTATTAATTTTTTTTTTGGTTTGCTTACATGCTACATTAATTATATAAAATACTCGTAAATTGTTGCCATAAATTGAAATACAATAAAGTAAATTTACTCTTGCGTTTTGTCTTCGATTACCAAAAACTTTCCATATATAACAATAACTACTTTTTTATTATTATTTTCTCTTTGACCTATTGCCGTCTCATTCTTGTGTTCCAATTCAATAGAGGTTGAGTCTGAAAAACCCTACACCACTTCAAACTCATAAAACTATCTTAAAAAGTGATCGCAAATTGATGTGGAAACAGAAAACAGATGGGTATAAGAGTAAGAGGACAGACAAATAGATTGAAAGACAAGTGGCCAAACAGACAAAGGAATAGACGAACAAATGTACAGATAGACTTCAATTAAGTTAAAAGTCAAAATGACTTAGAGATTCATTCTGATTTTTTAAGCATTCTTAAGCACTGCTGTGCCACAAGAGGTGTAGGGCACAATGCCAAAATAAAAAGCATTTCAATAAAGTAACAAAAATATTAAACAAGATACGATTTAGCCCCAAGCCCGATTATTACACAAGTCCATATTAACGCCATTACTTGATACGACATTATCATGACTAAATAATGAATCGTGGCTATGATGATAGTTTTGCTTTAATATCGAACTATTTCTTGTGGCATTCATTGTACTGTCACTTTCAATGTCACTTTCACTTGCATTTTCACTTTCACACTGACATTTCGATACTAACTGCTGATTTAAATGCGAAGAATTTTGTTGACTTATTGAGTTTAGATATATTTTATATTGTTGAGAGGTTTTATTTTCGATTTGCGAGACATGCGGTGGTAACTGATACTTTGCAAAAGCCATATAACCATTATAATCGACAGGATTACTTATATTAAAATTATAATGCTGGAATGTTCTAAATGATGCAAATTCAATTGTATAGTGAGTATTTCTAAGATTAGTCATAATTGCTTCAGTGGTCCTTGTTTGATTTTTAGAGTTTAATTTAATGTTTCGTTGAGAGGCAATTTTTTGTATAACATCAAATTCAGGAAGCTATGCCGTTACATAATATTCTCGATTACGTTTTCGACATTTCTCTCGGGCTATATAACACAATGCTATTGTTATTAGTATGGCTATTGTAACGCCCATACCGATACTAACCCACATAATTTCCTCATTGATTCCCACATAAGAACGCCCTATAAATGATATAAAAATGTAATAATAATAAAATTGAATAAATTAATTAATTTTTCAATGGTATCTAATAAATTTATTCATTTAATATTTTTCTAAATTTCTAAAATTAATTCATATCCATTATCATGTGATGGTTCTACATGAGATATAAAAGTTTCAATTTAAATGGTTCAATTAATTAAACAAATTGATATAAAGTAACATAAAAAAAATCGATTTGTCACAACTAACTGACAACAATAATAATAATAATAATAATAATAATGGATCATCATGAAATATGATAATAATAATAATGACAATGAAGAACTTTTTTTTCATTTTATTAATTACTTATCGATCCATTTCATGTATAAATATTGTGCGAAATTTTTAATTTTTTTCTTTTTTATTGTTTTGTTATAAAAGTTTTAGAAAATTCTCAGTTTTCATTTGTTAAACAATTGAAATTTTTTACATTTCATTTTTATAAATGGATCTTAAAGTAATGCTACTTTTTCCCAATTGGCCATTGTTGTAAGAAGACGAAATGATTCTTAAGCAGAGAAAATGGCGCCTAAGCAGAAGATTTGAAAGAGAAAATGCTATAACTTCAGCTGAAAAACATTGGACCTATGGCTAAATAGGCATTATTTGAGCCTTGGAAAATCATGATTATGAATAACACAAATAAAAATTTTAATTAAAAACGTTACTTCATATAAAAATTGTGGTAACATTTGCGAAATATTTTGCAGAAAATTGCAGAAGATTTTTCAAAATATACAGCTATAAACAAATAAAAAGCATGTGTCGCAAAAAGCTCATTACAATGATTACAAAACTCATAAAAATTTTTATTTATATTTTGTTCTTATGTGTTTATTTTTTTTTTCTTTTTGTTGTTACATTAAAGATCATTAAACTCAAATTGTATTCAATTTGTAGTGGCCCGAAATAAATTACTCATATAAAAAGGGAAACTTTGACCATATTTCGTGTACACCAACAACAAACAACTTACGAAAATTATATTTGATACAATAATAAATTTAAGTTCCATAATAAACTTTAAAGTTTAATTTAAAATATTTTATTTTATGAGTGTTTCTTTTTCACTTATGAAACATTATCAATATAAAATTTGAAGCAGAAATTTGTGTCTTATTTCTTTAAATTGGAAATTTTTTTCAAAGAAATTTCTGAATGAAATCAAGACTTAAGGTATGTCAAAAAGCTTTTGCTAAATGCTACAAAATATGACCAATAAATTTTTAATTTGATATTCCAAGTTCATCAAATTGAAATAATTGCAAGAAAATTTTCCATATTTTTTCTTAGTAGAAATTGTACAAAATTTTCAGAGTAAGTCATAAAATCATATGAATTTAAGTTTATTATAACACGTAATGAAGATACATAATAATAATAATAATAATAATAATAATAATAATAATGATGATATTGGTATTTGAAATACTACTTACCATTATAATAATGGTTAGAGTAACCGGTTTTTCCTGCTACACGTCCCGCTGGCATATTTTATTAATATTCCTTTCCTTGAATTCTAGCAAAAAAGCTGTTTCATGGAGCCATTAGATTTTTTCTATTTTATTTATGATTATTATTTTTTCTTCTTCTTCTTCTTCTCTTATTTAACTTTTTCTTCTTATTCTAGTTAAACTAATAATATTTCAAACAATTTACATTGTTGAGTAAGAATTTTTGATCGTTGCAAGAAAAAAAAAACTCATTTGTACAGCAAAAAGCAAAAAAAAAGTTATGAACATGGCAAAGTAAAAAGTAAAGTAAAAAGGAATAGAAAGAAAATCAAATCATACGTTTCAATATTCATTAAAGTCTTTTCATAATTTGTTAATATCTTTTTCTAGTATAATATTTTGTTGTTATTATTATTTCTGCTGATGTTGTTGTTATAGTTGTTATGGTTGCTATTGTTGTTGTTGTTATAACCATACACTTCCATTATTCAATACGACACTTATTGTTTGGCATTAATAATTATCATAACAATTGAACAACTTTCCATAAAAATGCAATTCAATTGTTTTGGGATAAATATAATCTGAAAAAAATAATCGAATTAAATAAAATTAAAGTTAAATTAAATTAAATGAGGGAATTAAAAATATATTTTGGCATTTACATCTTTAATAGAATTTACGTGGCATCTTTCGTTGTCCCACTAGTGTACGGAATGACTTCTTAAACGATTTATTTACCTGTTTATTTATCAGTGCTTTTAAGGCCGTTTTGTGGAGTGCCCATATGTTTTTAACAAAAACTTCTGGCTATAAAGAGCCATATTTAAAAAAGGAAAAATCCTTATTCATAAAGGAACATTTAAAACATTAAAAATCTCTGATGCATGCTTGTAGATTGTCTGGAGCTTCTCAGGAAATACATTCCATACTTTTCATATAAAAGTTATAGAAAACTTTGAAAAATTACAAACGATCTTATTTCTGAAACTTTGGAAATTTCAATTTAAAATGCAAATGAACTTTCATAAATTTTTACATTTCAATAGCGTTTGCGAAAGACCGTTCAAAATGCATTTTATCGAACCATTAATAAAATTTCCGTAATATTTTCCACATAACACTTTGAGAAGGTATAATTATTACATAAAAACTTTTTAGCAAAACTTCAAGATGAACAATTTTCCATTATACATTTCATAGACAAATTTTAATAATTTGCATTAATATGAAAACTTTTCTAAAAAGTTTCCATTTTATCCGTGAAATATAATATTTTTGTTTATTTCATATTTAGAGATAAAACTTTGGGGCACACTATTTAATAATTATTAATTATTATCATGTTTAGTCATAACTTTTATTTATTAAGTTATTATGCCATAAATTTAATAAGAACGACATGAGGACGAAGCGAGTTCATGTATACTCATTCATTCAGATTTATAAGAAGAGTATAAATTAAATTAAGTGATACATGAAAATAAATAAAGAAACAACTTTATCCTGCCTGGCCCAAAAGAGGCCAATATATTTACATTGAATGTCAAAATATACATCAAAATGTATTCTACTAATAAATCTGAAATTTTATAAAGATTATTTGCTATTTTCTTTATCACCAAAGCACAAGTTAACTTGAATGCAACGTGAGCGCTATAAATATAATAAAAAAAACTTTAAAAGGAGAGAACAAATTTACAATTCTCGATCGATTTCAGATTTTCAACAAAATTATTAAAACAAATATGTACAAATTTTCAGTTACTTAAGTGAAGAATTTCAGAATTTTCATTATCAATTAAAATTAGGGAAAATTATGTTGGTCCGTTGCAAGAAATTGACCTCCGATGGTAAAGCAATGAAGTATTGCATTCGTCAAAAACTTCCTAGAAGCATTTTGACGTATGAAAATGGACTAAATAGGGAAAATGATACAACTGCAATCTACACAAAATTAAATGGGCAACGTTTTCTTAAACGGTACCAATCAATGCCGAAAATTGCCATATTTACTTATTTCTTTCGCATTGAAAATTGTTAAAGAGAAATTTGCCTAAATATATGACCTTTCTCAGTTTGGCCATCTAAAATGTGGCATTAAATTAAGTCACGCCCATTAAGTATAATGCAATACCCATCAATCTTAAAACTAACAAAAATCGCCCATGATGGGCTTTTTAGAGAAATTTGTTGCCTCAAAATCCACTAAGAATATTCTTACTTGTTTATTTATCTTTATCGCAATCAAAATATTTAGAAAATTTTACAACAGCAAGTATTCTAAAATTCTATTTTCATGTATTTATAGATATATACATATTCATATTTTATATCTAATACACAATTTATAACAAGCTGCTAAGTATTTTGTAGTAAGTCCTTCATTTATTCCTTCTGCCTCTGTTTCATCTATTCCATTTCTGATTATTCTACTCTGTGTGAAACATTTACAGCATATTTATGTTGTTGTTATTTTAGCTGGACAATTGAAAGGACAATTGTTTGTACATTGTATTCGTATCTAATAGATTCACATGTACATATATAATATATATAAGGACCTTAAATATATTTCACTTAACTGAAATTATTAATTTGAAATTATTTAGTAATTTTTACAAAGTTTACTGAAATGACAACACCAAAAAATATCTGCATGCCACCCTTATTGTTGTACGCTCTTTTGGTAAGAATATTTGATGAAATGTGTTTTATTAGAGAGATTTTATTTAAATGTGGGTGTGGCATTGCAATGCCTGATACATCATAGAAATGTCCATTTATAAAATCTAATTGATATTTCAGAAGCTTTTCATAATTAATTCATTTAAAGAGATTTAAATAAATTTTAAATATAATCTGAATTTAATATAATTGAATATAAATAATCCTGCTTATTTACCTTTATCATTATTTGTACAATCTAATTTTTAATATTTGCCTAAAAAAATGTTACAAAAAACAAAATATTGGCTTAATAAAATAGTAAGAATCCATAAAATAGTGTTTGGTAGTAATTTACATTTTTATAGCTATGAATATTCCATTAATAACCTGCTGATTGTTAATGGAATGCTAAAGTACTCATTTCGTGAAAGCTTTTCCTTTATGCTCCAAAAAGGCCAAAAAGGATTTCGCAAAATTTTTGAGTACTATTTACTGAAATGCACAGTCTGCAGTTGCTATCCAAACAAACAAATCTATATAACGAATTGTGTAAAATGTTTAATATAAAGTGAATTTATTAAAAGCCACGCCTACAAAATACCGGAAAATGAGGACTTTTCACTTTTAAGTTAAAATTATATGCTTGCTTAATGAAAATTAAAAAAACTTTGAAACTAGATCATTTACATTGTATCAGGAAATAAGTTTTGATTGGTTAGAGAAAATCGGCCACGCCTACATGTTCTTATAATCTCACTATTACTTATTATATTTATTATATTTCTATAGTTTTTTGTTTTGTTCTATTTTAAAATGATTATTCAAAAGGCGCTTGTTTCATAAAGTCCAACATAAAAACTGGCCCAATTTTATAGCGTACTTGAAGAATATTTTAAGATGAATATAATAATAGAAAACTATCAGATAATTGATGGGTATTTAAAAGTCGTTTTAAGCTAAACAATTTTTAATGCATCATTTGCTTTTAACTCGTTTCAATTTTATCTTTATTTTCTTTTTGATTATTTTATACAAATTACCGATTTATTATATCTCAACAAAATTCTTAATGCCTACATACAATACACTTATAAAAAATCCATATATACACACACATATACCCACAAAGTGTTATATATAAATAGAATATTTTATTGTATGTATTTTTCAAGGTACGTTTTTATTTAAATTTGGCGTGCATTTAGCCAAACACTTTGAAAATAAAAGAACGCAAAAGAAGAGAAAATAGTAAAGAAAAAATGTGAAATATAATATAAATATAAACAACAGAAATGAAAGCCAAGAACAATATGAAAAATGAAAATGGTAAAATTTGTGTGAAAAAGAAGAAGAAAAATAAAATTTATGCGTTTTTATTTTAATACCTTTTTACAAATAGCAGAAAAATTGATAATTTCTTTAAAATGTTTCATATTTTCTGTTATTAATTTTTTATATCCTGCGGATTTTTGGTCTTTTATCTTCATTTTCTGGTTTTTTAATTAATAAAAGAATCCCTTTACTGATTTTCATACGGAATTGAAGTTAAAGAAAAACAAATAAGAACTTTATAGTTGATCATATCCGATTTTCAAAAACCCTACATCAATTTGTTTAATATGATCAAGAAGTCAAATAGAAAAAGTACAAATCAACGTAGTAAAAAGCTGAAAATTAATTGAAAGAGAGTTATTTTTGAGGGAGATTTTAAAAATGTCTTGCACTGAACCAAATTCGTTACACTCATTTATTAAATCAAAATATAGAGCATTCCCAGTTTTCATTAAAATTTTATCTTTTTCCTTATAACGATTCCTTTTAAAAAAATTTTTATATGGGATGTCATCATAAAAATTTTCCAATTTTAACCATTTTCAGTAAGCCTTGTCTCTGAATCAAAACCAACCTAAGGAGCAAATTTCAATTTAAATATATTAAAAAGTTGTGACCTGTAGCTTGAAAAATTTACATTAACGTACATCAGACAGACAGACAGACAGACAGACAGACAGACAGACATGTAGACAGATAGACATAAAGAGAAACAAGTAGAATTCAATTCAAGTCAATTAGAGCGATATAATAAAAGATGACTCTATCTCAATCCTTCCTAAGTGTTACAAACATCTGCACCAACTTAAAATACTATAAATGATGTAGGATATAAACAGAAATTACTTTTTTCTTTATTACCAAAAGTTATTTGTAATTAAGTAAATGGAGAAAAACCAAAGAAGGAAAATAAGGAAGAATGTATTTAACATTTTGCATTTCACATTTCGAGCGATCGATTCAAATGACAATAATAAAAATAATGATAAATGGTTTTATCATTTGGCATGTTAAACAGTGGAGCAATTTATCTTGGCATTCCAATTATTATAAAATAATTGCTTCAAAAGGAAATGCAAAATAAATATAGTATACAAGGCAAAAAGAAACAGAGACGAGAAAAGTAATGAATAATGAGAACGAAAATAATAAGAGAGTTAAATGATACCACAAAAATTATACCTGTCACTTGCCTCTTTTTGTTGTGATGATAATAATTATAATAATGATGATGATGATGAAGACAATTATATTTTATGTGTAGCTCTGTCCCTCTCAGTCCATCTCTATCTTTCAATTTCTTGGTGCCTTTAAGTAATTTATAAAACAATTAAATCAACTTTAAATTTTCAAGACATGGGAAAATTTTCCATCTCTTTGGAAAATGTTACAAATAGAAAAAGAAAGATAGACCGAGAAAGAGAGAGAGAGAGAGAGTTAAAAAAGAGCCAGAAATAGTGTAATACTAAATTTGTAATTTACATTTAAATATTTTCCATAATACAAATTAAAATTATGATATTTATGAAAGTAAACGCCTAAGACTTCAAGCTACTTTTAGGCAACTTTAAGGGATTTGTTCATTCATATTCAGGTTATTCAAAATAGCTAATTAATGCTTAAAATATGAAAAAATTTATTTATCATTAATTATTTAAACTACACACATAAATGTAAACTTTATAAACAATTTAAAAATATAGAATTTGAAAACATTTTACTTGCTTGTCCCGTCTTACTTGTTTGTCCATCTGCCTGATTGTTTAGCCAAATGTAAATGTAAATTATATTTATTTAATATAAATAGACAATTTGAGTGTTAAAGCAGAAAAACAAAAGCTGAAACAGAAACATATTTCAAACGGAATTCGTTCAAGTGTTTTAAAGTTTTGGCGACGCATATTTTCATTTTCTTTTGCATTTGGAAAAAGATCAAGAAGAATTTTTTATAAAATTTTCAAAGCATTATTAAGTTGAACTAATTTTCATATGTTGACATGTTCGTTAACTCACATATAACTCAAGGGACACAGGAACTATGAGAACAGGGGAAAGAAATGCTTAAAATTAATCAATTTTTTCTTATATCGATTATTGGAATCAATTTAAACTGATTTATGTCTTTGCTATCAAACTTCAGATTGTAGTTTTTGAAATACTTTAATGAAACTTGGTGTGGCAGTTTTGATCCAGAAAAAACAAACCATTGAAAAAAAAGTGAGGTGAAATAGCTTTTTCCTGCTTTCGAAGGAAGTTCTTATGTGAAAAATTTTAACCACTTTGAAAAAATAAAAACGATGAAAAAAATTTAAAAAATATTGACCAATTCATCTTGTCTTGTTCTCTTATGAAGGTTTATCAAAATATTTTCAACATTAATATTTATTTTAGACTTTAGATTCATTTTCTGAAGATTTTCACTTAATTAGATGAGGTGGCGCTAAAGCTCCAACAAGTTTTAAAACTTTTTCAATTTTTCGCTGCGAAGAGAACTTAAAATGATGGCAATGAAAAACAAAAGCCATGCCAACAATTTTGTGTTACTTAATTATTTATTGATGCATATACGAAATAAATTAAATATGCAATTTAATTAAAGTTTCTTTTATTCCACATATGTTGCAAAGCAACAACAAAAGCTCGTTGAACTCGAATCACACAAATTCTATAGATTGTTTTTCTCTTTTTTTTTTACGATGGATGCATTTATGCGTAAATCACATTTCCATTTATACGAAAAATAATAAGTTTTGCTTAATACAAAATCAATTTGCAAGTGTTTTGTTGAACAATGTGAAAATAGAAATCAGTACTTTTCAATTTCAATTTGACTTTTATTAAAAGTAATCATACAAAAAAGAAAAATTTCAATATATCAATATATTTGTATTTTTTTTTTAAATTACAGCTTTGACAAATAAATTATTCAAATTATATAAAATATTTTCGTAGCATGATTTCCTTTTAGCAACATTAAATGAATAATAATGAAATAATATTTCACAAAAATGAAATTTGGCAAATTTCTAAAGACATTGTCCAAAGACATCTCTGATTTCGTAGGGACTAAATTTTTACATTTTCTTAAGTACTTGATTTTTTGTATAGAAATTGTTCTATGACTTACTTTTTCAATGAGTGAGTCTTAAAGAACTTTGTCTTTTCAAGGTTGCTTTATGTCACTGGATATTTCCAAAAAATCTCTGAAATATTGTGAAAATATTTTAATAATATTTTTTTTTTGGTGGACCGATTTTAGAGAGAAGACGAGACTTAAAAATTGCTTACAAAAGCATTAGAAGCTTTGGAAATTCATCTTATACGTTTTTTGCAATGATAATAAAACTGTGGAAAAGAATTTTTATATAATAGCTTTTAAGGGTAGGATTCTATCAATAAATTGAGGACCAGTCCACTTTAGCCTTAATTTCATAAACCATCCAAATCATTTCTATTGACTTTGACATTGACATTTTAATTTCACTCTTATTTCTAAAAAACAAAAAAAAAGCCTTTTTTTTTAAGAAGACGCTATAAACGAACGTTATAAACAGGGATTGATTTAAAATTAAATATTAAGTCAACTCACTTCTAAATGTGCGAAAATTGAGAGACGTTTTGGGCGAAATGTTAACTATAGCGTTATAGAAAAGCAATGAAATAGCAATTCCACTCACTGCAATAAAAGCAACAAAAAGAAAAAAGAATACAATAGAAGTGCATTATTATATATAATTTTATTACACTTCTAAATTGTTTGAATAGCTGGCCGAAAGGCATTTCATTTGGCTCAAGGCATTTTAAAAAAAAGCTACAGCTAAACTCATAGAAATAAAATTCATTCTTTTGTCAACTTTCATGGGATTTTTATTCTACTTTTCCTTTTCTCTTTGCCTTTTTTTTTTATTTAATATCATTTCATTTCATTTTTCTAATACATCATTTATTATGTTTTATCTTCAAACGTATCTAGTTATGCCAATAAATACATAAAACATAATAAGTAAATAATAAATTTTGCGCCATAAAAAGAAAATCATAAAACATGCTTACACGATATATAATTGTAATTGTTATATGAAGATGAACATGAAGGCCAAGGATAATTAAGAAGGCAATGAATTTTCATATTTGACTTGTAATACATTTTTACACACCTTAAAAGAAATTTACAAATTTTTATGGAATTTATTTTGCCATTCCATTTATGTTTATAAGTTTCCTTGAAATAATACTTCTTCTGGCTTTACAGTAAGAACTAAACTGCTCGAAAATATTGTCCTATTGCGATTTTATTCTTTCCAAAGTCTTTGAAATGAATGATACAGCATGCATTTTGCCGATGGGTCCCACATTATATCCGTTTTTTGTGTAGCGTCTTTTGATGAAACTCAGGGTCTTAACTGATGTACGTCTGGCACCGGAGATTGTTTACTTTACAAACAAGACTTTTCAAATATTCTTCTAAAATGATCGTTTTGTGGGATTTTTTTTTGTACTGTAATTTATTAAACCAAAAATGATGCTTTAATAGTTTAAAAAATTCTCCTTTTTTCCATTTAGGTCGAAATTCGCCAAATACTTTGCTTTCATTGTCCACCAAATGCAAATGAAATAACATAAACCGTTTAAAACTTACAACTATTTTGAAGTTACATTTATAGAGGATTGTGTTTGCAGGTACTTCAGGCAGAATTTATATATTCACAGAGAAATCGAAACTGTCCACTTAAGCTTATACGAATGCACGCGATATTCCTCAGATTTTTACGAATATGCAGCATTATTTTTCCATTTATCTATACAGAACAGTTTTTTATCAGATCAAGATCAATTAATTTGTCTTCCAAATTATCTTAGTTTGTTCAAATATTTTGGTGGCCATAATAAAAAGTCTAATCTTTGTAAATTTTCAAGGAGATGTACATTTTCAAATTGCAAACATTTTCTGGCAAAAATTCTTTCACAATAGAAATTTTGTATCTCTTGTATTATTTAAATATTATTTTAAGCTGAACTTTGACTTAAAATATAAATTTACCAAATGAATTTCCAAGACATAAAAGGGTGAATCACATCGATCCACCCATTGAACTTTCTCCGAAACACTTTATTCTGAATCTTAAGATAATTTTCATTTTCTTAGGCCACAAATGTCCTACCGTATCAGCTGCTCAATATTTATAATTGAGGTCATTTATAATTGAATCAATTTATAAATTTAATGTAATTTTACCAGCATTATTCTTAAAATTAAATTAATCACACTGATACGTATAAATCAAATCTCAAGCATTTGTAAATTTTTTGTGTCATCATAAAAAACAAAATTGAATATAAGTAAACTTTCTTTACTTATGATTTCATGCCATTATAAAACTTTTGCACTTAAATGACCATTTAAAAGAAAATCCATTTTGAACTGAAAGAAATTTAAACTTAAATAAAAAGGAAGTCTTTGCAATTACATAAACGGAAATTATCTTGAAATGCAACTTTTCGAAATATAAAATTAATGATATAAATTAATTTTCAAATTGCTGAAATTTCAACAAAAAATTTTGATGAAATTGAATCATTTGCGTTTTATAGAAAATTCCAAATAGAAGGGGAAGAAAAAAAGGCTGCCAACAAAACTGAGTATATTTCCGATTATATATCGAGAAATTATGAATTTTCTAAAACAATCTCACTACTCCGAAAATTAAGTTTAATTTAAATTTTTATTTTAATTTTGTATTTTTCAAGTCACCAATTATTAAAATTTTCACACTTTTGAAAACGATTTAAAGAAGTCAAAGTGAAAAATTTAATTTTTGAAATAATTTATGCCATATTTATATTAAAATTTAATGTCACGTCAAATTCCATATGTTGCTTGAGCAATCATGCCATTCATTAATATTATACCTACTTAATATGAATAATAATAATTTGTGATAGTCTTAAGAAATCCGGTGAAAACTTGTGCTTATTTCAAACAACTTTTTTGAAAACACTTTCAAAATGCAAAATATTGCAATAAATGATACCAAAAAGGATAAACATTAAATAACAAAAATGTTTACTTAATTTTAAAACTTTTTTAATTAATTATTGTATTCAATATTTAAAACATTATAGTTTTTCTTTTTGTATCTTTTTTAAATTGCCAACAATTTTTAATTGATTTTAAACATGATTTGAGAGAATTTTAATTACATATTTTTTAGGTGGCCACTTAACTTGAAGAAACTCACAATTAAACTGATAAATTTCATTTTGGCATCAATTCAGTTCCTTTGAAATGAAATTTCATTTCAATCCTTTTACAAAAATGAAACGAAATGAAACGAAGAGAGCATTTATTCCGTGATAACAAAATTTTACACTCTTTGCTTCTCCATTTTTTTTTTATGTCAATTTGTATTTATAAGGATGAAAACACATGCAGAGAACTCAGGCAAAAGGAGGTCAAGTCTGTGAAAAATATAAATAAAGCAAAAAAGAAAAGCAAATTAAAATGTTTAATCATTGCATCTGTAAAAATTTTCAATAAAATTTTATTGTAATCATTCTCAAAAAAGAAAAATTGCAAAAGGAGAAATAATTTTAATAAATTTTGTGATTTTGTTTTTTATACGCCACGCCTAAAAGTTGGCACTCACCTCATTTTGTTACAACATTTGTAAAGGTTTGAAAGGCGTTATAAATCTGAACAAAATTTATACACATTCTAAATTAGTACTAAACCCTAAATCGATCTGATTAAATCTGTCTGTCCAGCAGATCATAAAAGTTAAAATGACGATTGCAAAATTTGCCAAAAATATTGAAACTACTTTCACGCAAGTCAATATTAAATATAGATCAAATCGGACAAAGGGTCTAATAATATAACAGACTTCTCTGAGCAGGACTTTGCTTTCCTTAAGTAAAAAGTTGCCAGCACTTTTAAAGGTACTTTAAAAAGGATATTTTAAAGGTACTTTAAAAAGGATAAGTAATTGAAACTTCTCTGGTTTATTCTAGTAAATTATTCCAGCCTGCTTATCACAAATTGTAATTAGGCAGATACACCTATTAGAGGTATGTAATGCGATGGATGGTAGTTATCCAAGACTTGCCTTTAGCTAAATATAAATTTCTTATTTGCTCATTCTAAGAGATATTTTCATTATATTTCACTTTCATTGCGCGCATGTCTCTTATCTGATATGAAATTTTAAGAGTTTCGGCCTGTTTGTAAATTATACATTTAGAGTACCCATTAAAAGATAATACATCCATATAGACATACATGCATACGTCCAAAGGACTCTTAGATGACTGGTTGACTGTTGGCTGGCCGACTGCTTGACACAAATGTAAACAATCGTTATTACTTTTCTTTTATTTTACTTCTGGAATTATGCCTACTTTTTTTTTTTGTAATGTTATTGCCTTTTTGACCATTATCAAAATCATGGACACGAGACATTCCGGCAACCCAAAAAAAAAATTCACTTGTAAATGTTTGTCCTGAAAAAAGAATAAAGGGACACTTATAGACAGAAAGGGATGGGCATAGAGAGAAGGAGAGATACAGATAGAAAGAGATATGTAGATAGAAAATGAGTTAAACGTGGTCAGAGTTTTTGAAAAGTATCATCATGTTATTTTATAGTTGTGAAGTGTAATTGCGATGCGTCTTAAAACAAAATCATAAATGTGACAAAAATAATAACAATAACAAAATGAAAGCAAGCGGAAGCTAAAAAACGCATTATATGGCCACAAAATTTAATGTAATTAATTCAAATATTTCATCTTTAGTTGTCTTTTATGTGACTTCTTATTGACTGTTCCATGTTCATAATAAAAAGTAAATGAAATGGACAAGTTGCCAGAGAAAAGACATTGAAAAGATTAAAACTAGAAAACTATGTAAAATATTTGGCTATGGCTAACATTTTTAAAACTCTTCATCGAATTATTCATTTTTAATAAATGTCAGCGAATTTCATATTTTATCGTAAAGCTGACAAAGAAATCGTTGAACTCTCATGTGAAAATTCAGTCTAGATTTCATCATGCAAATCTTCTTTGCTTTCCCTTTCAAAACTTACTTATTAAAAATCTAAAGAATTAAAAAAAAAATAATTCGAATTATACTCATAAATTAATAAAATTCAGCCACAAATAAGATAAAGTTTCATTCATAGAAATGTTTTGTTTTAATCTAGAAAGGGCGTGAATGCAAAAATTGCTGAGTTTAGATAATTTTCATAACTACGCCTTATTTAACAAGAAATTTTCTATGTAGAATGCATTTTGTATAAAATAGAATCTTGATATAGAATATAATTTTTTAATGTTCTTTAACAACGACGTTTTTTTTTTTGTATAAAGTTTGAACTAAATCATTTTACATTTTCATCCATTTTGTCGAGAATTTTTACAAATATTGAAGAATTTTTATTCATTTAAACTTAAATGGTTGTTACTAAGTTTGAAACAAATCGATTTGTACTTTGCTACACCTTCCTTGATACTTCCACATAGGAATAGACTTTGTAGATATGCATGGGTGTAAGGGATTTCCAATCTTTCTTATTTTTTGTTATATTCTATATTTTTCGTTTTTTAATTATATGGATAATTGCTAATAATGATGAAGCAAATTGTAATTAAAGCATCATTAGCCAGAGTAATGGAATGCTTATAAATATTTATGAGCGAAGGACTTGACTTAAGCAGAAATGCTTGATAATTGATTAAGTATTCAAAAAAAAAAACAACTAAACAACTAAACAACTAAATTATGTACGGAGCCAAAAAGCAACTGAAAAGTGATTTTAAGTAATTTAATTTAAAAGAAATTTATCAAGATAAAAGATTTAAGAGGGTGGTTTTTCTTTCTTGTACATTTAAAGTCTTTTAGAAATTTTAGGGAAGAGAAATTTCTTGATTTTCTTATGAATTTAACCAAAAGCGGTTTGAGGTCTTCGAATATGTGTTAAACTTTACCACATTATTGAGAAAATATTTAAAGAAATATTAAAGTGTTAAAGTTCTCTCAAATTGTCACGTTTCAAGTTTCTATATAATTTATATAAATTTATAAAAATTTGTCCTTATTATGTTTTAAATGTTTACAAAGTCCTTCCGACTCAGTAACTTTTCCTCAAATCATTGCAAAAAAATATCATTTCTTAAATGAAATATTCAGTTTGTAGATTTAGTCTTTAATCTTTTAATGCAGTCACTTAAATGAACAATTATTATTTGTGAAATCAAAAAAAGGATCAAATTAAAGAATTTCAATTTATCTACTTTTATATGATATTGAAAAGAAGAAGAAAAAGGAACCCTTAATACAACTGTTGATTCACTTTTAATATGCCTTTAAGTTTTAAATAGATTGTAAATGGAAAAATCTTTATCACAATGTAACACTTTTTTTCCATTTTTCTATTTTTCATATTTTCTTTGTTTTGCCCTTTGTTTTTTAAAAATCCTAAATATTTTGGTCATTTGCCAAATCGACCGCAAATAAAGTTAAGCGGATAACAAGCAAAAAGAAAATTCCAATAAAAAAAAAAAGAAATTTCAAGTGAATTAATTTTAAGGAATATGCTTCTGCTTTTTACAAACATTAAATTCTCTTCTAATGTAAAAGGTATAATGAACCTTGAATTTGTAAATCAGACTTTGACCTATAAAAGGATTTCTAACTGACTAATAGTTTTTTTATTTTTGTTAGATTCATTCTTTCTTAGTTTCCCAGATATAGATTATGTCTGGGAAATTGAGTAAAATTAACAAGTTACATTTGATTGCTCCACTATCAATTAGAGCGTAAGGTTTGTTAAGCGAGATTATTCTGTTCGGCTTATTCTACTTTTAGATTCGATTTTATAAAATGTAAGACTTATTTAAATTTAAAAAGCGAAATATTTGAAAAATTGGAATCTTCTACTTTTAAAGGGACTTGAGCAATATCATTTGTATATCTCTTATATTTTATAAGTAAAGACTAATCAAATCAATGAGATTATATAATACAAAGAAAAGTACACGGAATGAATGACCGTTTTCAAAACGAAAAATTTTCAAAATAAAATACAAATTAATTATTGTCTCTGATCTCTAAATTTAGCAAAACATTAAGGCCGCGAAATGCCTACTAGAAGAATTTAATGGCAAATAGTATCAAATCAAATCAACAGTTGATGCATCTACTATAGCTCTCACATATTGCCATTAAATTTTATTATAAATTCCTTAAAATTCTCACAAAATTCATGATCATAATTCAATTTCATATTTAATACGAATTGAAAAGTTTTCTAACGACAAGAAACTCTTGATAATCTTATGATACTTGAGTGCCATACAATAGAAATAAGCACAAAAGTTGTACAAAAAAACAATAAACAATAAACGTTGTCATCAGATATATTTGGCATATTTTTGCCACCATTGAATATGGCATTTTAAATGATTTGCACTTAAAATGCCAACAGCAACGAGTTATCGAGCAAAACGTTATGAATACTAAACATTAAAGAAATACTTCCGTATTAAAATTGTTATAACACAATTAAATTTACATAAAGCAACAATATTACATTACATTACATAAGATTGAAAAAAATTCAAAATTAAATGTAATATGAACAATATAAAAAGGTAAGAAAATTGAAAAACAGAAAATAAGTGAGACCAAAGAAATTTTGAAATAAAAATTACTTAATTCAAATCGTGTTGAATTGCAATTTCTTTTTAACGTTTTCTTTCTATGCTTTTCATGACTATTCATAAAAAATTTTATATAACGCTTTATAAAACACAAAAAATAAACGATCGAATTACTCAAAATAGGTCAAGTTAGTTGTAAAGAAATGCTTAAATTTCAAGACTTCTCTTTCACATTGAAATTTTCTTTGCCCAGTTAAGATTTTCTCTATTGAAAGCAACAATTTTTAGCCATTTAATTCAAGTAAAATTTTAATGACATTTTAATTATGGTTTTAGTTTTTTCTAGTGGTCTTTAATTGTAGATGAAACAGCTTCAAAAAGTTTGAAGCATTTGACAATTATCTCTTTAGAAATTGCATTTAACATTCCTAAACTTTATTTGTAGTTAGTGAACAAAGTAAGAGCAACCGCTGCAGTCTGCAGAGAAAATTTATGAGCTTTTTCAATGTCAATCGGAAAAATTTTTGCAAAGTATTATGATGAGATAAAAATTGTGCATTGAAGGTAAGAAAGCATACTAAAAAATGGGTAATGTTTGCTTCTCGAAATCCAGACGCCTGGAAACTTTAACTCGTATAATAAAAGAAGTTAAAATTGATCAAAATTTTCATATAGTTTGAAAAACTCTTGAAACTTGTGATAAGATAAATCAATGTTTATCTAATTTTCTGAATTGTATTAAAACATGACTTTTGTAAATGGACAGAAAAACAAATACACAGAATGGATTTACATGCGTTACATGGATTTGCCTTAGTTTGAAACAGTTTGAATCAATCATTGTAATGTCGGATAGACTCATGTTTAAGGAAAATCCATCTCTAAAATATATTCTCATCATGAGATTAATAGTTCAAAAGGTTCTCAAAAAAAAACCTGATTTACTTTTAAAAGGACATTTTCCCATTCTGCAGGATTTCTTTAAACAGAAAACTAAAACAAAAAATGTTAAAAGAAGACTTTTCAAGCAAAAGTGTCTACTTTTCAAACCTACAATAACTAAATCAAAAAGCAATTGCCATCAACTGACTAAAATTGACTTAAATCGAAATCACTTTAAGATGATTGTTTGATATAAAATCAAATCTGAATGAAAACCACAAATTTCTGCTGAAATTTCTATAGATTTTTATCAGCCTCTGGTAAAAATATTCAGTTTGTTTTATTTATCACACACATACGCACACACAAATTTCAAAATGTAAAAGACTTGAAAAAAGGGACAAATGAGACATGAAATGGTTATAAAGAGAGAAAGCGTAGGCAGGTTTTTGAGATTACGTGATATCTTCATTTTAAATCTGTTATTAGATAATAAAACCAGCGCTAAAAATGATTACAATTATTTTGTACCATACAACAATTTTGGTACAAGGCATGATAAGTTTGTGCAACTGTTTGTACTACCCAAAAAAGAAATTGAGACAATTAGATTAGAAATCACGTTTTTGATCACTTCATTTTAATTTGTACGACCCACTGTCCATCTGTTCGTTTGATTTTAGTCCATTAAAATTTATTTAATGCGGCTGCAGGCCGCTCTTTTTAAATTATTTTAGTGAAATTTGGCAATTAGGGGTCTTTTTGGCTTAGGAGACGAAGCTTATTGAAAATAGTTAAAATTAGATGATTTTTACGACCTCGCCCCATATACCATGTTCCCTAAAGAAAAGTATTTATTTGGAAAATAATTAAAATTTTTATTGGCTTGTAATTCCCTTATTTGACAACACAAAATGATGTAGAGTGTTGGAGAGTCGGCCTCGACCAATCATAAAGTTCTTAATTGTTTTGTTTGTTATTTTAGTATCTGCCATTAAAAATCTTAATGCACTTTTTGTACATATTTTTTCGCATCATTTCTAAAGTTTAATAACGAATATTTTTGCATGCTATTTGTTGAAATTTCTTATTGACTTTGAAAATTTCTCTTGAGATCAATGAAATTAAAATTTAACTATTCATACTTTTTTTCAAACATTTTATTTTATTTTAATTTTTATTTTAAACATTTATTTTGAATGTGAACGATTCATATTACACTTTTTTTAATTAGATAGATACTTTATTTCTTTTGTTGTTGTTTTCATTATTATTTTATTGTATTATATTTATTTTATATAAATGAAAATGATCTATAAATAAACTAATAAAATATTTGAAGAAGAAAAACTTTATGCAAATGAAAAAGTTTGAAGAATCGTCTACAATCACAAAATTTCTATACACCCATTAATACATACATATTTGTATATATTTACATATATGCATATACATTTTTATAAACACTTACACACATTAGATATAAATAATAAATGTTTGTGTTTTATCAAAATATCTTTCTATATGAATCTTGGAATATTTTTGCCATATTTTACATTTATTTTTATTTCATTCTTCGTTACATTTTATTTGGGTTTTTTGTTTCTTCTTCTCCTTTATTTGTTTTGTTATTGTTTAATTTTTCTATGAAATTAATTTTAAATTTAATTTAGAATACATTTAGTAATAAATAGAAATAAACTAATATGTGAAAAAGAATATTTTAAGTGAATAATTTAAGTGTAAATTAAAAAAGAAGGAAACTAACAAAATACCAAAAATATAAATAAGACTAGAAAAAAAGCAGACGAAGGGAAAGAGTGTTAATGAGCTGCCATCAACAATAATGCATTTGTAACAATGTTACTCAACCCAATTGTATTTTATACATTTTATATATTTTTGGGCCAACGGGATGTGGCCAACGCAGCAAATGAACTAAATATAAAAATCAAACAAGTAAGAGATTTCCGGAAATGCCCTTAATTATGTATTAGCAAATTTTTACTAAGAATAAATAGTTTCTTTGGGTGTGTGTATGAGAGAGCAAGAGAAAAAGAGTACCAAAAAAAAAAAAAAAGAAGGAACAATGGACTAAATTTACCAACGAGAATAGTTTTTATAATGAAATTCAAAAAATTTGGTTGTTCTTCAAAGGAAGCCTATGGAAGTAGGATTCCGGCTTCTGAATTGTTCGCAATTATTTATGATTTTAAAGTACAAAATTTTCAGAGAATTTATCGAGGAGTATTGAGATTTTAAAAATCAGACTATGTATATATAACTTAAAAATAGGTAATACTAGAACCATAAAATACAAGCATAAAGCAATTTTTTGTTAGATAAGTAATGTAAAATGCTCATATTGGCAAGAAAATTTAGACTATTTGTTTGTGGACTAAATTGAACAGTTATAGGAAGTTTGGCACAATTATTGCTACCTAAGACCCAGAAATGTACTTCGCGTAAGCAATAGAAATTTTTACTCAAATTGAGAGGTTACTTCACATAACTCTGCACGATATCAAGAATGTTTCATAGGTTTAACATACTTTCGAATCTCAGAGGATTTTTCATATAAATAGTAAAGTTTTTTGAAACAAAATTTACAAATACACAAATGTAAAAATGAAAAAATTAGAAGTAGAAAGCAGTACATAGAAAACAGAAAGCAAAGAGCACGAAAAACCAATTATGTGTATGGTCTCTTTACTTTCCCTAGATAATTCCATGTAAAGATGAAACTACGGCAACAAATAATGGCCATTTCAATTGGCATTGGTCTAATAACAATCGTTACACAATATCAAAACCCGATTTATGTTGGATAAATAATGAAATTGTATTGCGTCAATGTAACACAACAATTGGCCAATGGTTACCAGAAAATGTTAATTGTGAGTTATGGCGAAATGATCAACATATATGTCCACAAGATTTAATTGAAATTAAATGGCGGAATCGTTATGTATGCTTGAAAATATCTCCAACACCTCAAACGTACAATGATAAAGATTGTTATGGTTCAGATTATGTTTTGAAGCCAAGAGATTTAAATGATCCAAATTTAAGAGATATATTTTTAGAAAGAAATATCACAGAATTTTGGTTACCAATTAATCACTACAACAATAAATCGTATAATCCCATTGTTGTACGATTACCGGGTAGACTATGGAATGAAGTCTATAATGAATATGACATTTCCAATGAGATTAATACACAACTTTGCTTTATCGCCTCACTTGAAAAAGAAGAAGAAGATGGAAAAGGGAATGGTAATAGCAAAAATGTAATAAAGGCGGTGAATTGTAATCAAACTTATCATGCGATTTGTGTTTTTAAAGAGCATTTAGTTACAACATCTGGTTGTCCACGACGTTTTGGTGCTTTGACTTATAAACCCAATGAATGTTTTGGTATATTGCCATATTATTACAATTCCTTTAACGATCATTTTCATAAAGTATCGTTAGACGAATATTATGCAAAGCAGACAACTATTTGGATAATATTTAATAAGCGTAGAGTTCGAATCAGAAAATATTTACAATTAACTGATTCGACAGATAAAAATAAACAATTACCGGAAAATCTTACCTGGGTATTGGATAGAGCTGGCATACCGCAAATTATAACCAAAGCAGATAAATTCCCACAATTGCTTACAGTTAATGTAAGTGTAATGCGCAAAAGGGAAAATGTTCAAATGAAATTGAATGTGAAAGCGAATGCCTTAATTTTAATTGTTTATAACATTTATTATTTATGGTCGAATGAAGATGATTATAGAACGGGTATTTATTGTTACACCATAAATCAATATGGCGAAATGATTAGAATATATTTGCGTAAAATATGGACAAGTGATTTAAAAGATCGCATTATATATAAATACAAATTGAAATCGAGTGATCCAAGTATTTATTGGTGTGAGGGACATTCAATAAACCATTTTGATTTGATTTTATCGAACAAGATAGTGGCAGCCAAAGTCAAAATAGCCAAGCGCCACAATTTTGCTGTAATTATAAATTATCATTTCAAAAATACTACAACACGAACATATATCCATAATAGAAGGCAACAATCCTTCAATGTACGTAATGATTTGATAGCGGCCCAAAGAAAATGTCAAAATTCTGTTTGTAGCAATATCAGAATCTATAATGTCCGTATTATGGATATAATTGAGCTAACTTCAATTGATATACAATACTTATGCCATATAACAGTATCTAGTGTAGGACATTCTATGCATAATACGACAAAATTCTATGGCAAAGGCTTGAAGCAAAGACAAGCTTTATGGTCAAAATCAATGGCTGCTCAGGATGTTATTGAAGCTGAAATGGCCCAATATTTATATGAAATACTTCTTAGGCTAATGGAGAATTGGCAACCCGAACAAGTTGCTAGCCTGCGAAGTACAAAATACTGTTTTAACGATCTCTTATGGCATACAGTTCGTATAGGACAATTAAGTACGCTTGCAACATTTTGCTTGCAAAAGAATGGTTTACCAACGACTCGGCAATGTTTGGGCACATTTCTAGATGGAGCTTATTGGGATAATTCATCACAATTAGATGATGCTTGTATAACGGATATCGATTCAAATTTAATAACACGTAAACTTTATAATATCAATAGAGTAATGAATAATGAACATTTAGAAAAGGATTTAACAAATATACGACAATTGTTGCAATCAAATGTCTTCAATCTTATACCAGCAGATTTATACTATTTATCAAATATTTTGAAATACACTTTAAATACTTTAATTGAAGCAAATGACAATTATGCTGATAACTCTAATGATGATAATGATAGAAATGAAATGGGTAATGGAAAGGGAAATTTAACAAATAAAAAGAATTTAAAAATTATCGCAATTATATTACAAATACAAAATTATTTGCTGAAGGCTGAAGAACGAGTTTTTAGATCGATTGCTTTACTGAATTCTACAAATGTCTTGTTGAATGTTTTTGAAACAATTATTGATGAGTTATTTGTGAAAATATCAGCCACAGAATGGTCGTTATTCAATCAACTTCAATTTCAAGAAAATTCTCATTATAATAATGAGGATAATGATCATAAAGGTAGCAATGAAAATATAGATGATGAAGTCATTAATATAACTGTTTATTATGATGTTGGTGTTATGGTTTATGCTACAACAAATTTTGTAACATTTATTATAGAGCCTCAAGTGGCCAATATTACTGGCATTGCCATATATTGGAATGATTGTCATCATTTAACTGAGGGCTTATTATTTGGTTCTTTTCCCCATGAATGTTATCGTTATATAACAAACGATCAAAATCTGGAAGAATTAATTGATGATAATAATATTGTTATAGCAACTTATATACCGGAAAATCTCTGGCAACGTTTAGATGAAATCGCCATTCAAGCAAATCGTACAGATTTTGTACAAAATGAACGAAAAATTATTATTAAAATGTATGGCAATTCAAAGTTATTTCAAGAGCAGCGGCCAGAAACAAAGCAAATTTTGAATGATAAAGTTCTATCAATAACTATACCGGGTCATGAGGAAAATTTACCTGAGATTTTACCCATAATTTTTAATGTACAACACCAACAACAACCAGAGCAGCAACAAGAGCAAGATGATGAGGCTTTAAATAATATGAGAAATGTAAGCGAATACGATCATGAATGTAGCTATTGGAATTTTAAGGAATGGTCCACAGATGGTGTTACTCTAATGGCCAAATCAAATTCTAACAATAGCATAATTTTATGCGGTGCCAATCATCTAACACCATTCGCTTATCTCTTGGGTACTCAATATCGTTTAACGGCCGAATTTGTACTGCATGAAAAAGCCTTGGATTTCATAACGATATTGGGTTGTTGTCTCTCATTAATTGGCATTGGCGGTTTATTTATGACAGCCTGCATATTTCGCTCATGGCGTAATAAAGCCAATTCAATTGTATTGCTACAACTATCCTCAGCCACGGCCTTCCAGATGATATTATTCTGTTTTGTTAATACTAAAACGAATATTCAACAATTGTTGTTGAATGGCATTTATAAAAGTTGTATTGCCATTGGTGCCCTATTACATTATTTTGTTTTGGTCCAATTCATATGGATGATAATTATAGCTTATTTACAATTTAAACGTTATGTTCAAGTATTCGGAAATACGCGACCAAAACGTTTCTTCATAAAATCAACACTATTGGGCTGGGGTTTACCATTAATACCAGTTATCGTTTGTTTATTATTTGATAGTGATTCCTATGTACCGTTATCATTACAAGACAATAGCCCTAGCTATAATGATAATAATGATATTGATAATGATGATAACAATTCAATTTGTTATCCAAGTGGCCGTTCCTTGTATTATGGCATTATTTTACCTATTGCCACAATAATTCTAATTAATTTAATCATTTTCATTATTATTGTTTATAATCTAATGAGAAATCCGATGGGCTCAACATCACGTCATCTCTATCAAATGCGTAAGACCTTAATTCTATCACAATTACGTTTATATATTTTGTTATTCTTTCTATTGGGTTTTACATGGATCTTTGGTTTTATGGCCGCAACAAATATCAGCTTAATATTTTCATATTTATTCTGTTTAACGGCCACATTACAAGGTCTCATATTATTTATATATTTCATAATAATGGATCCAATAACAAGACGCATGTGGTGGAAATATTTAATTTTATTATGCGGTTTTCACGATTCAAATTTTAATTTAGATACATTCACATCACCAAAACATACAACACAAAGTTTTACGGGTTAATTTAATTTAATTACAGAAAATTGTATAGTTTGTTTTTTCTTAGGCTTTTTTTCTTAATTTTTTGTTTTTGTTGTCTTTTCATATAAATTTTGAATTTTTTTTTGGTGTTTTTGTGATGAATGGCTTAACTTTTATTATCTTTAATATAACTATTTAAAGTGATTTAAAGTGATGTTGTAGAAGAAGAAAAGAGAAAAGAAATTTTTGTAAAAATGTTATATTTAATAAAAATTCGCAATTTTTTTTTTCTATTAACAATTTAACAATGTAATAATTTTATACCGTCAGCAAATGTCTGATAAAATTATTTTTACCTGATATTTACTTATTATTAAAATGCTACTGGCCTCAGTTTCAATTTTCTTTAATTTTTTTCATTTTATTTAAATGAAAAGGTTTACAAAATTTTGTGAAAATAAAAAGACATCAGGAAAAATCAAATAAGATCCGTAATGCCGGTTGCTGTTTATCATTTAACACGCTACACGCTTAAAAGTTGGCTGCAATAAAAAAAATGGATAATAAATATAAAGTTTCACAAAATTGGAGACAGTTTCAAAGCGCAGATAGATCCAAAATATATACAGATATTTTTTTAAGTTAAATCCATATTTTAATAACTCAGAGAACGCTTTCTTAAGAAACTAATTGAGTAATTTCTTTTTAGAAAGTTTTAAAGAAGTTTTTTTTAAATTAAAATCATATTTTCTTATCTCAGTAAAGGTTTTTACAACAAAAAGCAGTTCTTGAATCAATTTTATCTAAATTACTGATTTATTTTTAAGGAAGATTAGTCAAAATCTTTTTTATTTATTTATACAAATTTTATAAAATTAATGGTGGCATGGAGAAAATAATTCTTTGTTGAGATACTTCATTTCTGCTCACTTTGAATTATGTTATCTGATCAAATGAACAACCAATCAATAGAAACAGAACTTTAAACAGATTTACAGCAATTCAGAAAAGGCTTTTAAAGTAATCGTTCCAAAAAAAATATAAAACTACATCACATTTCTTCCCCAACTTATGCCCGAGATTTATTCCCAATAAAAAATTTATATAAAACTCAAGAAAATTGAATGAACTAGAATGAAATAGAAAGAATAAGAATAAGAAGCACTATACAAATTTTTTTATTCTTGAAGATAAATGGTTTAATGTCTTTACAAACGCTCGAAGCAAACATTTCATAATATAACTACACAATTGTTTAGTTGCTCAATCGTTAGAGCTTAAGAGATTTTATAACTCAAAGTGTACATAGAAAAATGTCAGTCAGTATGAATATTATTAATGATGTAACTTTATAATACAAGCATTATAACACTATCATCAGACGAGTTCTATAAAAATGTAAAACAAGAAACAAACAAAGAACTATAAGAAAAGAAAAAAAAAAAGAAAGAAAAAAAAGCAAACAAAAAACCAAGAGAAATGACAAAATCATTGAGGAAACAACGTAGTAAAGAGCAAAAGAAAATTTCAATTTCAATTAATAGTAGCAAGTTAATTGGTTTTGGTCGCCTTACAAAAGCCTCACAAAGCCCTAATAAAGGCCTCACAAATAACCATCAAAAGCATCAAATTGAATAACGTTACATAAAAGTAGAATTTCAAAGAGGTAATAAAGCGTGTCATATCTCAAAGAAATGCAATTTAATTATCTTTGAATTGTTTATTGGACATGATGGAGATTTATTGATCGATAGATGGGTTGTTAAATTGTAAGTTATGTAGATAAATATTTGAAATTACAGCAATTGCAATGCCCTTTCCATTCACTGGAATAACGTTACATCTAAGAGACTTTCCTGGTCATTCCATCGTCATTAGTTATTGCTATTTTTAGAATCGTACAACGTTTCCGATGGCATTGTGAAACCATAAATATGCCAGCATCAAGAGTTTTAAGCGAAGCAGCCTTTCTTTGGGAAGTAGAAACTTTACTTGAAGTTAAAAGCCGTTTGAATTTCACCAAGTTACCTTCTAGTTAACTTTTCACTAATGTTTATCCGAAACTTGATCTTTATTTTCTAAGATTATACATCAAGTAATTTAATGATAAAGTTCTAAGGTTTTATGGATCTATCGCAACATTTTTGTTAAGCCGAATGGAGCTCTATCAAAATTAAAAGTTCCATCAAAATAAGCATTCTAATCAATTTCTAAATAGAGATTTTCGAAAAATTTTAATTTAATTTTTAATTAACCATGCATGATTCTGATGCTGCATAGAGCAACTTGCACTTTTCTTTGTTATAAAACTCTCTCTCTCTCTCTCTTTATTTCTAAGTCATTGTCTTTATCTTTATCTTTGTCTACTGAATGTTACAAATATAACGTTATGTAACTAAAGAAAAACAGAAAAAATAGAGAAACAGAAAACCGAAAATATTCACATCATAAATTTATTTGTTTGCTTTTCTTATTCTTCTTTTATGTTTGCATTTCGTATTTTATAATTTTAACTAACTAGAAAAAAAGAATTATGAATAGAAATAGCAAGGCAAAGGCGAGAGTGACAGGAAAAGCTATGGAAAGAGTTTGAAACAAATTGTTAGAGGAGCAATAGAAAACAATTACTTTTGTAAAATTAAAAATAATAAAATAAAAATATAAAACAGAAAAACTTTTACAGTAAGTGATATAAAATTTATAATAATTCATTTTAATTGCCATAATGAACAAAATAATGATGCTTATAATATAATAATAATAATAATAATAATAATAATAATAATAATAATGATGACTATGATGATGCTATATAAAGATGAAACTAATAACATTTAACATTTAAGATATTTTTTCTTTAATTGAATTTAAAAAAAAAATAATTTAAACTTAACTTTAAGTGTTTTTCTTTTTCCTTCCATTTTCATATGTTTTAGTTTCAGTTTTTTTTTTAATGAAAATTATGGTAATACATTTAGCCACGTAAAGAAATCAAGAAAAAGTGAAAAGAGAAGAAGAAGAGGAAGAAGTAAAAGCAAATGTAAAATCAACATTTGTAGTAAAAAGTTAATAAAATTGTTTGAATTTCTTGTTGATATGACATTTTAGCCCTCAAAGGCCAAAAAATGTCAAATACAGGAACATGCTGGCGTTGAAAATATTTCTATATGATTTCTACAACAACAACAACAACAATAATAATAATAATAATAATAATAATAATATTAATAACAAGAACAATAACAAGAACAATAACAAGAACAAGAACAACAACAACAATAGCAACAAAAGCAACAATATCAGAAAGGATAAGAAGGAAAAGAAAGAAAAGGAAAACAAGAAGGAAAAAAGGAGCATCAGCAAATCTGAAATGCATGAAAAAAATAATAAAATAAAAATAAATAACAATAGCAATAGCAACAACAAAAAATATTAGAAAAATATTTCATGCTTTTTGGGTTTTTTTGCTCGGCTTTTCTTTTTGGTTTTTTTCTTATTTTTTTGATTATTTTTGTGTCATTTTTTATACATTTCGATGCACTATCTTGATTTATGTATATTTTAATTTTCACACAATCCATTCTGTTTTATACATATAAATTATATACATGGACAGACAGGCAGGCAAACAGACAGGCAGACAGCCATACACAGATACCAGCATGGGCATGTAACAACATTTTTCCATAACTGTATTCTAGTCATGTGCTGTTTATGTTGAAAACGATTTTCATATTTTTGCAGACGCGTTTTGCTCGTTTGGTTTAATTTCTAACAAGTAGAAAAAATTTCATTTGCCTTTCTTTTTTTTTTTTTTGTTTAATATTTATATAAATTTTTTTGTTAGATTTTCTTCTGAAGCTCTTAAAATAACATTGACAAATGACAGCTACCGGAGTATACACGCATATATAAAAATATGCACAATTTCTTATGGACTTTGTGTTGCTCCTCAGCAGACAACTTTCCGACCTTATTTATTTTCAATGTAGTTTAATAAACTTAAACTAAAAACTTTGTATTAACTTTGAAAATTTATACTTCTACATAAATTCTCTGCTTTGTCAAAGAGGCATTTTTAGAAGAGAGAGTCGATGTCGTTTACTTTCATTGGAAATGTCTAAAGGGCAAGCAAGATGTTCAAAACTGACTCAGACATATTCTGAAAGAGTCAAATTCCAATGTATAAATAAAAAGTCCCAAAAAAAAGGAGGCAACAAAAGTTGGGAAAGTGAAAAGTAGGAATTTTTGAAAAGGGATTCAAAAAATCGATCAATCATTTACCTTATAAAAATGTAACCTCTTCGCGATTTTCATTAAAATATATTCGAAATTGTAGAAACAATTTCCATTCTTCCAAATTGATTATTTTAGTGGATATCTCTTATAAAAACTTTAGCAATTTTAATCTAATCGAATCTTCTTTGGCTCAAAACGCTTTTCTTTGTCTAACTTTAATGAAATATCTTCAAAAGTTAGGCATTTTAGCTTTATAAGAAATTCATATGAACAAACAGCGAACGAAAGGGCGGGCAAGTAGCTTTAAGTTGTCTCAGATATAATATTTGAAGCATTCAGCTAAATAACTTGTTATACAATTAGTGATTGCAAGTCTATACCGCCGACAAATCACTTTACATTCAAGGGCTTACGCTCTTTCGTATCAACTTGGCTAAAAAATTTTAAACATTGGTTTCGACAACTTTAAAATAAATGTTAAATATTGAATTTCACAGTTCGACTTTCATGCCATTTTTCCAGAAAATGGTCATGTAAATAAACTAAGCTGTGATTGGCATTATTCATAATTCCCTCTGTGCCTCTGTTGCATACATAAAAATGGACTTATGATTTTATAATATCAAAACAGGTAACTGGTTTATGATCTGTTTTTATATATCTTTACAAATTTTCAACTGAATTGAATAAGTTTAGTTCAGGCCAAAATTTAAGTATTCGTTGAATATGAACAATGTGAATTTTGAGTGTTATTGTTGCCGGAATAGAATTTATGCGCACCACCCATTCATAAAAGTTATAAATATATAATCAATATTTGTGCATTCTAAGCAAATTTATTGCAGCAACTTTGAATGCGATTCTTCCTCTAAAAATAAGTTAGAGGAAGAATCGTACCTCAAGATGTGGCTTAACTATCCCAAATATTATTTGTAAATTTTAGGCACATTTTGTAACTTTTTATGGAGACTTTGCTAAGGTCAAAACGGCGCTAAAGATCAATCGGCCTATTTTCCGCCCCACTTGTATATGTACCTGCAAATTTAGAAACCTCAAATATCTCAGATGTCTCAGATATCATCTATTAATTACAGTTATATTTTGTAGCTTTTATGGAGATTCTGACATAGCCAAAAGCATGTCGAAAATGTTTGAATAGAACTTTTTAGGGCATTTATAGAAATTGGTTGCTTGATGTCAAGAAACATTGCTCGATTGCTCAAGTCAAAAAAGTTCTCATATAAAAGAATATGACCTTAAACAAGTAGAATAGAATAGATCTTCTAAATCTGGGTAAGATATGCCCATAATATTTCCCATAAAATATTACTTCTTTTTTCATACTCGATTGCATTGTAACTCTAAATCAATGCTCAGGACAATCTCGAAATCTTTTACATGAAATCTTTTGTATAGGACAGTCAGAAAATCTTTACAGCGAATTAATGAAAATCAATATTAACTTTCTTAGATCACAAAAGCATATTTTAATAAAAAGTTCGTTTAGTCCATAAGCATAAATAAAGTAGGATCAAAATAGAATTTCTTATAATTGATATTCATATGATTAATAAAATTTTTTATGTCTTTGCTTTTTTCCTCTTAGCCTCTAAACTGTAAAACTCAAAACATTATTATGCCATAAATTACAGGTAAGCGCCTACCAATAAGGTAGAGAATGTATAAAAATATATTGCTTAACTATTGAAAGCAGTATACTCTGGACAATAGTGGAAAGGGAAACAAAATAAAAGAAGAAGGAAAATTTTAGAAAATTTATCCGATAATTTACTGTTTCACAAAACGTTGAGCCAACATTTAAATATCCAAACATCCACATGGCAGTGAAAATGCAATAAAAGCAAAAATAGCAGCAATAATAATAATAATAATAATAATAATAATAATAATAATAATAATAATATGTTGTTGTTATTCATTGTTATTGTTGCATTTTTGTTTTTATAAGTTAAAATTTATAAAGTGAAGCCAAAAAAACTTGTTTACTCTAAAAATAAAATAAATAGAAAAATTTTGGCAAAATATCTGAAATTTCTCATGTAAATATAAACGTTTTGTATTGAAGGCGGCTAATACAACAATAACTTTTTTTCTTTCTTTTTTGGCAAGTGAATTTTCCCTTAATACAACAACAACAACAACACCAACAACAATAATGCTACGAAAAATAGAAACATTAATAAAGATAAAATTAAATGGTCGAAAATCTATTGCATGTAATTCATACTCTGAAAATCATGTTTATTGTCAGTGAGTCTAAACTTTATATGGCAGTATGGCTACCATAAGGCACCATAATTTACGAGTTCTCCTCTAATTACAAATGTGCTAATAAAATTCAATATGTGATTGAAATTGTTAAGTATAAAATTTTACATTCCACATTAAAAACTCTCCGATATAATAAATTTAAGAGATATCAAAATAATAGAAAAAATGCAAGAAAAACAAAAAGAGCACAAACGAATAGCGACACTTTGCATCATGAACTGTCTCAATTCAAAATTTTATATAAATGAGTTTTAATTATCGTTATCAAAAATCCAAAGCTCTCAATTTTTTCTATATAAAAACTTTTCTCAAAGTAAGATGTGAGAAGTATGATTCGAATATTGATTAACTTTCAGCTATTTCCAATTCCATGCTTCTTAAGGCCATTTAAACGCCTACCTATGAAAATTTTATGATAATATCTCACAAATATAGGCAAAGCGCCCTTAGCTGCAAAGTCCAACTGGAGTCCATTGCCAGCCAATTAGAGTATTACAAATTTCCCCAGCAAACTTACCAAAACCTCTATCGCAAGTGATATAAATCGCAACAATAATACTAAGAAGAAAATGTCGCCAGGGAAACATTTTACTAGCAGACATCAAGTGTAATCAAATATAATATTAAGTTGATGGGAAAATCACATCGTTGCTTTCACAACAGAAACTTCAATTGTAAGTTTTTCGTGGCAAAGTGCTACCTTAAACTTAGCTTGTTGATCGTCAGAAGTTTGAGTTTAAGGATTGAGTTTAAAACCTTTCAAAACTTTCTAATCAATGTCCTTTCTAATCAATGTCCTTGACAGCAAAATTTTTAACATAAAATCACGTTTTTAATTTAGAACCCATAAAAAGTTATTAAGGCAAAAAAAACATACACATCGATTCTTTAATTTCTCTATTTTGGAATGGAATGAGAGAATGGGAAATGAAAACCAGTTAAATTTGATGAAAGCACAAGGAAAGCATTGATTGGTGCAAAACAGGCAGTTCGTGAAATTAAAGCTTCAATTTATTTAATTGCACTAGAGACGAGTAAATCATAAAGTACATTTTTCACTTTTCAAAAACGTTCATTTCTTATAAGAAAAAGTGTTTCCTTTTTGAAATGAAATGACTTTTTGTATGATCTAATATCGAGCATACCAGCACAGCCACAAGCCAAAGTCAAAGTCGCGGGATAAAATATACTTGTAATACTTGTAATTATTTACGTGCTACGTGAACAAACAACAACAAAAGTAACAATGAAGATCGACCATAAAAAAGCGTAACGTATGGACACAACATAAATAGACAACAGTTACTGTAGCAGCAACAACAATAACACAACTAGCACACAATCTATTAACCAACAAAACATTATAATAAAAAGCAATAATCCAGTAAGAAGCGCAAGCAACCGGCAACCGAAGCAAAGCAAAACTAAGCAGCAGCAAAGCAACAAAACAGCAAAGAGCAGCAACAAACAGCATTTTAAAGTACTCTGGACAGAAAGTTATGTTTGCTGTTTGTTGTTTTGGCGTTCGCTCTCACATGTTAACATAATACACACATATAACAACAACAAAAACAACAACAACAAAAATAATAATAATCACAATAATAAAATATGCAAAATGTAACATGAAAGACAAATAAAAAAAAAACAAACAAATTCAAAACAAGAAAATAATAAATTTCATTTTCATGTTTATTTTCATTTTCATTTACATTTACATTTTCATTTTCATTTGGATTTGAATTTGAATTTGAATTTGAATTTGGATTTTTATAAGCACATGTTGGTCACAATTGACGTTTTAATATGCATTAGACTTTCAACAAATTCAAATGGCCGGCCATTTAACGCATTAGCATTCAAATAAAACAGCAACAACAAAAATAAAACACTTGGAAAAAAAAGAGATATTGCCAGAATTAATCATTTTTATTATTATTATTATTTAATGTGATTAAAGCAAAGTGGAAAAAAAAATTACACAAAAAGGGAGACTAAATAGAAAAATTTGCTAAAAAAAATTAAGCATCAATAATAATGAGAGTCCCTTTAATTTCATTCGCAATTTTACTGTTAATAACTGTAAAAATTGTAGAAAATCGTTCGTATAATAACGGTTTAATGTTTTACGATTTAAAAACGAAACGTCCATTTTTACCACCAACTGTATCAGTATCGCGCGGTCGCAGTTTATCAACATTCCCATATTCATCGAAGGGATCTATTTGGTCGACATTCGGTAAACCTTGCGAATGTACAGAAACATTATGCGGTTGTTGCGCTGGCATCACCATAACTAAATATAATTTTGATCAGAAAAGTATGTGACATTTGTCTTCTCTATTTTTTTTTCTGTTTCTTTAAAAAGGATACTTTTTTTGTGTGTGAATGTGTGTGTATGAATCTTACTGATTAAAGGTAAAAGCTTCAGCCATTATAAAAATCTTTGCTAGTAAAATTCTCTTGAAAGTCTTGATAGTTCTGCAAACTTTTCTAAAATGTTTCACATTGAGATATTTAACAGTTATTTTCTCCATAAAGTAACCGTAATATTTAGCAGTGACAGCAATTCCCTTAGTATTGAATTTTAACATTTAAGACTATTCCAGTAGGAACATTCGTCCAGAATTGCCGTTCGAGATATATCCATACTGGACATCTTTATCTATGGACAGCTCTAAGTACTGCTAAGTGCTACATATCCATAAATCGTCGAGCTTAAAATTTTTCTATACCACTCTTTAATCAACTTTTTTTGGTAACGTAAACATTCTAAATTTAAGTGTCATTTCCGTTTCGGTTGTATAAACAAGAAGAAATGTCTTCATCATTGTCGAATTCTGTAAAATATTGACCAAAACACTTTTGTCCATTTGGGGTTTGGCGTTTTTGCCCATTGTCCATGAGTCCACTCTAACTTGAGATCCACTAATTTGTTTGTTCTATTCATTATGGCTCTATGGGCAACTCACGCTTCCATCACGCTTTATGTTGCCATAATGTGCCTGTATGTTCATGTATGTGTGCTTTTGTAGTTGTATTTTATATACGTGATTGAAATAAAATGAAGCAAATTTATTTAACGAAATAAAAGCAACAGAAATTTTTCTGTGAGTTTTGTTTTCTTCTTTTTTTTTTTTTGCTTTTTCGAAATCACTCTAAGCCAATTTTCTTATTAGTGTATGGTTTGTTTATATTTTAAAAAGCAAAATCAACAAACAACAATAATAACTATAACAAATAAGTTTATTAAAGTTTTTGTAAGAGTTTTTTTTTATTTGATTTATTTTTTAATTCAAGTGTGTGCAAACATAATAAAAAAGTCTGTCTCAAATAAGAAATTGCATTTAAAGTGTTACACTTGTAAATTTTTATTGCTCTTGTTGTTATTATTGTTGCTGTTGAATGGGCAAAAGTCTGCTAAGAAAAAAAAAAACCCTCACCTCAAGCAAATGATTTTAAAATGTTATGGGTCAAATTGTAACCGCTACCGATGCTGCTCCTTTTACTACTGCTACTGCTACTGCTACTGCTGCACCTTAAATTTTAAGGAAAGAAAACGAAATGTTAAAATAAATTCATAAAATGGATTTCTAAATGAATAAAAATTTCTGATTAGATGTTGCTAATTTATTGAACAACATACTTTTTAAAGTTTTTTAGAATTTAAAAGATGCTTTTAGGATGCTTTTTGACCAAATGTATACTTTTAAAAATTTTTTGAGATTATATTGGTTCATTTAATGATTTTATTATAAAAAATAGGCGGGGCAAGTTTGTATATACTTTGTATAAATCGTCAAAGTTTATAAAAAAAAGTATGATTTTTATTGCATTCAAATCGGTTTAAATCATTTTCGCAGGGACTTATTAATACGCTTTTAAGTAAATGGACAAATTGAAAAATTTATTGGACGATTTAAAAAGTTGAGATAGAGCAATAATTTGAAGCTCTTTTTCGAGCTACTGGGCCAAGTATTTTATCAAAATAAATGTACTCTCAATAATTTTCTGGTTTATAGATCTTCAAAGGGTGATAAAGTTTAATGTTAATCAAATTTACTTTTGATTAATATTTTGTGATTAATTTGTAGAAAAGTTAATGATCCAAAATAAATGAATTATAAATCTAAAACAAGCATAGCGAAAACAGAAACTTCTTAAATAAAATTAACAAAAGTATTGAATTTTCATAAGAAAAACAGTGCAAGTAGGAGCAAGTTCCTTTTTAGACTTTTGAAAATATGTCAAGCAAATTTTATCTTAGAAATGAGATTTTAGGAAAATCATCTTAGATTTATAAATGACATGATTTTCTTATTTATTTGAATGATTTAACTTGTTGATTTTGAAGTTTTAATTCTATTCAATTTTATTGTTAGTCCTACCTAAAGTTAACTCTTTTTGTTAGCTTTTTTGCTTTGTTAAGTAACATTTTCCTTTCATTGCTCTTTTCTTTAATTAATTCTTCTATATTGCTATTGTTGATATTATTGTTGTTTATTGTAAATTGTGATTCTTAGTCTTCATATTCTTCTACAATTGCAAAAGTTTCATTTAAATGCAACAAAAACAAGAAGAAGAATGTAAAAAAGTAAATAATCATTTCATTTCGATTCCATTCATTTTGTTTTATTCATTCATTCATTTCTTCTAACATCTAACATCTAACATCATTGAAAATGATAGAAAAACTAATAGTACTAATTACAGGAATAGCAACAACAATAATTATTTGCATGTAAATAATCTTTTTGATAGATTTCATTACAAGCATTGTGATTGTGTTGTTGTTGTGTCTTGTCTAACACGCATCAAAACCAATTAACAATTATAGCAAGACAGACAGACAGATAGACAGACAGACAGATAGATAGACAGACAGATAGATAAGCAAACACCTATTTTCTATTTGTTTTATTGTACAGAAGCGTATTGTGAGCTTCAAGTGCAAGTGCAAGTGCAAGTGCAACTGCAAAAGCGCAAATCACAAAGCAATCCAAAGCAATCAAAGCAAGTAATTGTAATTTCTTACTGCACATACATACATACAATTGTTTGTTAGTGTGCTTGCATGTATTGTAATATAAAATACATGAAATAAATTTGTTTGTTTGTTTGTTGTAATTGCATGATAACGAAAGTAAGTAAAATTAATGAGAATTTTTTTTCTTTCTTGCTTTACGCTTAACTCCATTTCTCCATTTCTCCATTTCTCAATAACTTTTTATTCATCTATCTATCTCTTTCTATCTTTTTTTCTTTCTCTACATATCTTTTATGGGCATTTGTATTGGCCAGTTTGTGCGAATGTAACGTATTCGATGTCAAAGGATGAAATCCATTTGGAATTGTTTTTAAATGAGAAATCTACATCAAAATATGGAATGTCACCAAGAAATCCATCACCATTTTGTATACCATTAATGTTGAATATACCGTTAGCTATGTGCGTCCAAATGACGAATGTCGGTTTGGTCGGTGATAATTTAAATATGTGCATGGATTTTGTTGTTGGTGTTGCCTCAACCCAAATGTTGGAAATGCATTTTCAATGTATGAAAGTCGGTCTACAGGGTGCACAATGGGTGACGGCTAGTGGTAATCCCGTTATACCGCCAGCCGGTGTTAATCGTCATGATCATGATAATTATCATACCGATGATAATGATAATGATTCTGATGAATTTTTTGATGAAAATCTAAATGAAACGGATATGGATAAGAACAATCATGATAATATGGCAAATTCAGCAAGGATAATACAATTGGATGATGGTGACAGTGGAATGGCGAATAAAATATCAGGTAATTTAAGGATAAATGAGAGCAAACTCAAATTCTAAATTATAGACGTTCGTGAGTGTACATTAAAATAGTCGACCTTCGTCGACCTTTATTTTTGTACGATATTTCTGTTAAGTAGATTAAATATCTCAGAGATCACATGTATGACATTTTGATTCATCATATTTAGCAAAAAAAGATCAAACTAATGCAAAATCTTTCCAGTTAATTGCTTCAAATGATCTCTCTTCTGAAAGTAGATTATACTTCCAAATATCAGGACACGTGAAATTTGCTATTCTAGTCCAAAGAACTGTACGTTCCTGTAGCTCTTGAATGAGAAATATTTCAAAATAAAAATCTACCCGATTTCAAATCTCCATTTCCCTTAAATTGATTAAAAAATTATTTTGCCATAATTTTTGTTCAAGATTATTCCAAAGTGTTAATTTTTTTGTATACAGCCAGCAGTTTTCCACCAAATTTATTATACCAAAAATCTTTGATCCTACGCATTTTTATGTTTAAGTCAAAGTAGATCTATTTGTCAAAATTTATCAAAATATCTCAAAAAAAATTTTTTTTAATTATACCTTTAAACGGACTTTAAGCAAAGTGGTAAATCGAAAAATAAGAATTTGTTACCCAAAGACTGAATTCATTTCAAGACCTTTTCGTTAATAAACCAATAAAATTTTGTAAAAGAAAATGATTTAATGCATCAAAATTTTCTTTTTCGTTAATCGTGAAATTTTATCATATTGTAAAATTTAGATGATGGTCAGAAGCCAACGTTAAGTGTATGGATGAAAAATGAAAGTGAAATGTTAAAAACTAATGAAAGTCCACTGGAAAATGATGAATTGGCAAGTAATGAAATAATTGAAACAGCAACAACACCAGCAACAACAGCAACAACAGCAAAAAGACCAGCATCAACATCAGCGTTGAAAAAAGCAAACGAAGCAATACCAATAACAACAACAAATGCAACACCAATAACAATAATTGCTGTAGAAAATAATGGCAAATTCATTAATAAATCATTAATCGAAATGAACTCTAAATCAACAATTATTGATCAAGTCATCCCAATAGAAAATGGTAAAAAAGATAAAGATAATGAAGAAGAAGAAGAACACAAAGCAATTAAGCGTGTCAATAATTATGACCTCACTAAAGATCATTCATATAAAATGGACATGAATCACAGGCAATCAGAAGAAACAGCAGAAACAGAAGCAAAAAAAACAGCACAAACAAGTGAAGAAACCATAGTAGAAAAAGAAGAAAAAGAAGAAGAAGAAGAAGAAGAAGAGAAAGTTGATGAAAATGTAAAAGTGGAAGAAGGGATAGAAATAGAAAAACTAGTAAAAGTAGAAGAAGCAGCAGAAGTAGAAGAAAAAACAGTAGTGATAGGAGAAGCGGCGAAAGGAGAAGAGACATTAAAAGTGGAAAAAGAAGCAGAAAAAGAAGAAACAGACAACAAAGCAAAAAAATATAAAGAAACTAAAGAAGATAACATTTTTGAAAACTATCAAAATCAATATGAAGATGAAACAATTAGTCATGATGAAATTCATCAAAATGATAAATCCAATAGAAACTTTTACAACATTAATAATGATAATAATAAAATCAGCATTAATAGCAACAACAATAACAACAGCAACAATAATAATAACAATAATAATAATAATAACACTGAAGGCCATTTTATTTATATAACATTTGAAGAAACCACAAACACGCACGCGAACTCTAATCGCAAACACGATAATCAATTAAAAAGTGATAGCCACAAAACTCAATTAAAATCGGAGATGAAAATAATGCCAAACTCACAACCCTTAAATAATCATAATATTAATCAAAATCAAAATCAACAACAAATGAAAAATTGGGACAAAAATCATAAAAAGATTCCGAATGAAATCAATAAATTGACATTCGACATGAATAAATCAAAGCGACGCTTCAGCAAATTGTGTGCTTATTCGAGACACGTAAGAACACGTCGAGCCACTGCAACATTTAAAGCACCAAGGGCAAACACTGACATTAATCCAGCAACAAATGCAGCTCAATCAAGCGGCAAAGTTAAAATTAATGGCAGAGTGATGGAAGAAGTAGCGCTTACACGGCAAACTCATTATTCATCACCATTATAGTTAACTGGCAAATGTAAGAAGCAGAAGAGGAAATGGCAAGAGGAAAGAAAGGAAGATAGAAGAAGAAGATGCTATCGTTGAAGAAAAATTAGAAGCCAAATTAAGGGAAATTAAAATCGTTTAAATTGTTAAACATTTATAAACAAATAAATATCACACACACACACACACACACACACATACACATACACCTAAACACATAACAGTGTGTGTATAAACATAAAGCATTTAAGCCATTTCACATATGTAACAAACAACAACAACAATAGCACAAAATTTCATGTTAAAATGTGAAAGAAACTAAAAACAAAATCAACCAGAATTTTGCACGTGCCTCTTTGCATGTGTTTGTATAGGTGTGTATATGTGTTTTAGTTCATGTAAAAGTCAGTGTGCTTTTTTTTGTAAATTAATTAAATTTATTATTAAGACACACACACAGACACACACACAGACACACACAGACACACACACACACGCATTGCTACATTTGTTTCCCGTATCATTTCGTTTTAATTTCAAATTCAGTTTTGTGCATTTTCCTTAATCTGAAAAAGATTTCTATGGTAAAATATTTTCCTTTCTTTGTTATTCCATTTTTTTTGTTTTTGTTTTTTTTTTTCAGAGTAATACGTTATTTCAGAGTAATAGTTTTTGTTTTTAATGGAAATCAATTTAAATGAATGAATGCTCTTGAGTAAATTTTCTTTCTGTTATTTATTTATTTATATTAATTTTTTAAGTATTTATTTATTTATTTGATTGTTTTATTAAGAATTACAAAGAGAACTCAAATCAATATAAATAAATTTGTTTTTGATTAAGCAGCTCTAATAAAATGAAAAACGTTTTCCTTTCAACACTGCGCCTTAAAATATTTCAATCGAAATAATTGTTTTGATTTTGATTTTGTTCATTCCTTAAAAAAAATTAATACTGGAATTATTTGACAAATATAGATTCAAATTTCTCCAAATATTTCGACCGCAAAAAGTACATCTGATTGTACTTAATACCTTAAATACAATTTATTTTCAATTATGGCTACATGCAACGTTGCCAAATTTCACTGTTTTTGCAATTATGTGACTAAGACGATCAATTGAAGTCTTATTAAGAAATTGTGCTTTTAAAAATTAAAAAAAACATTACGAATAAAGTTGCTACTTAGAAAGGCTTAAAAAATAATCGTCAGGCAATAATTAATCGCCTACTGTTGTCAAAAATTCGTCTAAGAATCTAAATTTCAAGTCACTGCAAGAAGAAAGAAAGATAATTTCTTAAATCTACTTAGTTTGATCTTAAAGCGATTCATATAAATTGAAAGAATTATGAAAATTCTATTCGAAAAATGGAATGAAAGTTTCACAAAACTTCGAAAAGTGCTTCAAGCTTTAAATTCGTAGCTTATAATTAAAAAAAGAAATTGCCTGCGCTAACATTTTACTAAAAAAGTTCAAAATGACTTTTTCGTGTCATGGATTAACTCATTTTTTTGCGTAGCAATCCAAAGCTCAAAAATTTCCTTAAATTTTCTACAATTTAGTTGCACGATACAACTTTCAACTTACAACGAGTTTCAAACAAAAACAAATTCTATAAAGAAAAAAGAAGCACAAAAGTTATTTTTATTTATCTTAAAAATCTTATCATTTACTTTCACCATAATGGCTGATCCATATTCAATAGCATCCTACATTCACAATGTTTCCAAATTTCAAATATGGAAAGCTTTGGGCTAAGCAAAATCGTTCTCAAAATTTTAGGCTGAAGAAAAATGTAGAGAGCTTTAAATGCTTCGTTCTAAATAACGAGCAAATTAAAGCAAATTGACTTTTATTATTTTTCTAAGTATATTTCTATTGGCTATCTCAAACCAAATACCAAAGATAACTATGCCGGTTAAAAGCCCAACCTGTAAATATGTAAAACAAGAAATAGAAAATTGTCCATTTTGAATTTTATTCAGATATTTAAAATCCAAAGTTCCCCGCTATTTTTTCATAGATATCATTTTTATTGAAATCATAAATCATAATTCTTCATTTTTTCAACAGGAATATAGGAATTTTATAGATTTTTGCCATTCGATATTGTTAATTTTAAAAATTTTCATCTATGATTTTATCCATGAGCTGGACATATGATGCAACACACAGGACACACAGACAAAATGTATGATAGATAATACAATAAGTTGCCATCATACAATAAGTTGCAATAAGTTGCAAATGGACGAATAGTTGTAATGTGTTCTTGCATATCAAAATCAAAGGATTTTAATATAAATAGAACTATGGCAAGAAATTATTTGACAGTCTAAAGCGGTATTACAAAAGAAATTGGTGTAATAGAAAAGTTTAGTAGCGCAATTAGTTATTATTAAATAATGTTTCGTAAAGTATTTGATAAATAATTGTAATATGTATATTTTTGTAAGTTTAGATTTAATAAAAAAAAACAATTTAAAAAATTTATAATTTGGAAGTCAAATAAAGCAAGAATTTTTTTAAGTAAAATTAATTAATGAAAAATAAAGTGAAAATGAAAACCAAAAAAAAGAAAAAAATTTAGTTTAATAATATTGAATGTATTGGATTACATCCATTAAGTGCAAGGATGCAAGGATAATATTTAATGTCGTACAAAATACTTTGTAATAAGATCGTCGTATAAAGAAATGTTAAAATAATAAGTGAAATAATTAACAAAAAATATTAAAGCAATATTCGATTTTATATACACATATTTATGCAGAACGATTTAACTTTTAACTGGAAATTGAAAAGGACCTTTTTTTTTAATTGATAAAATAAATATTTAAAAAAATGTTTTACTTGAATATTTCAATCTTTAGGGGAATAAATTTAATTGTTCCATCTAATTTCATAAAACTTTTTATTATCAAATTATTATCAATAAATGATGCTTAGGATCTTAATTTAAAAGGAAACGTGGACAGATAAAGTTTTTATAAAAGTTTCATTTTATGAAAATAGAGTCAAGCATCCTCACTTTTATTACAAATCAAACGATTCTGTCTGCCTTTTTCATTAATCGTTTTAGGGGAATGCTATATGGATCATTGCATGTGGCATGGTCGTAATAATACTCTGAACTTAACCAAACTTTTTCCTGAGCGTTTTGCTTCGCTAAAATTACACTTGCATTCAAATTTCATTCATGTCATTTCAAAATTGTGTTCAGTGCTTTGATAACAAATTTACATGGATAAATTATTGACAGATAGACAGACATAAATCGATTCAAAAAGTGCTTCTGAGTGTAGTAGGGTATAAAAAGCTTAACCGATTTTTTTTTTGTGCTTTACAATATTTTACAACAATCATCGAATAATGCATGAAATATTTAAATAATAATAATAATGATAAAAAAATTATGACAAAGTGTAACAACAATTTATTGTTTAAGATTAAATGACTTTCATTAATCATTTTCAGCTTTAAGATAATTTATTATATTAAATGCCATCAATTAAGTTTGTGGCTGTTTATATTGTTATTGTTGTTGTTCTGATTGCTGTAACATGATGATCTTATTGAAACGTTACAATATGAAAAATGATAAAGGAAATATACTTAATATTGGTATAAAAAGTTTTTGGCTTTTTATACTCTATACACTTACGCTATTCTCATTCACATCTAAAGCGAATCGTAAGTTTAGTTTTTAACTTTATTTCTTATTCTAAGGAAGTCTTTTTTTTATATATAAAAACATATAGAAAACACTTAAGAAAATTGTTGGTTTTAAGTGTAGCCGAATTTTGGATGCCCATCATTCCGATATGTAGAATACATTTAATATACTTAAATTAGTCTATTCTCGTATTCTATATTATCCATATTCTCTATATTCTATGCATCATTTGGACACTAAATTCCACTAGAAAGTCCATTTTAGAAGGATGAATATTTTTGTAGATTTCTCACGTAAAGATCTGCTACGATGGCTGTATACCTACTTCCAATGCCTTACGATGGCCAAGACAAACATTAGGTATATAGGGCACCCTGAAGTATCCCACCTAAAGCAAATATTTGTCTATGAAGAACGCGTATGTTATTTTCTTGGAACTAATCACTCAAACATTGAAATACCCGCAAAATGTTCATTACAGTGCTTCTGATATCAATCTCAATAATAACTGAGGATTAAGACGAACAGCTTCCATTGTACCAAATTAAATCTTGTACTCTCAGTTCAATCACTATAATTTGGCAGGCATGGCCGTCTGAGTATAATTGCCTTGCAAAAAATATATTAATCTAAACGATAGCCTTGAAAATTTTTTTTTTTTTAAATTATATTGTAAAAATTTTAGTAAACTTTACATGACATTAATTCGTGAAAATTATAAAAAGGTGAAAAATTATAAGAAAGTGAAAAGCAAAAGTAACCTGAAAAATATTTCGAAAATATTTAATGAACAAATAAAGTGATCTCTCTTCATAACATGACAGAATTTTCCACTTCAATGGATTCTCTTCTAATTTGTAACTGTGTTTTCCTTATGTACCGACCCAAAAGTAAACATTCATTTCGGATTATTTTACACATTACTTGTGTGTTCTAATTACTTAGCAAAGATGTAAAGAATATGTATTTATTTGTAATGGCATATTGCTAACACAAATTAAACTAGCATAAGTTCAAAATAATAAACTAAGATGTATATATTTTCTAAGGGAATACATGGCATTCGTATAAGATCTATCAGAACCCGCGTGAATTTGTGCAAAAGTCGCCATTATTCTTAATATAATTTGTACATTACTTGAATTAGTGTTAAAATCTAAAAATGAAATGTCGGTTTTTGTGTCTAAAAGAAATTGAACTAACAGCCCCATAAAATGAAAAAGTTTCTCGTAATCAATGACTTTCGTTATACTGAAGTACAAATTACAAATTAGATTGCAATATTTCTTTGGCTGTAAATACTTTAAAGTTATAAAGAGTCTACCAAACAATGCCTTGTAATAAAAAGCTTCACTACAACGCTACTTTTACAATGATAAGATTCCTATTGTATTGGCTTAGATTCCTCACTTAAGTTGTACTTTAACTTTTCAGTAATTCAAGTGAATGTATTGTCGCTCAATCAAAATGTATCGAAAAAAAATTAAGGAAACATGAAATAAATTCATTATAAAGAAATATGAACAATTTCTCCCTTTATTCCTTTCTTTCATCTTTTTCTTTCTTTCTTCCCTCTTTCCTAAGAACTCTTTTCTATGCAGCATCATATTTGACCTTCATTAAAATCGCACGAAATAAAAACAAAAAAAAAAAAAAAGAAAAAAGAGTTGAATTTTCAGGCAACGTTAATCGAATGAATGGAGTATAAATTATATAGAAATTATATTAAATGTATATTTTTTATACATTTCAAATATGTACACATAATTATTTATTTAAATTATGTTATTTATTTTATGTATTTTATGTGTAAATTTTCATGGCAAAATATTACTAATTATTACACTATTTCTCCAATTAATTTTTTTATTTATTCAGTCCTTTTTTCACACATTCTATGCATATTTTATAATAGATTTTAATATTAATGTGTTTCTAAATATTTTCAAATATTATGGTAAAATTGTAGAGTACAAAATCGACTTCATGAAATGCTTTCATTGCATTTTCAAATTATTTCCTTTTCTGCGTTTTAGATTTTTCATAAAATGCTTTAATTTTATTTATTTTTGAATTCTTTGAATTCATTGAATATTCAACCACCATCCGTTTAAATAATGTATTTGATTCAATAAGTATAACCAGAATTTTGCTAATTTTAAATAGAAAACTTATCATTAAAAAATAATGAGCAAAAAATCCTAAAAGAATGAACAAAAATTTTACATTTGCTTGAAGAAATTTACTTTATGATTTTGATTTAAAAAAATGTTTACAACTTTTCTTTTCCATCTGTTATAGTTGGAAGAATATTTAAAAGGGAAAGAACAACAGTTACTTCTCAAATTTCCTTTAAAGAAATTTCACTTTATGGTAAAGCAAAAGAGTGATCTACAATCGATATAAAACAATTTGTAATATCTGACTTTCCAAATGCTTTAAATTGGCTTAAGTAAATTTTTAAGTCTAGATTTTAATTTATTAAAAGTTTATTTGGGACAATCTGAACCACAAATTCCACAGATTCTAATACACAAAAACAAACACACTTTAATTTAAAAGTATAATTTTTTATTAGAAATCAAGTTAACTTGTTCGCATCATAATTATTTATTTCAGGTCTTTCCGAAACCAAATTGCACGAGATATTTTTAAATGACAATGAAATCAAACTCAGTTGGATGATTGATTGGTATAAACAGGAAGTTTTATTTCATTTACAAAATGCTTTTAATGAGCAACATCGTTGGTTCTATTTGGGTTTCTCAAAGCGTGGCGGTATCGGTGATGCTGACATTTGTTTCTTTGAGAATAAAAATGGTTTCTTTGATGTTGTTACTGATACCTATACAAGTCCAGATGGTCAATATGTTCACAAAGACTATCAACAGGATTGCATTCTATTCAAAATGGATGGAAAAACATTGGCATTTAAACGGAAATTCGATACTTGTGATCCATCCGATTTTCGCATGCATGTAAAAAAAGATTATTTTATAAAAAAGGAAATTTCTTCTGTTTTTTTTTTTTTTGATTTATTTATAAAATATATGTATGTGTTTTTAGGAAGGTACCATGTACATAATGTGGGCAAGAGGTGAAAAAGATTTACAATTAAACGATTCACAATTTCCATTCCCAAATGTTAACTCTCAAGAGTCAGGCATAAAAATGATGCAATTATTACGGGCTGATAAAATCCTTATACCGGAAACGTACGTTTTAGTTTTAATGCATTTATAATTGTTGTGGCATTCACTTTGATATAATAATATGAAAAAAAGCCTAGCAATTAATTCAATTAATTGAAACAAAGCAGCATTTTTGGAAAAAATTTCTTGAACTAAAATAAAAATATTTCTGTTTGTAGGGAATTGAAAAATATTGAAGTGCGCCTACAAAGTGTCCATGTACCAGTCCAAGAGACCACTTATTGGTGTCACATACAAAAGCTTGATAAAGACATTGCTTTACACAAACATCACATAGTACAATTTGAACCAATAATAACATCACCAGGCATTGTCCATCACATGGAAGTGTTTCATTGTGAGACGGATTCGTCTATAAATATTCCATTATACAATGGTGACTGCTTAAAAATGCCCCAAACTGCTAAGGTATGTTCAAAAGTGATTGCCTTGTGGGCAATGGGGGCTAGTACATTTACATATCCGCCAGAGGCTGGTCTGCCAATTGGTGGCGATACCTATAATCCATATATACGTTTGGAAGTTCACTTTAATAATCCAGAATTACAAAAAGGTACGTAACTAAATATGACTTGATATAGAATGATTAACAAATGCAATACAATCTATTTGTAGATCATGTGGACAATTCAGGCATGCGTATTAAAATGGTAACAAAATTGCGGCAATTTGATGCTGGTGTTATGGAATTGGGTTTAGAGTATACCGATAAAATGGCCATACCACCAAATCAAATTGGTTTTCCCTTAAATGGTTATTGTATTGCCGAATGTACTGAAGTGGTGAGAGTCTATTTCAAAATATTTATATAGCACTTCTAAACTTTGAGAAATTTTTGGTTATTGTTTAAGGCTTTGCCTCATACGGGCATCATTATCTTCGGTTCACAATTGCATACACATTTACGTGGTGTTCGTATACTTACACGACATTTTCGTCGCAATGAAGAATTACGTGAAATAAATCGTGATGATTATTATTCGCATCATTTTCAAGAAATGCGAACCTTACGATACAGACCGCGCGTATTGCCGGTAACTTCAACTTTTCTGTTGAAAAAAACATCGAATATTAACAAATTTTTTGTCGCTTCCTAATTTGGTTCCTTCTTCTTTTTTTGATCTTACGTTAATATATTTACAGGGTGATGCATTGGTAACAACCTGTTATTATAATACAATCGGCTATGAGAATTGTACATTGGGTGGCTTTTCCATAAGCGATGAAATGTGCGTAAATTATATACATTATTATCCAGCTACAAATTTGGAAGTATGCAAAAGTTCAGTGTCAGAGGATACTTTGGAGGATTATTTCATCTATATGAAAAAGTAAGCATAATATTTAGATAAGATTTTATAATAATTAATTAATTAATAAATCTAAGGCATTTATTGAGGTTATGTCAACAATAAAGGAAAGCCCCAAAAAAAGTAGAAAGCCTGGCAGATAAAAATTACAATTGCTTTTCCTTAAGGTTTAATTTGAACTCAAATTTTTTTTTGTATAACGCAAATTTTGACTCTTACAACAATCGGCTCGGAAGTCCGTAGTAAATTAAGTCTTCAAACAAGCAAAATTAATGGCAAAAGAAAATCGAATTAAGAACAAAACAAACATCATTTTGATTCAGACGTTTCAAATCATTGAAAAAGTATTAAAAAGCAATTGATTTAATTAGTTTCTCTTTCTAAGGATTCTCCACTTGCTCCTTTGCTGAATACATTAATTCAAAATCATTTTCGTAATTTTGTTTTCGTTTTTCATTTAACAAAATATTACAAAAAAAAAAAAGACCAAGTTTAAATTGTAAATTAGATTACTTAAAGCCACGTTTCTCATCAAACAGTTATCATCGTAATATCGATGTTTTAAGCTGTTTCCTTTCATGATAAGTTATTTCCATTAATCAAATAACTACAAAGCTCTTCTTCTTGTTTAATTAATTCTATAGTAAATGCCTTAATAAAATGGGAAACAAAAGAAAGAACACAGAAAAACAACATAAAAGAAAGCATAGTAAAACAAAGCACAAAGCAAAACAAAATAAACGCGAAAAAGCAAATGGAAATGACAAACCATTTAAATGTAGATCTTTGAAATCAAAAAGGCTCATACATAAATACGAATATAAATATTGGATCATCGAAAAAAGATTCTCAAAAAATTTACACTTTATAAGATTTCTCAAGTTACTTTAAATTGAAATTGTAACACTTTATATAAAACTACGAAATAGCTTCTGATATAACTTTGGATTTTTAATTACTGAGAGTTCAAGCGAAACGAAAATCATTCAAGCATATAAAGGATATCCTTGTGGAAAATTGTGATGGGCTCACAGTGGCACTACGTTCCCTACAAAAAGTTATGATTGCTGATTGCCCAACAAAGATTCCAATTGATTCAGTAAATACAATTAAGGATTTGTGAGGTCGTTAAAACTCATTTTGTTTAAAGTTCATTCATTAATGACAATAAATTAATTAATTAAATAAAACTTAGCATCCTCCATTGTCAGATAAATGAAATGTCAATGATCATTTCCGCATGATCCAATATTTATTGTGATACTGGTCAACAACATTGGGTCAATAACAAACTGACCCAATGTATATATAAACAATGCATACTAAGTCATTCAATTATTGAACACACTTGCATTCATTCATTCAATTGTTGAAAACACATGTCTACAATTCCAATTACAACTAATCGTGGTAAACCACAAAATATTTGTAAGTGTCAACCAAATGTATATGCCATCGAATTTTCAATTACACTTCATTGGCTTGTTTTTTTCTAACTTTCCACTGCACTTTTTTATTTTCTTTCTTTCGATTTTCTATTTTTTTTTTTTTGTGAGTTTAGGAAAGAGCATCAAAATAACATCCATTTAAGTGGTGCACGTTCGAAAAATTATCAAAATATCAAATGGACGGAACCGCGAGTGGATCAATTATATACAATGTATATTCAAGAGCCTTTAAGTATGCAATGCAATAAATCGGATGGTTTACGTTTTGAGGGTTATGAATGGGAGGGTGCACCCACAACACCTGTACAAATTAAAATACCCATGCATCGTAAATTATGTCCCAATTATAATCCACTTTGGTTGAAGCCATTAGATCGTGGTGATTGTGATTTATTAGGTGAATGCATTTATTAAATTTTTTTTTAAATTTTCAAATTGATTTTATAATTCATATCTATACAACTTCTTTGTCGGTTCGATTTATTTGTTTGGCTTTTAGCATTATTGTCAAATTTATTATTTATACATTAATTGTCATATTTCTTATAATTATTAATTAAATAAAGAATAATTTGAATAATTTGAATAATTTAAAAATGTAAAAAAATTTAATAACAAAGTCAAACTCTAATACCATTGAAATATTGTAAAACTTATACACACACTTACACATTTACACAATTAAATATTCAAGAAGCATAAAAAGAACTCAATAAAGTATACTTATAGGCGTTCAATAAAGATTTCATTTGAAGTAATTGTTGTGAGACGATTTAATTGTAAACAGATTGATATAACTTTAACCAAAATATCATAAATTATAAAAAATATATATAAAATATAAATTATAAAAATATCATAAATTATAAATTAGATAAAATAATCAAACAATTATTTGTACATGCAGCAGCAACTGAATCAAGAAAAAAGATTATTAAACCAATCAGGACCTCGTCCTCGTCCTCGTCCTCGTCCCATACCCCTAACATTTAACATAAGTTTGTATGAAAATAGTGAAATGTTTCGTTAATTAAAAATGCTTTTTTTTAATGAAAAATTCTATTTTGAGTGATTATTTTTATCGGAAAGTTCGTTCTCCCTGTTTGGATCAAACATAAAATTTTTTTAGATTTTACTCATCAATCGATTTATTACTATTTACAGTGAATCAAAATATGAAGTTTTTTTTTATGTAGAAGAATTTCTTTATAAAAATGTTATATAAAGTATTTGATAGTTGGCTTGGACTCGTTCTACTTGAACTATGGGCAAAACTCTCTTTATATTGATCTCATTGAATCTTTTTGTGAATTGTGCAATTTATATTTGGAAAGTAAACTTTTATTGCTCACTTTTATTTATATTCTATTATCGTTTCATTTATTGTTGCTTATATTGTTCTCTTATGATTTTCTAATAAAAAATCCAGAAAGTTTCTTCTATTTGCCTTTCATTATAACTGGAAGGGAACAAAAGCAAAATAAAAAACAGAAAAACAGCGGAAAACAAAGCGAAGAAAGTTTCCTCTTACATCAAAAACCAAAACACTTCCACTTTGATTTATTAGGGCTTAGAAAACAATTCATAACAATAGAAAAAACAAAAAAACAGGACAAAAAAATTTGAAGAAATATAAAAAAAAAGGAAAGAGATGGAACGTTAGAGAAATCATAAGAAAGAAAAAGAGCAAGAGATTCATGCATAAGAATATTTAGAATTCTCTAAGGAGTTGAAAACTTTGCCATGATGAAAAGAAAAATATTTGTTTTTCTGAAAGTAGATAAAAACATTAAAGATGTCTTCAATAAATTTGTATGCGCGAGTACGCGTAAATGTGCCTTACAAATTTTTTTTTTCTTTTCTTTATTTTGCATTTTACTAGAACAAGAAAGAACAAATAATTGATCAATGAGATATAAAGCTCTAAGGGAAGATTTCTTGCGTTTCTTTGTTTTCAACTTTTCAAATTAACAATAATGACATCAAATTGGTTCAATAAGACTCAATAGCCCTTTCATTATCATATTTGAATTCTACTTTTAATGGAACTTAGAAATGTATATTAAAACATAAAAAGGAGAAAGCAATTTAAGGACTTTCAAAAAACTCTCTAAAAATGGAAATTATTTTACTTACTTTGTGCGAGAACTTTTTTAAATATTATTTAATGGAATCGAAGACTTTCTAAACCATCTTCGTAACTTTGAAAATTTTATCAATTTATAAAAGAATCATCTCAATCAATCAAAATAAAAATTTCTTTACTGTGAATAGATTTTGTTTTTATATATTTTGTTTTATTAAAGTAGATAAATTATGATATTTTTGTAAATATAACTAAATAAACATTTATTCTTTATAAAATCAATTGCAACAATATACAAATATAAGACTTGTGGAAGCACTGGCCTTCGGTAAATTTCATTCATGATAATTTTATGGTGGCGGCCAAATTTTACTTTTTTTTATTAAGGTATTATCCTAATCCTAGCATTCAATAAGACCAATGAATCGGCAATACAGGAACTATCAATAGAATAAAAAGTCACATAAAATTCTAATGAAGCATTGAAATATGGAAACTGCAAAATTATTAAAGCGATGATTCCATTTTCAATACAACTCTTTTTTAAAAGTAAAATATCTGTTTGCTTCTTCATTGAAAATGGACAGGCGTGCCACAAACAAGGTGTTGGATGGGCAGACAAAACAGTGACATGTATAGCAAATTTAATCGTTTCAGAAACTATTTTAAAATAATTGTTGTAATAAGAATTAAATTTATCCGAAAACCCTGGAGATGCAAAATAAATAATTCCTTAAATCATAGAATTCTCTTAAAAGTTTTTCTTATTAATCAAAATTAATTAAACTATCTTGTTAGTTGGTTGTTGTTATTATACATTTAAGGGCATTCATTATTGTTACTACAACTGTTGCCAGCTTTATCTTATTTCATTCTTGTAAAGAAATCATAAAAATTTCAATGACTCTTACTAACGCCATACAAAAAACTATAAACGAATACAGCAGAATTATAAGAGTGATATATACACAAACATTTAAATACACCAATGACCAATATGAACATAAAACCTGGTAAATGGTGAACCATACAACATCGTCTTTGTTGCTGGTAAGAACGAAAATAATAATGTTGCGATTGCACGTTAAATCTGCTCTATAAACCGTGAAATTGATTTCATCGTTAAATGTTTTATGTGAATGTTTGGTTGTGTGTATATGTAAATAAAATTTTATGTATCATTTTATTTTTAATATTAAATTTAAATAAATAAAAGATAATTGCCTTTAAACTTTGCCTTGCTCAATTCAACTTAAACAAAAAAAAAAGAAAAAGAGTAGAAAATATCTAAAAAAATATTCATTTATTCACGCTTTTTATTTTCACTTGATTCAAATTTACTTAAATTAAATTTAGTTCAGTTACTTTAAAAAGCCAAAAAGGAAGTTCTCTGGCATGTATAAAAATTTCGCAAACTTTTAAACATTTTTATCGCACTTACATCTCGCCTTATTATTTTTAACGGACATTGTTCATATCAGACAGTTTTATGAATATTTACACCCCAAATCGGTTAAGATATGATAAGTATGAGAGGAATTATGTATTATCTAAAAGAACTTCAAATAGATCCTCATTTAAAACGCTGCGATTTAGACCTCTCTAAATATTTGATCCATATCTGTTTTTAAAGTTTTGTGAAAAACTTATTTGGCATAATTTGATGGGTTAGTTCATTGAAACATTTTCATCTAACTATGAATTCCATTAAAATTGGGTTGGTTGGATTGAACTAAACCATTAGTCATTTTTATCTTCATTTTAAAAACAATTACGTATGGGGAAAGATTTCTACTTTGCATATTTTCCAATACAAATCAATTCAAAGTATTTTTTGAGTACATCTGAATAATTTTGATTAGATCAATACATTTTTTTACATGCATGCAAGTATGGAACTTTGTTTTATATCAAAGGTCCATTAAAGGGATTCAATTCTATGAATTTTCCTAGAAGCTAAAGCAAAATTCGTTAGCACATTTCAACAAAAGTTTTCGAAAATATGAAAAAAGTCATTTGAAATGAAAAGATTTGAGAAAAATATATCACGAATAGTTAAAATAACATAAATTTTGATTTGTAAGGCAAGTGCCTTAAATTTCCTTAGTGAAGCATGCCTTACTTTATTTTAACAAAGGAAAAGACAATTAATTGCCTAAAAGGCCCATTTTTATTCATTCAACTGTAACCGCAACACAAAAAATTTATAATGAATACTTATTATGATAATTTTGCATATTAAGCATTTTGTGCTTGGATATGCGTATCCTGTACAACTTTCTCTAAATATGTAATGTTGTAGGTTTGGGCAAAATTCCTAAAGGTGAACAATTTTCACATTTTTGGAGAAAATTAATAGTAAGAAGGAAAAGGAAAAATAAATTTTACTTGGCTAAGGCCATGCATTAAATACTCAACATCCGGTATCTGAATTATCCTTCACGTTCTAGACAGTTATTGTAGGATCCTGTAATCTTAGATTACAATTGGAAATTTTTGATACGCTTGTTTTTGCAAATTACAAGTCCTTTGATAAATTGGCATCAATTTCAGAACCAATTCCATAGAGATAGACGGAAAGACATTTAAACTGAATTAATTTAGGATTTTTTTTATAAATTTATAAATACATGCCTTAAGAAGTCTTCGAAATTTTTTTTATGGCTGTTACATACATTTTGATATACTTAATGCAACTCACAAGACACAAGTTCGAAAGCGGATGTGAAAGCAAAAATTATGAAAGAAAATGTAGATGACAGGAAAAACGAAAAAGGAGACTTGATGTGAAAAACGTGTTCTGATTTTTCAAACATGTGAATTTGAAACGAAAAACGTGACAATTATTCTTTACAACAATATTAAGGCATAGAATATTATAAATATAAAAATGTATCAATGGCACACTCTTTCATGGAAATTACTAAACAGTTTGTTAATCTTTTTAATTTTTTTTATTGAAGGTGAAAGAGTTTCCCTTTTACAGATGTTTACAGTCAATTACAATGGAAGCGTGTTATCATCATCAAGTTGTTAAGGCTTGTAGCAATAGCAACAACACCAGCAACAGAACTTGATGTATCAACAACATTAAAAAAACTCTTTACAAGAAAAAAAAAAAGCAAAATAACACTTAATGGAAATAACAAACTTTCTCCCCTTTTTTCCAAATGCCGCCCTTTTTTATAAGAAAAATTTTACGAAAATGTTCTTCTTGATTGTGTTATTGTTGATTGTTTATTATAATAAATAAATTGTTGATGAAATCTTACAAATGATCAGTTAATCTTTTATTGTATAAATTTCATTATTCTTTGCATTAGTCAGCAGCTGCTTTAATTAAAATTTCATTTTGCTTACATAAACAAAATTACAAAATGAATTAAAAGCAACATCCAGCTTCCTTTTCACTTATTAAGAAAATTATAAAATTTTTATAAATTCATGTGAGTGCAATTTTTTGTTGATGATGGCGTTAAATATTAAAATTTTTGACGAAAAACAAAAATTTTGATTAAAAATTATGAGGCCAAATAAGTGAAAAATTTATAACAAATGCAAACTAAAATTTTCTTTTGACCTTATTTTATTTAACGATTTTAAGTAGATTGTAAATTTGTTTGAAAAATACTTAACAACTTCATAATAAACAAATAAAATTATTGCAACAGATTCTCAAAGTGTCGGAAGTTCAATTAAAACTTTTCTGTATGAAAATTATATCAAAAAAAAAAAAAAAATTTGACATCAATCATCAAATTTGTTCAAAAGTAATTTTTATGACCATTTGAGTTTACGACTTCTCAGTTGCTTTAAATAACAATCACAATAAAATTTTTTTTTGGGGTAAAATGATGGAAGACATAAAAAAAATAATTACCCTTTAATGGTTTTTCTTATTTTTTATTCTCTTTTGTGCCCTTATAAACTAAGTGCACAATTGGAGAATCGCTCACTCCTACTTTCACTTTTTCAAATATGGAGAATCATTGAATTTCATTTCATTTTCAGTACATAAAAATAATAATAAATGATTTAATTGTTGTAAAAATTGTTGTGGGAAATGTTATTTATTTGACACTTTTGTACATAAAAATATATTTAAAAAAGAAAAGATGTTTCTTTACTTTACAGTCAGTTCTGCTTTTAAAAGAGAGTATTCAAATAGATAAATCAAAATTTTCTAAGGGATCGTAGGTTAATTATTTTCTATTATGAAATTCGGAAGGTTTTAAAAAACTTTGAATCCACGGGTTACTTATTCAGAAATTTACAGTTTGGATAAAACTTTTTCAGATAAATTTCATAAACTGCAATAATTTTTATGATTTTATTATTCTTTCCACAGAAACAGCACTTTATGGCCTTTTTTTTCACAAGAATTCTTAATTATGCTGAAAAGTGGCCGGTTGCTAAAATTTTGCTAAAGTAAATCGCAAGAATTCTAACTAGAAAGCTAAATCAAATGAGTATCAGACAAATGGATCGCTAGATTTGAACTCTATTATAAAGCAGAAAAATGTATCTTAAAAATTCATCAAAGAGCAATAAAAGAAGTTGATTGTGCAAATTTTAAGCCTCATGCAAAATAAATATTTTGCATGAGTTTCAAATTAAGATACGACTGAAACTCAAATCAATATAATTTAAAGAGAAGGCCAAAAAAAAAGAAGAATCAATTTCTTTTAATTTTCCATTATTGTTGTTACTTTTTCATTTTGTTTTGTTTTGGCTTTATAACTTCCCAAAATTGTGGCCCTATGAAGGTCAAATTGAAATACACAAACAGCAAAAATATTTCATTTCAAATTAACATGATAAATAAAATTAAATTAAATTAAATTGCACAATTTTAATATAACAAATAAATGTCATTGTTATTATTATTGTTGTTGTTGCTATTGCCATTATTTTATTAATTATATTAATTTATTTGTAGCATGACATTTCCTAACACTTCATTTATAACACATTAATAATCTGCTTTATTCTATGGAAAATGATAATTCTCAATATTGAAAAAAGTGTGATGTCATTTCGAAAGAATTTTTTTTGCAATTTTCATATCTTTATCACGATAAAATTGTAAATAAATTATAAAGACTTAAACTTTGATAAATTGTAATGGCTTAAATATGCTTATTCATTTGAACATTTAAAATATCTTTATTTATTTATTTATTAAATGATGTCATAAAGGAATGAACAAATGAATGAATTAAAAAATGACTGAATGCATGAATGAAGGATTTTATAGGAATTTTATTCTTATTTAAAAAAATTACATCATCATAACTCTGAGTTGGTTCTTTAAAATACTCGGAAGGACTTGAGATATATTCAAGACCTGATTGCTTCAAAATCAATTTATGAATTGATTAAGGTCTCTATCATCATTTCTCTGTCCATCCGTACGCAAAATCTTACTATGAATGAATGAAAAAAAAATGAAAATGAAAGATACTTATTGAAGTGCTCGGCAAATTCTACTGCAAATATTTAAAATAAGAAGAAGTCGCTTCCTTTAAAACATCTTACTTTTGGATATGAAAGTTTTTCAAGCTTTAGGTAAATTGATATATAAATTGTTTAATTCATTAATTGGCCATCACATGTTTGCATATTTCAAATAACAACGCAAATATTTATCTAAAATTTTATCTAAATATTTGAAAGTTTTATGAGAAGAAAATTTCGATTTTTAAATTTACAAACCAAAAAAGCTTTATAATAATCCTTTATATAATTTGATAGATATAGACAGATATTGAAAGTGACAGAGAAGAGAAGCAAACAAATTTTATGAAAATTTGTATTTAAAATCAAATCAACGCATCAGCCGTAGACAACTCAATTAAAGAAATGACAATTTATGTTGAAACCAACAATCAACTATCTGTGGATATTGTGTGTTCATGTATGCGTGCATGTATGTATGTGTGTATGTGTGTGTGTGTGTGTATTTAACAAGTATTTGTTGCATGCAAATAATTTTCATTAAAAATGAGAATATTAAAGTAAGAAATTTATATTTGAACAGAGCGTAGGCGAATCTCGATGCAATTTTGTAATTTTATAGAAATGAGTACAAGTTTTAGATTTTAATGGATTTAATTGTCTCACCTCTTGTAAACTTCTTTCTACTTCTTTCTACAACACTAATTGTTCCGCAAAGAGTCACAAATTTGGGAGTTTATTTAGCTTATTGGACAAAGTACTTTTATCGATTATGATGATGACCTTAAGGGGTTAACAAGAACTTTCAATATCTCTATTTCTGTAAACTTTAAAGTAAACCTCTTAATTTCCTTTGGAAATTAAAAGTTGTCTTTATCAAAAGCATTTTTCATTTAGCACCAAGTTAAAGTTTTATTTTACGACGATTTTAATAGAACGAAATTGAAATTGGGCCATAATTTATGCCTCGTTCAATTTTCATGAGAGGTACCAAAATTGAGAAGTACCGAATATTACGCCCACTGAGAATACACTCATACGAAGGATATAAACTTATAATACATTATTCTTATCCTTTTTTAAAGCATTCACTGAACATTATTTAAGGAAATATTTTATAGAGAAAGTAAATTTTGAATCAATATCAAGAAATTTCTATTCATTAAATGATTTTCATAATTGGATCTAAAGCTACAAAAAAAAAAAACATCTCTCATAGAATGCAGGAGACCCAAAACGTAAAAGTCCAATAAATTAATTTGAATTATGGCATTGAAAACTTTAATAACGGTAAATTTATATTAGAATTTCATAATACCTGTCGAGGTATGCATTTTCATATAAATGGTGTAAGAAAATATGTTAAAATGGCACAACAAAATTGATTTATGTTTTCCTATAACGAACTATAGATTTGATCCCCAATGGCATTAAACGATAGCAAGAAAAAAATGTATCAACATTCTGTTAACTATTATTATCCTCAATTTTTACCTTGCACATTGTTGTCATCTTGCCACGCTTTACACCCCACACAATCCCTTTTCCTTTTCCCTTTCCTATTCCTTTTCCTTTCTTTCCCTAATGTTTTGTTTTATTGTTGTTGTTGTTGTTGTTGTTAGATATTATAAATTGCTTAATGCTTTTATTACATTTAATATTTAGAAAGTTAGAGATGGATTCATTTTATTAAAGTGTTTGTAACATTAGCATAGCAACATTTTGTTGCTGTATATTATAAACAAATTGCAGGCTGGAAATTTTTTCGTTAATCTTATGAATTTAATATAAAAATATGTTTCATTTAGTTTCAATGAGTTTGGATCTCATTTTAAAGATCATTTCATGTTTCCTAGAAAAGTTTTATATGGACCATGATGAAAAATCATTACAAAGTATTATTTTGGTCAAAAGTATGCGAAAAATTTAGTGGATTTTGGAATCCCAAAATTGCTTGATGCATTCACTTTAATTAAAATGTTGTAGGGCATTCAAGTATCATCTTCGACCGTACTTTTTTTTTGATATTATTATAAACTCTTAGCAGTTTTTGGATAAATTAAATTGGAATAAATTATTCATATAGATTGATATCTTTACTAAATGATAACATTTAATAAATCAATCTCAAGTTTTAACCCAAAAACATGAAATAAAATGGAATAAATTAAGATTTTTTCATTAAAATAAAGTCCATCGATATAGAATTTTATTGCATACCATCATGTAAACTTGTTCTTCTTGTTCTTATTCTACTTTTTTCCTCTTCTTCTTTTCTATATCCTTGTAATTCTCAGTGCTACATAAAATCAAGCAAGAAAATTACCCTCGGACGAAATCGACTCTAAAGGGCTTATACAAAGCTTTATAGAGAATCTATAAAAATGATTTGTTTTTAACAATTTTCAAAGGATTAAAAATCAACCTACATACTAAATTTCATTAAAATATCTCAAGAATTGGGATCTATAGCTTGTTAGCAAATTTACCTACTTAAAAATCAAGCAGACGGAAAGACACAATTAAATCAACTCAAGAAGTGATACTGAAACGATAACGGTTTATTAAAAAAAATAGGTTTATCTCAACTCCTTTTTTTTGTGTGATGTTACAAACATCTGCCCAAACTTTTAATACGTAACGCTATATCACAATTTGCGTAGATGTTGGATATAAAAAAAAAAAAGGGAATTTAATAAAGTAGTCTCAATTCACACAATGCAAAGAAAATATTTCTAAATTGAATGCATCAGCATTCTTCGAATTCTTCTATCAATTTATTATGCAATATAAAAAGAAGGCATCAACATTTCAATAAAATTGTAATGCGTGATAAAAGTTATGAATGATGAAATGAAATACTTTTGTGATTTCATTCATTTTATTGTGCATCATACAAAATCAGTTAATTGAGTTATATTAACTTTTTATAATGAAATGATAAATTTACTCAAATTTAAAAAATTTTTAAAATGATCAATTTTTAAATGATTTAAATCAACCCGAAAAAAGTAAAACAATTTTATTTTTAATTCAATTTTCTATTTTTGTTTTTTATTTCATTTTAAATGAGTTTAAAAGCACAATAAAAATTTTCTCTTTAATTTAATAATTTTAGGCAACGTATTTGAAATTGTATGCTGTCGGTATTTAGAAATTTTAATGAAATTCCCTCAACAAATCTCAATTCTTCTAAATGTGTGTTGCTGCTAAATTCAAAATTAGCTATAAAATTGATTAGAAATATCTTTAAAACATAAATACTGTAACGAGAACCTGCAAATGAATTCATTTTGAATTTCAATTTTGTACAATTGAAATATCTCTAACGATATTTGATCTTAATCTTACCAATGCAAGTGCGTAATCCCTTGGAAAATGGCAGAAAAGCATATGGATGATGTTGCTTTGTTGTAGTTGAATTTTTAGAAAAATGCTCTGGATAGAATTGTAAGGCTCTAGGACCCCATACTTCTTTGGAACGTTGCATATTAAATGTATCTAAAACAATAATTGAATTCTTTGGTATAGAAATGGAGCGTCGGTCCATACGTATTGCCAATTCTGAGCTGACATGACGTACATTCATTGGTATTGTTGCTAATAAACGTAACGATTCATTAATAATCATATCAAGATATGACATTTGTTGTAAATGCTCCATTTCAATTTTCATATCATTCAGTTTTTGCATTGATGATGTTTGCTGTAAATTGTTTGGAGTATTATATACACATGTAAATGTTTCCATAATTTCCTGACGTAATTTATTTTGACAATCAATGTTCGTTGCTAAACATAACAATATAATAATCAAAGTTGTCGATATTGTTTCAAATGACTGTAACGAGATATTAAATTAAAGGGATTGCAATTAAAAATAAGAAAGAAATTGCCAGTGCGTTGAGAGAGTAAGATTGAATTAGAAAAGGGCCCATTATGATTAGATGTGGCCAATTCATGGGTCAGATCTATAATTTGCAAATATTTAAGTTAAATTTAATCGAATTTTTCATATAAATCAAAGAATATGAAGCGACTACTGCTAAACTGCTAAACGGTGGTTGTGGGGAGTGAGGCGCTAAAAAAATAACCAGTAGATAGCATGTCGAAACCCCAGAAGTGAGTAAGAAACATGAGAACCTGAAAACCTGAGATGTGACATCTTTCACAATGAGGCATACGGCATGAAATGAAGCTTAATGAGATCACGATGTGATTGTGAAAAAGTCATAATTTAATTAACTGTGAAGTTAACTGTATTTGAAAGAAAAATTATGCACCTTCCTAACCCTATCAAAATTTAATAGATAATGTTACTTGTTGCTCTATAATTTAAATTAAAAGTTAATAATTGTAACTTAGTAATTAGAAATTAAACTACTCATATTTATGTTAAATATTATACTTTACCACCATAAGCATGGATTGTGTTTCATTGATAACCTCTTCCGAGGTCAGTTCACCCAATTTTTCCAAGTAAAGAATTTGTTCCATAAAATTGCGGCATGACTTTATGGATTCATATGCTTTTACATAATTATTTTCTTTAACTTTCCACATTTTGGACCCTTTTTGATTTTCAAAACTTTTATCAGTATAAGATTTTTGATAAATTATCTGTAAAAATTAAAAATTCAATTTTTGAAAGAAACTGTTTCCCAACAACTTCCCAACTTTATTAATTCACAATTTACCTCTTTCACAAAATCATCGGCAATTTTATTATTTTCTCTTGTTCTTTTATAATTTTGTCCATCCAAGCAATGAAAAATTGTATCAATTTGTAACCAGGGTTTCATAGTTCTCAAAGCGCTTACATTCATAAGACTAAATGATAAAACGATAAAACGATAAAACAAATAGACAAGAAATATGGGAAAAGTTTATACAAATAATTGATCTCAAAATTTATCTTACTGTTTGTAAATTTGTGTAATTTCTTTGGGATCCTCTACAGTAAAATTAGTTTCCACGCCCATAATTGTTACTGAAAATTCCACATAAAATTACACGATAGAAAGTTTATTCAAAATATTTTAGTTTCCAAATTTTGAGAGATAAAAATTTCCAATTCAATTTTATCTTATTTCTTTGCAGATAAAACGTACAGTTCATGTAGTCCCTAAAGACCGTTTCTTAAGTATCCTAGAAAAATTTGCTTAATACAATTATGAGTTCAAGAGGGTAAAAAATTATAGATGTAGCTGAAGGCAAGCCCAAAACCTTGCACAATTGACTTATTGAAAATTACCAACAATAATTGATCGTAGCATTTGGAATCGTAAAAAGTATTTCAAATAATTCAAAAGTACTTACAACAAGAGACTTCCAAAACTGCTCGACTAATGAACGTCTCTAATATCTCAAAGGAAACAATTTTCTCGTCTTGCTTTGTCATATTTAAGATTTTGCGAAGTTGTTTTTGCATTTTATATGCTACCACATTGAAATTTTCAAAATATGTTAAGAGCGTATTCAAATTAAATGCTGGATTCAATTGTTTACGACGCAATTTCCATTTCTCATCTAAATTAAAAATCTTTTGATTAAGAAGTAAAAAAAATGAAGTTAAAAGTAAGAAGAATTTATTTTTAATTACCTGCGGCATGCAACAAACCATGACGGGCAAAGAAACCATTATGCAGGAAAGTTTTATTAAGGCATTGCGGTGCCATTAGAATAATTCCCATTATATCTGGATCATCCACATATAAAATGATATGATTCCATATAATGATTGCCAAAGGCTTGCAGAAATATTTACGAAAACGTATAATGCTGGACATTAAACCTATAAGGAAAAGTACCGTTAGTTCTTAATGTAATTTCATTTTTCATAATTTGGAAGTAGCAAAATTGACTGAACTGTTCGGTTCCAAGTGCATGATTAATAATAACCATAAAAAAGGTTGAGAGATCAGGCCATGCCAACCATTTAAGCGCCATAAAAAAGACCAACATTTACGTTGCAAATAAATGATAAATAACACAAAGAATATGCACAATAATTGTCCGTACATATTTTGTAAAAAGAAATAGAATTCACTTAACGTAATGACGCCAGATTTTTGAATGAGTTTGCTGGTATTAATATTTCAGATTTTTTTACTTTTGCTTTTGCTTTTGTTGTTTTTAGAAATGTAATAATTTTAAAGCAATTTGTATGCATCAACTAAACTTAATGTTAGCAAGGAAAGACAAACAAACTAGCACACTTTTATACATATACATGTAATAATAAATATACAATAAAATTTTACGCTACAAAAAAATGTTAACATTTTGTTAAATTGTCATGTAACTAATATTAACATTGAAATGAAACGATCGTTGGAATGAAATAATTAATTCCCTTTACATAAAAATTCACAATTAATTCAAATTCAAATTTGTTTTCATGGTGTGTGATGCTGTTAAAAAGAATTTTCTAAAATAACGGTAATTTTTATGTAAATTACGCATTAATGTATTATATCATTGCATGCGACATTACTAAATCGTCTTATATCATAAGATATATCTTTACTAATTTCTGAGAGAGATGGCGCTTTGTAACTTTGTTTAATTTGTAAATTCCAAATACTTTTGCCACAAAATATAGAAAAAAGCTAAGTAAAGCTCCATCTTTATTATTTTCATTTTGTATAAAAAAAATATACCACGAGTTTCACTTTATTGTTATATTTTGGTTCAATATTATATTATTTAATGATTTTTTAATGTTTTTGCATATAATTTCCGTTTTAACATTTAATTATTGAAATAACAATACATAAGTAATTCTAATAAATCATTAAATAGTAATTTACCTTTAATGAAGCGATGTTTTCATAAGTGAAACGAAATCTGGAAAGAGAGCCGAGTACTTTTTCATGGGAACTACACCTGCCTTTATAAAAGATTATTCTAATTCTAATTCTTCTAATAATGTTGTTAACTTCACGCTCTATTATTTTGTTTTGATATGGAAAAGTTGCGAAATATTATAAAAAGAACGCGAAAAATAAATAAAAACCTCAACGTATTTTCTCCAAATAATAATTATTACAAATTAAATTCACAATTTCTATTGCTTTTTATTTATATTAAAATGCAACGGGAGGAAAAGCAATTAGAGGTTACTTTGGATGCTATATTAAGTCGCCTAAATGATTTAAAGTTATCAATTGGTGCCATGATCCATAAATTGGAAACAGAATATGAAACAATTAATTGGCCAACATTTTTAGATAATTTCGCTTTAATATCCAGTCATTTAACGGGATTATCGAAATTATTATCGAAAGATATGTGCCCGCTATTACGAAATCGTACAGTTTTACCCTTAATGGTATCACCAGACCGCGACGAGGCCTTAATGAACTTAACACAAGGTCGTGTACCAGTCTTCTCCCACGATATTGTACCCGATTATTTACGCACCAAACCCGATCCGATGGCGGAACAGAAAATGCTACAAAATGAACAGAAAGCAGCTAATTTATCACCGGAAACAGCTATGAAACAAGTTGCTCAATATACAAAAGTTATATCGCATGTAGTAGATATGGTTAGCAAAGTCAGAGAGGAATGGGAAATTGAATCATCATCACGACCAGGTATACAACAAACTAGCAGTATGGCTGATACGCATGCATTGGTAGCGGCCGTTGGTATTGGTAAAGGTTTACGTTTGGGCATGCCTATGTCAGTGCCTGGTAATATGATGGTACCACCAGCCACGATTCGTGCACCTGGTTCCATGAATACGTCAACACCAAGTGGTGTTAATAAAGCACCATCATCCATCAAAACTAACATCAAGTCGGCCATGCAAGTGCATCCATTCTCAAGATGAACATAAACATAAAAGCTAAATATCGATGCAAAGATGGAGAGTGAATTAAAAATAACACAAATGATGTATAAAAATTAGCTCTTTACAAAATATAAATTGTTTATTCGAAACCTTCAAGCACTTGTATAAACATATTTATAGACAAATGTGTATTAGTGAATGGATAGATTTGCATACACACATGTATCCACATATTTGTATTCTGTTAAATAAAACGGTTGCTTAACCAGGTATACAAAACACGAAATGTGGAATATGCGCGTATACAAAGGTTTGTATGTGTATGTGTGGGTGTAAGTGTTGGAAGGACGCACGCTGCATACTTAATCTTCTTCTTTAACTGGTATAATCGGTTGCCATTCATTTGGATTAACATATATATTAGAAATGGTGCCACGCAATGTAAATATGCCACGATTCAAGGGGACCGGTTTCGGTTTTTTATCGGCATCAGCTATCCATTTTTCCCATGCTTGAGCTGCCAGTGAACGCCGCTCTTCCTCTATTTCGCGACGTCTTTGCTCTTCCTGACGCTTCCTAATGCGGCGACGTTCATCTTCTAAACGTTTCGAACGTTCCCATTCCTCTAAACGGAGGCGTGCTTCCTCCTCACTTAGTTGAGCACGATTCATTTCCGATGGCGTGGCTGATTTTACTGAATGGCTTGAGGATGTTGACGTTATAGTCGATTGCGAATGGGAGTGAGAGTTAGAGTGAGAATGGGAGTGGGAATGGGAATGTGGCCTTTGCACTTGTGAACGGTTTTTAGACGCCAACCAACTGTGAAATTTTTCTTCCGCTAAACGTTTACGTTCTTCCAACTCTTTACGTTTCTGCTCTTCAGCTTTTTTACGTTTAGCCGCCTCATCCGACATTAATTTTTTTTTCGCTGACAACCAAGTCTCAAAAGCTAAATCGGGTTTAAGTTCTATTTTGGCAGCCTCGCAATGTTTACGGTATGAGAATGTATAATCACGTGGTGTAGGATAATTGTCTTCCGATTCCAAATCTAAAGGTGGAACTATATTGCTTTGATTTTCCGAAGCTGCTCTATGTTCACCGTTACGGCTAGCGGCATCTCCACCACCAGTAGATAGACTCAAATCATCTGAACTTTTCTCAATATAAGCAGCTTGATTCACATACCTATAAATATTGAATATTACAAAATTTTTTCCAAACAAAATTTTACCCGATATTGAAACTTGTAGACATGCAATTCAAAAAGGGAAGAAATATATTTTCTAAAGTAAAACTTACCTTATACCGGACTTGCTACTGTGAGTACTACTGCGCACGCTAATATTTGGACGATTTGCACTATCCGCGTACGAAGAGGAGGCCAAACTTCGCGCCGATTGACGTCTCTCAATTTCGACACCGTTATCATCCACACGTGACGTATAAAAAGCCATCATGCAATAAACTACCAATAGCGTCAAAAAAAAGACAGAAGAAATTGCAATAAAAATGAAAAATATGCGATACGTTTTTTTTGTCAAGGGATTTTAAAATTTTTAATATTTAATTACCTAATTTTTTTATTTTTTCTTTGCTTTAGATCTTAGAAAAAAAAAATTAGAATGGGGGCGTTCGATAGAATTATAAATGTTTTTAATGCGCTTTCTCGAAAAAAATTTTTTCTAAAATATAAAGAACAAACTGATTGACAAATAATATTTTTTGAGCAATGACTTTCCAAAAAAAAACCTTTCCTAGTATCGAGTGTGCTTTTAAATGTTTTACAGATGCTTCGATGATATTGTTGATTCTAAAAAAATAAAACAAAAAACGATCAAATAATCCCAAGTAGATAAGTTATATTTAGCTAAAACCGAATCTTAAATACCCACAATTTCTAAAACGCATGATAAATGTGACTAATTTTGTAATTTGCGAGTAAAAGGATAAAATAAATGCACAGACGAACTGACTTGGCTAGATCGATATAATTTAATACTCATCAAAAATGGATTTCTAATTCTTCCTTCTGGATATTACATAAACGTTTCGAAAACGCCAAATTCTGGGCGGTGAATTTATTTAAAAAAAAAAACAAAAAATTCAAAAGGGTAGGCATTTTAGGCGACATTGAAGTACTATGCATCACTAATTCAATGGGCTGTAAAATCACGGAACACAGATCACAAGCGCAGCATTTCAAAGTTACAGAAGCGAAGCATTCCAATTTTCCCCATTGTGAAAAGTGAGGTATTCTGTGGCAAAGAGTGCTTTCACTTATACATGTATTTTACGTATCCTTAATCGCTTATGAGTTAAATTTGGAATTGCGAATTTTACTGAAGTATGTAGAAACTTCAATAACAAAACCTCATAGATAAATGAGGTTCAAGCCATGTTGAATTGCTTAGTATAATTCAAGGCTGGTTAATTTCAAGGCGTGGTGAGTACTAGTTATAACACCCAGTACCCCAAGGTGTGCAAAAAATTATCAAGACCCTATTTATTTGTCGTCTGTCACTTGTTTTTGTAATACAAGGAGATCTTTTTGTTAAACTCTCTCACGCATTTAAAAAGGACATTTAGACGAAGTATATTCGAAATTCTTCTACCTTTATAATATACCAATAAATTTGACCTTTTAATAAAATTTAATGCCATACAAATTTCTCTTAAAAATCTGACGTTTAAAAATATTTATTGCGTCAATATTCTGAATCAGTTCGACACCTTTGGAAAACGTTCAACATTCCTCAAATACAAAATGTAATAAAATATATTTGTTTTAATTTCATTCTTTGAAAGGGTCACTTTTAATTTTATTTCTATTCGATTAATGAGAGCAAACATAACTATTGTGAATTGTTGGTGGTTGTTGTTGTAAATAAAGAGATTACAAACCCCTGTCAGACTAAATTAAATTGCCATTTTCATATCAATTTTCGGATGCGGATTATAACCAATTAATTCGAAATCATCAAATTTAAAATCTTCAATATTTTCCACTTGCCGCTTAATACGCAACTTGGGAAAACGATTTGGCTTACGTTGTAACTGTTTTTTCAATGGTTCAATATGCGTCTTATAAACATGCGTATCACCAGTTGTATGAATTAAATCACCCGTCCTTAAACCCACAACATGAGCAATCATATAAGTGAGTAAGGCATATGAGGCAATATTGAATGGTACACCGAGACCCACATCGGCACTACGCTGATATAATTGACACGACAATTCATTATTAGCTACATAAAATTGTGCCATACAGTGACAAGGTGGCAGAGCCATTTGTGGTATATCAATTGGATTCCATGCAGTCATAATTATGCGGCGATCATTTGGATTTGCCAGTAGCGTTCGTATAACATACTTCAATTGATCAACACCTTCATTGGAATAATCATCATTACAAGAACGATACTTAGCACCGAAATGACGCCACTGAAAACCATAAATTGGACCCAAATCACCTTCTTCACGATCTGTAAAGCCGCATTTATCTAGAAACTCTCGTGTACTATTTCCATCCCAAATATGAATATTCTTTTCTTGCAATAACTTGGCATCGGTGCTGCCATTAATAAACCATAGAAGCTCCTCGACAACAGCACGCCAGTAGACACGTTTCGTGGTCAATAACGGAAAGCTATGGCGTATGTTAAAGCGCATTTGGGCACCAAATAATGATAGGGTACCCACACCAGTACGATCATCCTTTTCCACACCTAAAATAAAAAACACGCCTATATGAAAAACTTAAACAAAAAGTTTTCGCCGAATTTAATGTTTGGTTCTTACTACGTACCGTTTGTTATGATCCTTTCAATTAAATCTAAATATTGCTGTTCATCTTCATTGGTGTACTCCGTTTGACGGCTAGTTGTTGCAGCTTCAATTGCACTCTCTCCATCACTTATGGTCGCCACATTCTTTACCAATGAAGCATTTTCTATCATATTATTCTCCGACATGTTTTATGGGTTTGCAAATCTTTTAGGACGCTAAATTTTTATTGCATGAAAATTCTTTCTTTTACTATTTATAAATATTGATTGATTGTTGATCTAATACTAATGCATAATTTTAAAAGATTTGGCGCAATCTCTTCTTCTTTTTTAAAATAATTTTTCTATTTTTCTTATTCTTTTTGATAAAAAATAAATCACGCTAAATTGATTGACTGATTTCAAATGATGTTTAATGATAAATATTTTATTGTCAATATAATACTTAAGTTGATGGCACTTGTACCATAATACAATAGATAAATATAAATTCCAAAGATTTTGGAAATATTTAGAACAAAATCATGTCATTTCTCTTGAGTAAATTCAAAGGAAGTCAAGACGTAATTCAAGCTTTTAGAAAGAAACGCTTCTGGAAATGAATCTAATAATGAAACAAATACTCAGTAATTGTTCCTCTTTACAAAGAACGTCCAGGGGTGCTGCAAAAGAAAATTTTGATGAAATGGTGGGCGTGGCGTTTGTGGTAAAGCTATAATAAACACAATCAAATATGTTTAATACTTTCTTAAATAAGATAAAAATTCATTTCCTTTCCCCACTTAGTCTTCTCAGAAAACAGATAAATTTTTGAGATAATTTTTTTAATTTGTTGACTACCATTTCTGGCTATACAATTATAAAGGATTAAGCCGTAAAGTATTATGACACAAATTTTCCTTCCACAAGCAAAAAATTTTAGCTAATAAGGCTTAATTTTGATAATAGAACTCTGTAACTACTTGATTCATTTTCTTCCCCTTCCTTAGATTCTATAAGCAAGAGCCACAATTTTATATATAAATATGTATTTTTATTTTGTCAATAATAATAAAAACAACAATAAAACAAGCAAAATAAATAATAACGAAAATTTTTGTATAAACATGACAGATTTTCAGTTATGGAAAGCATTCAGCCGTAATTTCATAGTATTGGCTTAAAGAAAGGTTGGCAAATACATAAAGAAGACGTTGAATTGAAACGTAGAGGGGAGAAAGGATGTAAAAGTGTTGTAAGTAGATGATTATTCGGCAAACGCCAAAACCAAAAACACTCATCTCATATGCCTTTGTTGATAAATAAACATCTTAATGCTATTTGAATTATTATCATTAGCGTCTCCATTATCATCAGTTATCATTATAAATATGGAAAAAAAGCAACGAACAACCAGAAGAAACTATGCCAAAAATGTACATTTTTCTTCCTCCATTCATTCCTTTTTGCTTTATATATCGTAAGAACATTATTTTGCATATAAAGTTGCATAATATTAAAAGCCAACAATAATTTCGAATATATTAGACGATAAACGGATATAATTACAAATAAATTTTTCCGATTTTTGTGGCATTTGCGTAAAACAAATGTGATTCTCTTGTAATTAGTTCAATGATTGTAAATTTTGGCAACATTACAAAACGCATTTTAATAACTGGAATTACTTAGAATTATTACTTTTAATAATCATGAGTTAATTTTAATAGTTTACATTTCTCTTTTAAAAACAAATAAATGGCAATACAAACGCTTTAGACAAAAAGATTTTGAAATGATTTACCAATTTACGAAATATTTCATATGAGACATTACAGTTTGATACAGTTTGCGTAAAAGTTTGAAAAGCTTTGGCAATTTTACATCATTCTGCTTAATTGATGAAAATGATTGAATAAGAAAAATCAAAAGCAATTTTACATTGTGAAAAAATACAAAATTACAATTGCAACAACATTAATAAATATTTTCAACAATAATTGTACAACAACAGCACCAAAAAAGAACCTCAAACGCATTGCTTTACCTCATCAATAGCCTGGTTTAAACAATACTTAAAGTTCTTTTTCTCATATTCGGGTTTTCAACAGATTTTTCTTTTTTACATAAGAAATATTTTATATAATTTACCAATATAACTTATTGAGCAATAATATTGTTTCTTTTCTTGTAACACCAAGTAACATAAAGTTTAGCAGTCATTGCTTTAAAATATTCTATTTACATGGATTATCAAACTGTTATTAATTAGCAACGTCAGCAGAAAATTTCAAATGATATAAATTATATTTAAAGTAATAATTTTAATGCTTTATGTAAAAATTTACATAGGCATTTTAACTTAGAGGGAAAAAATATCAAATTTATTTACTTACAATTAAGTGAATTTCCTGAAAAAGTTAAGTCTGTTCAGTTTATATTTTGATAAATCCAATTAATTAAATTCTCTTTTTTATTAAGGCTTCTTATTTTTATGGCAGTAATTGTTTCACATATAATTAGGTTATTCTTCTTTGTGTAACAAATTTTCAAAATGAATAATTTTTTTATAACCTATAACTTCTTTCAATTATCCTTAATGGAAAATAATTTGTGTATAATAAACAAAAAAATGATATAAAATGGCAAAATGTTAATGCGAATGTAATTAGCAATTTAAAAATATATTACAGAGACAGATAAAAAGGAATAAGAAAATAAAAAAGACTAAGTTCAAGGATTTATGTAAATAGTTTTATTTCATTTAGCGCTTTTAATATTCTTTAAGATTTACCGATTAAATCCAAACTATAACAATAAAAAAATTTATATTTTTATTTTTATTTTTTCTTTGATATTTTTTCTAATTGTTCAATTGTACTTAAGATTACTTACTCAAATTTTATCTATCTCTCTCACACACTCCCTATCTCTGGTTCACTCTATGTCTCATTCCCTCCCTTCACTCATTCAGTCTATTTGTCACTATTTATTATACAATTTCTATGCCCTTTTATTGCCGTTTTAGGGCAATAAATTTCCAGCCATTAAATACTTTTGATAAAAATTAAAATGAAAAGCGCAGAAAAAAAATTGAAACAAAATAAATAAATGTGAAAATGAAATTTAAACACAAAGTAATAAAGTAATTTTAATTTTATAATCATTATTTTATATATATATATATAATATATATATAAATGTATGTATATATGTATATTACACATACACACAAACCGTCTTACAGTTACAAATAGAAAATAAAGACAAAAAGCGTTAAATGTTAAGAATAATAAAATGTATAAAATTTGCAATTGTCAAAGAATTTAATTGGAGCGAGAGAGAGAGAGGAGAGAGAGAGAGAGAGTAAGAAAGAGAAGAAGCAAGATGTATGGGTGTAGGTGTATATGTGGGAAGCTGGCATATGTCATATATCAGAATATTTATGTATAAAATCTATAAAATGAGACATAAAGCCCAGCTCCCACCAAAGCACACGCAAAATTTCCATTATTTTTTTTATGTATGTATGCATTTATCTTTATTATGTATATTTATTTATATCTATAAATTATAATGGACTATAGTCTTTTAGTTTGTTGTCATTCATATTAGAAGAATATTAGAACAAGAAGGGAAAGATGGAGAATGAAGGATAAAGAAAATAAGAAAAAAAGAAAAACTCAATAACAAATGACGAATAATAATAATAAATAATAATAATAATAATAATAATAATAATTTAGTTACAATGTCAATGGCTTCGATTGTTTGCAATAAACCACAAAAAAGTGTAATAGAAGAGACCAAAGAGTAAGGAAAAAGTAAACATGCGCCCTGCACAACTTTACATAGAAACAGTCCGTTCTGGGTGCCTTATTCAATTCTACATGTCAAGTTGTCCATTAAAAATTATGATGGTTGGAAAAGGCGAAACTTTAAATTTAGTGAGAGAGTAAGGGGAGTCAAGAGAGTCGAAACTTTGAATTTTTAAATACTGAAACAGTAAAACGTTTGTTCGGAATGCATTATCTAAGAATTTAGACCAGATTGTTTTAAAAAATTTTTTAATTATCAGAAAAAGTAGAAATTTTAAATTTCAAGTTGAAAAAAGTGCTACAGACTTCAGTGTTTATAATTCGTTCGAGATCCAATACCCTCACGTTTCAACGATCAAGAGTTCTATTATCTTAGATCCCATATCATATGAAATTATGTTGCTTTACAATATTCGATGTTGTAATTAACAAAAGAGATGAAAATTTTCAAATAACAAACAGACATGAACATGAAAAAAATTTATTATACAAGTTAAAATCTCAAAAAAATGTTACATATAGTTTTAAATTTTGGTTCTGCATAATGACAAATCAATAAACTTTGAATGTAGATTACTTAAATTGATTGAAGAAATATCTTATAGAAAATGATCATAATCGATAGATAATTCATTGCGAATTGAATCAATCACTAAATTTCAAGCAATGCAAAGAAGTACTTTTGAATAGCAAAGGTCACAGCCAGTTGTTAAATTCCTTTGGGCCTCCCCCCTTTTAGTCAATTATATAGATTGGTGCAAGCACCATAATTCCATTGAATAATTTTATAATTATTTAAATTTGCACTTGTTATGGAAACTTGAATAATTGAAAAGTAAATAATTTGTCATTAAAACTTCTTCTTGCTTAACTGCATTTATTTATTAGATGGCTCCAGAAATATTCCTATATAAATGAAAATATAGATACATACTTAATTACGTATGTAATTAAATGGAAATTATATGACATATCATTCATTAGTGAAATTTTATAATAATTGACAAGTGTAAAAGAAAGTGCGCGTGCTTTTGCTTTCTACTTTTTTCTTTATTTGTTTGTTGCGCATGTAATCAAATATTGAACAATTCAGTAGCTAAGATTAAAAACAATATATTTCAATTCTTTTGCACTCCATTCAATATAAATTAAGTGGAAATCCTTTCGGCTTATAATTTTCCATAACATGAATCTGAATTATTAAAATCTTCGCAACCGTAACAGAATAGAGAAAGAAGGAAATGAGATGGCGATAATAAGAGATAAAGTAAAACTAGGAAGAGACAACAAGAATCATATAAACTAGAGAATTTAAAAATATTATAATTTCATTAATTACAATTCTATACCACCATCAGATTTATGCTAAATCATGCGTATCAATAATAAGCCATACATTCAAGAAATGCCACGTCACGTATACTAATTGAGATGCAATATGAAGTGTACAAATCTGATTTATAAATATTTCTATGTGCAGAAAATCTATTTGGATATATTTATTATTACATGAAACTCTTCAACTTAAATTCTCCTTTATAACCGCTACATTTAAGATAAATAGATAAATAGGCAGATAAAAGATAGAAAAACCGAATCGCAACTGAACTTAAAATTTATAGTTTTAACTTTGAAGAAGTAAACTTTTTAAAGGATCTACTAGTTTTCCGGGCGTGAAACGTTTCGTATTAATAGATTTTCATAAAAAAAATTCCTCTTTGCCAAATCAGTTAAATGACTCTGTTTACCTCGATAGAATTTGGCACCAACTTTCATTAGAGATACTTTTAGTGGATAATTTTTAATTTACCAACTTTCTTTCTTTGGAGAATATTTTCTTATATATTTTTCATCGAGTACTTTTCGTACTATAACCAGAAGGTCTAATTGAAAGAAAGAGCGTACATGATCTATGGGTAAGGCCTATCTAAGAGAAACCATTCTAAACCAACTGCTCAGTTTAGAACTATCTGTGTAGCAATTTATTCATGGTGCCCTTAGTTTTAAAGTTTTAATCACTCGCTTTGATTGCACTCGCTTAAAGATATTTTGGATATTACATGCAGTGACAGTAAGGCAATGTCCGTCCCTTATTGATTCTACAAGATATTTTTTCTGTAAATATTTATATAACTTTTAGAGAAACTTTGCCAAAGTAATAAGTCAAGTTAATTCATACAATTTCCCAAAAAAAATTTTTTTATTTATCTATTTTAGTTTTTCCTTAATCTCAATCTTTCTCTTGCCATTTACCCCTCCTTTACTTTGCATTTATAATATTTCTAACAGATAGAAATTTTCTCGCCATAAGCGAAATAAATATCAAAATGATTATTTTCTTTTACTACTTTTTAAATAATAATTTCTATTTTATGTACAACAATACAATTATATAAATTACATATAAATATAAATATACATATATATTACTAAATACTTTAACTACCTTTCTCAAATGTGTATGTTTGTATATGAAACTTCGTGTGTAGAAAAAGCTTGTATAAAATTGCTTTCTAGTAAAATAGTTTGTGTTAACAGAATATAAAATATTTATTATAAAACTAACACTAGGACAACTAACAACTAAAATGAAATCAACTAATACATATTTGTTTGTGTGTAAATATGTATGTATGTATGTATGTATGTATGTATGTATGTTTGGTATAATAAAATTACAGAAAAGATTTTTAATTGAAATAAATAAGAAAATGGCATTTGTATTAAAGTTGCAAACTTAAATATGCGCCACATTGGACAAATTTGAGAGTTTATCATAATTTTAAGAGGTTGTGGCTTTTTGCAAAATCATGGCCTTTTTTAGGATGAAGGATGAAATGAATCTAACAAATATCATTCTTTAATTATTTTTTGGATTTAGAAGTAACCGAGATAAAAAGCCTAAAAATTTTTAACCAAAAAATTAATGAAAATATTCTCTAGATAATTAGAAGCATAATTTTGAAATTTTTAATCAACTTGATCCACAAATTAGAGCATCAATATTTCTTATGCGAAAGCAATTTTTCCAATTAGAAGAAATTTTATCTTGCGCAAATGGGCAGGCCATACTAAATCTTCTCATATCTTTTCTAAAGCGTTTCAGATAAAAACTTCTTTATGCAGAGGCCCATCCTAGTAGATTTGATTATAATAAATTAGACATTCATTAAAAATTGTACTCCAAGGGCAGATTTTCAGAAAACTAGCAATAAAAAGTGAGTGAAATGTATTTTTAGAGAGCTAACGATGCTTCTTCTTTTACGAAAATGTTACAAATGCTGTGACAAATTGATTATATTCTCTATATTTATTTAGTGATTATAAAAAATACATAATACAAGTATTAACAAAAAAAAAATAAAGGAAAAGTACGAAAAAGGAAACTCTTCATTGTAAACCGCTACATCATGATATCATGTCATGTACTTACTTACTCATACATACACACATTAACACACATTAACACACATCTCATTACATAGCATATTTATAACATTTTTATAGTAAACTGAAACATTCATTTACTAACAATTATTGTAAAAGAGAAAAAATAAAAACGAAACAAAAAGAAAATTTTAAAATGTAATCCAAAATAAATAATTCCACGATTGTAAAACTACTTGTCAATATATATATATATATATATATATATATTTGTATGTATGTATTATAATGTTTTTGTAAATAATGTAATCTTGTCAAAAGGACGCATTAAAATGTTCTTTCATTATTTTAATCGAAAGTTGCTTCAAATGAATGGAAAATGACTTTAATTAACGCAAAACTTGTTCGTTACATCGCCATTGTGGACATGTCAATTTATTGTAATCCATAAAAAATTGATAACTCTAAGGTTTATATAAAAATTTTTTTTCAAATAAATTGCAATCTACCCAATTGCTTTGACCCAATGCATATAATCGCTCAACTATGTCAAGGAAACTTTCGGCAGCCATTTTGAGCGGTGTAAAAGTATTGGCTGGTCAAAACAACAACAAGACAAAAAAAGGAAATGTGTAAACTAGCTAAATCAACTGCTAAATATTTTTGATTCTTTTAATGAAGAGATTATATTTTGAGTGCAATCAATCGAAAGTAATAAATCTCTTTAAGTTCAAAGAATGATTGGTATGTAAAAAATGGGTAACAAATGGGTAAAAAATGGTTAAAAAATGATTCGAAATAAAGCGTCACCATGTAAAAAATAGGTAAGAAATATTTAGAATGTGAAAATTATGTAAACTATGATTAAGATTTAAGAAATAATAGAAGAAAGATTAGATAGAAAATCATAAGAAAAAGTTTAGTGAAATTTTAACAGTTTCAAAAGGAAATCTAAGTGTTGTAATAATTACGCTGATTGAGTCATTATCTCCTCTGTTTCTGTTCAACTTTTTTAAGTAAAAATGTAGATTTTAAGGTCTGTTTATTTATTTACTTTAAGGCAGTTCCTGGGTACATTAATACGCATACTTAACTTTAGTGCAGAAAATAAAGTCACAGATTTGAGTGGCTGCATAAAATTCCAATAGATTTTGATATAATGATCTTATCTTGACTTCGAACTATAAGAAAGTATATGCTTCAGAAGTAACATACTTCTCTCTTAATGCTCTTATCGAATTTTAATATTTTGTTACACCTTTAAGTAGTGTTGGGCAGATCTCACTTGAATATCCTTTTTTTTAACATTCAATACAGATGTATACATTAAACTTACATTATTAAAATCTAATTATTTAAAATGTTTAATGCCCACGAAAAGCGCAGAAGAAATAAAATTAAATTAATAATGAAATTAAGCTTGAAAAAAAAGCAAAAGGACATGGTTTCATGTAAAGCACTATATTAATTATATTTGTTAAATGTTTGCGAAATAATTCAGTAGTGAAACATTAAAAATTAAAAGGAAATATTCCAATTATAGTTGTCTTTATTATATTTTTGTTAATATAAATTGTAAAATTGAACTCTGACACCAACAGAGAGTCACAAAATTATTCATAAACATAATATTTATATAAATATTTTGACCTTTACTCATAAAACTAAATTACAGGTGATAATGAAAAGAGTGAGAGAGAGAGCATTATTATTATGATTATATTTTGAGCAGCATGATTAAGGAAAATGTTGCAAAATTTTTAGGCAATTTGTAATATTTTTAATGTTAAATATAAAATTCAAACAAATTATAATCTACGACAGTGCCTTATGGACTTAATGTAGAGAAAAGAATTTTAGATAGATCCTTCTTCTAATCGTATTTAGAAACCTTATATTTGGTTTGAATGTTTGTCTATCTATTTACATAACTAATAATATTTAAGTTGAAATTTGGCCAATGATAGTTCAAGGATGACTTTTGTTCTCTCATAGTAGACTTTTACAAGAAAAAGTTGTTACAACTCGTAATTTTGCCTTCTTTGTGGTAATTTTTGGTTGCTCAAAAATTTAATTTAAATTAGTCCATATTTTGAATCTTCTTTTTCTATCTAAACACTTTACTTGGTTTATTGAACGAATTAGCCGGCATCAACCTACTCTAATAGTTAATGGATCAAGAGTTAGCGTTTTCAGCGAACTTTCCTACTTAATTTTCCAGGGGCAGCTTTCAATAAAATTATTGACCATTGCAGGGCAAAATTTATTTGTATTCCGATAAAGTGAAGGAAATTAACAAAAAAAAAATTATATGCTCGTGTTCATTAAGGTTCTCTCTGTTCTATGAATTAAGATCATTTAAGATTTTATGTGTGAAATGAAAGTTTTTAGTTGCTTTAATTGCAATCGTTGCTCCTTCGTTGTCCACATTTTAACTATTCATTCTAATTATGTTAACTAATTAATTGACTTTGGATAAGCGTATAAAATTGCATAATACCCACCTAAGCTAAAAAAGCAACAGCTATAACAGCAACAACATCCGCAATAACATGTAAGTACAAATTAGTTAAGCCAAATGGCTTGTAACAATATGAATTTTTTTATTCGCCACAGAGCAAAAAGAAATGTTCATGGTAAATAAATGTTTGTAGCGCAGTTCGAATTTATATCGAAAAAAAAACAAGAACAGACAGTATTAGAAAGAAGAAGAAGAGAAGAAGAGGAGAAGAAGAATAAGAAGAAGCAGATAGAAATAAAATAAATTCAATTGTTAGTGCGAGTACTTGGATGGTGAGTGAGTATACTCTCACTCACCATCCACCAACCAACCGACCAACAAGGAGTATTGCCTTGTTGGTCGGTTATTTGGCGGTATTGGATGGTATTGACATAATTGAAAGTTATGAGTGTATTGACCTATAAAAAAAAATACATAAATAGAAATTATAAATAACAATAGAAATAGAAAATTCATTACATATAATAAACACACACACATACATTCACACATTTACATTCAACACCCAACATATACATAATATAATTTTTAATAATCAATGGCGCAAGACATTACTTTATAATTGAAGTTATGGCTGGCCAAGTAAATATTTTGCCTGTTTGTCTATTTAACTGTATTTTTATTTTTATATCCTTCTATCTGCGTTTGTGTTTGTTAGTTTCCTATTTGTTTACATTAATAATCATTATTTTCTGTATACATTTAATATGAGCAACTTTTATTTCATTTTATATATATATATATATATATTTTTTTTTATCAATTGATAGTTTGCCATGGCAGTTCATGATGATTGCAACCATTTGATAAAAACCAACAAAAAAGAGAAAAAAGAGGAAGAAGAAACAAGCGCGCCATATAAATGAAATTAAATGGCAATTATACTAATAATTTATTGTTAGAAATATCATAATTCAATAAATTTTATCCATACAATAGATAATTATAATTTATTTCATTTGTAATATGTCATTAAACTTTCTTCCTTTTTTTTCTATCATTAGCGATTTAAACAAATGAAACAAATGACATCATACTTGCTTCTAAACATTTGAAGCGTATTTGCGTAAGTTAAATTTGAAGAAAGGCATGTTAATTCTAAAAGTCCAATTGAGATAAAGAGGTAAACTAATTTGAAATTATTAAAGTAAAGACGGATGGATGGACAATATAATATTATGAGTTTTAAGTTAATGAAATGAATATTTATAGAAAAATTGTTCAATTTATGTATAAAAAAAAACAAGAGGTAATTAATTTAGAATTAAATTATATTTTCTGTAGCCATTGATTTAGAAATCTCGATTTACGTATGAATTCATTTACTCAAAATGTATTAATAATAATTACTACTTGATAATAAATCACAAGTGTGCACAAGCCTACATTACGCATACATATACACATTTATACATGCATTTAAATAGACACATATAATAATCTAAAAATTTTTGGAATAACCATAGAAATTTGATTAAAACTTTGAAATATCAATTAAAGTGCATTGCTTGTTATTACATAAATTATTTGTGTTGATACTTGAAATAATAATAATAATTTTTATCTCTCTATGAATAATCTCTATCTCTATATTTTCATATCTCTCTATTTACTTCTCTCGCTTTCTCATTTTCTTTAGATTTATAATAAAGTGTTTTAGTGAGATTTTCATTGCTCGTGATTTGTTCAATGTTAATATTTTTCACATTTATGTTAAACCTTGTAAATTTAATAATCATTTTAAGGACTTTTCTTATAAAATGATTCTTATTCTTAGATGATTATTCTTATGATTATTATTGTTTATTGGAAATGCTTATTTGAAGTCTTAACATTTATTCTCATTACTTAAAAAAATTATTATCAAGCTTTTGCCATATTTCCGTTCCCTGTTACAGCAGAATAACAGCGGGCGAGAAATTTTCTACTTTCAATGTTTTTGAGTGTAAAGATCCATTCAATGGATTTGGTCTTTGAATTATTTTAAGTTTTTTTAAGTTGAATCTGACTCTTTCAAGTATTCAAAAGATTTTGTTAAAACTTTTCGATTTAAGGAGAAAGCAAATTCTTAATAATTTATGCACAATATAATAATTTGTCACAATTTATGATAAATTTTTTTTATTCTAAAAGTTTCTTCTCAATTGAGAAGAAACTTTTTGTAATTAATTTTGTAGTTAATTTATAATTTTCTGTAAAGTCGCCATTTGCTTAATGCTTTTTTTTTACGTATGATTGAGGTCATTAATTTTAGTAGAAATTTTATAAACATTTGGATAATTATTTTCAGAATCATCTTGGTTATTCTCATTATACTCATCATCATTTACAATCATTTCCATTAGAGTCTATTAGAAAATGCGTCAGCTGATGAAATTTGTATAAGAAATAGTTAAGAAAATTCATGATCGTGAAGATGAAGTAAAAAAGACAAATAGAAAATAAAGTAGTTCTTTTTTATATTATTATTTTATGAAATCACTAAAAAATATGAAGGAAGTAGCATCAACAATAACAGTGATAGTAACAGTAAGAAAAACGTTTTCTATCATAAAATAAGTGAAATATAACCCGGAGATAATAAACTTTATTTTTTTTATCCTTTCATTTTATGCTAACAACGTCAAGTGTTAGACATTGAAACCACATTTTCTGTGATATCAGTTATATTATGTTGCTGATAGCATAACAACAACAGCAGCCACAGTAATAATCAACACAGCCAACAGCTACCAGTAAAACTGATATGATACGATAATATATCATAACGTATAACGTTAATGACATTTTACAGCAACAATAACAGCAACAATAACAGCAACAAGAGTAATAATAATTTGTGCTGGACTTAATCGAACATTCACTTATCATGTGTATTCCGTTACTTCATGTAACACATACCATGTACCGTTATGTATGTACTCGTTTCTCTCATTTATTTATATATATAATAAACCGTTATACTTTAGTTATATTTATATATATTTCGTACCCGTTACTCGTTCATTATGCTCTCGCCATTGTTAATTTGCATAAGCTCCACCAACTACTTGACAAAGAATGGTCAATCTGTTGTTATTATTATTATTATTATTATTATTATTATTATTATTATTATTGTAGGCATTTGTAATTCTGTTGCTATTAAATGTACTACATTCTCTGCTCTGAATAAACTTAAAAAAAGGACCATTTATATGTGTGTGCGTGTGTGTGTATTATTTGTCAGCCTGTTTCAAGCTTACACAATTTTTTTGCTGGCTACACGATATTTTACTGAGAGCTGGCAATATATTAGTTACTCTGTTGTTGATACTGATGCTGATGATTCTTTATAATGATATTCTACTAAATTTGTTATATTAAGAGAAAGATTAGAGATTCCGTTTACATGAGCCAGAGTCATACGATAGTCATTTACATTCATGCAATTCCTTTTACATTGAAATTTTTCGTATGCTGCTTAAGTATTAAATTTGCTAGTTTTTTTCTTTTACAATATTGTGATTTCTAATGCCATTAAGGCTGATAATATCTCCTGAATGAATCAATAATTAAATGTAATTGCTTAGAAAGTATAATTTTTAAAGAGCAAGCAAAGTTATCAAATTTTTAACATGGAATTACTGTTCAAGTTAGATGAAATTTTCTATTTCGTAGGCGTAGTGAATGAATCAGATTATTACTAAAAAATATGAATCAGAGGGCATCATCAGGAAACTTAAGAGCCATTTGACGTTTGTGATCTAATACTTTTTCCTTAAATTTTCAATTTTATTATCTTTATAAAATCAATTTGACAAATGACTTATTGAGTAAGTTATTGAGATGTTTGTAATAGCCAAAAATGAGTTGACTCAGACTCAACCTTACTTCCTGGATGGCCCTAAGCGTTTGTATAGTTCTTCTTAGTAATAAATCACATCGAAAATATGAGCTGACCTGTACGCTCAACCTTCGCTTCAATCAATCTATAAGTACCGCTGAAGTTTCTCTTTAAACAAGCGCCCAAACATTTTCGCATAATTTGTATTGAATAAATAGAAAGCAATAAAGTGAAATGTGGCAACATAGCATGACTATAATTATAAAATGCCAATTTATTAGCTTATATAAAAAATTACTTGGTTAGTGTTAATGGATAAGGCACATATAATGCACATATAAATATAGAAACTTATTGACATATTTATCTTTGAAATTTTTTTTCCATTTTTTTGGTTTTTGTTATTTTCTTTCTTTTTTTTTTTTGTTTAATTCACATTTATTAATTTATATGTGAATAAATAAAATATGAATAAAATATCTAGGGCGTGAAAGGGTATGTCATCTGTTATGTTAAGTGATTATGATTTATGTTTTCTCTTCACATATTGAATATGTTTAACAAAACAAAAAAAAAAAGGAGTAAGAAAATAAGCAACAACAGAATACAAAAAATAAAAAAAAAATAAAAGCTTAGGTATAAAAAAAAGAAGGTATAAATTACAAACAAATGGGTGGAGTTGAAATGAATTGAAATCGAAACATAGAATAAAACAGCGGGGCAAAAAAAAAAATAAAATAAAGAAAAATACAACAAAATAGAAAAAGTAGAGAATACAACATGGAAAAACACATCATGTCTCTAACTTTGACATTTAGCATGTTTTCAATTGAAATTATTTTAATTGCATGTTATTTCCGTTTAAAGGCAGGTTGCACGATACATGAAATAAGGCCACTTTCTAAGTAATAAATAATGAGACAATACAACAGAAAAAGACACACCAAAAATTAGCAAAACAATAAAATAGAAAATGGAAGAAAAAAAGAAGCAAAATATGAAAAGAAAACTAAATACAAATATTGATGATTAATATGAAACGTTTAAGTTTTAAGTAAATCTTATTAAATTTAATTAGTCATTTTAAAAGGGGAGAATTTTTTTGCATGCTTTCACCCATTTTTCGAAAATTGCCATTTAATTTTATTTAAATAAACGCCACGTTGCCACATTTCATGTCAGTATATGATTTTTATCATACCGTTTGCCATTCAATTTTACTTTAAAAGGCCACATTGCTACCTTACACATTTATATATGGACAAGCAGTTCAGTTTTCAGTTTTATTGTATCATTTGCCATTAAATTTTAGTTGGAGTAGCCATGTTGCCACATTTCGTATCAATTTATAGACAAATACTTTTTTACAACATTTCATTGTACCATATGCCATTCAAATTTTAGTTTTATGGGCAACGTTGCCACATTTCGCTTTAATATAAGATTAAATATTTCCTATGCCACTTTATCTTACCGTTTGCTAGCTCCTTAACTCTGTTCCCTTGTTGATTATGGTCATGTTTACAGTGAACATGTAGACCCATCGTTTTAGTTACATTGTCAAACAATATAAATATTAAAAAAAAATTGCAGGGAAACATCGGCCAAATGAAAATACAATAAGTAGTACAAACTATTGAACAATCAGTGGCATCGCGTTTATTGTATGGCAGTTAATGCCATTTAAATATACGTAACAAGGAACTCCCCATGAAAAAACAAATTAAGCGAACGCCTACGAAGTGGACAACCAAATGCTTTATGGAGTAATAGAACCGTGTGTATCAATTGTGCCTTCTTTTACCGTTATCTTTTTTAACGTTTTTTTTTTCTGCTCTGCTTTTTTTTTCTTTTTTTTTTTTTTTGCTATATAAATTTTCCTTTTTGGCTTTTTATTTACTTGGATCCATTTGTTCTATTTACATTTCCCTTACTTCCCACATCCTACACCCCAAACATTTATACTCTCCCAAATGTCCGAATTTAGTTGCTTCCCAAAGCATTAAATTGCAACATTTTTGGTTTTTTTCTTGCTGCATTCTTTTAGTTTCCTTTTCAGGGGTTGGCCAATAATGATAATTTTCATTTGAATACCTAGTTAGAATTTACATTTTTCGAAAGAAAGAGGTAAGAACAAAATGGATAACAGAGACGGGAAGGCATAAAAAATGAGTAAGGAAGACAAAAAATATAGAGAAAAAATAGAAAATAAAAATAAAGGAGAATAAAAGTTGCTGATAAAGTTGAATGTGTTTTGAAAAAATTCTGCAATTCTGTAGACTTTAGTTTGGTTTATTAGAAACCAATGAACACAGAAGCGATAAAAAACAAAATGTTTCTCATATTTTATCAAATAAATTGTTGTGACAATTCTTGTTGTTGCAATTATTGTTTTGTTTATTTGCTTTATTTTGTTTCGCTTTAATTTAATTTTTGAAAATTTTTTGAACATATAACTTTGGCAAAATTCATCACGAATTTTACGAACCGATGAATATTTTACATGAAAAAATAAATTTTAAAATCATAATAATTTTATGATATTTTGAGGAAAAATATATTAAAAAGAAAAAGTATCAAATGAAAAGCATAAAATTTAAAGACTTTATTGAACATTTTAATTGAAAATTAAGCATCTTTTAGGTTCTTCTAAAATCTTGATTCAAATTAATGACTTACTCTTAATTAAAGCATAACTTTTTAGAAGAACTTTTCTAAGAATTTTATATGTCATACGGATTCCAAATGATTTGGTTTAAGCAAAAAGTCCAATCCCCACATAATTTGTCCAATTTTTTTTATATTTAAAAGGTCCTGAAAGAGCAATCGTAGAGAAAGAGTCCATTTACATCATTCTCTTAAAGCAAAATGAAAGTTTAGATGACTGATGAGTCCAAATCATTTCATAATTCATAATAAAATTTTGTTAAATATATGAATTTAAGCCTTTAAAATTTAAAACAAATGTGAAAAAAAATGTGTTTAAATATTTAAAATTCTCAATTTTTATATTGAATTGACTTCTGGATTTTTTTTTGTCGTAAATTAAGTTGATGACAGAAAATGTCCAACAATAATTTCAACAAGAGCAGTAACAACAATAGCAGTAACAAATACAACCAAAAACAAGAACAACAACAAAGAAGAAGAAGAAGAAGAAGAAGAACATCAATGCAACAATATATGTTACCAACATTGAGTGATTTTAACAAATTTATGCGTGTCAAATAAGTTGGCAGCGAAGCCACATGAAGAGAGCTCTTGAATCATTATGTTTTACGTACTGTATTGGACAGCAGTTGCAGCCATTGCCGTTATAACCATAACCCTTATATTGTAATTGTCGTTGTAGTAAAGTCAAAATTAATAGTAAAATATATTACACATATACACACACATGTAAATTTTAGTATAAATAATTTTCAACAAAAAAAAAAAAAAGTAGAAATTTTTTGTTGGTTCCAATAAATTTTTCCAAGATCGTACGGCTATTAAGAGACCTTAAATTTAAATTTAGGTGAAAGTGTGCATTATGGCAAATTATATTGCTTTAACGTATATTTAGTAGTAGGCAAAAAAAGGATTACAAATAGGAGGCGTGGCATTTAATAAATTCAATATTGATCTATTTAAGAAGAACGTACTGAAATTTTGAATACTTAAATTCTTACGCTTTAGATATTTATATTCATTACAAGAGTTCAAAAGCTATATAATGATTAATGGGCGTGGCATTTATGCAATAATTTCTTTTCTTTTGCATTTTAGATGGCCATATAAACCAACTTGTTTAATAAAACTAGACCCTGATTTTGGTAAATGAGATTATTTATAAATTTTTGAAATGGGTGGGCGTGCCAAATAAATAATTCAATGGAATTTTACACAAAATGTTTTCTTCTTCTAATCAATGCCTATTTCTGGCAGCAATACTCATGCGATATTGAAGTTAAAAACTTCCAGGACCACTTAAAGCGATTCAGTTTTTTCTTGTGTTTTTGGGTTTTTGTTCTAAATAATTTTGATGGCATCACTTGAAATTTTAAATACGATTAATCGATTGGTTTCAATGAGGTTTATCTTGTCAAGCAGGCAAAAAGCGAAAAATGTAGAGAAGAAGAAGAAAAATTGTCCAAAAATTTTTCGTCCTTTTCCTACATAAGTTATTTTGAATTTTTCGCTTCTGTTCCTCTCTCTTTTTTTTGTATGGGTTTATTATTTCAACTCTATTTTAATTTATTGTTAACGGTTTTCTTTTTTTCTCTTCTTCTTCTTCTTCTACTTTTTTTTTTGTTAACTTAACAGAAAAGGCAGAAACTAGTTGTTAAGTGTTAGGCAGGATAAGCACTCGAATAATGAAAATTATTACAACAACTACAAGAAAATATTAAGCAAAATAAAAAAAGGCAACACTTCTTTTTGTTGCTTTTTTTTTGTTTTGTTGAACATTAATTAAATTTTTTTTGTTTTACACAATAAGTACCGACATAAAATGTGATGGAATGGGAGAATTGAAGAATGGTAGAATGGTGGCAAACAGAAGAGATGTTAAGGCGGCATGGCAACGGAATATTACAGTGTAAAATTTGTTGATAAATGACAGTGATAAAGTGATATGAAAATTATCGTCATCAACATCAACAACAACAATAATAACAATAATAATAATAAAAATAATAACAAATAAACTGCATTAAGTAGATAAGAATTATAAAGTGTCATAGAATGTGTGACAGAGAAAGGGGGAGAGAAAAAGTGTGAGATAGAGTGGAGAGAGAGAGAGAGAGAGAGAGAGAGAGAGTGCAATAGGAAGTGGAGGATAGAGCAAAATTTTAAACAATCGTTACATAATAACAAAATATATTTTCTATCGTATGTGTCTGTGCGTCCGTATGCGTGTGCGTGTGTGTGCATTTGTGTACGTGTGCGTGTGTGTGTATTGTATTGTATACAATACAATACAATACAATTATACAATAGTCATCTATTTACGAATCCTCTTCCGGTATTAATCATCCATTTATTGTTTGTTGTTTGTAGAGATGGAATGGCAGCAGCAACAGGCCATTAACAATTATGGTCGTTTGTGTCGTGGTAACAGATAGACTGTGCTTATGAGAGAGATATAGATAGAGGGAGAGAGGAAGATAGAAAGCCCTGGTGAAAGTGGCACAGAGGTGAGGCAACATGGAGTTGGAGTTGGTTAGTAATAAAAAGATAATGAGAGAGAGGGAGAGAGAGAGAGAGATGTAGAGAGAATATTTTAAATTTAAAATGGCAAGAAAGAATGAAATAGTGTTAGATTAAAAAGAAGATAGAGATATTCGAAAGAGTGTTAGAAAGAGATAGAGTGAAAGAGAGAAAGAGAGAGATAGAGAGAGATAGAGAGAGAAAGCGAGAGTAGAAAGTAAATTATAAAATCATATTTGTAAGAATGTAAAGATAAAATATTCTGCCAGACCAGCAATCCACCTGACTGCCTGCCCACCTGACAGCCTGCCAGCCAGACTGCCGTATGACATGTCATATCCATAATTTCATGTGTATCGTTTTTTGTATTGGTCTTGTTTTTCTTTTCTCTTTTCCCCAATTTTAGTGTAATTTTTTGAATTTTTAGTTTTTAATTTGTTGTTGTTTTCTGTTTTGGATATTTTTAATTTTCGCATGAACATGCGGCTGCTGCTACTTTTTGATGTTGCTATTTTGGGCTACCGTTTGCTTCTTTTGATTATTGTTAATATTGTTGTTGTATAATTGTAGTAGGGTTTTTGCTATTTGGTCCACCAAACTTTGATTGTTTTGGTGTTATTCGTTTTGTTGTTGTTTTCGTATGTTGTTGACAAGTTGTCGTTGTGTCAGAATTGTCATCATGTGAATGTTACAGACTAAAAGTGACGCTATGACATTTTGGTATGTTATATTCAGACAATTCAGTCAGACCAGACCAATCAACCAAAGAAGCAAACAACCAAAGAACCAACCAGCCAACAGCCAACAAAACCAGGCAACAACATCATATCAAATTTTTAATGTTCTTCTTCTTCTTTGCTGTTGTTGATGTTTATGCGTATGCATATAAATCTGTTATCTGTATATGTTTAAATTTTTTTATGTAAAATGTCTTTGCTCATCAACTTAACAAACAATCAACAAATGTGAGGTTAAGTTGAGATGAGGCGATTTTCAGTGTTTTAACCAAAAAAAAAAATCAACAAAAAAACATACACACGCACACACACACAAAGAAAGAAACAACTAAACACACAGAAAAGTCAACAACAAGTAATAGCAACAACAACAATAATAATAACAACAACACCAACAACATGTAAATGCATTCACTCAGCCATACGTTAAGTAGAAAGATAAATTGATGGTGCAAAAAAAAAACAACAAGAACCCACAAAATTTCACTTCTTCTTCTTATCTTACTTTTTGTCATATTTTCATATGTTGCTGTTGCCATTTTTTTATGCTTTCGTTTCTTGTTTTTTTGTGGTTTCTTTCTGCTATTTCACTTTAAAGTGTCATATTAGTGATCTAAACTCTAAGACTCATACTTCTCAAATGTTATTTCCTTTATACATATAAATGTATGTGTGTGTGTGTGTGTGTGTGTGTGTGTGTGTGTGTGCGAATGTGTGTTTGGGTATGTACAAGATTGTGTAATGATGTTATTTTGCCAGAGTGTCATTATTATGTACTAATTATGCGTTGATTGTTTTGCGGTAATTAAATGCTGCTTATGCAGCACAATCTAATGCAATTTTCATACAAACACACACATAAACATACATCTACACAAATATATAGAATTATGTAACATTTGATTTAACAAATATATAAAGAGAGAAAGGGAGAGTGTGTGTGTGTGAGAGAGAGAGAGAGAGTGAGAGAAAGAGAAAGAGAAAGAGAGAGAAAGATAGAGAGAGAGAGAGATGGAGAGACAGACGTGTTCATTTAATCGTTTATCTTACATAAATTGAATTTTTGCTGTTGATTTTTGAAGCGTTTAAAATCTTTAACAAATGGCATTTTTCTCAGTGTACTTTGCTTTCATCTTTGCTTATCTTACTCTCTATTATTTCTTGCTATTCTTCTTCTTTTTTCTTTTTTTTCCATTGAATCTATCAATGTATCGTGGAAAAGTTCTGTTAGAGAAATTCCAAGTTGTACTGAGTTACAATTTTTAACTTAAAAACTCTCAGAATCGGACGATCATGCTAAAGAGATTAAAGAGGGACAAAATTTTAGGTATAAATGATCAAAAGGTATAATCAAAAAAGATTTGAAAGCATTTTCGAAAGGCTTTTTTTTTATTAAAAGTTCAGCGGTTTTTGAAGAGCCAATTTTTGGGTGACTTCATAATTTTCTTCGAGTTAAATTTCATTTTATAAGCTTTTGTAGGATGAAATCTTAGCAAAGGGGAACCTTGGTATGGAAACTTTCGATATAAAGTCGAGTAAATCATTTTTGTAGCCGACCTTAAATTTTTATCTTGAATTGTCATGTTTATGGCAAGTCCATGTTACTTATAGTCATTTGACTTCTCTCCCGCGTTCGAATTTTCCAAACACGAAAAGACCCTTAAATTTCACTTTATCTAAATGTAAATTTTCTATTATGATAATTGTAAGGCCTTGGAAAAGTCTCACAGATCTGTTGAATGTTTCCAAATAATGACCTCTAAAAATGGGCCTTTCTCCCTTGTTGTCAATAAATCATTATAATGTACAATTGTACTAAAGCATTTTTCCTAAAAATCCAACCAATCCAACCATGATGTGTGCATTGCTCTTCCAAGAATGCCTGCAACTTTTCAAAGCACATTTGAAGGCAAGTTAGCGTACATAAAAATCATATTTGTAATATGAACTAATAAATTATTACACCGCATAATATTTGTTATCACATATTTAAATAAAATTTATTTCATATGTTTTTCTTCTTCTTTTTTTTTTCTTTTTTTTTTTTTTTTTTTTTAGAGAAATCATAAGACAAAAGACTAAGCATAATTTATTCCTAAAGGCATGATAATGTGACATACTTAAAATTATGCTGGTGGTTGGTAATCATAATCATTATCATTTACAGTCAGTCAGAAGAAAGAAAAAAAACAACAACAAAAATTTTCCTTAGTTTATGTTAGACGGACGTTTTAGCAATTCGACAAGATGTTCTTGTCTACATTGAGGCTTTGCCAACTTTATGCTGCTTACTTAAATAAAAAACTTTTTCACTTTCTGGCAAACAATTTAAATTTGAATATTGAATGGAGTTTTGTGAATTAATATTGTTGATGCATGTGTAACAAATAGCACCATTAGTTTTGTGCCTTTTTTTTTCTTATTTTTATTGCTACTTTTCTTTTCGAGTTTTTATATTAATGTCATTACACTTTTCCAGATCATAACGAATTTATAAGACATTTCTTTTATTATTATTATTAATTGACATGATAAAAAGTGAGATGTTAAGATGCTTAAGTTTCGTAATGCCTTAAAAAGCCTAATTGGCAAATCTATAATAATGCATTTACAAAATGCTATATAAAATATGAATAGTTCAGATGTTGAAATATTCAGTGGACGCTTCTCTAGAGGAAGATTTAGAAAAATGGATCTATGCAATTAAAAAAGAGCTTTCAATGGAATTGTAAATTATTTCTTTACCTGTTAGTCCATTTCTGATTTTACTTTTTTGATTGCTTTGCATATCTCCAAAAACTTCCCTCACTTTCGAAACAATTTACATTTAGCCACTAATGGCGTATTACATAAAATGTAAGTGGAAATGTTACCTTTAAAAATTTTTTACAATCTACATATATCGATCTAGTACTGCTATATTAGTGAGTAGTGACATCAGCTTGTATAAAAAGCATATTTACTTTCATATGCGAGTTGATAATTTCAAAAAAAAAAAAAAAAATGATCAATCAGAAGTAGTGCTCGGAAAATTTTGAATCATATCTGATTGATATTCGTATGGAAATTTTTGAATAGAGAAATTTGAAAGAGTACTTGAAAAAAGTTTTTATTAAGAATCGATTCATATTAAGTGAAGAAAAAAGTCCTTGAAAATAAGTATAATCCAATTTGCTCGCGTGATATATGGCGCAATGCCTTTAAGTGGCTATTGTTTTGTGATCTTTTAGATTTTGTCTTCAATTTTTCTACTATTTTTTTACTTTCCCTGTATTTTCTTCATATTTTTATTTTTATTTTTATTTTTTCATTTTTTTGCTTGAATAAATCATTCTTGTTGAGAGACTTTATATTTTTATAGATATCTACGGTAAGCGTAGTATATTACAAATCACTACCTTTGAATGTCATCCCCCTTATATTAGACGTATATATATATATATATATATATATATATATAACGGTACATATATTGCGTTATGTAAATTGTAAATGCTGACTTGAATTGTTTTTTTATTTTATTTTAATTCGATGCCGTTACATATTTAATAAGAAAAGCAAAGAACCTTTATCCAATCATTGTACTTGTACATAAAATATATGAAGGAAAAAACAAAAGAGAAAGAGGAAGTGATATGAAAAAATAAAATAAAATGAGAGCAAATTATGAAGCAGCAGAAGTAGCAGAAGTAGCAAAAATGGGAGAAAAAGTTTATAAAATGAAATAAAAAAACAAAATATAACCATCATTTGCTTTCTCACTTATAGAAATGATAGCATAATTTAAAATACATACACACATGCTAATACATACATATATAGAAATTTATATGCACACAAACATTTTTATATAAAGTTATATAATTTCTCTTTTACATGTAAAGAGGCAAAGTAAAAGTTAAAGTTAACATTTAGAAAATGTTGTTATGTGTAATAAAACAGAAGAAAATTGCATTAAAATTTCAAATGTTTTCATTATTAATGTATTTATTTAATTATACGATACGAATTTCATAGAAAAACATTAACAATAATAACAATAAAAAATGCGAGAAAGAGAGAACAAAAAAAAAACACCCAAGGAATTATATAAAGAGAAAATAAATGAGTTTTTAATAAATTTTCCTACAAAAAGAAAATCTTTCGACAGTTTTAATGAAGAAAATTCTCATAAATTTTCTCTTGTTTCTCTTTCTTTTTTTTTTTTCTTTTTTGTGTATTTTTCTGTTCAACTTTTTTTTTTTTTTGCTTTAGACTTTTCATAAAATTATTATATGATTTTATTTATTAGATACATTTGTAAGTTTCATTTATCTGTTTATTTTGTTTCCATTATTTCAGAAAGTTACTTTAATTTAATTATAACGCAATTGTGATTTACGGACAATTTTGATCAATCTTCCAGAAAATTCTAATGGGCAAATGCCGCGCCTTTCTCTTTTTTAATGTATAAAATTTATAAAAAAGTTTTAATCATTTTTTTACTCAGAGATCTCAAATGAAGCAAAATTACATTTTAATTTCATAATTTAACTGAAAACTTATGAATCTGGAGAAATTTGTTTTAACATTGAAAATTTTATATACCTCAAAATTTATGGCTTTCAGATTTAGGCATCTAAAACTAAAAATATATATGTCAATTAAGCTTCAAATTACCGGATTAAAATTTTTTTAATTGAAACACTTTTTCTTACTTATACAGTTTTCTTTTTGTTTCATATGACAAATGAATGTCTGAGCTTTGAATAATAGAAGCTTATTTGATATGTTTTCTATCAGTCAATGTTTTGAAATCGTTTTTAATAAAATTCAAATAATGCCGTCATTTTTCAGATTTTTTATTCACTTTTTTTTTTTTATTTTGCTCTTGTTAACTCGATTTATTATACAGCAATCGAGTTGTACAAATGAAAGAAGACTTAAATTTTTTATATATTTGGAAATGATCATTTTGTGCTGATGTTTTGTCACACTTAGAAGGGTTTGAGAATGAAGCGGCCTTTTATTATATCGAACGATTTTGAATCATTTTTTATATTAACTTCAGTTTGCCTGCTTATCGGTCCATCTGTCCATATGCCTTCCCACGTACTTACTCTCTAGCTGCCAGTCCATTCGGGCCAGTTACTATTAATCTACATTTCTCAATTATTAAGCTTTAAGCGAAAGTATTCAAAATCGAAGAATTTTTATGAACTTTAATTTATGGAAACTTCTTAAAAGGAGAGAAAGGAAATGTTTCCAATTTCAAGTACAATTTTATGAAATTCTCGCTATTGTTTAATTATATTAGACAAAGTAGTGTAGGGTATTTAAGATCAAATTTAAAGTGCTTTCACTTTGTTTTTAATATCTCATTTGCTTTTGCAAAACTCTTTACATATTCATGCGAATATTAAAAGTGTTTTATAAATATTTTATAAGAGAAAATTATCAAGTAGTTAACAACAATGGCAATTTTAGCAGCTAACAGTAGAAATAGAAGGAGTTTACAATAAATAATAATAATAATAATAATAACAATATAAATGTAAATGTAAGTGAAAATGCATATGAAGGCAAATATAGATGGACTCGCATAAAGCGTTGCACTAAAACTTGACTTGGCCAGCGATGTACACAAAAGGAAAGAAACAAAGAGGAAGAGAGAGAGAGTGAAAAAGAAAGGAGGAGAGTTGAGGGTGCGTTTTAGATTTTTTGGCAGCATTCATAAAAATTTTATCTCATTTTGCCCAATAAATTCTGATAAAATCAAAATATTTGTAAGCGCATTAAATTAAATTAAAATGTCCTTGAAACGACAATGCCTATATGAATGTGACTGGTTCCAAGTCTAAATCTCAATTTGTGTTCATATTTGTCCATGTTGGATTAATAATGTAATTTTAAAAAAAATTTCATAAATAATAAAGAAAAAACTTTTTTTATTGTTTCCTTTAAGCGTAACTATTTTTTTTGAGCTAACCATTTGCCATTTGAAAATATTTAAGGTAAATAAAATAAAACCGACAAAGAATAAATCGCGCAATTTCCTTCAATAAAAATCAGCTTTTCTGCCTTAAACACTTAAACAAAAGTATGCTGGGACAAAAAAAAAGGCTGCATGCTCCTAAAAAACTATTAACAGGAATTATAAGGACACCAAAAAAAAAAGCAACAATCAGAATAACAATAACAATAAATAAAGTATATTTAAAAGAAAACAGTTAAAAAAAATAGACCAGCAAATGCATGGAAAATATTTACACTATTTTATTTTGCTTACTTTCTTTGCTCCAGCAAAGAAAGTAAGCAGCTCTAATTATAATCAATGTATAAATTGTAAATTATAAAGTGTTGTAGTAATTGGTCTTTAATACAGGCCAAGTTATCCACCTTACAAATAAAACTTGAAATTGTAGTAAAAAAGTTTAGTTAGAGGAAGAGACTGGAAGCATGTTGATAGAGAGGGAGAGATGGAGGAAAAGAAAGAACGGATGGGAAAGAAGTTGGATCATGGAAAAATTGAAGCAATTACTTTTGAAAATGAAAATTCATGTAAATTTATTAGTGTTACAAGAATTTACTTCCATATGAAATCTTATTTTTGCTAAGAACGAATTTAAGACGATTAATTTTAGGGAAATTTTAAGCCGCAAATCAAAAATGCTAAACAGTTAAGTGACTTAGAGTGCCATTAACATTATCGAATAATTTTCGTTTATTTGAGATAAGATCCTAAACGAATCCAATCTTTATTTTTACAATTTCTTAGAAAAGGTTCTTGGATGGAAAAATTTGCAAAGTTTTTTGATAAATTGGAAACTTATATTCTTTGAAATCAAGTTTTCATATGATGATTATTTTGATTTTTAGTAAATTGGTAATATTGAGAAACAAATGTAGCAATTTATAGGATAAATCTGCTGAATTTTTCAAATCCATTTCTTAGTAGAAGTTTTTTAAAATGTCGTAAAAATTTTGCCATTCAATTCCATTGATTTTTATAGAAAAAATGAAAAAGTCTCATGAAAACATTGTAATTTCTATAGTAAATGTACAAATTTTGTTAAAAAAGTTGAACGCAAATTATACAAACTATTTTTTAATAATATCTACAATTTCTAGAAATTCTATAAAATCTTCGATAAAAGGCCATAATTAATGTTACAGCAAGAGTTTGCTAAAATTATAAAAAAATATATAACATTTTTCAAAATTTTACTTTACACTTATCATAACATTCTGTTACATTGGATTTCATTGCACAACAGAAAATGAAAAATTACTTTATCGAGGTATAAAAATTAATAAAAAAAAAAAAACAACGTAAAATTATAGAAAAAAACGTATAAATTATAGATTCAAAATTATGGATTTTAAGAAGAATAAAACGCATAAACTTTACTTTGTGACAGTTAATATCATGAGCTTTAGAATATCAACTTGTTTAGCAACATGTTGCTAAACATTTTTCTTTTCTTAATTTCGTAATTTAATAAGCATTTTAATAGAGAATTGAAATAATTAATGGGCCAAAACTTGAAGCTTTAGTATTTAATAGGAAACATTCATTTAAACTAGAGCAGAGACATATCAATATTTATCGAATCCTTTTTCATGCAAAAGGTTTGTATCAAATTTAAACTTAATTCACTTAAAAATGATGCCTAATAAAAACTTTTTCATTCAATCGTAGACACATTTTATATTGTATGATATTTTCAGAATAGGCATGACCTTTATTTAAGTTAAAAAACAATTTTGAAATTATGAATCACTTTGTTTATAACAAGACAATTCATGCGCTACATGAACATTTACGTCATTTAATTTAAGTAACATTTAAGCAGCATTTTAGTTTTTGATTTCACTTAGCAAAAAGTTTTGAATAATGTTTGTCATGTTAAAGTTTCATGTAAAAGTATTTGTAAAATTAGAATGCTTATGTTTCTAATTCAAAAGACAAAAATTTTAAGTTTGTTGGTCTTTAAAATTTCTCTTTTTTAAAATGCAAGTTTTACAAAATTCCCATTATTTTCGGAATTTATTCTATGTAAAGTTTTTAAAGTTTTGATTAAAGTTTTTTTTCAATATTAATTGTTCAGCTTTTGTATTTGCTTCAATTTCTTAACATATTACAATTTTTATCTAGTGATTGGTTTTGTAATTACTTTAATTATCTCTCTCAAAAAAATGTTAGAAAAAATTAAACAAGAAAATTGCTAGGCCTTCTAATTCGTGCCAATTTCAAGTTATAATATTAGAAAACTGTCGTTAATAAAGCACTTTGAAATTAGAAAAGTAAAATCTACTTAAGTATCGATGTAAAATCGATGACATATATTTAACAAAACCGAATCGATTGCTCTCATTCGACATTTCCTTCAAAATTGGTTTTTTTTTGTAAAGTGTAGTCAAATGTTGTACGAAAAACTGAAATGAATTTTTTGACCGTCTAGGCATTCTTTTAACCTTTTAAATTTTCCACAAATGTGTTCCTTGAATGAGCAATGGTCGAAGAGAAATGAAGACAAAGTCAGAGAGTTAACTGAATAAGCAAAATATTCAAATGAAACTTTTACCAATTAGTGCCTATTTTTTAATGATTATAACTACAATTTTAATTAAAATATTGTTTAGAACTATAATGATAATTATAAAAATTCAAATTACGTGCAAGGTCAAAATAATTTTAAATCAAATGACAAGAAAGTGACTGCCAAAAAAAAATAAAAAATAAAAATAAAAATAGAGCTTTTCATTTTTTCATTAATTACATACAATTTAATGCATATTATTTAGATGATAATAATGATAATAATGATAATGATGATAATGATGATGATGGTAATGATGATGGTGATGATGATGATGCATTTACACATCACAGAAAATTATAGAAAATTATAGAAAATTATGTAAAATTGTCTTGCATTTATTCACATTGAATTTATTGATCAATTAATTGTTATTTGTTATTTTTAGTTATAGTTGTATGAAATTATTGTATATACATATGCATTTGTATGTGTATTTATGTATGTATGTATATGTATGCATTTTATTTATTATAATTATAACAATAGAACACATTAAAAGTAATTATTATCATTATTATTATAATTTTTGTTGATTATTTTCCTTTGCCCTTTTTCCATTCAATTCAGTTGAATTCGTTTCCGTAAAATGCATTCAAGAGATGCATACAGTTAAAATAAAAAGCGAAAATCAGGTGTAAAGAGTTATTATTTAGTTAATGTTGTGTAGGGTGCGGTGCTGTAATCAATATATTTGTAAATTAAATAAGCTTGCCAGGGATTGCATAATTTTTGCCACAAATTTTTCACATATACATTTCTATTGTATATTCTATTTATGAATCTTTGTATATGTGTACATATGTAAATGTGTATGTGTATGTGTACAATCAAATGTATTTGATTGTATTGGGTTAATAACATTCATTGAGTGATTGTGAATATATAAATTTAAAGAATGGTAGCATTTATATATTAACTTATTTATATGGTCGATACATTCGCCCAACAGTCACACGTTTTTAAATAAAAGCATTTATGGAAAAAAAAATGTTTAAAACGTAGGTTTTCAGGGCCAATTTCAAATTAATGTGCCTGAAAATGCCAGGCCAAATTTCAATTTATCTAGATATAAGTATGTTAAACACATAGGTCATTAAGTTAATAAATTAGCTCATACAAGATATGACAGTTTGGAAAAGCAGCAGCTCAACTGTTTAAGTCCACTAATTCTACAGGATTATCTCGATAATTAAATTTGATGTTACGGCATTAACAGCCGAAAGCTTCGCGTGAGCTGTTGTTCCCATTACGAGAGTAAATACTTCTTCAATATTTCTTTTTTGTATGCTTGTCAAGCGATAATACCTGGTAGAATTTGTGTTAGAAATTTGACCGGAAGTTTTAAAGAGGCTCCGCAATTTTCATTAAAGTGTTGGTGCCGTACTTAGGACTCAGTGGAGGCTTAAAATTAAAAGCTAATAGTAATGTTTAATATAAGCGGCCATGATGGAGCAAAGTACCATTAAAATCAAATGGCAGTTTAATAAGCACTTTCAAAAAGGAAAATTTAGAAAAAAATTTCAGAGTTGGAGATTAGATAATTCACTTCTAAAAAGGTTGCAACATTTTCAGTTTGAATGAAGAAAGCAAATAAAATGATTTAAAACTTTTTGAACGATATTTTGTAAATAAATATTTATTTAAATTTTCCCATACTCTACATATAATAAAAATTTTATATACCCCTATACAGATATATCTATTACATATCTATATACATTTTTATATATATCACAAAATATATGTCAATGAATGTTAACATAGTAAAATCGATGGGAACATGAACATGAAAGCTAAAATGAACATGAGCATGAACGTGAACATTCTTTTATTCGTACTGCGATTGGAGGGAAGTATGTATTTTTTTTTTGTTTTTTGCATGCGTATGATATTTAGTTGTGATTATTTTTAGGTTCTCGTTACCATCCTGACCGTAACGGATCTAATGATATTTGCTTGTTCATGCATACAATTGCATACAAATTTTACAATGAAATTTACTTACTTGTGCCTAATTTTTAACGCATAAAAATTTTAATTATACACCCAATGCAGTATAATAATTGTTCATTATACGAGGGCAGTTTAACAATTTTATATCAGTTTTAAAGTAAACTGTTTAGTAAAATTAAAATCCAACTATATAACAAATTAATTATACAATTTTGAATAAATTGCATCATTTAAACAAACAGCAATCAAATTTGAGAAATTCGATATAAATGGAAAGGAAGGGAAAAAATTTCATGTATTTTTAAAGTGTTACAACTGTCATGAAAAGTAATTAAAAAAGTCACTAAAAAGTTGGCAAATGTTATAGAACACTTTCATCATCGATTTTGAATGATTTTTCAGATAGTTAAGAAAAAGAGATTTACTGGATTTCATCTTGGATGTATCTAAAATAAATTTTCAAAGCAAAAATTTATCTGCAATAAAATACACGATGTGTATTTGATGTTAAATAATTAGGTTGATTAAATCTGTTGGCGCCTTAACTGAGCCGATGCAAATATTTTTTATATGAAAAGTCACAGACTTATCAAATTATCCTCGTACATTTGCATTAAGTTTTCGTATAGAAAGTCTATTCTATTTTAATCCATTGCGATTTCAATTGTTGTTGATTATACAACAAATATATTTTTCATACATTACTTAAAACCTTGATGTAAGAGCAGATTTAGAGAATAGTGAGAGAAAGACAGAGAGAGAGAGAGAGAGAGAGGGGGAGACAGAGAAAGTGAGTGCGTGGATGCGGCAGATAATTAGTGAAGGCTCATTTAGTTTTGAAACTTTACAAATCACATCGAAGATTTTGCATTATAAGGCGATTTTTTTAAATAAAGTTATTGTAAGTCAGGAAATTGAGCGACTAGGGAGATGATTTAAAAATGTCACATTCACACTAGATACATAAAAAAATATTTTTGTTATGAGCCTGATTGTTGTACGGAGCTGTTATACGGAAACTATAGAACTAAGAATTAGAGAACTTTATTAAAACGGATTTACAATAGAACTAATTTTTTCCAGTAAAAGCTTTGACAATATAATACCCCATTTCAATGGCCTTTTACCAACTGGGGTTTTCCCAACCTCAATAAATGGAATAAAAAAATATCGATCCCAGATTTTCTTTCTATGGAAACTAAAATAAATGAAAAACTTTAAGATTTTTATAGATATTTTCCCTTTAGAGGATAGAGGATAGAGGATAGAGGATAGAAAAATGTATGCTACATTTTTCTGTTGGATAATATTGAAATCAGTAAATGGATGTATTGATTTATTGGCTTTTACTTAAATGTACACACAATCATTATTATCATCCATAAATATCATAGCAATAAGTATTGGCTTATAAGCTGAATATAAATATTTTAAAATCATCAAACTATTGCCTTAATTGTACATTTTGCATTATCGTTGCTCTTTCCATTAGCAAATATATATTCTAATTTATATAACTAATACAATGTAAATATTACGCGCTTGATGATTTTTCATATTTATTATGTAACAAACAAATAGTTGATATTGATTTATATTTTCAAATAATGTCATGAAAGCATTGACATGAGCTATTATTTCTTTCAGGAAGAAATTTGGCAACACTGTTATCTATAAATCTATATCATCTTTAGATAATGTTAACCTTCACGAAAAACAAGTAATGGCTTTATGGCCTTTAAATTATCTGTATCACAATTATAGGAATATGGATAAATTGTTTTCGAAGCAAGTGCCACGTGGACAAGTTTGAAACACCATTTGGAATCGTTCAAATCAGATAGAATGCATATTTTGGATAATTTTTTTAACAATGGATAACATATGAATCCTACATGAAAACTCAACAGCTAGATGGCAAGTTTAGGAATTTCCCAAAGGTAGTTCCCGAAATCATTTTATCAAATATCTTGAGTAAAATGAAATTATCAGGAGTTTTTTTTATTCGATCCATAAAGCATGGAATCAGATTAGATCAGCATAGACGTGGCCAAAGACTTATTAAGTGACATATGAATCCCACATGAAAACTCTACAGCCAGATGGAAAGTTTAGGAAATTCCCAAAGGTAGTTCCCGAAATCATTTTATCAAATATCTTGAGTAAAATGAAATTATAGGAGTTTTTTTATTTGATCCATAAAGCATGGAATCAGATTAGATCAGCATAGACGTGGCCAAAGACTTATTAAGTGACATATGAATCCCACATGAAAACTCTACAGCCAGATGGAAAGTTTAGGAAATTCCCAAAGGTAGTTCCCGAAATCATTTTATCAAATATCTTGAGTAAAATGAAATTATCAGGAGTTTTTTTTATTCGATCCATAAAGCATGGAATCAGATTAGACCAGAATAGATGTGGCCAAAGAATTATTAAGTGACATCTTTTACACGTTACTATAAATGTTTTACATGCACGCACTATCATTCTGACAATGACGACGATGCTGACTACAATTAAAGTTTTTATTTTTTATTTTTTATTTTTTTTCTTCATTTAATAGTTTCAAATCAGTACTTAGTTATTAACATATTTTAGCTATTAATTACATACATAAATTAGCATTAACATGTTTATCGACAGCCTCATATTTTCACAATTGCGTGTAAAGCACATTTCTAAGAAATATTTTCCTTTCTTTTCATTTCGTTTTGTCTCTTTTCACTTTTCCTTCTGTTTCCTTTTTTGCCATTTTATTTCTTACGTTTTTATATCTTTTTACTTGTGACGTTGCAAATTCCATGCTATTTGTATTAATCATACGCACAATTTTTAAAATGGCATAATTCCACATTTTTCTTTCTTTCAACATTTACACGCACACTGACATTTCGCTCTTTTATATGCAGATGGCTAATAAATTTTTTCTGTGATTCTCAAAACGTCCAGTTAAAAATTAGAATATAAATTTTTAGGTCATGAGCTTAATTCATAATTATGCCAATTTTTTTTTTTTTTTTGATAGGCATAATAAGTTTGTGCAGAGTTCGGGAAGATCAGTGTTTTTTTAGTCGATGGAGAAATTTGAAATCGCTCAATCGCTTTATTGGAAGTTAGCAAATTCCCTCATTGATATTGAAATTGTATGTAACGCTAGCGCTTTCTCTTTGCACCACGATCTATCGCTTCTGACGAAAGTTGTGAACAATAGTAGATTTCCTAGACGGATTTTAACATTCGCCGATCAAAGCGATTATTGTTAGCTTATCTTATCGGGTCCGCCATTCATTTGTTTACTTCATTATTCTTAATGGCCCTTAGAATTATTGTCTTGATTATACTTTTGTGAACTATAAAAATTTCTTTAATGAATTATTAATTTCTTTTGAGCTTTTATAGAAATCTCATTTTAATGAATATTAAATTTTGGGCCTGCGGTAGTTAAAGAATCAGTGAATAAATATTTTAACCTTACTCCTGACTAAATGTACTGTTTATATTTGAAATTTTAAATCTTCTAAAGTAGTTTCCATATTAAATTTATTCAATTTTTCTATCAGTAAGTTTTATTTTTCTATTTTCTTTTTCTGTGGCAGTAGAAAAAAATATTCAAATATCATTTTAACAATTTTTTTTTTCCTTTTGTACATTTTTTTCTCTTACTATTTATTTATTTTTATTTTTTTTTAATGTTGTTGTTATTATTATTATTATTGTTATTGTATAAGGAATATATTAAGGGGAGAATAGAAATATCACATTTAAAGTTTTTTTCCTTTTTGATGAGAATTTCAATGCCAAAGCAATCACTACCATTTTACTGTATTTGTTATTATTTCCGTTATCAGTTTATTCAAGTGTTTTGCAACATTTAAGAGTTTTTTTTTTTTTTTTGTTTCTTATATTGAAGATGAAACATTTTCAGTACAATTTCAAGAGGTTTGCTAAGAAAAAATATAAAATATGGCAAATTCTTTTTTTCTTTTTTTTCAAGTAGGCTCTCCACAATTTTATCAATAATCAATATTCACAAGGATGCTACGATGGTGGATAGTAAGGTAGAGGATATTAGGCATTAGGAGTTTCTCTATTTTATAATCTCTCCTAGCTTTTGGTTTTGGGTAATTTATATGACTCTCAAAAAAAAAAAAAACCAGCGATTTAAAATTTTCTTTTTTTAGGTGTCAGGGTCTTGTCTATTTATTGAATTGGATTGTGATGTTTATAAAGCTTAATTTTCTTAGAAGCCCACTACATTTCCTTAACGATTTTTCTAACAACTATTTTAAATTGTAATATCAAATATTCATTGATTTAATAAGTTTTTGCCACCTGGCATAAGTTCAGACTGTTTTAAATTATCGTCACTTTATAAAACTGAGATTAATCTTTAAAATAAAGAATTTTCAGTTTTGCTTTTTATTATCATCTTAATTTTTATTTGAAAACTTTCCATATTGAATTCGAGTTAGATATTGAAAAGAAGTTTTCCGCATTCCTCTCTTTCTCTAACTCATTTATAGTTAACTTAAATTGACATTTTAATTCGCAAGAAAATCTTTGCATATGAAAACAAAAAAATGAAAAAGAATAAAAACCAAAATGGATATAGAAATAGAAAAGCATGTTCACAATTCTTAGTTGATTGAATCAGTACAATAGCATCGAATCGAATCGCATGGCATGGCATTGCAATGCGTAGAATGTTAAACTTATTGAGAAATAAAAACTTAAAATGTGAGGGAAAGGTTGACAGACAGATAGTTAGATAGTTAGATAGTTAGATATGCAGAAGCAGTACCAAGAAGAAAAGAGAAAGATAGTTGAGAATATTTAAAGTATGGCCATTGAAATGAGACAATCAGCCGTATGAACTTGTATCACTATTGACTCCATAACAAGTTCGTAACATAACAAGAATAAATCCAATTTGAGACATATTTTCTCTTCCTTTTTTGCCATTATTTTTTTTCTGCAAGATATTTGCGTATGTGCGATATTCCACAAAAGGAAAAAAAAGTAAAAATTTTTTTTTAGAAAAAAAAAAATTCTAAAAAAGTGAAAAAGAAAATGAAAAGGGAAAATGGAAAAACGGTAAATAGAAGAAGGGGAAGGGAAGGCCAAATGCAAAAATTGCTGCATGAAATGTATGACGAATAAAAGAAAATGATTTATCTCTTTAGGCATGTAGTTCTTTATGATTTTGTTTTATACTCAAAGTGTCTTACGGCATTTTGTGTTTTGGAATACAAAATTGAATAAGTTTCTCGATAATTGTATTAGCTACTGTAGAAGCTTGAGATGGACTCCAATTTAAACGATTCAAAGCCATTTGTTAAATGATTTAAAGATAGTTTACCTATTAAGTCCATCATCATATCTGTTGGACATAGTTTGGTTAAAATGAGTGGAAGGGAAGGAAAAGTAATGGGATCTATCGATTTTCGATTGAGAAAATATTTAGCTACGCCATTACATTAAAACTTTAAACAAATTTAGTACCATGAGGAGAAGGATGAGAAAATAGAGATTGATTTCATGAGATTTGTGACTTCCACATTAAGGGTTATCTTAGTTCTTCTTCTATTGGTCTTGTATTCTTTTGAATGACAAGTTGTTATATCCCAAAACCTAACTATTGCTCTTGGATAAGCTCCAACATTTAGCCAAAGTAATAGTTCCCTGCAATCAGGTCTGTACTTTGATGTGAATCACTTCTTAAAGCAATACTTTACTTGAAACGTTCTTATTTGGATAAAAATCTGCAATTGTGAATATTCATTTAGCAAAAAATAGGCTGCAGCAAATTCATTCCATGATCTATGATCGCATTCCAGTTTATTTTAAAAACTTGGCTTTTGATGCAGTTTCTTGACTTTTTAATCATATTGCGTACAGTGATGGGGGATATTTTAACATTTACCCATGTTTCAAAACTAATTCCTTATTGGCTATATATTTATATACAGGGACTTATGAATGGGTGTGTATAAGTATTTAATGTAATATCTCAATTCCATTGATCATGAGGGGAGGTATTTGGATATTAATTTAAAGCGTGTGATGAATCCGCTGCCAGCAAACAATTTACTCAAGGAAAATTGTTTGCCTCATACGCCTTTTTTGCGACAGATACACCTTTCTTACATCCCTTTTTTTCTATTATGTTATGGTATTCTCTTTGTTTTCTTCTTCATCAGGAAAAGAAAAAAATATCCTTCTGATCCTTTTGATGGAAAATGTTGTTTTTCTTGATGTTAGTGCAAGCGTGTTGATGCGTACAAAGGGAGTAACTATCACAAAGCGAAGTCAAGTGCTCTTCTTCTTCTTCTTCTTGTTCTTTCTGTTCATTTTTCTTGTTTTTTTTTTGTTTTGTTCTTTTTTGTTTTTTTTTTTTTTGTTTTCAAATAATTGAATTGATGACGGAAATTCGTTTTTCCTTCTCTAACATTGTCCTTTTTCTAAGTTTTCAAATACAAGCAGAATAAGTAAAAGCATGTAAAAAGTATTTTGAAGAAGTTAAATGATAAAGATAGTTATGAGGCCCGGGAAGGCTAAGACTGAAGCAATAAAGAGAAAGAGGGAGAGAGAGAGAGAGAGAGAAAGAGATAGAGATAGAATAGTAAAAATGAAAATACGTAAATTGCATTTCTATGTTAAATTTAAATAAATTTGTATTTTTTGTTTATCGTTTTATCTGCACTCTTTCATTGTTGTTGCCTTGTTGTTTGTTTGTTTACTGTAGTTATCATCGGTTTTGTTGTTATTTCTATTAAAGTATTTGCATACACATTGTTTTTGAATGTCAATTTGTATTCGCATACAAACAAATTCGAATGCTTAAGCACAATACAATGCAATCAATGACATTAAATATAAAAATATTTATGCATTTCTCTATATCTCTTCTCTTCTTATACTTCTGCTAATTTTTTCTTTGAATTTTCCATTTTTTGTTCTTAGTCTATAATACTTGATTTTCCCCTTTTAACCCACTTTCAATTTTACATTTTATATTCCCCATTTTTTGACTTCTTTTTCATCTTCTTCTACTACTTTAACATCGCATTGTATTGTATTTTCAATAAGATAGTTTGAAAAAATAGTGAACAAAATTTTAGTTGAAAAATTTTTCTTAAATTTTATTGTTGTTGCTATTGATGTATTGTCTCTTTAAAGAGTTAATCATATAAATGGTTTTTAAGCTCTTTCCCCACTTTTCCAGTCCCTGATCTACCTATCGTTTACTTGCACTCGATGCTGTTTGCCAAACTCTTGATAATTTATTGAGAAAATCTGTTCTATATTATTTGAAGCATATTTTTTTTAAAGTATAAAACGGTTGGAATTATACATTTATAAAAGGAATCACACTTATTTCGTTTGGATTTATCATTAATAGATAAATGTTGATTTAATAACACGGATCATTTTTTTATATAAATATTCAATTTATGTAATTTAATTAAGAAAAGAGATTTAATGTGACTTATAGTTAGCACTTATTTATAATACTTTAAATGTTATATAAAAAAAATGTTTGGATTTTGTAAACGATTATATTTTCAAGGAGAAGGAATGGCAATTTTGTTAGACAAGATATTAGAGAATGTTTGTTTAACTGTTTATTAATATTCTGAATTTATTGTTAAGTAAATAATAAACTTCTTTAAACTTACATTAAAATAAAAATTCTTATTCATAATAACTTTCTAATCAATCAATGTCTCATTAAGTATGTTTTGCATATACATTTAATTATACGCCTTATGGCATGCTACATTTTGTTTCATAAATATGTTGCTAGCACAAAGTGGACTTTTATTAAGTTTTGACATACTTTGCAATGAGATACTTTTTAAATAATTAAATTTTAATTGTTATTATTGTTAACAATCATTTAAATAGTTAATTAAGTATAAGTGGAAGAATTAATGTAAATTGTACACAAACAACTAGAATGTAAATTAGGTTTGCAGCACTAATGATATAGAAACAAAACAGTAAAATCTGTTTATTGGCTGCATTATACTCTCTAAAAATTCGCTCTCTCTAAAACATTTAATATTTTGATAAAATGCTCTCTGCCATTGAGTAATGCAGTTGAGTATAAGAGTAACTAAAGCTTTCTATTTTAGAAACGTAGATATTGAGAGAGCATAAAAAATCAAAGAAATAAAAAGTTAAAGAGAATCTGCTTGACTTTTATGTTAAAGCAGCAAGGTAAGTTAAAAGCAAAGTAAAAAAAAAAAGAAAAGTCATTGTGTTGTAAATGTTTGTTGCTGTTTGTTTATTAATGACTAGTGTTTGCTGCTGCTATTCTTGCTGTTGCTCTTTTTGTTTAGTTATATTAGACATTTTATTATAGATTACATTTATATTTATATTTGTGCATGCTATGTTATTGCTGTATTAGCAATTTAACATTTACTCATGGGAACAATTGTTATTATATTGCATTTGTTGTAGCATACATTTATGCGATATTATATATATATACATATTATATATATATATAATATAATATATATATATATATATGTAATATATATGGAGATGTATGTGTAGATGTATGCAGATTACATTATTTGCTTTGATCCAAGTTGATGCTGGTGACTTTCATAAAATGTAATTAAATGCAACTAATGGATTTCAGAATTTACCATGTAAATTTTATTTTATTTTATTTTATTTCATTTCATTTCATTTCATACTTTTTTGTGTCTATCTATCTTCTGATTATATAACTTATCAAGCCACATAAAAAAGGTGTTCATATTTATACTTTCTCTATATATATTTTCTGTACATATTTTTACATACATATATATGAAATGCATTTAATAAACTAAACTTTAAGTGTTCAGTCATCCACAAATCTAAATACACAATAATATTATTTTCATTTGAATGAATAAATGTTTACCATCTAAGTATGTGATAAATTATGTATGAAAAGAGACTTTATGAAAATTATATATAAAATGTATAGGCATACACATACTTACAACACACACACACATCATATACATGAACATATTTTCTGTGTGATATTGTTTAATTGTGTTTTGTATTAAATTGGAAAATAACCACTCAAAATATAATCAGATTGATTATGAAGCATATTCAAATATTAGAAAATGAAATTAGTTTGCATAAATTTCTAATCACACAAACACACACGTACACATGTATATGTATATATATATATATATATATACAGGAGGCAGGCCACCGTAAGCAATTGCCACGTGGCATGAGCAATAAATAGTAAATAAAAAATTTATATACAAATAATTGATGATTGGGTAATTTAGTGATTACATATTTTGCTTCTAAAGCTTTTAAATTATAATATTTTTTAGTACTTAAAACTTGTAGTTTCGATTTACTGCAAAAAAAAATGTTACTTGGCTTTGTTATATCGATTGGTATTCACTTCATACTCAAAAAGAGTAAACTAAGAAAGGTATCTGAATGATACAAAGCACTCCTTTGCATTATTTATCGTAAAAAAAAGCCTTTTAAACCTTTCATTTTCAAACTTTATGAAATTGACGAGTTCCATTTTAAGATCAAGATTTTTATGAATACATTATTAACAAGGCACCATACTCTTAAATACATATAACTATTTAAATGAATGAGTAACATACAGAAAATTCGGAAAAACATTTAATTGCCCACCCAATAAATTTACATTGATATGTGAAATTAAATAAATATTGATAAATTTTAGATTAATTTTTCAATTTCGGCATGAATATAATTACGTATTTATTATATATTTTCATTAACGCATATTAATTATATATTATATAGCATACTTTCAGGTTAAATGATTTTTAAAACATTGGTAAATGGGCTACATTTTTGCGTATGAATTTAGAATTTTCATCAACATGAGAAATATATAGGTATATAAATCACAAGCTAATTTTAAATTATATATAATTTTATGAAAAATGGGTGTGGCAATTAATTAGAATTTATACCTAATAAATAGCAATCAATAAAATTCAAATAAAAAATTAAAAATTTATTTAAATTTTAATGCATTTTTAATTAAATGTTAATAGTAAAGTTTTTTAATTATGGGCGTGGCATTTAAATCTTTACCTAAAGGTATATTCCTGTACTTTCGCCTGATATTGGAAGGTTCTTAATTAATAATTAATCGTTTAATTTTTGTGTTTTTAGAAATTGCATAAATTAAGGCATTAAGGCGTGGCATTTTATCAAATTAAATACCTTTCTGAGAAATAACTATAAATATTTCTGAAAAACTTAAACAACATTCTAATTTGTTTTCAATTTCAATATTTTTCAAATATAAGAAAAAATTTTACACTTAAAAGGGCGTGCCTATTGAGTTTTACAACTTGCATTACGAAAAAAAATTATACTCAAACTTTGTTTGACATATTTAAATATATTTAGTATGATGAATTTTTCAAAATTTTTATAATTGAAATTTATTCTAATGAATTTTTTTCAATTTAAGTTAATTGCGTAAATTTTTTTTGTTTTTGTAAATTTTTTTTCGCTTCACTTTGTTGCGATTATTGTATTTATTTATAATGTATAATTTAACTGCATAAACTGCTTTATTTGAAAAGGATTTTACATTAATTTCATTTCGCTTTTATTTCTCTTTTCTTAACCACAAAAAAAAACCATCTCTCTTCAGCTTTGTCTAACTTTCTTTCATGCCTTTAGTTATTCCTTTTGTGTGTTATTTGTAATACATATTATAATAATTATATAGAACAAAAGAAAGCGGAATAAAAGTGTAAAACAAAACAATAACAGCAGCCAAAAACAATAATAACAACAATAATAATTGAAACATTGCAAAAAAATTTATCGCTGTTAAATAGTTCAATGTTATTTAAAAAAAAAAAAAAAACGTCGCAACACATAAAAAGCAATAGTTATAATAATAACAACAAAAACAATAACAAAGATGACATTATATATATATATGTATTTGTGTGTGTGTATGTGTATGTGTATGATTTTACCCATACAATGCCCGCATAAATTATTCGTTTATTCGTATAAATATTTTAATGCACTTGAGCCGGTTTCTTTTTTGCCGCTTCCACATTTAATTTTATTGTTATTGTTATTGTTTATTATCTATCTCTTTCAATGTGATTTCGACTATGGCTATCTCATTTATTTCTTCCTCTCTATTATTTTTTTATTTACGTTTATGATTGTTGTTGTTGTTGTTGTTGTTGTTCATGCCTTTCTGTAACATAATAAAATTATTTGGTTAGTTGGTTTATTTTGTTAAGTGCCTTATTATTATTATTATTTTTGTTGTTGTTTTGTTATTATTATTATTATTATTATTATTATTATTATTATTATTATTATTATTATTATTATTATTATTATTATTATTATTATTATTATTGTTGTTGTTGTTGTTGATCATTATTGCTACTGCTATTGCTATTTTTATGAGAATTCTTTTTTTTATTTGGTTTGGTTCGATTTGGTTTGGTTTGGTTTGGTTTTTCAACTTGAATAAAAAACTTTTTGTAACTAACAACTTCATTATAAACAGAATACCTAAAGGACATTATAGAATGGCATCCTTTTAACACATGTGCCGATAACATAAATAACAATAACAATAACAATAACAGCAACAATAAAAAGAAACACATGCGACTTTTACCAACGTTAACATCATTATACTGCAGTAATACAACAACAACAACAACAACAACAACAACAACAAACAAAACAAATAATAATAATAATAATAATAATAATAATATAATAATAATAATATAATAATAATAATAATAATAATAATAATAATAATAACAACAGCAGCAGCAACAGCTACATTTGGAAATTATATGAATATACAAACAACAACAACAACAACAACTATTACTATGATAGAAATATTATCCTAAACAAAGTTAAACAAAAATTTGAATACGAGTACAAAAGTTAGAATTTTGAAGAGAGCAACAGTAGTAGCAACAATAGAAATAAACCATAACACTTTAACACCGATTAAATTTCCTAGTAGGCGTAATTATGTGTACAAAACAACAACAACAATAAATAAGAAGAATAACAGCAACAACAACAGTAAATGATGAAAAAAATAAAATGAAATTAAAATTTGACTTTGGCCAAATCTTGCTTCACCGTCTGTGCCAATTACGAATATACGTAGTAGGGTCATGATTGGAATTTACTTACCTCTATTCTCTGTAAAGTACGAATAATAAGTAAAAATTGCAAATTTCTTCTTATATTTTAGGAAGCAAATTAATAGCAGAGAGAGGGAAAGACAGATGGGTGGATAAATGGAAGTAGCTCGGTCAAATCGGTTCATTAAGTACAACAATGTGACAAAAGTTTTGACAGCCAAATTGGCAGAAGGTCCTTGTAAATTGAAGTCATTTATACTACAATCAAGTTCAAGGGCAAAGTGAAGGAGAAGGTTTTACAAACAACAGCTCAAAGTTTACATATCGATTTATATATCGCAACTAATCCAATTGATTAAATCGATTGAAATTGAAACTTTTCTAAATGATTTTGAAATTTTTTAAATTTTTATGCAATTAGAAATTGTTTTAACAAATTTTAACCAAAACCCTCTATTGAATTAAGACGTCGATTTCTGGACTTTAAGTTTTGAAGAGATCTTTTAAGCACAGGCTTTGCTGTCTTCAGGTTAGAAGCTGCCCTAATAAAGCGAATCGATCTCATTCAATTTAAACAGTCCACCTCACTTAAGGTGGAGATTGTCGAAACAAAATTTGATGTAAACTTCATTTTTACATGCCAAGATAAGTTTTCAACATCATCATCTACGCATTTATTTCATGTCTTCCATTTGTCTACTTAAATAAATGTTACGCAATATGTTTGTCGTATCCTTCCTTTAACAAAAATATCCCTAAGCATTTATCACATTATTTTCATGCAAATTTAATCACATCTTTAGAAGCAATAGGAAACAATAATCCTGTAGTTCAATAAATCGTTTTCTTCTGCTTTTTTTTTTTGCTGCCACACAAGCAGACGCATTCTGCATTTTACACGATATAAAATTTACATTGTTACTACAATTTAAATATTTTGTAATTTATAATTTTTTATATCTGCTTCAGGATCATTATGATTGCCGGCATCGTAGGACGACCGTTCTGCTTTCGCAAATGATTTGTGGTGAACTGTAAATTACATTTGGCTTTTGCATTTTATGGATTATTTATAAATCTTTGAATTTCTATATGCATCTATTTAACACTTACATATTTAATATGCGTTATAAATATGTAAATTTATAATCTACGTATGTAAAAATGTAGGTAGCATCTATATTTGGTACCAATTTAGAGAATTGCAATTCACGAATGATCTGTCTGTCTGTATGTCTGCTTGTCTGTCTTTCTATTAGCTCTACTTTGATTTCATATGGTTTTAATTGAAACTTTGTAATTCACCTTACTCATTTATTAGATCCCTAGAGAAAAGTAACCAAAGATTCTTAATTTTCAATTTTTTTTTCAAAAAATTTTTCCTTAGAAATTCATGAAAGTGGGCCCTTAGTGATGTGATCTCATGCTCAATTTTTAATATATTTTTCGAGAAAAATTTTGCTAAGTTATAGAGTTATAGCTCTTAAACTTTAATATAAATCTAAAAAAAAAATGGTTCAATGAGTACGATCCAAAGAGAAGTCCATAGAAAATGTCACAATTCATAATTTTGTTATAAATTTTTTGATAAATTGATCCAAAGAAATAAATTTTTATTTTTAAGATAACATTTCATAAAAATTTGGTTCATGAATATGAAAACGAAATAGAAACGCTGAAAGAAGTAAAATTGTATCGGTTCATTTCAAAGAAAAATTGTTACAGAAATAGTGATTTACAATTTGTCCTTAAAGCTCATTAGAAATCTTAGTCAGTGTTAGATAAAAATTCTAATATCTGGGACAATATTAAAATGTGTACTTATCAAAGTTTTTTCAACTTCCACATTTCCATAAAATGCTCATTGATTTTATTGACTTTTATTTTATGTATTTAAAAGTCGACTACGACCTTGCTTCTTCTTCGTTTTTTTTTATTCCCATATATATAATTATATGTAAGTGTTTGTGTGTGTGTGTGTGTGTGTGTGTGTTTGTGTGTGTGTGTACGATTGTGTGTATTCATTTGGCATAAAATATAAGTGTTGCAATAAAATGTAAATTTTTGCTACAAAAAAAAAAAGAAAAAAACAAAAAAAAAATAGAACACTTTTTTTTGTGGCATTTTATTTATCATTCGGTTTATATATTTCTAATTTTTTTCTATCTTCATTCTCCACATGATTTGTATTCTAAATTGTATTTTATTTACCACAGTCACGTCCACAGTTACATACACATACACATATACATACACATATGCATATCCATTAACTTATTGCACAAATTCGATAATCTCTCAAATGAATTTTGTGTGCAAAACTAAATGATTTTTATTTACTTTTTATTTCATTTTATTGTTTCATTTCATAGACATTTTCAATGTTACTGCTAATGCTGTCATTCTTATTGTTATTGTTGTTGTTTGTTGTTGTTGTTATGGCATGTAAAATTTATATATTAATATATAAAGTATAAATTTTTTTTGGAGTAATAAGCAAATAAAAAATATTTTCTCTATATAAATATTTCAATTGTAAATCATAAACGAAAATCTAAAATGCCTTGAGAAGATTAAGTCTTTTAGGTCAAATGAAAAAGGCAACCTTAATATAATGAAAAGGTTATTCCAGTTGGATGATAAAGTAAAAATCATATTAATGAGAAAATAGAAGAAAACAAAAAACAAAAAGGAATATTTGAGAAATGTTTGGATAACATTAGTCCCGAAACTTACTGACCAATACTTTTAATATAAAAATGCATGGGCTTATACTTTTTTAAAATCCAAAACAATTTTATATGCAAGAGCGTTGCAATTGTTGTATTAAACAAGTAAAGAGCCAGACAATTATTAAAATTCGTTAAAAGTTAAAGAATATCAAGAAAAAATTAAATTTTCTATGTTAATTTTAAGTAAAATTTTGAGATATATTTTAAAATAATAAAAGAATTGAAAATGGTATCTGAAATTCTCGGTTTGAGTCATTTTAATGTTGCTCATCATCAACGGCCCAAAACTTTGGCCAATTTAACTCATTGAGAAATTTTCAATCGGTTTTTAACTTCAAGTCAACGATAGCAAGAAGATCTGAAAAATATATAATTGTAGATTGACCAACAGAGGTCATTACGAACCATTTACAAAATGAAAGTGAATAAGTTTTGCTGTTTTGAACTTTCTAAGGATATTGCACATATTTTAAAAGTCTGAGACATTTTTGGATGATGATGGATAAAAAAAAAGTAAAAAAGTTCATCATTTTTATTATTTTGCTTTTTCCCTTTTTGGGGGGGGGGGGGGGGATTTAAATGTTTTGGATTTTTGCTTGTTTGTTTTGTATTTTATTACTTAAGTCCTGGTTAAACTTGTCCCAAAAGTTTTCACCTATTTGTTATTTGTTATTTAACTTTAACTCCAATGAATTCACCTTTACCATTTTTCGTAGCAGCAATAAAAATAACAAACAATAACAATAATAATAAAGCGATTATTATCATGAAAATTGCCCGAAATTTTATAAGAATCTGAGAACGAAAAAAAGAAAACAATCGCATTAAAAAGTACACAAAAATTTTTAAAGTGGAAAAATTCAAAGAAATAGAAAGAGTAAAAGTAGAGGTAGACGAATAAGTGTAATGATGTAGAAAACAACAAAAAAATTATTACAGAATTGAATAAAAGATTAGTTGGAAAAATGAAAAAAAAATCAAAAAATAAGGAGAAGAAGACGAAAAAGTTACAGCAAAAGAAGCAAAGGACTCACAGCAGCAGCAGCAACATCAGCAGCAACAGCAACAACAACAACAACAACAACAATAAATAATAATAATAATAATAATAATAATAATAACAACAATATAAAAAACCAAATGAATTTCAAGTTTTGGTTAAATGAATCGAAAGTTTAATATTTTACATCTGGCAACATTCTCTCAAGCAGTCGATTAGTCATCATTTGAAATTCGAAAATGCCTGATAAAAAATTTTTTAGATTGATTTTCTATAGGGTCCATCAAACGATCCAATTTAAAGGATAATTTTTGAACGTTTACTCTCTAAAAGTGATCTTACTTTAATCTCTAGAAAGTCCTTTGATCCTTTTTAATAACAAGTAGTATGGGACCCTTCAATATTTCAGCAAAATTTGCATACGTAATATCTACATGGTTATCACTTTCCAAGCAACATAATAATCTTTATTATTGTTGATGCCACTTTTTCATACTTTAATCAAACCGACCGATAATTCAATCGACAAATTTCATGCAGATCACAAAAATTTGCAAAATTTTCATTTTCCTCTCGAATATTGAAAAAGGCTTGTATGCAAATTTAACTTTGAAATTGAATATGTTTTTGTTTAAATACGGCAAGGTCGGATAATGAAATAAAGTGAAATCATATGAGAATTTACTTTCAAATTAAATTTGCATTTAAATTTATACATAAAATAACAAACAAACAAAAAATTGGGGCACACCGATTTTATTTTTGTTGTTTTTTGTTTTCTTTAAACAAATTTTATCTTGCGTTACTTTTTTTATAAAAACGAAAAAAATAAGGGAAATAAAAAAATAAACTCCAACCATAACTTATTCTCGTTGTTGTTTTTGGTTAGAATTGTTTTGTCTGCTTTTTTTAACTAGGTCAAATCTGCATATGAATAATAAAAAAAAAAATAAAAAAAAATAAAAAATAAAAATAAAAACAAAAGACAATAAAATGCAATAAAAAGAAGAAGAAAGAGGAAAAAATGGAAAAATGATAAAATTTTGCTCGTTTGTATCTAAAGGATTTTTGTTTGAGCGTATGTGCTTGTATATGTAGGCGTATGATTCTATTCGTTGCCAACAACAATAAATGATTATTTTCATCAATTATTTTCAGCCTATAAAAAATTTCATTTCGCAAGGAAAATGTACTTAGAGAAATTTCAAAAAAAGGTTTCAAAATTTGTATCGGGTCAAATTGAACAAGTTAATTGTAAAATTTTACAAAAAAAAAAAAAAATCTAAAAAACAAAAGAAAAATGCTGAAAATTTCAGTAAGCATTCAGGTTTATGCACCTAAATGATCATAATTTCTGACGTTACAACAAATTATCCGAAAAAGTCAAGTAAAGTTCCCGGTTTTCTAAATTGAAACTTACGCTCTTTAAAAACTCTTCCTTTCTTGTAACTCCCGCAAAATTATTTTATCATCCATAGAAAACTCAATTCAATTCAATTATTTTACATATTTAGATTTAGAATTTAACTTCTGCTGTTGGAACTTTAAGGCAAATATTTCCACTTAAGAAATATTCACACTTTTCCACAGAGTTAAGTTCTCTTTTAAAACTTTCCAGTATTCTGTAATAAAATTCATTTCGATTTAAAATTGAAATTCTTTTTCATATCTAACTTTGCAGTAAAAAATTTTGATATAAATCCAACCATAAAAAAGATCCATTTTTACTTAAAGAACCAAGTAAAAATGTACAAGAAGCATTTTGCATAGGAGGCGTGGCAGTATTCACAGCTGAGACAGCAGTAGTCCTCTTCCTACTTGTAGTATGAACTGCGTGCAGGAACTTTTAATGGACTTTAATTTATCCAACCATTAAACTTAAATTCAGACCGGACGCTTTTTTTTTACTTTAAGTTTACAATTTGCCCTTCATCTAAAGGTTCACTTTAGCCATTTTGTTTTAGGTTTACTTTTGCATATCAAATGAAGTGAAAATATCAAATGTTAATACAATTTAAAAAAAAAAAAAAACAAAAAGAAAGGTGAAATGAAAAAAGACTCATTTCGTGGAGAAAGTGAATTGTATTTTGATTTTATTTTATCAATACATATGCAAACATTTTATTTATATTATTTTCTTATTTATATGCATAACATATTTATTCTTGATTGTTACGTTAACAGCGTGAATTTTCTATCGCTATTACATTTTTTTTTTGCTTTTACTTTCTCTTACTCTTTCATTTTACATTCAATCGTTTGTTGTTTTTCATATAAATGCGGTTAACGGAATTTACAGAAAAAGAAAAAGGCAAACAATGCAACATACTCTTTCTATCTCTTTCTTTCTCTATAATTTTAATAACAAAACTTTTATGTAGTGTCTTGTCATCTGCCCAAGTATTTGTTTTTGTATTTTTTTTTTTCTTATCATATTTACATTCTACGCTACATTATGATACAGAGCATGATAAGTTTGTGCAGATGTTTGTAACATCTAAAAGAATTTGAGACATACCCACATTTTATTTTACCAATAGACTCAGAATCACGGCCTGATTTGATTTGATTTGATTCGATTTGTTTTAAGCCTGTCTGTCTGTCTGTTTGTCTGTCCATCTGATCTCTGGCCATTTTGTTAGTAAGTTACCGCAAGAAATTTTTGAAATATTCCTTTGAAATTTCCAAAAAAAAAATGTGTGTTTTTTTGACCAGAAATGAATCTTATTGAAAATGGTTAAAATGGGACCATTTTTACGACCATGCTCTACATAAAGCACTTCTTCTAGAAGAATTCATAATTTTATATATATTTTAACATAAATTGACTTTCTTGGTCCAGATAGTTCCACTTTTTGAACTTTCTCTCATATAATGAACATTTTATATAATATAAAAATTAAAATTTTCACAATTTTGTTAAATTGTAATTTTCTTAATTGCAAAATTTAAGGGTCAGTTCGAAACGACTGTAAAATTCTTATTTGTTTTTTTTTTTTGTTATTTCATTTTATTTATATTTGGTTCTATTTTTTTTGTCCATTTTATTTTTTATGTAAACAAAAATAATTCTGAACCCACAAATATATAAATATAATGAGAAGGGAATTGAAGGGAATTGAAGGGAATTGAACCAAATTGAGTGATGGAAAATGGTAGCAAACATTTTTCACTTTTCGATCATTTCAAAATATAAAAATTGTCATTCGAACTGAATGAAGGCATAAATTGAAGAAGCAAAATTTTAAAATAATCTGCATCTGGTAAATTTTTCAATTTGTGAGAATATTAAAATTATTTTAAACGATCATTTAAAGAAATTTTTTTAATTATTTGAAAGATTATAAGATTATTTATGAAAAACTCATAAATTGGAAGTTGATAATGAAATTTTTATAATATTTGGCTTTTACATACAACGCGACAGTAATTTATTTTCACTTTTTCCCTTAAAATTTTTTTTCTTTTTTTTTGGTATTTTTCTTTGCTTTTGAGTTTTTTGTTTTTAATTCCACAGAGTCCAGCCACTGGGCCACTTTATATTTTTTTGTATTTTTTGTAAGCGTTTATTTGAATATCTATTTCCGTTTCCGTTAAATGAAATAAAAAAAGAGTCTAAAAGTATGTTATCGTTATGTTCCCTTCCAATTGCACGCTGTTTCAAAACAAAAATTCAAACAATATGTAGAACAAAAAAAAGTTAAAAAAAGAACAAAAAAGATAGAAACGATTTATAATAGTTTAACAATTTAAGAATAAAAAAAAAGACAAAGAAGAAGAGTTAAATGGAAAAAAAGTACCAGAGACAATGAGAGAAAGAAATGTAAGTGTAAATAAGGAAAAAATGCCACGTTTCTTTTTTTTTCCCGGACATTTGTGTTTAACAAATTATTATAAATTCATATGGCCAAGCATTAAATGACAAAAGACCGGCGAAAGCGAGAGCGACAACTGATCTGGTGCATTTTTCAAAAAATACAAAAAAAAAAAATGAATACAAAGCAAAACAAAGCAGAACTGAAAGAAACAGTTCACAATAAACTAAAGCTAAAATATAATAAATTACATTTACATTTACATTTACATTTATATTAAGATTAACATGAACATTAACGTCAACAATTGCGGGAGTTATTTACATGATGTAAATTATTATGCTGTCACACCAAAAACCATCGTAATATTTGTTTCATAGTTTTCTTTCTGAAATGTTATAAATTCACTTTAATTACAATAATGAGCCACTATACAGAATGACAAATAAAAGTAGAAAAAAAAGAAAAGTAAAAATTAAACTCGAAATAAAAATGAAAAAAAAAGGTTAAAAATGAAAGTATGAGATAAGGATGCAAAAATACCTTCAGATAAAGAGAAAATTACATGTAATTAAAAATGGAAACAAAGAAGAAGAAAATGAAAAACAACAGAAATTTATTTATTGCTTGAATTTTATGAAACTTATTATGTAATTATATGCAAATCTCTTATAGCTTAAGCAAAATACTTAATGCCCGCCAATCTGATAGTTAAAGGCATATTGTTAATGATGCCCTGACATGCTGACCATTATTAATGAATTATATGACTGACTACCTTTGACCCTTTGCCATTAATTGCCACTTTTATGTTATGTAATTGAAATAACAATAAGTAAGACAATCATATTAAGAGGGAAGACCTCTTAATATATTTGAGTACCAACATCATACGCCAACATCATGATTTTACTATTTTCCAGTGGTAAATAGAAAAAAAATGGAAAATTGATGTTACATAATTTCGCATAGGTCTGGCCGATTTGCATAATTTTTAGATAGATATTGATTTGATATGGTTTTATGGGCTCCCTACTTGTGTAAAGTTTCAGGTACCTAACTTGTGCAGTTTTCAAAAAATGAGCAAAAAACCACCAAGTTTTGCTTAAAGAAAACTGAGGTGTTCTTAGTTTATGTAACATTATGGGCGTGCCCTTAGTCCGGTCAGCCGGAACTTTCCAGGTTTCTGCCAAACTTTATCTCGATATCTGAATGACATGTTTAAGTTGAATCAGAATTCGCTGCTGATCAAAAATACATACATTTTGCTGACTTTCCGAGGTTTTCTTGCTGAATAAAATGAATACACTCCCAACCTCTGGTTGGTATAAAAATTATATTACAAGAATTTTCATTAAATTACATGAAATATTTTGAAGGTATCTTAGGTTACATTTTATTCTCTTTGGAATAGCTTATGACTTCTTTTAAGCAGAGTTTCTTTTAATCGAACGTTTAATTATGGAATATATAGCACCAGTATTATAAAGCTGAATCTTTCTGATTTTCAACGCAACCAACTTCATGTAAATCGCGTGACATGAAAAAAAATTACAAGAAATTTAATGAAAATACTTTTTCTACTTTTGTCTCAATAGAATCACAAGTAAAATTTGAATCAAATTCGATGAAAAATTTACTGTTATAAAAACTTAACCAAAAAATACTACACGATTTAAATAAACATAAGTTAGTTGTTAAAGTTCATAAAATAATCTTCAAATTTTACGTGAAAATCATTTAAGATTTTTCTATAAGAAGTACACAGATTTTTGTCATCGGTCACTCTTTAATTTTGTCTGATTTATCATTATAGCAGTTTTTAATTGATTGCAAAGCTTGTTATCCAAAGCTTGGATAAAGCTAAAAAAATGCTAAAGTCAATTTCTAAAGATATTATAGCTCTTTCAGCTTTACAAATACTTATAACTGTTATACAGTACTTTTTTTAAGATTTATAAGGAAAGTTTTTTTAAGGAATTTATTGTGGTGAAAGCACCTTGATTCAAAAAAGAGCTTCGTTGAACAAAGTTGAAGCTTTTACATTGTAATATAATTCGAATGAAGGAAGCGTACTTTCTTTATCATGAAATCAAGTCTCATCTTGACTTTGAAGCTCTATGTATAACTTTTAATTCTAATGGAGTATACAAAAGTTTTCTCTGTTTATGTAAGATGAACAATTGATTAGAGGATTTTAAAAAATATCTAGCGCAACTCGGCAATTTTGTCCTTAGAAGTGTTAATTCTTTACATGTATAAAATTGCTCTTACTTGTGTGGAGAACTAAAATTACTTGCAAATAATGTTGCTTCAACTGTAAGCAACAATGTTTATAAACATTTAGAATACGTATACATGTCTAAGCAACAAATCGTGAGGTGATATGTCACAAAAGAATCTCATAGCAAAGTTCTTAACCGTAAAATAATTATATTTATAATATTTTTTATTATTATTATTGTTGCAATAAATAATTTTCACATGATACATATTTCTTGTCCATATTTTATAGTTCTATTATATCAAATCTTACCATAAAATTTTAAAATTTACTTAACATTTTCATGTTATGTAACATTTCGAAAGTTGATAAAGCATTATGCCTTTATAAAACAAAGTTAACAAATATGTTAAAGGCTTATTGAATGAATGGGTGCGTTTGCTGAAAATTCTATCTATTTTTTTTTTGCTTTCATATTTTGTCTCTTTAATTACAACAATTTCATAAACGATTTTGTTAATATTCTGCCATTTATTTACATAATTTTACAACTAAATACAAATGTAAACGTTTTTATCTCTTTCAATTTATAACATTTATGATTTCTTTTATGCTGGAGCGGTAATGATAGTGATTGTGATGGAATACACAATTTCTTTCTTCTTTTTTTTTTTGAATGCTTTTTTTATCGATTAATTTTAACATAAATTTAATGATTCATTGTGCCATTTAATTTAACATTATTTCATTTCAATGAAAGCGCAATAAATTATGAGTAAATTTAGAGATGCTGAGATTTTGCTAATTAGAGTTCTAGAATTATAGGTAATAAATTGTGTGGACAAATAGCTGGAATGTTATTCATCCATCCATATAGTAATTTTAGAAGTTTATTACTGCTGTACGGCTTGCCGTATAAATTTTGAGGCCTTCCAGTAATTTTTATGATAAAAATTAATTGACTTAAAAGAAGCAAACTAAAATTACTTAAATACTTACAAGATAAACATTTTAATCAAAAATCATTCTGGGAGAAAACGTTTTCAAATTTTTAACTCCAGAACAGTTTGATCTCCAGAATCGTGTAACAAGCATTTGAATAACCAAGACAATAGATATGGTCTGCCTTCGTTCGTATAGTCGTATCTGATTCTGGTTGCGGTATCATATTTAAAATTTACTCTTTTCATTTATTGCTTAAGATTCAAGATTTAAACAAATTCTAAATTTAAGTAAAATCCTTAGAAAACTAATATTTTATAAATTTTTAGCTAAGACAATAAGAATTTCTACAAAAAAGGCGTCTATGCACGTCTATATATTTATATATAAGAAAATATGTATTTCTAAATTAATTTCGAAATAAATAAAAAAATGGCAGACTGACTGAGAAGCATACTTTTTTTTATCATTTATAAACCTTGTAAACTGAACAAAAGAAAAAAAGTAAGAGCAGAAGAAGCATCAAATAGATATCAACCACAAAAAGTACTGTTATATGTCGTTTTATTATTTCCCGTTAAACGGTTCAACTTAAACGCACACACTACAATATTTAGTTAAATGACAAACTATATTTCTCTGCATACATTTGTAGATATATAAATATCTATATCTAATATATACCGTTCACTTTAACAGTTATATAGAGAATAAAATAATACCTTAACTTAACTTGTGTGTGATACTCTTTGTTATACATTTATTGTTATTGCTATTGTTACTGTTACTGTTATTGTTATTGTTATTGTTATTGTTATTGTTATTGGTGTTTGAAAGTATTTGTCTCCTTTATGATTAAATGAACGACTCAATGACGACTGGCATAGAAATTTCTCTCTCTAAATTCAATGTTGTTGCTTTAAGTTTTATGTATAAAATTTGTTCGTATTGTATGTTCTTACAATGCTTTACTACTCTTGCCTTCTACCAAATCTAATGCTGTTTAACTTGTTGAATCAAATTTTCTGTGTTTTCCTATTTTTTTTTTTTTGTTATTCTTTGCGTGTTGTGCGTCTTCATTGCTCAATTGTGCTCAATGGTTGCTGCTGTTAATAATGCTTGTGTAAAATTGTTGAATTATACATGCTGCCAGACAGACAAGCAAGTCGGACAAGCAGTTAAATAAACTTTCATATATACATAAAATACTCTAACAAATATAATCAAAAGCAATAGCTTTTCATCCTTCAACTTATTCTTCATTTTCTTTTCAATTTTTTCCTTTCTCAATTACCGCTTCTGCCATTCTACTCTATTTTACTGTATCCTTTTTAATTCATTCATTTGTCGGTTTGTTTTTCCAACCATATTTACATGACAGTCATCATTACTGGCATTTTAGTTCAATTAGTTGCTATCGCTGAGTTTCTAACTATTTTTCTGTACTGTACATTTTCTATTTTTCATTTGCCATTTTCTATTTGTACTCTACAATAACTCGTGCCATAAAATTCTGGGTACTGTAACTTTGTGTTGTGGTTTCTAATACCCAAAATGAACAAAGCAGATAGAATCGGCTTTTATTCTATTCAACGAATCACATGCCGAATCGATCAAGGCTTTTCTGCTGGTCAGTCTGCCTGAAATTTTTTTATGTAACTCTTCTTTAAAGGTACAATGTCCCTATTTTAGATATATTTGATTGAAAATATGAAAATTTAATAGATCGTTGTGCTTTTGGTTCAAAGAGATAAAAAATTTTACCACCACTTTCTTTCTATATAACGGCTTAATGTCAAAGGACATTTACGATTTCGATTATTTTCCAATGAAAGTAGATCAGAATAAATTTTCTCTAGATGGGTTAATTTTTGGATTTCCTTCTACAAAACGAATTTATTATCATTTAGTTATCTAGAATTCTTAATCATATGAAACAAACTGATTTAAGGTACTTGAGAATCAACTTTGCCTTTCTAAAGCATTTTTTTAAAATTATTTTTGAAATATTCTTGGGACAATAGCGCGCCTGTATGTGCTTGAGGCTTCTGCATATTATTGTTTGTAGTTTGTCTAACCATTCCAAAAAAAAAAAAAAATGTAAAAAAATGGAAAAAGTAGAAAAAACTTTCACGTCTCCATCTCTTTGTCGAAGAACAAATTTTCTTATTGTCTTTTCATTTGATTCTACTTCCCGATTTCTCTTTACATTTCTCTTCATACAATTTCACGATTTGCTAACAATTGTGATAAAAATATTTAAAATATGCGTTATTTTATTTTATTCCTGCCAACCGCTTTTGCTGGCTTTCCCTTTCCCTTCTATTTCATACCAATCCAATCCATTCCATGCCATTTCTATTTGAATTCAATTCAATTCAATTCAATTCAGCTTGAGTTCAGTTCAGTTTGAGTTTAGTTCAATTCAATTCTATTTACTTTTGTTCGGGCCCTTTTTTCTCAAAATTTTCCTTTTTTTTTTTTTAATTCATTTATTTTTATTGTTATTGTTATCATTGTGGTCTAATTGTTCTTATTTCCTTCTTCACTCTTGCCTTTTATTTTCTTCTTCATCATCAACGGTTTTGTAGTTTTTCCTTTGTCTTCTCTATCATCAGCGTTCTACGAAGGCACAGTTTTTCGCTCAAAACTTTTTACCTCATCTTTTCCATAAAAAGCATTCGCCAGAAATATAAAAATGGAACAAGGCAAAACGAGAAGAATAGTCCTGTCTTTGTGTTTTTAATTGCTGTTATTTTCCTTCATTCCTACTTATCTTTTTCTCCTACTTTTTATTCTTTTATCCATCTATCTATAACTATCTTTCTATCTTTTCCTTCCTTTTTCTATGAATTTCATTTAAAAAACTTCATAATTTAGAATTCGCAATCATTGTTATGGATATTTTTTTGCTCTTCTCTGTTTTGGTTCGGTTTGATACGATACGATTCGATTTGATTTGGTTTGCTTAATTTCATCTGCTTTTTTGAGGTTAATACAAAACACTTAAGAGTTCTGCCCTTTTTTTTGTTTTTTTGCTTCTTTATTTTATATTCATTTTAATTTTTATTAGTTAGCGAAATGTTTAAAAAGTTCTCAGAACTTGCATGAAGAATAAATAAAGAAATTTTATATTTTGTGGCAACTTTTTGAACAACCTATTTTTGTTTTAATTTTTTTATTTAAAAAAAAATTTCTATTCTATACAAAATGAGAGAAAAATGAAACTGATTTGTTAAAACAAATCAAATAATAAATGAAAATGAAACTGGAAAGTTCTTTTATGATCATTTCTAATTATTATTCTACAAAACATGAAAATTTCATAAAATTTTAAACATGTAAGTTTTTAGCATTAAAAAATTGAATTACAGATTTTTTTTCATGTGCCATAAAAATTTTTCAAAAATTATGGGCACCCATAGAAAATAAAAAGTTCTTCAACTTTGATTTGTCGCCAGATGAAATGATCTAGTTTTTTAAGTCAAAACAACAATTTTTAGTACTACATTGATCAAATGTGAATTCTAAATTTCAATGGGTCTTTCGCTTGTTAATTTTTGGACTATTCCTCTAATAATTCGCAAAAAATTTTTTATTATATAAATTTATATTTTACTTAGAATCTTAAGCCAAAAAAAAAAAATTGAATAATTTAAAAAATTTTAAGGACTTTAAAAATCTGTTCATTAATTAGTTTCTTCGCATAAACTGGCAGAGTACTCAAAGAGTAAAATTTTTACATTTTCGAGACATTTCACGCAAAATCTTTAAATCCACTTTTTAAATAAAATTTTCTGTATTTCAGCCAGGGTCTCTAATGGGCTTGAAAAAAAGTGAGTAATATTCATAAGTAATCAATCCAGGATTCAAGCCAGGGTTCAATAAAAATTATTATGAAGTGAAGTATCAAAATTGTTGATGATTTGATTCTGATGATTTGATTGAATTTATTTTTGAATGAATTTACAAATTAATTGAATCATTTTGCAGTAACGATTCTCAATTACCTTGCAATTTAATATTAAATGTGTAAAATATGTATAATTTTTAAAAGTTCAGGGTTTTAATTCTATAAGGTAAAAATCAGATATCAGCAGATATCAAAAAAAATTTTTCCCTTTTCATTTCTTTTTTGAATCTCTTATTTCATTAATAATATTATTAATAATCTTTTTATTTATTATTCTCACTTTTATTGGCATATAAATTTTTGTTTTTTATTTTTATTCAAAAAACCAAAAAAAAAAAAGAAAATTTCAAAACAAAGCAAAATGGAGAAAACATTTTTTTCATAAATTATGAATAAACAATTGTGAATGCACATGCTCTTAAACAGTCCAACAAAAAAAAAAAAAAATCAACCATCTTAATAAATTACATACATAAATTTTCACATACATATTTTTCAATTGTTATTTAATTAGCTTAACAAGATTGAAGTATCGAATTTTTCTGTAGGTTGTGCAATTGGCTGCTGGATGAATGCTTGGCCGACGCGATTTTATATATAAATGAATGAATGAAATGAATGAAAAATTTACTTACAGTTACAATTATTAAGGATTTATTCATATTAATTTTAACAAATTTTTAAATTAAAATTTTTTTTTAGCAGAAGATATTTCTGTCTTGTGAAACTTTATGCATTAATTGTTTAATAAAAATCATCAAATTATAAAAAGGTAAGAAGGCTTAAAATTTTGAATATTACAAATATATACATATGTGTGATATACACTCAACTTCAGTCACCCTACTTTTGACATCCTACTTTCAACATCCCACATAAAAATAATCAAAGTTAAAACTATTTCTTGGATAAAAGTTAAGCTGATACATCTAATTTAAAAAAAGAATTTTTCCTTTGGGAAATGAAACAAATGACATCAAAAATTTCTTATTAGCCACGCCTACAAATTTCCAATGAAATCTGTTTTATATATTTTTCTTATTATAATCAAATCAAATCACATGATTTATATTTGATTTTAGTTGAATTTAAGTTACATTAGTTCAGTAGGAATATAATTACCAAAATGACACGCCTTTAAGTTATACAAGAAAGGATCCTTAAATATATATATAAAGGATATGATGGCTGAAACTTAATCACACGATTTAATCGATTGCTGATGGATAAGAATTTGCCAAAAAATTTATCTATCTTTCATGGTCGAATAATTCGAACTATCCCGATGCCAATTCTGAGAATAAAATGTGATTTAATATTTACTTGATATTTCTGAATGCAATTGCTAACGGAAATCTCTTCATATTCAAGAAATTGCGGTTAATTTTTGTAGACTTTAAGTAAAATTTACCGCTTTATTTTATTTAAATCATTTACACCATATTTCTGGGGTATATTTTTTTTTTGGGCATGAAAGTTTTGCCTTAATGTGAACACGGCTTTGCGAAGAATTCGATTAAACGATTAAAGTTTTAAATAAATATTTTAAACAATGGAATCAAAAAAAAAACATGATTTAATCAAATATTGACATAACGGTAAATATTGTGGAATTAAAAAAAAAAATTGAAATGAATCCATGTAAAAATTTTCTCATTTTACTTTCTACAAGTACAAACAATAACAACAACAAACAGAAAATGAATGATATTCGTGTTTGATGAAAAACAATCAATTGTCAAATAAAGCATGCATCTCTTTTACATCTATCTATCTCTATCTCTTTCTCTCAATCTATATATCACACAGTCTCGCCATTTCTAGCTTCATTTTTCAATGTTTGAAAGAAGAAACAGAAGAAAAAATTGTGAACAAATTTTGCCATAAATTTTTGCCATAAAATTTTTTTTCCGTTTTCCTTTTTTCCATTTTTTTGTTTTTTATTATATTTCATATCATAACACATCACATCACAAATTTTTTTTGTTGATTCTTGTATGTCGGTTTGTTTTTTATTTTTTCGTTTATTTTTTCTTGTTTTCTCTTTTTTTTTTTTTTGACAAGAAAACTTTGAATTTCTTGATGAAAATTGGATTTTCTACTAAAAGAATATTCATTATCGTATCTGTTAACATTGGAATTTCATATAATAATAATAATATCAACAACAACAATAATAATAAAACAACAAAAATTAAAACCAAAGAAATGAAAGCAAAAAAAAATGTTAATGTGAAAGTTTTGCTGAACTTCTGTATTCGTAATAAAAACTATTTGCACTTTTTGTAAGGCATCACTCCCAAATTGGCAGCATAAATAGTTTGTCAAGTAATCGATTAAGTACAATAATAAGTTAGAAGAAGCCTAAAGTCTCTGCTAGACCTCAAATTGCATAGGTCTATATATTTTCACTTGGACTTGGCGAATTTATCTTTCTGCACGCAAAAAACATTTTATTAGATGGAAAAAATGCTTCTTAAATTTGGTAAAAATTATCGCATAAGCATCTGAAAGATCAGAATTGTATTAAAACTCAATTACTTTTAAAAATCGGCCAATGGACTTGGCAGAATTTTGATCTAATTTCATTTCAAATAATTCTTTGCCTTCAAACAAAACCGCATGATTTTTATAATAAAATTTTCCAAATTATTAAATTGTTGTAATTCTATAAATATAACAACAACAACAATTAGTTAAGTCGCCTTGAAAATTTCACATATTTTTAAGCATTCGGAAATTATCAAACTTTTCATGTTGTTATTGAAAAAATATTATTCGAAAATTTACTTTTACATGAGGAATAAGTTGCGAAATAATTTGTTCGATCAAAGGACATTGGAATAAGCAAAAGGCTACTTAGTATTTATGTGGTGTGTATTCAAACTTTATTATGAACTTGGCCAAATAAAATTCTCTTAAAATCTCTAAAATTTTATTAGCTTTTCTTTTCTTCTATCGAGTTATAACTCTATTCGACTTAAAAAATTTCCTCAATAATAAAAATAACAGCAATGGTGACATATAAAAAAAAATCAAATTGTTTGTTTTTATGGTACTTTGAAATTTCTATAAAACTGTTAGAAAAAATACAAAAAAGAAACTTAAATTGTGTTCTGGGAAACAAAATTGTACAAAATTATTACAAAACAATGAAATTATATTAGAAAAGAACGATGATGGATAAAGAAAAGCAAACATTCAATAAAAAAATAAAATAAAAAAAATTGAAAATAATTATGGCAAAATTATTGTTCTTTTTCGGTTATATTTTCTTTCTTTTTTTTTTTTACTATTATTTTTATTGTTATTGTTATATGGCTCAAGCCCATATGTTTCTATAATTTCATCATATTTATATTAAGTTATATGCAATAAACTCATTTAAGTTTCTATGATTTTCTCTTTATATATAAATGAATGTATGAGTGTATGTGTGTGTGTGTGTGTGTGTGTGTGTGTGTGTGTGTGTGTGTGTGTAGGAGTGTATGGGTGGTTGGATGAATGTCTAGGAAATCATATCAATTCAATTTTTACTCAAACTGAATAAAAGGCAACCAAATCATATGGCCATATCAAAATAACAACAACAACAACAACAATAAAGTAAAGGAAGAATAATCGCAAAAGAAAATAATAATAGTAATCATAGTAATAATAACAATAATAACTGCAAAAAAAAAAAAAGAAAACAGAAAACTTTATTCCCAATGGGAGTCATTTTGTGAAGCCTTTTATTAGATTATGGAAATTTTCCTACTTTTGCTTTTATTGCAAAAAAAATTCCTTTTTTTTCTTCTCTCTTAGAAAACATATGAATGTGTATGTGTATGTGTATGTGTATGTGTATGTGTATGTTGTTGATATGGACATATGCCTTATATATGTAAATGTATGCATAATAAAAGTAAGTAAAATATCAAAAAAAAATTTTTGGGGGTAGAAAAAAAAATTGAGCACTTTCCTAAACCAATAATAAAATTATAAATATAAAAAAAAAGGATTCAGAAAGCGAAGATGTAAAAAGAAAAATAAGAAAATAAGAAAAAAGAAGAATATTTTTACATAAGTAGAATTTATTTTGAATTCATAACTCAATTTCTTTTAAAAGCTGGCAATCATTTTCTTTATTTTTTTATAATTTTACTAATAATGTGATCTGACTTGAACTACCTTGAACTATTTACAAAAAGTAAATAAAATTCCCATTTGATGAAGGCCCAGAAATGTAGGCAATTTACGTGAAGTTTCTCTACCTCGATGCGACTGTTCTCATTTACGGTTGCGAGAAACATGAAAAGGAAATTGATAAAAATTTCTCTCGGTCTGTAGGGCCCTAAGACTTTATATGAATAATTCGATAATCTATAATGGGCATGGTCAGCCATAATATAAGTCATTAGTATATAAAAAATTTTGAAATGAATTAAAAAACTTTAAAAACTTATGGGCGAGATTAATTTCATGTAAATTTTTCATTATTTTTTATTAAAAATTTCATTTGACATAGATTGACCTAAAAGGTCCCTCCAAGTTAAGCATATCTGGAACAATAAATAAAAAAATTTTTCCTCAATCTAAATTAAATATCGATTTAAAGGGCTTTTGAAGAGTTTCACTTATAGAAATAGTTTTGAATGGAAATTTTATGTAACTTATTTAAATTTAATTTTTATTCTTATAAAATATTGCAAATTTACTTAAAAGTGCGTGTCTCACATTTCAATCGAAAATCTGAACTTCTATCATTTCAGTAATGAAAAAATTTGAAACACGACACATAGGCCAATTTTTATACGCGATATTTGAAACAACAGCATTAATCAAAGAGCTTATATCGTAAGTTCCAAAAATTGTATCGGGCATGTCAAACTTTTCTTTTGGGCAGTATTTCAATTTATCGTAACATAAAAAATTTAGGGAAATATGTCAGAAATATTGCTTTCCATTTTCAATATTTAAAAGAAAAACTACAAGAAAGAATCAGCGAAGAAAGAATTTTCTACGAAATAAAAATCCGTTGTAGAAATTTACAATAAACAACAATAATGACTAAATAATTTTTCTAACAATCTAATAAATCGTAAAATTGCATGCCAAAGTGTTCATCTTTATTTTGTCTTCATTAAATTTGAATAGGAAAATCTTTTGATATATATTTTGATATATTGTTACAATAATTGCATTTGAGAAAATAATTTGATTTATGGGAGTTTCTTTTTTGTGCTTCTCTTATTTTATAGGATTTCATTTTTCTATATTTTTTTAATTTATTTCTTTTTTTTTTTTTTGTATACACATACAAAGATGACGTCTTATAAATAAAACAATGCATATAAAATAAATGTTAAGAAATTTGATGCTTATTTTGATTTTGATTCCTCTGGTTTTACTGCCATACTTTTTCCAATTTTCATTTAATTTCTTAAGCTTTTCATGTCTATTTCACTTGTGAATTTGTTTTCTTTTTTTTTTTGTTTTTTCTTTGTTGTTGTTGTTATTGTTGTTGTTGTTGTTTCTCGGCATGACATATAACAAAATAGAGTATTGTAATAACCATTTCGATTAAGATTAATAGACAAAGAAATATGTTTTTTTATGTGAAAGATCGAAGGCGTCAAAAGTTTGTAATTGAGTGAATGTTTTATGAAATGAACAAGTGAAAAAGGAGAAATAAATAATCTTTAACATATTGAGTTTCAATTGGTATCAAAACAAATAACAAATATCAAAAAGGAAAAGAGAAAAACCATTCAAGGCGTCATTCGAAACCACTGCTTTAATTTTACATAAATTGTCATTATCATCTTTATCATCGTTTTCAATGTTAATGTAATTAAATCGTGGCGTTATCATTCATTTACATCTTACAGCGTTTTCTATTGATTTACTTTTAGCCTCCATTTGTTTCATTTTTCTTTTCCTTTTAATTTGGTTTTTTTTTTTTTTAGTTCAGAGAAATGATGGTTAAATACTTCCTACAAATAAAGACAATTTGCATTTGATTCCCCCAAAACGTTTTTCTATAAATAATCTACGTCTATGTAAAAAAGTAAAAGTGTCATAAGTTGGTCAAAATTTTTAAAATAGATCAGCTCTCTTCTTTGTTTTTAAATGGCACTAGAATTAATTTCTGTTTCCTTTCCATTTAAGCCTGAATCTCTATTCGTCTGTATGTGTGTGTGTGTGAGTGTGGCATCTGTCTAATTGTGTGTCCCAGTGAATCATAATTTTTGATATAGTTTAAGAAAATTTGGCACTTAAACTTGTGTTGAGCCCAAAATGAATCCTAAAGAAAAAGATCCAATGTCAGACTATTTTTACGATCATTTCTCCTATGACGGCGCCATTTTGATAAGAATCTTTATATGAAGAAAACTTTTTCATATTTTTTTAATAAAATTTTAATTTGATTTACAACGATCTATCTTTAAAGTTTGATCCATGAATGATTTAAAAACTTTGAAAAACTAAACGTTTTTTTTATGACTTCATTTTCTCAACATTTTTATTAAGTTTAACTAAAAATGTTGTAGGGTGTTTAAGTTGCGTCTGCCTTTGCTTTATTAAATTCTTAATTGTTGTTGTAAATGTTATTGCTGGTAATTGGAAAATTTTTCTCTATCTTCAATTGCATTTTATTCCATCAATTTCATTTACATATTTTGTCTAATTTGGCTTAAAATGAGGGTGGTGAATATCTCTCTTGTTGTTGCTGCTGTTGCTGCTGTTGCTGCTGCTGCTATCATTATTTTCCTCTTTTATACGTTTTTATGCCGTCCCCTTTATATTTCTCTATTTATTATTACGCATTTAATATTTTCTATGGCTAACAATGCAAAGTCAATCTACACACACATTCATAAATGTAAGTGTGTGTATGTGTGTATTTGTGTGTGTGTACGTGTGTGTGTGTGTGTATTTATGTTTCTGTTTTTGTAAATATTTTCACTTCGTTAGTAATGAAAATGTCAAATATCATTTTGGTAAATGTCTGCCGGGATATTCATAATTACATTACAACACCATTAGCTTTAAACTTTAGCAACAAATTGTTTATTGTTGTTTATTGTTCTTATTATTTTTGTTGCTATTTACTGTATTTCATTATTTTTCCCATTAAACATGAACATCACAAACTCATAAAATTATATGTAATATCTAAAAATAACTATAACAACAATAGCAGCAACACCAACAACACTAAAAACATCAAAAATGAAAAATATTAACAAAAAAATTTTTAAAAACATAAAAATTATCTTTACTTTTATATTTAGATTTTTCGAGAGGGCTATTTTTTGTTTGTTGCCATTATAATTTCTAATGGGCCATAACAATAATAATAACAACAATAACAACAACAAAATAATAATAATAATAATAATAATAATAATAATAATAATAATAATAATAATAATAAAACAACAACAACTGTTTTTCTTCTTTTGTTTATTTTGTTATTTAACATTTCTCCAGATTTTGTTTGAGTGCTTCACAAACATGTAAAATAAACAAGAGACCAAAAATAATAATAAAACAAAAAAAAAAGCAAACAAAAAATAGTTCGAAATTGACAGGTATTTTAATTAAAAATAATATTCATACACCCGGAAGAAAAACAAAACGTAAATAAATAAATATAATAAAATTATCTAATAAAAATCCATATAAATATTATGTAAGTGAATATATATATATATATATGTGTGTGTGTGTATGTGTATGTGTGTGTGTGTATGTTTTACAACATATAATTGCATTTTTTAATTTGTTGCATACAATTTTCTCATTTTCAATTTCATTTGATCTCGTTTTTTTGTTAGTGTTTGTTGTTGTTGTTGTTGTTGTTTTTTTGGAGATATTTTTCAAAATTCTAATCATCTAAAGTCTGGTCTGGCTCCAATTTGTTGTGATTTTTCAGGGCTTTCATGAATTTAAGCAGAGTACACGCAACAAAATTTTTATCATGATTTAAATTTTCTTGTTCTAGATTCATTCATTTTGAATCCTACTCTTAATATGGATTAACTATAAACATTTTTAAACTTATAATTGAAAATATTTTATAACTTTTGGAACTTGAGTGAAATCTGATTTAATTTAGTTATCGCAATTTAAGCACAAAATTCAAAGAAATGCTTTTAGAAAATTTCAGATTTCGAAAAAGTTCTTGCTAAACTTTTAACAACAATCGTTTATAATCTCTTTACTCTTTTCTTACATATTTCTTGCGCTGCTTAGCGAAATTGTGACAGATTTCTTATGCACTTGTCATGGTATTTTAATTGTCTGGTACATTGAACGTGAGAAATATTTACGTGAGTATTTATGATCCATCATGCTATTTGATGGCTATTTATTGTTAAATATTCTACAGTAGAATTACTATCCGATGCTAAATCTTTGCATCGAACTTCTACTTTAGTTAAATAACGTGGACATCTAATTCGGGCTTTGAGACATAATGTCTAAGCATTCAAGACTGACTAAAGAAATTTCCCCCATGAGTTTCACAGGTACCCCAAAGCTAACCTCAATAATATTGAATTATACCTTTCTTCGATCTCTGATTACTGTAAAATACACAAAAAGCTCGACTCTCAATTCAGACAATGCACCTTAAAATTGATAGACTCTTTTGTTTATCGTAAGAACCGCTAAATCGTTTTGAACTGCCTGAAAGCAGCCATTTTTTTTTTTAAAGAATTTATTCTCTTTTATTAGAGGCCTTCATAAATTAACTGAGATGAATTACAATGATTAATAATATTAGAACATTTTTACATATAAATTTTTTGAAACCAAATCTAATCGTACCGTTTAAAAGAGACCAAAGATAATTGGAAAAGTGAGTGTCGAGTGTGCAAGGAATCGCTCAAAGACGATTCAAAGGAAAATTTTCCACTGCAATGTCAAATGGAAAGAATCAACAATAGAAGCAGGAAAACCAAAAGAAACAACAATAAGCAACAACAATTATAAAAAGAAATTTATGCAGTATGTGTGATTGTTCAAGTCCATTTATGTCAACATACTAAAACACCAGAAACTTTGAATGCACACTAAATAAACAGTTAGAAAAGGAAGACCATTAGTTACGCCTTAAAATATGCTACGAAAAGAGATTATCTTACAATAACATTAACCATTTTTCCTTACTTTGCATATTTTTTTTTTTTGTACGAGACAAACAAAAAGACTCGAACGAGCCAACAAAGAAAAGCAAAGAATAATAAAAAAAAAAAAAAGAAAAGGAGAAAAAGTTGAGAAAAGTAAATAAATGGTGAAAGGTATAAATGTACAATTTTCATTTATGGGCCAAAATAGTGCAGAGTTTGGTAGAGTACTGATTGTGCGGGTTAATGTGTTTTTTTTATAAAATAAACAACAACTGGTACATGAAAGAGAAATGGAAATTTACATAAATGAACAAGAACAATAACCATGAATGACATAAATGACAATGTTCTATTTTTTATAGGGCTTGCATCTATTTACAAATAACAATCATTTGTTGCAACATAATAACGTTTTGCATTCTTATGTTATTCATCATAATCATCATTATTATGATCATTATGAGCATTATGATTATAATCATTATCATTATTATAAAGAAAATTTTGCATCGCCCTTAGAAAAGTATTACACAATGCGGTCTAACATTTCATTATTCAAAAAAAATAGGCAGGCATTTCTTTAAATCGCTACATTCTTATTTTACATCATAAATTAACTGTAATACTTTTATATCTATAATGCTCTATAATGCTCTATAATGCTCTACTTGGCAAATACAATACAAATAGTTTTATTATGATGTTTTTTTTTCCATTGAGTTCATTACTTTTTGCTTTCGCCTTCCTTTTATTGTTCCTCTACTTTTACTAAACTTTTCATTGGGCAATCATCTAACCATGAATAAGAATACGAATCAACAAGAAGAAATTTGAGAATATCCTTTTTAACGGTATTTGTATCTTGTGGGCGGATGTACATTTAAATTTTTGCTTGGCATATAAATCTAGAAATACAGTTAAGACTTCTATAAAGCGTTTAGCATCAGAATGTACAAGATCCTTTTTAGAAAAAGTGTTTCCTACTTTTCCTCTATTCCAGGCTTTCAACTTCAAAGGATCTTTTTAGTCACAAAAAGCTCCCCTAAAATTTGGCATTTCATATAACTTAGCTTTGCATATTCCATCAAAATTTAAACAAGCATTTCTTAACTCTCAAGTCGGCTGTATCTGGATTATTCTGTTTTATAAGAGAACAATCCATTATCCAAAGTACAAAATGACTTCTAGGTGAATAGTTTTTGAGTTACCGTCCTCTCTATTTTAGCCTTCTAGTTTACTAAAGAAGGGCCATTATAAGATAATCAACTGTATACCGTTATAGCAATTTTGTTGTAGTAGTTCGTGGAGAGTAGGAAAATGGTTTAGAATGTAATGGTAATTTATAAAACTCAATGCAGATGCAGCCACCAAAATTACAGGTAGAGTTAGTAAAGTTAAATTTGATGCACTATATAAATTTACTTATCAAAGTGTAGTGCTATAAAAATACAGGGTATTTCGAATTATACAATTTTTTTCATTCCTATTGAAACAAGACAGTTTTGGCCCATAAATGACAATTTGATATAAAGAGGAACCGTTTTCTATGAATAGTTTCTCTATAAATCTGATTTATCATCTAATAACAAGAAATGAAAACGTCAACAGTTTTTTGACATTCGCATGAATTTTTGAATACAAATTTCTAAAAAGGTGACATACTTTTAAGGACCCTTTATATGTATCCTATGTCATGATAAAAATAGAAAAACTTTACCAGTTTTGTATGAACATAAAATGAAATAAATGATATAGAGTGTTTGAAGAGTGCAATAAAAAGCGAAATGTGAAATGTGAAATGTGAAAAAAGTTATAATTAGCATAATTTTTATACTTTTTTATTTTTATTTTCATTTTTATTTTGATTTTTATATTTTTTAATTTTTTCGCATTTGATATTTATCTTGTTTTTATTTTACTTCTTAGAAAATGGATGCCTTAACAATGGCACACTTTCTTCTTTTAATATTTTGTTCTTAATTTAAAATGTAGCATAAATTAGATAAATTAGCGAAAAAGGAACAAGTATCATTCAGTTATTTTCCTAACAACAATTATTTCTATTACAAACTTAGTCGTTAAATACAATGAAACTAATCATAGTCACAGTCATATTGCATTCTCAAAATGTAATAGAAATAGTTAGAAAAAAAAAAACATTCAAGATAACTGTAAAATTTCATGTTAAAAAAAATCTTAAATGAAAATTTTGCCATCAATCATACAAAGTAAATTCTCAGACTTAATAGTTCTTTGAGAAATTTTTTTCAAATTTTCAGCATTAAGATTTTTATAAGAAATGTGGAACTTTTTTCTGTAAAATTAAAATTTCTTTAAAATTTCTTTTTGAACCGTAAACAGTAAGGAGAAAATAACCGGTATATCTAAACGATCTTGGTAATTAGAAATTATGAACTGAAAGCCTAATAAAACTCCAAAAATCAAGTGACAGATCTTTATAAAAGAAACTGGAGCCTTTTAATTGAAAGGTTCAGATGTAAAGCCTTCACTTGTAAAAGATGCAAGAGTTATTTTACTAAAGGCAATACTTCATATCGCAACCTGATAAAACCAATCTGATTACATTGAATAAAATGAGAATCGATTTAACTCTTGTGAACCTTAGAGGTCTAAGTGAGTAAGTAAGATCGAATTATGCGAATTATTAGCTTTTGTCAGATTTCGAATAAAAAAAATATTTTAACTTACTTTGCGTTTTATTTTCTTTTTTCAAAAAAAAAAAAAAAAAAAACGAATGCATGAAAAACCATTGAAATGAATATGCGATTCTTGAAGGTGCTGCATTATTGATTAAATTAAAAGCCGAAAATTATGCTACAATATGCAGCATGGAAATGATGAAAATTTTCATAACAGACAAAAAAGAAACAAAACAAAAATTTCATATGAAAAATTTATTCATTTGTTGGATGCAGTTTTATTGAATTTTATGTTTATGATTTTGTTATTGTTGTTGCTATTGTTGTTTAGTCATATGTGTTGAATCTGAACATTTTAGTATGAATTGTGATTTTATTACATTATAACAATTTTCTGTTTTCTCTGTTCTCTGTTCTCTGCTGTTGGTTGTTATTTGCTTGTTTTTTTTTACCATTTTTCTTTGCGATATTTTTTCTATCATTTTCTTCGATTTTTTTTTTTCATTTTTCATATTTTATATATGACAAATATATACGTTTGTGGATGCCATTCATTCTTATTGTTTTGATTGCTCATTTGATGTAAACGACAATGAAAGAAACATGAAAATTGAAAAAAAAAAGAAAAAAAAAGAAAAATAAAAAAGGAAAATGTAAAAATGAAGGACAAGTAAAACGTTACGCCACAAATACCGTTATCGTTATTGTTACTGTTATTGTTATGATTATTTTTTATGTATTCGAATGAAGTTGTTGAATTTTGACTTTTTAATTAAAGAGAAATGTAAGTGTGCGTATTGTTGTTGCTGTTGCCGTTATTGTTGTTGTTGTTGTTGTTTATTCTATTTATTCATTCATTCGTTTATTTGTTTGTTTGTCTGTATGGTTATTCTTGTTACTGTCTGCTATATCTTCTTTTTTTTGTGTTATTAATGTCTATATATGACAATTGTTGTCATTTTGTTGTTGTTATTGTTGCATTTGCTGCACCTCGTTCTGGATTATTATCTTAGTCCTTTTACTTTTTTTTAACAGATTACTGTTGCACCCGTTGTTTGTTTTGGAATGCTCAAGCATTTCAAAAATTTAACTAACTCTACCTTTCTCTTTCTCTCCATAACCCTTTCTCTCTCTCGGTACCTTTTCATCTTTGTCGCACTATTGCTCTAACGCTTTATACAGCCCGCTTAGTATTTGCAAACTTCTTTATAATTTAATTGAATTTGTAGCCCCTTCTTCCAATAATTTTGTAGCGTCCTTAAATGAATGAACTATGACTGGTCCCCTATTTGGTACAATTGTGTAATATATCAAAAGACTACGATGCAGTGATTTTCATTAAAAAATTGTAAACCGTTTTTATACCTAAAAAAAAGACTTCCTTTGGGAAAGTGGTTTTAAAAATTGTCCGATAAACTTCTCACTTGGGTCAAGGCATTTCATTGCATAAAATTTCTTCGACTTTTAGTTTTACAATAAATTTACATGAGCAAACAGAAAAATTAATTTAAATCTTAAAAAAGCAGATTCTGTATTGAGCGGTTTCACAAAAACATCCGTTCACTGCTCATACATCTGCTGAAAATCATAAAAGCCTGAAAATTTGAATGCTTCAAATTTGATCATAAAATCAGTGGAAGACTACACTTAAAATGGCGCCTGAAATTGCAAAATAAAATTTCGGATATTTCTGATATTTGCCTAAAAAAATATGTAATTAAAATCTATCAAAAATTATAAAAGGACCAAAAATTTTGCTATGATATATTTCGTACAAAATATTAACTGAAATCTTCTCCATTTATTTTTCACACTTTATTTTTTTATTCTACAAAAAAAAAATTCATTTCAGAAAAAGTTTTATTTGTTAAATTGTTAGAAAGAGAACTTAAACTTTAAACCTTAACTTAATAAAATTAATAAATTTAAAAATTGCTTTTCGAGGGATTTTATATTTAAGGATAAGAAATTTTTTAAACAATTTAAACATTTTCAATATGAATTTCCCTTTTTTGGCGGAGTGATTCAAAACTTTACTTTTAGCTTTATAAGATTTATGATTTTTTAGTGTAAAACAAAATTTATATATTTACCCAACTTTTTGTTAAACCATTTTCAAGGAGCAAAAGAAGAAGAACAACAATTATACTTTATATATATAAATCTTACATAGAAATTTAGAAAAGGAAATGACGAAAAAATAATGCTGAGATATGAAAAACACTTAACACTAATTTTTCTGGTTGATTTTTTTGTGCGCTTCTCTTTTTGTTTTTTTTTTGCTCATCTAGTTTAATTGTTGTTGTTGTTGTTGTTGTCATGACATGAAGCACATTAAAACTTATTATGCCAGCTTGAAGTGAAGAGTCGTAAATTATATATATATATATTTGTGTGTGTGTTTGTATTTTCTATATAAAGAATAAAGCAAACAAGCAAACAAACAAACAAACAAACAAACATGCCAATGTTGCGTTCAATATAAAATGATAGTTGAGAGAAAAAGTGGCAAAAAAATAGACATATGTACACACATACACATACACATACACATACATACATGCATACAAAGAAAAGGAAAGCATATTCACGAAGCTCAATGTACTAAGTCTTCCATTAATTTTTGATTGAAATTGGCGTCACTAAGCAAAGATACAAAATAAAAACAAAAAAACGAAAAAGGCAAGAAAGCAGATGAGAATAATAATAACAATAATAATAATAATAACAACAACAAAGAAGAAGAAGAAGAAGAAGAAGAAAAAGAAAAAAGCTTTCTTTATAAGGAGAAAATTGCTCAATAAATTTCTAAAAAATGGAATTTTAACACTAAAGACTTTTAAATAGAGACATTTACTAATGCGTGCGTGTGTGTGTGTGTGTGTGTGTGTGTGTGTGTGTGTGTGTGTGTGTGTGTGTATGTCTTACCTACACAATATTGAGCTAAAGCATTAATTATTGGAAATTTATGTGTAATAGACTTTGAGATATAACTTCTTTAAAACTGATTTAAAAATCGGTCGATTTGTACCGTAAGTTTTTCGTAACTTCAACTTTCTTCAACTTTCTTCAACTTCCTTATATTTTTTCAATATGTTACCAGATATTTCCACATACAAAGCTTTGTAAGGATCTATGGAAAATTTGTCTTACTTTTTTCGAACATTTAACGAAAGTCGCTCTGAATTTTACTGCTTAAATTGCTCAAGATCTACGCCCTGTATTTTGTATTCGCAATTTTCCTAAAATGGTTATCTATAAATTTTCCAAATGTGGATATTTAATAATGAACGACAATGAATTTGCCCAAGTTAAAAACTTCTTATAATTTTGCGTTTGTTTCTTTAAAAACGCTGTTTAAACTTTTTTAAAAATGTATAAAAATTTAAAGACTTTTAAATATCATCTTAAAAATGTTTATTTGCAAAATTTAAATGTGCCACTTTAATTTCGCAGAAATTTTTTTGGTCTAAGAAATCTATAGGATTTAAAGAGATAAATATGAAGAGATGTGCGAATTTGTCCACATATATTTTAATGTTGGCATTGTAATAAGATTTAAACAACAACAACAGCAACATTAACAATAACAATAACAATAACAAAAGCTGTAGCAGCTTTAGAAGCGACAGAAGCTCATCCATTTTATCGATGAATGATGACAGTTAACATTCATTAAGTGTTTGGAGAAACATTTCGGGTTTGGCATTGTAAATGCAATACCCAGATAAATGTCTATCTATTTTATTTATAAAATGTATTTGTGTGTATTATTAGTCATGCTAGAATATGTCAAAGTATTTATTAATGACTGCGTATGGTGACGTTTCAGTTATTGTTGCTGTTGTTGTTGCTGTTGTTGTTGTCATTATCATTGTCATCCTTCTATTTGGCTTATTTTTATTGCTGTTGTTAACTCCGTTGTATTGTTATTATTATTATTATTGTTATTGTTCTTATTGTTGTTGTTGTTGTTGTTATTGTCATTTCCCCACTTAAATTAAGTTATTTACTTCATACATAGAAAATCGATCGATATTTATGTTGTTCAATATAAGTTCATATGTATGTGCGGATATGTTGGTGCCATCATGTACGCACTTCATTCTCCATAGAAATTCATTTTTGTAGGTTTTTTTTCTTTCTATTTTGTAAACTCGATGGTCAATGTTTTTATTATTATTATTTTATTTGCTTCTCACTTTACTCTGTAAATCCTTCTTTATTTCCTTCTAGCGCTCACTCCTTTTATATTTATATATCTTACTTTTCTCTTTCTCTTTTCTCTTTCCTTTTCTCTCTAACTTTCACTAAATCTCACTTTATAAATTTTTAGTTATTTTCTAAGGGAAAAATGTATAAGAAAATTATACCTAGCTAAGGTCTTACTTGGAATACCCACCATACAATCAAGAGGTTGGACCTCACAAGTGTAATCAATTTTCTTAAAGGGCAGGATCATGCTTAAAATAGACATTACAAAATATCACAACTCCTTCGACCTTTTTGCCGATTTGGACTCGATATATTAATTTTCATTACCAGGAATACAGACAGACGGACAGACGAATAAAAATGAGTAGATCGATACAGAGATTGTACGTGATCAGAAAAGTGAGTACTGAATGGGTTCTCGGAAGATTCTTGTTTGCTGTGTGAGATATATAAAAATCTTACCAAAAGTAAAATTTGAATGTAATAACTTTTTAGCTTTTTACTTTTACTTATATAGCGGCCATGATGGCCATGATGGCCATTCTGGCCATAGTCTAATATGAAAAAAGGATCCTAACATTAATTAATTAGATCTAATTAGATCTACAGTAAATTTTGGTTGGTTAATATTTTATGAAAAATAAAAAAAACTTTTCCAATTTATGTTACCAAAAAATCAAAATATGTCTCCTCTAATAAGTTACTTGTAAAAATTAATTAAAAATTTTTAATCAAAATGTTACTAAATAATTAGATTTATGCTTAATATGAGAAACATGTCATTCCTAAATAGTCAAATCAAATTATTATGTTTAAGAAGACTGAAGGATTCAAAACCATAATTCTCTATACGAATTTGTATTCATTTGGTTCTACTTAAGAAGTGAATCATGTGACGCAATTTTAGAAGACCTAACAAGAAATGTTATGTATTGATCACTTCAACCAATTTCGGATACTACGAAATACCGTTAAAGGGTTCCTAGACTTGATATTCTCTGTGAAAATGTGCGATTAACGTGATGTTTTGGTGGCCATTTTCCCAGGCACAACTCAAATGTAAAATTTGCTATATCTTAAACTCAAGTTAAAAAGTATTCTACATAGAAGTATTTTAGAATATCTTGAAAGTTTCTAATATTCATTTATTATAATAAAATCATTGAAGTTCCAGGTGAGGCAGAATGAATGCGGGCGATTCTAATAGAAATTACATAATGATTGTAAGCATTTAAATCTCTAAGGGACCACCTTGAATCAACATTAGTTTTATTTGTTGATTTTAATGTTATATTCCCCGATCTAATTTAGTTATTTTTTCATTTTAAATTTTATTTTTATTTTCACATTTCAAAAATATCAACGTACATTTTACTGAGATTTCACATATTAATGTGTTTACTTTAGATATGTAATGGACGGAAATACAACAAAACCTACAGAAAGACAGTGAAAGAAAGAGATAGCAATATATATATATATATATATATATATATATATATATAAGACGTATTATGTCATTTGATGTCTAACCATAAAAATGCATTTATTGTAAAATGTGGCGACACCGCAAAAAAGCAGGCAACAATAAAAATGTTAGCTAAAGAATATGGAAGAGTGAAAGAGTGAAAGAGTGAAAGAGAAAAGCTAACGGAAAGTGTTTTCACTTCTAAATGCCGATAATGGCTTATACAAACACATAGACACACACATACACATAAACACACACACATTTATATACTTTAACTTTTATTCCATTTATTGTTGTTCTTATTGTTGTTGTTCGCTTTTGCTATAAAGTTTTATATAACATGCACGATAAACAATGTAAAATGTAAAAAAGTGACGAGAAGAGACGGCCAAAAGTACTTGTCTTTTCGGGCAAAACTCAACATTTTAAATGGCCCTTTAATTATCTTAAATTATTAATAAACAAAATTAAAGCCATAAAAAATCGATACAAAATTAGATTTTTTTTTTCTAATTTATAATGTGCAATAAGAACGAATCAAGCTTTATAAAATGCGAAATGATGGCACAAATAACAAAGAAAATTCAAATATTGAGAAGTAAAATAAAAAAACAAGAAAAGATTTTTAAATGCCAATAAATTATTACAATATCTCTTATATTCCAGTTGGAGTTAAGTTAAAGTTGAAGCTTAACTCAAGTGTTAAGTCATTTAATGTATAAAAAGAGCATCTGTTGTGGTCATAATTTTACGTCTTTTGCGTTACACATTGGCACCTTGGCACCTTGGTACCTTAAACTTTCTCTGGGTACAGCGTTGATGCAAACAACAAATGAACAAACAACAAACAACAAACTTCAATATATTTCATGTTGCAGGATTTAGCGGCACATTCACTTTATCCGCAGTACTTTTCAAATTTTAATTTAGATGGCAGTTTCTTTTAGATGGCTTAGCGTGTAAAGTTATAGTGGGCGTCTGCTAGGGAACTTGATCTAAGAGCTCGATTTTGTCCATTTAAATAATTTTATTAAGATTGAAATGTTTTAAAGATCGAATTATTGCTTATTTATGAAATCTACTTATATTTCAAAGAAAACTCTATTTAAGCGTTTTCTTGAAATTATATTAGAAATTTACAAAGAGGGGCAATTGGTGCCACTGATTGTATTTTTATGCATTGGATCATGTGAAAAGTATGGACAAATTTTCTTTGAAAAAAATATTCACCAATAGTGGTTTTCTTTTATTATGTACTTTCATTGTTCCTGATCCATTCCGGATCTGCCAAATTTACCAAATTTTACCTACAATTTTAATGACTTGTAATATGGGAAAATTTTCGAAGTAGAAATGAAAAAAGCTACCATGGAATTTTCTATTCCTACTCAGTATGCTTTTGCTCTCGCACTTTTGCGACGCTTTTAATTTGCCTAAATTGATAAAGCATTACCGTGCATATTTTTCGCCCATTTTCTTCATTTTCATTTATATATATATGTGTGCGTGTGTATGTGTGTGTGTGTGTGTGCGAGAAATGAGTATGATGCTGTGTATATACAAATTCTCACCAGCTGGCTATAAACAAAGCGCTGACAGAATTTTAACGACACCGCTCTCGACATCATGGTTGTTTTTCGTAAAAGACAATTAAAGAAACACAAATATATATATGTATATATATATATATACATACAAAAATATTGTGTGTACTGGTTTCAATATCTTTTCCTGTTCAGTGCATTTAAAACCAAGAAAAGTAACGCTTTTTCTATGCCGCTTCTTATCTGTACAAACTCATAATAATGTATTGATAGTGGTCCTTTATTTGTTTCTGTATGTGTGTGTGCAACATTATGTTTATGTATATATATATATATGTGTATGTGTGTGCTGTAAAACCGCATAAATTCAAAGTTTACTTTTAAAAGCAATTTGAGTTATCGAGAGAAAGAGCTCAGCCATATTTTTTTATGTAGACAGACTGGTTTATGATATTCTTCTTCTTCTTCTTCTTCTTCTTCTTTTGTTTTTTGTTTTTTTAATTCATTGCCTTTTACTCCCATTTTACCATTTGCTTCTTTATCGTTTTTGTCATGTTTTATTTGTTCACAATGTAAACAATATGAAACGCCCCATAACTGTTACGGGTATTTTGAGTAAACTTTACTACGGACTGCTAACTAAATGTAACTCATACTTATTTAATATTTATTCTTTCCCTTTTGTGTTTTTATTGCATTATTTCATATCAATTAAATTAAAATTCTCTGAAAATTCTAATCAACATTAATTGAAGAATTTAAAAAGGTTAGAATGAAAATCTACGCCGGCGCATAGGCGAAAATGTGGGCCAGGGTTCAAATGAGGCTTTGGAGTAAGGTGTGACCGAAGGTTTGTGCAACAATTTGGAAAAAAAAAACCGGAAGAAGGCTTTAAGTGGGGGTCTCACCAAAAGTCTGGATAAGAAATTGTCAGCGATATGTGCAAGGATCTAAACAAGAGCCTGGCATTTGTTCGATGATTGGAGTAATGTGGCAAGAGCCTGAGAAAAAGCCTGGATGAAACTCTGGTCGAGGGTCTCAGAAAGGATTTGGTCAAGGGTGTGGCTCCATGAGCTAGTAACGATCGTATTCAAAAAAAGCATACCTATTAAGCGAGAAATTAGGGAAAACAATGGACCAATCTCATCCACATTTTGCATGATTAATGAATTAATGAATTTTATGGCTCGACTATTTGAATCCTTTTATATTAAAATAAGTACTGAAAATGATAAGAACTATAATTAAAAAAGGTATTATTAATTTAAAAAGAAAAATGCTTACGGCGAAGTAGAAGCTTCTTTACGGAAACAGATTTTATTAAGACTTCGAAATGATTACTTTTAGATTAACTTCTGACATTTAACTAAATACAAAATTTAATTCAATCTATTTATATTTATATTTACAATTAAAATGATAAATAAAGAATTCAAAAATTTTTATATTATTTGTTATTAATTTTCCTATACATTTTCAAATGTGTTTTGTTGTTATTGTTGTTAAATTTATTTATATATAACAATTAATGAAATTGTACAAGATTATAATTACCTTCGGGAAGTATAACAGTTATTACTATCATTATTATTATTGTTATTATTGTTATTGTTATTGTTATTGTTATTGTTATTGTTATATACACAATTTATATTTTTGTTATTATTATTTTTACTTTTACTATTATTACTATTATTTTTATTATTATTATTATTCCTAATGGTAACTAAAGTAAATTATATTATGTAAATATAAACGTATACTTTTGGGCGTATTAAAAACGTGCACGCTGAGCCATAATACAAATGATATTAGATATTTAGATTTAAGTAAGTAAATATATAAATTTATATTCATTAGATTAGACATTTCTCTCTTATTTTATATAAAAGACGATACAACAAACAGCACGCCTTTGGTTAGTACGTAGATTTAGCCTTAGCCTTTGAAAATTATGAGAGTTCTAAAGTGGGTCCATTTGGAGAAAGTCTAAAGATTATAAATCTATATACGATCATAGAAACTGGGGATTTATGCATTTTTAGAAGACTTTGGCATAACTAATCAAATCTTAAATTGAATTGGTCTTATCTATCAATCGGGTCTCCATTTTTTTCATTCTCCTAAACGCAAAACATCAGTTTCAAATTTGGAAAATTCGTCGAATCAAACTTGACATATTATTAAGATATTTGAATCATTTTAAATAATTTTTTATTTTGAAACAGCTTACAAAAGAAATGTGATCCATTTTAGGAATTAAATGATTTCCTCATCATTCAGAATTCACTTTTTCTTTTTTTTGGTGGACCCTTTATTTGTTTAGCTTTTGCGTTTGGTATCATTCATATTACTAAAGATACGTAGAATTATAATTATTGTGAAAGAAGCACGTAAATTGTAAATGATTTCAATGAAAATTTTACATAAATTCATTCATTTGTGGTTTGCTTCTTCTTCTTTTTTTTTCTTGTTAGAAGGGAAAATAAGGACGTATATTATTTCAATTTCTTCCTGCAAAATATGTTTAAATTTTGTGTGAAATATTACAGACCTATAAATGAAATAGAGATAGATAAAGTTAAGAATTTGAAGAAATATGGCGAAATAAAATGGTTGGGAAAAATTTTATGAAAATTCAAAATCAAAGCTTATTTAATATATAAGATAAACACATTTTTGTAAATATATCTATATAAATATATAGACAGGTATATCACACAGGTATTTATAACCAAAAAAAAAAAAAAAAAAAAATTCAGTTATTGTAGTAATTTGGGTTTTGCTTTATTTGTGGCTTAAGTGTACGAATACAAATACAAAATACAAAGTTAGAGATTACATTTATATTTATACATACATACATACATATTTATATATATATAATTTAATAATGCTTACAGTTATATTATGCCATGGCGTAGACGTCTACATTTGAAAATATCTTGATTGCTGGCATTATAGCAATAATAATAATAATAATAATAATAATAATAATAATAATAATAACAATAACAATAAAAACAATTGATAAGATATTTGTATATATAACTATGATCATATTGTTCTTTTCTATTGCCATCTTTCTTTTGGATCCTCTTTTCTAATACCCCCCTCTAATAATTCAATATAAAAAAATTTCATTTAACTTATGAAATCTCTTTTAATAAATAAATCTAATTAGTTCATTTGCATCTTTCAGTTATATATTTTACGTTTATATAGCAAATTATTAGGCGCTTATTTTATATAACATTTTTTATGTATTTCATGACTATTTGGTCCATATTATTAATTGACTTTTAAATTATAGCTCTTAATATGGCGCTACATTTTCATAATCTCTTTCGCATAATTTTTTTTTTTTTGAATGTGGCGTAAAGAGGCAAATTTATATGGATTATCACATTTTTGTACTTTTAAATTCTATATTAATATTTTGGTCAATAAGTTGCCAATCTATAACCATTATATAACTTTTTCACATAATTAATTATCATGATATAAAATCTAATTTTAATTATAATGCTTAAGTTCTATTTATAAGTTGCTTGCCACGTCATCAATCCAAAATGATACTTCAAAGTCTCCAAAGTCTCCAAATGAAATAAAATAGACTTTTTTAAGGTGCCATGAGACAATAAATGTTAAGTACAAATATTTCTAGAGGCTTGTTTCAAAAAAAAAAGGCCTATCAAGGTAACGCCATCTAAGTTGTGTGCTAAGACCTCACATTTTATTTATCATCTATCTAATAAAACTGTTATTATGAAAAATGAATGTTCCAAAATATTTTTTGAATCACTGAAATCTGGAAATCATCAAAAAGGAAAAGAAAAAATGCTAGCACTTAAACCGAAGATTTATTGACCTATATGTTATATAGTTATACATATATATATATATATATATCTGTAAGAATTGCATACTTATTTATGCTATTTTTTTTATTAAGTTCTTTTTCATTTTATTTAATTATTTATTCATTCAACTCTATCGTTCAAATTAAAATCCATTTTCTCAAATGGCAATAAATACTTTTATATTTATCATTTTATTTTTAATTATGTATGTGCATAAATATTGTTCTAATATACTTAAAAAATATGTATAACAAAAAAAAAAACAAATAGCAAAAAAAAAAACAAAATAAACAAAAGCAACACGCCCATTTCCACACACACAAAACAAAAACACATAAAAACATTATAGAACATTTATTTATAATGATTTTTATTTATTTCTTTTTGTTTTAATTGTGCGGTGATGGTGAAATTTTGAATGAAATAAAATTGAAATGAAAAAGTGAGGAAGTTTAGATTTCAGCAAATAATTCAAACATACAAACACCAGAAATTTTTCTTTTTTTTTTTTTTTTTGTACATAGAAAGTAAAACAAATTTATACAAATAAGAATGATTTAATCTTTTGAGGCCGATTTTTAAATACGTTCAAATGAATTTAAATTTTTTGATTTAAAATTGAGAAATATGAGACAGATTAATCAATATAACTCTCAATAGCCATGTGCAGTCCAAATGGGTAACTTCGAAAGCAACGTTAAAAATCTATTCACAAGAATTTTTGAAGTAAGTGGTGCCGCTAATAATGCTAAGGAATGAGCAAGTATAAACTCAGGCTAACGAATGCTGAGTCAAACAACTTCAATTGAGAGTAAACTTATGTCCCTTTCAGTTATATGAGTTACTAGAACGAATCGTGGTACCATGGGCCAATAACAACATCTCTTTAATAGTCTGGTGTTCAGGAAATTTGGCTTCGTTAGTGTTCATAAAATGATGGCATGACATTCACCTTTTGAATATTTGGCTAAGGAAAGTTATTAACTATTGAAAAGTTTTGAGAGACCCCAATATTTAATGAAAACAAAAAAAATTTATTCCAAATTGGTAGCTAATGCAAGAATCAGTTTCCAATTCTCTTATCTTGAGGAATTCTATAAGATATTGAAGTTAACTAAAGTGAAGGTTCACTATAAAAACGAAAATGAAAATGCGATTTCCAAACTTAATATCTGATGCAAATGAACACGCAGATTATGCCTGGCTAAATTTCGATTTTAATGGTTAATCCTAATTAAAAAGAAATTAAAATTTTATTATGAAAGTAAAGTATGGCTCTCAAATTTGTATCAAATGGAAACCGTTTACGCTATGAATGTTTAAAATGGCCCCTGGAAGCCATAGTAAAGACCATGCCAAACCTTTTTAATAAACTCAAAACGCGATCAAGCTCTAAACAGGCATGTTCAACCACAAATTGTTGTAACAGATGCATATAAATAAAAAATTTTTATAAATACATAAATAAATAAATAAAACTAAATTGTGGTTATATTTGGAAAAAAAAAGCGCAAAAAAGCCAAAAAAGAAGAAAACAAAAAAAAATTGCAAATATAACAGCGGAATTAAAAACCGAATTATAAGCCAATAAAACTTTCACATTTAAAATTCATATTATTATAGATGATTATTATGATTATTGTATGCATGGCTCTCTTCTTCTTCTATTATCTATATTGTTTTATATTAATATATGTATGGATGTATATGTGTAGCCGATATTTGTTTATTTATAAAAATTAAATGCAAAATCTTATAAAATGATTGTTTCAAATATCATAAATTATTCGCCATAATTTATGATATATCAAATCATACACAAAAAAAATATAAAGCAGTGATATTATACGTGTAAATATATAAACATATAAATATATATAAATATATATTATTTTGGTCAATAAATATTGGGAATTTATTAATAAAAAATTCAATCTTATTTCTTCTCAAAAGATTTTGAAAAATTAGGTTACTTTTCTAAGATTATTAAGGTCACTAATAAGCAAAATTCCAGTAGTAAGTTTTGGCTTTCTTTTGTTTGCTTTAAGAATTTGACCATTTGAGATGTGAAAGCAACCTTAAAAAGGATAACTATAATTCCGCTAATTATATCAATTACTTAAAATTCTATTCTAATTCAAGTCATATAAGTTGAAGTTATGAGTTAATTGTAGAAAAAAATTGATTTGTACAAATAAATATTGCACAAAATAATTTAACTAAAAGATTTTTCAAAATTGTATCCAAAAATATCTGATTTATGAACATTTTCTAAAATTTTTAGATTTTAGTTTTTACTGATAATGATAATGATTCTGAAAGAATCAACAATGAAAAAAAACTCTCTTAATAAACTTGTAATAAAAATAAGAGACCATTCGTAATAAATCTTAATTTTATACAAAGGATATATAAAAAATTTCAGTTACAAAAATATGGAGATTCTACATTTTTTATATGGCCCTTATTGTTGCTTCTTCAATTGTTCATTCCGTGCACGATTACGGAATGAAGTGTATCACTAAATTTTCAAGAAATACAATTTTTTTCTTTGATTTTGTTGTTTTTGTTGTTCCTGTTTTTTGTTTTCTTTTTTTCTTTGTTCCTTTTTGGTTTTTATTCGAAATCCTCCAGAGTGCAATAACTAAAGCATTTTGTACTATAAAGCTTTGCCATAATTTGTGCATGATGCTAATGCTAATAACACAAATACAATACAATAGATATATATATATATATATATATATATATATATATATATATATATATCATTTATATGTATGTATATAAATTTGTATGTATGTAGCTCAACATAAATAACAGGTGGTCAGTAGTCATTTACAAAAACACCGCTGGGAATATGATAGACAGACGGATAGACAGCCACACACATAGATAGATGGTTAGAGAGATAGGCAGACAGACAGATGGACAGATGGACAGACAGATGGTCAGACAAATTGGCAGTCAGTCATTTGGAATTGTTTAAATAAAGTACAATTTTTACTTGTGCCTATTAGGGCATATTTCGTTATATATTAGTATGAGTTTGTGTGTGTGTGTGTGTGTGTGTGTGTGTGTGTTGTGTGTGTGTGTGTGTGTGTGTGTGTGTATTATTGTAAATATACGATATAGATTATACGTAGATTTGCATAATAAATGAAACAAAAGTCAGCAACAAAATTTTATATGTACATTTACACATGAAACGCAAGAGAAGAACAAAACAACAACAACAACAATAACAAGAAAATATTTCATACAAACCAGTTATTTCTGTATATTCTTCATATAACAATTTTTTCATATAATATAAAATGTAAGTTGAACACTAAACTGAATTGAACTGAATTGAATTGAATTAAAGTAAAAGGCATATTGTTTATAATTTTTAAGTCCATCAGCCGCATCGAATCATCAAAAATTCCAATAAAGTTGAAAAAGGAATTAAAAGTTCATGAAATGGCTTTCTATAAGTATTTCTATGTATAAGTGTATGCATATGTGTAATATAAATTGATCTATTGATACAATATGTAATCAATATGAAAATCAATTCAACAAAAAAAAAAAACAAAAATAAAAAATGAAAAAAACCAACACAAAACAGAGAAATGTGCGATTTTATTTTGTGTTTTAGATTGAAAAAAAAAGGAAAGATTTTCACTTCATGTAGGCCTGTTTTTAGTTAGTGATACAAACTAGATTTGTAAGCTATTGTAATATATATTTATCTATATCTATTATTATTTGTATAGTTTTTTTTTATATTGGAATTAAATACAATCACATGTACAGATTATTTCTTTGATTTGCCTTAAACCTTAAATTTGTTTTGGCATACTAAATTTATTGGAGTTTCATTACTTTTTTTAAAATGCTCTTTTTATTTGCCATGAGAATGATGGTTCCAGTTGATATTTGTCCATTTATCTAATCACTCTGAAGTTGCCTGATCTCTATGAAGTCTTACAATATTTTCCTAAAAATTTATTTCACTTTAAATGATTTAACATAAAATTTAATGAAATTGTTATAATTAAACAAGGCAATTTGCTTTCTTATGACCACGCCCATAAACCCCAAAAAAAAACTTTCATGTACATTTGCTTTTTTTTCCCTTTTTATGAGAGACTTAAAAATTTCCGTAAAATTTAATGCTATTAAACGATTTTATATATTTATATGAGTTCAGAACATAATTAGCCACGCCCACTTTCTTCTATAACATTCATAATGGTCATAATTTTAATTTTATACTGAATTTTATTTAACTTTAAAGAAAATGATGTAGAAAATTATTCGATAAATATACTTAAAATTGATGTATAACCATGCCCATTATTTTACGTGATTTAATGCTTTATGAAGATGAAAAATACGTTTCTGAGTTTTCTTTGCTTTTATTATTGTTGTTATTTTATTTTTCTAAATTCACAACAATTTTCATAAAGAATGAAAATCACATGTCTCATCTACATTTTATATAGATTTGTATACCTTCATACATATACATTTATTTAGAAAAGTTGTAATCATTTATAGTGAATTGTGATTTTAGTTTGTATATGTTTGTATATGTATGTGTGTGTTGTAGCATAAAATACTAAAATAAAACCGGATGTTCTTGTACATGCCGGATTTCCGTACGAATCATTGATGGCTTATTAAAACATACTCACCTTACTCTCTCTCTCTCTCTGCATCACTGCATCTCTTTCTCACACAAACTTTTTAATGCCTTATAGATTGGCATACGATTGTGGCTGAGTATAGAATTGTTAATTGTTGTTATTGTTGTTTATATTTCCGGAATTTATATACTTTGATAATGTTTCCATGCGGGCATATGTTCATTTTTGCAAGCTTCTCTCTTTCAAATGATTATTATTATTATTTCTTTTTTTTTATTAATTTTTTTTTTTTTAGTTTCTTTCTGAGTCCACTGGTGAACTCAGAATTTGTAAGTGCACTCACTATGGTGATATGTTTGTATCACCTAGAAAGCATCAAGCTCAGAATTTTTGATATTTTTATTTACCATTTTAAAGTTGCTTAACTTTGTCCGTCAATCTGTCCGTATAGGCCTTTTTGCAAACATTGATCAAATGAGTTCAAGTTTGGCAAGCCCTTTAAAAAGTTTTTGATAACAAATTTTTTTTGAAAAAAGGTAAAATTGCACAACACTTTCCTTTTGGACAATTTTATATCTTTTTCTTAAAATTGCGCCAAAACAATTCAATTAATTCAATATTTGAGCAGTTGGTGGTGGGTGATACAAAATTTTATAGCTGCCCTTTAAAATGAACTTATTAACTATCAATTCTGATTAAATGTATTCTATGCAGATGAAATATTTTATTTATTATTATTATTATTATTATTGTTCTTTTTCTGTTTTTTTTTTTTTGGTTTGTTTTGCTATTTGCCTTTTGAAGGCAAAGAATTAAAAGCTTTTGTTTTAATTTATTTTTTATGTTAATCTTTTTTTTTTCTTGTTGCTTTTTAAAAAATGATGAAATGTTTCATTGTTTATTAAAATAATTCCTAATTACAAGACTAATATACATAGAAAGAAAAAGATGGAGAGAGTGAGATAGAGATAGAGAGAACAAAGTTATAGATCTTTATTTAATTGGTTTGCCATGTAAATTTTCCATTGAATTATTTTTACTTTAGGCCGTGACATTGTTTTCTTCCTCTTGTTTGATTATAAATCAATGTTTGGTATAGGAAACATGAGTAGAAGGGAAAGTATGAAGTGTTTGCGAAGTTGCGAAGCAAATGAGTGAGTTAACTCTAAAAGTCTCATTTTTCATTCATTCAGTTGAGCTTTGTAATAATTAGAATTTTAAAATTCCAAAGCCTTCCGATTCTTAACCATCCCTTTTTTTTATTATTTAATTATAGGTCGCATTAATTTTTATAGATAGCAAGCAGGATCTTGAGGCAGAAGCAAATTAATTTCAATGTGGAAGAAACAGGAAAATTACGTTTGATCGGTGCTTAATTTCAAATATCTAATACTATCCAGGCACTACACCTTACCTAATGGGCGTGGCGGTTATTTTTTAATTCTAAAAATTATACGATAGAATCATGGCTACTAAATGCATTGCAAAGTTTGTTCCAATTTAAATTGTATTATCGTCGTGCCCATTAAACTATGTGACCCATTTTCGAAATCAGCTTAGGCACATGAAATTTGAATGATTTTTTTTTTTCAAATTTCTAATCAATATATCGATTTATTTAATAAAGAGTTTACTTACAACAAATTGACAAGAACATGGATGAATCGATATGGCTGGATCGATTCAATATTTAATGCTTTTTATATTTTATAAGCTTTCTCTGATACTTTATGTCGCAAATTATCAGAATGGATATTTCTATGAAAGCTGGACTTAATGTTTTAATATTTTTATTTCTTATTTAAAGTTATAGTTTGATCATGCTCTTTATGGTTGGAGATATTTAGATATAGCTGCTGCCTAAATAGCTTAGAGAATATTAAATTTAAATCATACGATTTACTTTTTAGTGTAATATTTTTAAAAATTCTATATTTCGATACAAGTTTACAATGCCATCGATTTAAATATTATTGAAAATGTGAAAATCATGCAAGATGAAAAAAGTAAACAATTTCAAATTTAATACAAAATCAATTCAATTGAGTTCAATTCAATTTCAATTCAATTCAATTCACCTTAAAAATACAAATATGTGAATAGTTTTTATCACTTGTTCCACATAAATGACTTTATTTATCATTTGTTTTCCTAGTTATTTGCAAATGACTGCTGTCATAATGTAATACTAAAAGTTTATCTGTTCACTTGTACTTGTACATTTGATACGAGTATACACTTATTTATAATTATACATTAAATTGAAGCAGGCGTTAGCAACACTCAAAATATTGTCCTTAAAGCATCGGTCCCTTGATGTTGGCCATCACCTGAACACACTTACATAGAAATTTATGGAGAGTTTCGAAAAATAAAATGTCTTGAAGGTCTCGGCTTAAGAATTTAAGTTACAAAATCAAAGGCCCCTAAAAGTAGATTCAATTGATCTCTTTTTTTAAAGTTCTATTCAATTCTAGGAGGCTTATTTTTGAAGCTAATTTGACATGAAATAATTGACTGGAATGAAAAGTCGATTATATCTACAATCAAAATCTGTAGTCTTTCCAAGGGCATCAATAGAAAATTCTTCATTTGTATTATCGTTTTTTTCTCTCTCATATAAATTTTATTAGTGAAATTATACCTTTAAAAATATTAATTTAGAATGGATACTTTAGTGTAAAGTATTCTCCTCAGTTGGCCTTAACCACAAACTACATTGAGTTTAATATTCTTACTTGTTGTTTTATCTTCTTTTTCTTTCTCTTTTCTGTTGAGTTTCGTTTTGACTTTTATAAAATGTACCTAAAATAAAAAGAAAAAAAAACATGAAGGCAAACCGAGTAGATCTGCAAATGACATCCATAGTATAACAGAGCAGTTAATTTTCAACTCAACTCAGATATGTATGACATAACTGTCATCCATATAGATTTTTATATGGATTTTCTATATGAATTTTATTTTATGTATTGTGTGTATGCATTGAAACATTCATGTTTGAATATTTTGAATGAAAGTGATCATAAAATCATGTACACTAAAGAAGAATAAATATATTTAACTATATCACTTTCTTTTTCTCTTTTTCTCTTTCTCTATCATTCTATTTAAATGTTGGTGTATAGTTTGTTATGTGGAAAAAAAAAATAAACAAGAATTCACAGAGAAACAGAACGCTTGACACTTTTGTTTTATAAGCTTTGAAGAGTCACAGATCAAATAGGCATATTCTACGTAATAACTTTCAATTCATGCATTTGTATTTGTATTTATGCCTATAAAACAACAAAATATTATACAATACAACATTTTAATTCTGATACATCATCATCAGTTCACTGCTGCCTTTTTGTAGACCAGTAACTTTCGCTTTGCCCGCCCATCAATATTTAATAACACTAAATATGCTTTATTGTTACAATCGTTATGAAACATTTGCTGCTCCGAACTTACTTTGCGTATAGAACATTTTTCAATTTTTTACTTAATTAAAGCGGAGAGGGAAACAATGGCACACAAAACATCATAAAAGTAACAATAAAAGAAATAAAGTAAAAAGTTCAAATAATAAAAGCAACAATAACAAGAATAACAACATTAACGATTTTCGGGAAATATCGCCAATACGAAAGTGATGACAACTATTTATTTATTTATGGTTGTTAGTCTTGGGAAATATTTTCATAAAATGGCACATTATGTCACGTTATGCTACGTTTCAAATTAAAACTGTACGCGATTACGGATTAAGAAGTCGCGAATCTAGTAGGCATGTGACAGCATGTGTCTTGGTCGATGTAGCATAAACTTTGAATTTTCTGAAAATTAGCTTCAAGGTTACATAAGTTTTAATGACTCTAGTGCCTCACTTTTTAAAACAATAGATCACAAATTAATTTTTAATATTAAGTAGTACTGTTAAGGTCAATTAGTGAGTTCATAGCCTCAATGAAGACTTTAAATCAAATAACTTAAGTATTATTGACTTACTCTGGCTTCAAAAGGTTCTGATCCTTCAAAATAGATAATTGATTGAGAAAATAGCTAGGAAAAGTTTATAAAACAGTTTTGAACTATACTAAAATGTGGTCCCTAAAATGCCTGGACTTTTAAAGGTACGAAAAGATAGAGCGTTTTAAATTTTTAACGAAATTTTGTTTAGTTTCTAAATATATATTCCAGAATTCTTGGTATAGTTCAAGCGTGGTGGAAAATCGCTTTAAGACAATGAATGCAATAAGAATTAGGCAGATTCGTAGCTAAGCAAGTAAGAGCCAGTGAAAAACCTACTAAGGGATCAAATAGACAAAACTCAATCTAAAAATTTTTATAGTATAAGTAGCAGTATAATTTCTTCATCGACTATTTCGAGAATGGTGAAAATTAATACCAGCAATTTTTAGCTTAACTTTAATGAAACCATTTTATAGAGAAATCAATAATCGAAGAAATACCGAGATCACTTCATTACGCTGGCAATTTTTTCTTTGATTCACCTTTTATTCACTATCTTTCCTGCTTCATTGTTCCACTAAAAATTTGTAATACCCAATAATCATTAAACTGAGTTAATAATGTTGCCAGTTGAAGACTAATTGACGTGATTAGATAACAATTTCTGCGATTCATTTGAATCTCACAACGGACAAATCCTCTTGCGAAAAGGATCCGAAAGCGAACTTCTCACAGACCTGCTGTACTTTTTTACCTTTTTTAAAAAGGAAACTAAATTAACCTCGTGTAACAAAAAAAAAAAAACAAAAAGGCAAATTTAACGTTAGACAAAAGCCACGTCGAACATTTAATTTTAAAGTTTAAGAGGTGGGGTAAAAAAGCATAACATTTTATGGCATTTAATGTAGCATAAATTCTGTATAAATATACAGACACACACACACGCACACACATTTATATAATTATATATATATATATATATATATATATATATATATATAAAGACATTTTTTATATATTTATATAAATTTTTTTTTATATTTTTTACTTTATATTTTATAGCCCATTAGTTACATAAAGCACTTACTCATATATAGCAATTTTTGCCTTTGCACATAACAGGAATTTTTCTGAGTTGCTTTCCTTCTTTTCTATGTATTTTATATTTGTTATTATTGTTGTTGTATTATTAGAGTGTCTTCATGTTATTGTTAGTTGTGTTTTTCTTTTCACGGAAACGGAAGTTAAAGTTGGAAACAGCGGAAAAAATAACAATAACAAAATGTAGTGGACATAAGTCCTTTGTAAGTTGTAAAGTGAATAAAATAAAAGTGAAACGTGAATATGAAAATGGCAATGGAAATGGAAATGTCGAAAACAAAAAAAGAAGTATGAAGTAGAAAGAAGAAGAAAACGAAAATGAAAATGGTAATGGAATTGGACTGAGTTAGCCACATTATCGTGCAGACCGACTAATCATTTTGCATATTTCTTACCATTTGACAATGTGTTCGCTGCCTAAAAACACAAAAAAAAAAAACAGGGTAAATTTAAAACTAAAGTTGCAACAAAAAACGAAGACTCAACTCTAAATTACACAAAAATCTGTGGTATGTGTACGTCTTGGCAGGGAAGTCGTGATGATGATGATGATGTTGATGATGATAATGATGATGACAACATAGTAGTATAATGATTGTTGTTGCTGTTGTTCTTGCTGTTGGTTATATTGTGGTGTCTGTTCATGTGCTGGTTATTATGTTATGTTCAGTCAAGGACAGCTACAAAGCCATTGTATGTTTTCAACAAAGAAAAATTAACCACCAAATGAACAAAAAAAATGCCAAAAACGAAGAAATCAACTCTGAATATTTTCATCGTTAGAGATCTTACGTAGAAACACCCTAAATCATGGCACTTGTCCAATCAACAATCAAGCAATTTTCTTCTTCCTTTAAAGAAGTAACCTGAACATCGTTTGAGATTCATGCAAAACTTTAAACAGTACAATTTTTTTTCACTTAGGGTCTCCATTCGTGCTAAACCGAAATAATGAGATATAAGTAAAATTTGTTTTAAATTTTATGCAATTCATTTGGCGTGATTTCTTTTTAGTAAAACTTCCTTTTGAATTTCTTGCTTTAAAAATTTTGGAAAAATTTATTTACTCACTTAAGAGTTTAATTTTCTTTTGCCTTTTGATTGAATCAATGAATCTATCTAATCTAAGCTTTTTTTTTAGCATGTTTACTTATACTAAAGTTTCGGTCTGTACAGATTTTCAAAAAAAATTTTAGAAAGTTATTAATTTCTTATATATAAAAATTCCAAATCAGTAAAGCCCATTTTGAATAGTTTTCATTAAAGCCTAAAAGTATGTATGTGAATTTATTTCATAGAGAAAAATTTTAATTACAGAAGAAAAGTAAACTGAATCAATAAATTTTAGTGAAGGAAAAAGGATGATACCTGACAATTACACACCATTTGCTAGGGTGTAGGGTATAAACATTCGAAAAAAAGATAGACTGTTTTTTGTTTCATAGAATTTAAGCCTTTTTTCCATTTCATTTGAAATTTTCTTCTCTTCTTCTATCTCTTTTTGTTTATTTTTGATTTCTGCTTTATTCAAGCCTTCTTTCTATGCTTGCAAATGCAGAACAACTAAAAAGTAAATAAAACATAAAAAGAAGCAACAAGAAAAAACATTTATTTTGCTATTCATAAACGCTCTACGAAATTATTTCACATACAAAATCATTGATGGTGATGAAGTCAAGTAAATCACTGGAATTTGCTTTTTCTATTCATTTTCCTTACCTTTATTTGTACGGCTTTTCATATATCATTATTGTCATACTCATCATCATCTTTATAATCATTATGATAATTAACAAACATAGAATTATAAAATATCGTAGAATCAAGAAATAAAATGCCAGACAAAGATGAAGTTTCATTTTTTTTGGTTTTTTTTTTTTGGGGTGTAGACGTTGATTAGTTGTCTGTAAACGACCAACTTGACCGATTACTCTTTATGTTTTCTTGTCAGCCACAAAAGAGTAAAAAGAAAATATTACTTTTTTCTTATCAAAGAAACATAATGAACATAAGAATTCATAAACATACAGAAGTTGGCACCTGAATTTTGGTTTTCAAGCGCTACGCCCAGCATGGCATAAAATGTAATGGATTTGTACAGAATGATTTGTAATCAAAATATATTTGATAAAATCTAACAATTTAGAATATTATTCTTAAACAATTTCAGTTTATTTATTTGCCTGTTTGTCCATGAAATTCGTTATTAAAGTGCGGGCCACAATTTTAAACAAAATTTAATGAAATTTTATAGATGGACGTGTTTTGGCTCCAAAGCAAAAAGTTTGGCATAAGCACTCTAAAATCGAATAAAATTCGATAATTTTTCCATTTTTTTTTTTTTTTACTTTTTGAAAAAAGTTTTGGCATATGATAAATGTATTGTAATTTTCTAATGGAAATCAGTGCACGATAAATATTTGCCAGACGCTGATTGATTTTTTTTTTGGAACTTTTGCCAAAGCTTTTTCAAATCATGCAAAAATTACAATTTCCTTTTGTCTTTGGATTTTGTGATTCCCACTTTTGATAATTTAACTTTTTTTTCCAAAGCTTTACGTTAAATAGTGACATAAGGTGACTAAAAATTTATACTAACTATAAAATGCGATTTACTTAATTTTTTTTTTTTGGCTTTTTTTGTCATTTGGATTTATGTGAAAAAGCAGAATAATATTTCGCCTGTGACGAGAGAATGATTTAATGACCGGGCATAATATTATTTTGTAACTTGTAATTTGCACTTGACTCATTCTTCTTGTTGTTTTTGTTTTAATTATTTTTGTTGCTTTTATTTAATACTGTTTTTAATTACACATATTTATATAATTTTGTTTGTTTTATAACTTTTTGTGTGTTCTTTTTTTTTGTTTTCTTTTTTTTTTTGGTTTTTCTTTGGTCTGGCTTTCAATTCCATTCATTTAACTCTGTTTTCAGCTCAGCTTTCTCTTTTTATTTATTAGATAATGTTAAGATTATTTTGTTTGTTTGTTTGTTTGTTTGTTTATTCATGAATTTATATTATGTTATAAATTATATGACAAGTTTACAAGTAATAAATACAAAAGCACACACACTCACACACACTCGCACACACATATACATATACACATATAAAGAGAATATTAAATGCAATATGTTTAATGGCATTGAAATGCAACAGAAAACAAACAGAATACGTTCGCTTTTTATTTCTTTAGGTATGTACGGATGAATGTGTTGTATAAATGTAAATGATAAATAGTTGTTAAACTATCAATTATAACAATGCTATTTATAATTTATTATTAATAGATAACCGAATATTGATATTTATTAATAATTAATAAAGTATTAAGTGTCAACATTAAATGCAAATGAAATGCAGCCAGCAACAATAATAAGCAACAATAATAACAACGAAACGGTAAAGCAAAAAGCAAGATGTATGAATGAAAATCGAATGATATAAACGCAGAACAGTTCATTAAAAAACCATAATATTAACCCAAAAAGATATTATACAAAAATAGGCAAAACTCACACATAAAAATTTCAACTCATACTTTTGTTCAGAAAATCTATTCAATAAAGCAGAAGCGGGTAAATTTACATACAGTGATTGCATTTTAATTAAATTGAAAAATTCTCCATCATATATGGGCATATCAGGCCACGCCCATTTTTGTGGGCGTGGCTTTGAAGCTATCAAATGAGTGACTTCTTCGAAATTTCACGTAAGAATTGTTTATCGTTATATTTTTTTTCAGAATTTACTGAAAAAGTTCTCTTAGGGTTTTAAAGTTCTCTTAAATTTTTTAACTCTTCATAAAAGAATTTTCATGATTTTTTCTAAAAGTTTCTTTTGAATATTTAACAGTTTTTATAGCAAAATCTTTTCAAAAATTTAATTCTCTTTCAAATATGAAGTAAAATTTCCGAAGATTGGCTCAATTTTTACATTAAAAATTCATTGGAATTGAAAAATTCAAAAGCTTTGAGTCTTACTGAAAAGAAAAAAATTATCTACTACATTTTAGATGAAATTTCTTTCAAAGAATAGGGGGCGTAATTTTCCATATAACAAGTTTTTTAAATGAGCCAATAAATGACTCACTAAGTAAACAATAAATTAATTTAAAAAATATTTTTTCTAAAGCAATAATTTTTTGCCATACAATTCTTGCCTAAGAAAGTCAAGAACTGTAAAACGCCTAGCGCCAAATATTCGATCATTATAATTATTTTCTTATAGAAGAAAAAAAGCAACCAATACCTGAAATTATAATAAATCAATAATTCAAATAAGAAGATAAAACAGGCAGAGAAGAAAAAAAGACGAGAAATGGCAGCAATAAATATTAATTGAAATTGGTACATGGACACATTTTAACGCCGAGTACATTAAACTATTCATTCATTATCGGTTTGATTTGCAGTTTATTTCTTTGTTCAACCTCTGTTTTTCCTCTTTTCCACTCTACACATTTGAATGAAATGAAAACAGCAAAAAAAAAAGGGGGAAATAAACAAAAAAGAGAAAATTGTCCAAAACAGAAATGAAAAATTGTTATTATTCTATTGAAACCGCAAAGCGATTCCCATACAAACCGAAGGCTGAAATGTAACCTCAAAATGAAGTTGAAATGGTTGGTCGAGCGGTCAAACAATCGGATCACCGATAGAACGGCCGATCGGTTAAACGTTTGGCAAAGACAAATAAACAAATAAATTATATTAAAAAAAAATGTATAAAAATAAATAAATAATATAAATGTCGCCTCTCATTTAAAGTGCTTATATGCTTATATGCAAATATGCATATATGCATATATGCTCATTTGTATAATAAGTCAGTAATAAAATGTTATAAATTATATAAATACAAACACCTCGACTTCATTTTACCGTTACCACCAAAACTCAAAACGCTTGCCATACCATCTCACTCTTCTCAATTCAGTCATACACTTAAACACTTATTATTATAATTATTATGTGCCATAAAAGGATATAAATATATGGAGCAATATAATCCAAGCTATATTTTTGTCATTTTATTGAGATAAATAAAATTTAAATACAGTTGATAATAACAATAATTAACATTAACATTTATTTCCTTTTCATTGTCTTCATGCAGAAATAGAGAGGTAGGCAGATATATAGACAGATAGATAGACAGACAGACAGACAGCCAAAGTTACAGACATTTAAAATGCATCATGATAAAGATGTTGAACAAATTCAACAGAAATATTTATAGATAAATAAAATGCTTTGGTAACAATAACAAAGAAACAAAGAAAGAAGAAATAAATTAATTATGAATAAAAACTGAGTAAAACTTATATAAATTGTAGATTAAAGCAAATAAAATTGTTCAACTTCAAGTGAAAGTAAAGGCTTAGAAATGCTAAATACTTAAAGTAAAATTAAATTAAATTGAGAAATCAGAATTTTCTAATGAAGCGATTTCTGTGAAATTTTCTAAAATAATACTTGAACTTTGTCATCACAGGAGAGCTCTTTATTCTATTCAGCTTTGAATTGATTATTATGAAGGAAAATATCGGCGTAGAAATGTAAACTACGATGTACAAATAAATTTACCGTTAAAATTATAATTCAAATTACAATTACAGTTACATTAAACTAAACTAAAACTAAAGTAAAATTAAAGTTAGACTTTGAGTTGTTGTGAAAGTGAAGTTAGACTTAGACTTAGATTTATTTGGACTTGAATTAAAATCTATATTTAAATTTACAGTTAAATATAGATTTAGAATTCGACTTATAATTCAAATTAGAATAACAGCTGGGTCTATAAAAAATTGATTTTGTTCAACTCAATTAGGGATTAATGAATAATTAACATTTAAGTTAGACTTGGACATTTTTTTTAAGACTCAGACTTACATTTAGACTTAAAATTATAGTTAGACTTTAGGTAAACTGAAACTTACGGTTGGAATTAAATGTGAAAAGGTAATACAAAGAAACTTTGCTCTTTTCAACAGAATTTGTCACAATTTAATATTTTATATTAATTTTTCAAACGAAAATCGGTGCATTTACCTATAACTTCTTTTTAGATAAAACATTGAATCCTCTTTTATAATATTTGTATAATTTTTAGTTTGAAGAAAGTGAAGTTCGCAATTTACAAATATAAATCTAATCTCATTTTAAGAGTAAGAAATTTTTATATGAATAAATTTATGATTTTATGTAAATATCTTTGCATGTAGCACAACAATAAGTATAAATACTATCTCAATTGAGACATTTGACCATTTTTCATTAAATCAGTTACAACATGCAAAACATATAAACAATCTCAGATATTTAATATATAGAAATTTCTAAAAACCCATACAAATGTAAAACTCTTGACCTTTTCATTTTGTTACTTTGATTATTTTGTAAATAAAATGACAAAATATTGTTGCTCATATTCTACTTTACTTATGCTATTGTTGCTAATGTTGCTACTGTTGCTAATGGTGCTACTGTTGCTACTGTTATTATTGTTGTATGGACTACAATTTTATCCTTTATGCCAGAATGTCTACGCCACATCAAAATATATGTACGGATAAAGATTTGCAATGAATATGTTTTACAATTTACAACAATTACAACAATAATAAATTATACTATTTGTTCTGATGATAATAATAATAATAATAATAATAATAATGATGATGATGATGATGATGATGATGATGATTATGATGATTATAATAATAGTAATAACAATAATAATAATAATAATAATAATAATGGTGATTGGAGTACGCATGAATGCAATAAGTAGAAATGAATGTCATCATTTAATTTGATTAAACTTTTGAACTTGTTAATAATTCATCATATTCATGATACGATTTAGTTATAAATATGATACATAAATAAATATGTTTATTAGGTTGAAAGAAAATATTTACAAAATACATAAAATTCACAAAAATTCAAAAATTCAAATAAGGATCAAATTTGTTAAATATTTCTTTTAATTCTGTCAAATTCAGAATTTTATTTTGAACATGGAGGTTGCTTTGATGGTGCTTTGCTTTAGGTATATTCTCTTCTTTGCTGCCAATTTAGAAATCGTAAAATCTTCAACTTTTATAAGATCCCAATAAATCGCAAAAAGTTAGATTTTGATTGGAGCATAATGTCCCGAATACGTTTAAATTTGTATTAGCAAGTTTTGAATTGAATTATTTCTAAATCGTGCAAATCACTTTCATACTAAATAAAAATATCTGCTCATGATTTTCTGGATTTTTTAAGAGGATATTTATAATGCGCATTTTTTTTTTAAATAGTTTTAAACAATAACGCAATTTTTAGCGGCTTTCGAAAATAGAACGTCTAATTTTTACCCGCTTTATTCTGTTATTTCGTTGGGAAACTATTCAAGACCATAAATTTATTTAAGGAAATTACACGTTTATCAAATTTTCTTACCAAGAAATTGGTTAAAAAACCTACAAATACAGTTAGACAGTGCTTTATTTTATTGAATTGAAAATGTTTCTTCAATGAACCTAAAGGACCTTCCAAACAATCCAATATTTATAAAAATTTATGTGAGGGAATATTTTTCAATTGTTTCTTTACAGTTGCATTTACATAAGCAACGCATGCATATCTATTTATATTTAGTTTGGAAATTAAATATTTTTGGTTGCATGAGATGAATTCATTTCATTACATTTCAAGTCACAAAATTTACGAAACTCTACGAATTATAACATAACACAAAAAAAATACAATAAAAAGAACAGACAACTGAAAAAGAAATGGAAAAACATAAAATACAGAAAATACAAACACAACAACAACAACAATAACAAAAAGCATGAACATGACAGAGAAACGAAAGGGAAATGATAGATAAATAGAAAGTAAAGCTTGGCAATCAAGGATATGTAAAGAATACATACATACACACACACACACACACACGTATCCACACATACATAAAAGCGTAGCAGATTTAGAGGTTTAAATTTTAAATGATTAGAATGGGCAGAAGAATTAAAAGAATCGAAAGAATTGGTAAAATCACAAAAGAGAGAAAAAAGTGGTAGCAAAAGTAACAAACAACAATTACAACAACAACATATTATCAAGAGCAATTTATCACACTCGAACTCTAACTCAACCAACCATTTGAATGCAATTATTTTGTCATCGTACGTTTCCTTAATTGAATATTCAAATGTGACGCAACAACAATAGCAAAAGAAGAAGAAGAAGAAGAAGAAGAAAATCATGTACTTTTGTTTTAAGTTGTTAACAATTATCGTCACATATGCAAATACACACACACATGCACACACAAACGCACACAAATATATATATAAAAATTTGACTTGAAAAAGGGGAAAAACCGAATGCGGTCAATTTTAGAAAGGAGGTTCTGAATTTTGTTTTGATATCTAGTTTTCAACAAATACATCATTTTAACTGTAACTCACACTCACTTGTTGCCTCATTCTCTTCTCTCAATCTCTAACTCTTCTTCTCTTCTTCACTCCATTCCCTCTCTCTCTCTCTCTCTCTCTCTCTCTCTCTCTCTTACTCTCTATGTGTAGATATAGCTATCTCCATTTTTCTTTACATCGATTATTTATACTTTGTACGTTCCAGAATGAGGCGCTCTCAACAAAGCGTAACAAAAAACGACCCTAAAATAAAAGTGGCGAATCTACGAAATGAAGGATGGAAAGAGTCTACCCATTATTTCATCAAATGTCCATACATTCAATTTTTTGTATATATATCTATAAAAGTATATAGAAAAAAGCAAATCAAAAGAAACATCTAAATGAAATAAAAAGAAAAGTTAAGAGAAACAATTTTCGATGTCACAAATTTTTGCTTCTTCACACAAATTCATTTCAATATCAAAATACAAATATCATACATACAAGGCATACCAATACACTCAAACACACACACACACCCACATATACACATTTATTTTCGTGTATTTGTTGATGGCAATTGTTAAAAGTTCATTCTCCCATTTTGAATTCATTCGTTCAATCTCTCATTTATTTTAGCATTTCTTTTGCCTTCTGCTTATTCATTTATTTTACCATAAAACATATAGAAAAAGAAGAAGAATAAGAAGAAGAAGAATTGTGTATGTGGCATATGTGTATGTGTGTAAATGTGTGCATGTATATTTTTGTGAAAGTTTATCCAGTGAATATTTTTGTGTGTGTAGAAAAATGGACAGAGACATAGACAATAGATCATCGAATACACCACGCACCACAAATTTATATCGATTTATATGAGAAGACAATTTACCAACTAACCAACTCACCAATAACAATAACAATAACAATAACAATAAAAATAAAAATAACAAGAACAGCAATAACAATAGCGTTTGACAGCAATTTGTTTGAAAGGCCAAGCGTTCCCCTAATAACAACAAAAATTGTTATTAGACAATAATAATCGCGTTAAGGGAAGATTCGCTCACCACGACCGAACACCACGAACACCACGAACACCACGAACCCCAAGACCCACCATAACGCCAATGCCACAACACCATCACCATCACCATCACCATTAACTATCACGACTATTATTGATATTGTGGTTCAATTCAATTCTAAATTGTTCGTTTTAAATGACTTACTAAAACGGTCAAATCGAAAAGCAAAAGTGAGAGTGAGAGCGGAAGCGAGTGGTTGGTTTGGCAACTTGGTTAATGTATAATCGAAAAGGTTGAAGGAATAAATCTCAGTCATTTGTAACGTATCATTGTTGCGTGACAATTTTGTATCCAGCAAACTTTTTTTTGTTTCTTACCAACTTTTCCTCTCAATCTTAATTTTTATCCCTTTTTTTAACGATTTATTTATTTGTTAAAGTTTCCAAACTATGCAATAAAATTATTATTATTATAAAAAAATCTTTCTGTTAAATTTGTATATTTCATAAAAAATTTGCAATGAAAATATTAAAAATATGCCTTTGAGTTTATGTGGAATTTATGGCATAACGATTTGAAAAAAATATTTCTAAAAAAGTAGAAAAAACCTTTCTTCTTTTTTCTATAAATATTGAAAAAGTTTAATTTAAAGTGTGGCTGAAAATTTATATGAACCATTTTCTTTTAGACGATTGCTTGTCATAGATATATGAAAAGAGATTCTGCCGGATTGAATGAAAAGAGGATCAGGAATGGTCTCAAAAGTTTAGATTTGAGTTTTAATGTAACTTCTATTTATTTATAGAATTTTCAAGAAACGTAGATCGAAATTTTGAATGCCTTTTAGCAGAATCTAGACATACTTTTATATCCAAATGAGCAGGTGGCCATCACTTTCTATCAATAACGTTTCATTTACAAATAAATTTTCCATATAAATGAACAATTTTTCTAATCCAAAGGCACCAAAACATGTTTCAGTCTATTCAGAATTTTATACAAAATTTTGATATCGATATTTGAAGAAATTTCTTTCAAACGTTACAATCACAATACTTAATTTAACATACCCCCTAAAACGAATGATGTAACATGAAAAAAAATAGAGAAAACAAAATTAGGTATAATTGTCACTCAAAACATTTTAAAATCAATGGCATGAACGCGCAAAGCAACTGGGTAGGAGTCAATTTAAAAGAAAAGGAGGAAAGAAGAATGACATTTATTGTAATTTTATTACAAATTCATTTTTATATTCTATTAGTTTTCACATAAATATGTCAATCATTGTTAACTGGATAAAAGGAGTACTTTTCAAAATTATGCAATAGGAATGCCCAAAATCATTCTAAATAATACTCGATAGTTGATTTTATATCATCATCATCATCATCATCATCATCATCATCATCATCCTCATCATTCTCATAAAAATCCGTTCAATTTAAAAAAAGGACTTAAGTAACATATGCTTGTTATCGTTGTTGTTGTTTTTGCTTTGTTTTTTATTTCTTATTTTGGATAGTTCTATTTTAATGCATTTATTTTGAAATGAAATAGAAACATGTTTATGTCAAGTAGTCATCAATTTGAGTAATGTCATGTGACATTTTTTTTTTGGCAACTTATTAACAAAGGAAAAATGGGGACACGCTCGCCTTTTTTTTTACTTGTTTTACTCATCTTTCTAACTTTTACTCTAATGGGATATAAAAAGTTATTTCTCTAAATGTGACCACCGAAAATTCCAGGCTAATTCGTTTTATTTAAATGGCTGTAAGGCTTTAAGAGTAATATCGAAAATTTGTTAGACCTTTGATCCGTATAAAGTTCTAAATTTAGGCTTTTTTAGCGTTCTAAATTCAAATGTTCTAGAAAAAATTGTTAGAATTATTGAAAATGCTATGCAAACCTCTGGACAAGATAAATTGATATATCTATTCCGATCTTTATAGGAAAATTATCCATACTAAAAATCGTCATGATAAATTTATCTAAATCGGCCACTTTAAATAAATTGATCACTAACTTTCGAACCAATAGTATTTTATGTTTATGGAATTAAATAATCGGAAATTTGGAACTGAATAGAAACGCAAAAGCACTTGAACCTGATTAAATCATAATTCCATTGAAAGTTCTTTCGGAAAGTTATCTCAATAAAACGAAATTTTTATATTCTTGGAAAATTTTTCATTTTTTATTTTGTTACGTACGATATGAAAAATTTTATGTACTTAAATTGGTAAAACTTCAAGTAAATTGCTTTAAGTGCACTTAAATAATAAAGCTGACTCCGCTCTATGAGACGCATTTATATCGATAGACTTTTTTAGTAAAGAGCATCAATTTTAAATGTATATAACTTTTTAACTTAACTTGAATGGTTTTCTTCTTCTTCTTCTTCTTCTTTCTAATATTTTGCTATAAAAAAATTAAGATCAATGAAACAAAACAGAGAACTGCATTTGGAAAAAATTCTAGGTTTTTTTTTCCCCATCTTTCTTAAAAAGTAACAATGAAATGCGGAAAACGAAGAAATCACCAAAGAATTTTATTAAGTTAGAATTTTGTTTGTAAGTAGAAGAAGAAGCGGACGAAAAAGATGCATCTAAATGAGAAATATTATGAAAATGTTTTGCTCCTTTTTTTTTTTGAGTTGCCTTAGTTTGATAACGATAACAATAATAAAATTAATAATGTTGTTGTTGTTGTTGTTGTTGTTGCAGTTTATCATTGTAATATTTGTAAATTTCATTATGATTGGATTTTACTTTACAAAAATAATAAAAGAAAAGCCAAACGCAAACAAATACACGAACGTGTAAATAAGTAAAAACAAAACGCGTCAAGTTTTTCATTGAAAATAATAATGTAATAATCAAAAAGAAAAAAAAACAATCGAAAACAAAATGAAAAAACATCAAACTGGAAAGAGAAATGGAATACAACAACACTAAACTTTCATAAAACTTTTGACTATTGAATAAACATCAAGAGTCTCAAAAGACAACTCAAGAATATTAATAAAAATAAAATTGCATGATTTCTCATTTGAGTTCTTCTTCTTCCCCTTTTTAAATTGAGCTTCTACATTTTCTTAGTTTACTTATTTCTTTTTCTTTTCTTTATACTTTCTTTGTTCTTTGTACGTTGTTTCTTGTTTTAGTCTGTTCTGTGTTCTGCTGTGCTCTGTTTTGTTTTGTTTTATTTTGCTTTTCATTTTCTTTTTTTTTTTTTTTAGTGAACAAAATGCAATACATACGAAGTAATGTCCGGCAACATAACACGTACAACAAAATGACACGTCCAGTAAATGAAATATAAAATAAAAACTTAAGTAAAAGAAAAACAAAACAAAGTAGAAACAAAGAAGAAGAAGAAACATAAAAATTGAACTGTAGTATACAAAAAAAAAAAAAAAAAAAAAAACAAGTTAAAGATAAAGTAAACGACAAAATAGTTGAAGAATAAGAGTGTAAAAAAGAGATAAAAAGTAAAGGCTTCAAATAATGCAAAGCAAAAAACCAAAAAAAAAAGAAAAAGAAAAAACATAACAAAACATTTGAAGCAACATGCGTGAGTTTTTTTTTCTTTTTTCCAACAGCCATAGCAAAAGTTATTAAAACTTTGTAATTACCACCAAGAGAAACTCCGGCACTTTAACTTAAAATGTAAAAAGTAATTTCGTGATTTTTCATTTCATACGAAAATATTTTTTCTTTTTTTATTCTTATTTTGGTTTTTTTTTTCATTCTTTAGTTTAAGATTTTTCATATAATTTAATTATTCTATAAATATTGATAAAAAATAAACTAAATAAGTAAAAATGTTATAGTGAATTCAAGGGGACTCTTAAATATCCCAATGGGATCGAGGCTTAAAGTGAATGGGATAATTTTTAAAGACTCCCCGCCATCTAAGAATTCTTTAAGATCGTACTTTTGTTTTTCCTTTTTTTTTTTTTGAAGCAACTTTTTTTTGAAAAAAGTGTTTGTTGTTTTGAAGATAACTTTAACAAAAGTCCGTTCCAAAATGTCAATTTTAATGGACTAAATTTGTGTGCTAAATTTACCACGTTCGAGCCAAATTGTAAGAATTCTTTGTTTATAAATTTCTTGGAATTGATTTTTTTTTTCAATTTTGTAAACATTTGGACTCATTTTCTAAATTTTTGAATCGCATTAGACGAAGTGTAGTAGATTTAATGGACAATTTAGATTGTGTAGAACTTTTTCAATTGCTAAGAAAATAATCTTAAATAAAATTTGAGCGTGCTTGAAATAATTAAGAAAAGAATGCAATTCCCTTAAACACGAAAATTAAACAAATATTTAAAAATATTACAAAATTTATAATTGATCGATATTTATTAGCAAAATTTAAGAATTTGAATCAATTTTATTTTTCACTTTGAAATCCAAGGTAGTAATTTGATTTTTTCGTAACATGTTTGCCTTTCGAAGCAAAAATCTAGCAGATACTGTAAAAGACTTTTAATTCGAAGACTCTTATTAGGAAAATAGAATACTTAAATGAAATGTTACTTTCAAAAAGTGGTGAAACTAAAACCTATTAAATCCTAAGATGTATAAAAATGTTCTTAGCATGTTTGCGCCCAAAAAAAAAATTCAATTGGAAGCAATCTAAACTATTTTGATAACTTAAAAGCCTTTTATTGGTTCTTCGTTCGTTTTGATTAACAAATTAAGACAATACCGTTCCATGATCGACTTTTAGCTTTGGCTTTCCTCGAAAATCTAAGAATTAAGCAGTCTTTGAAAACTAAGAATATAAATAACAGACGCAGGGCTCTTTCAGAAGCAGGTTCTAATCAAAATTGCGAGGACTATTGAATTTATTGAGTAAGAAGAGAATACATTTCCTACAGAAGGCTTTAGCAAAGTTTTACAAAAAACCAATTTAATGTTTTATGGTTGTTAAACATATTCCCGTTCATATTTGATTTTTTCATAGTTACGTACAAATTTTATTGATCCATATTTTATGGATCAATTTATAGAGCCTTTAAGGTTTCATTCTTACTATTGCAAGATATATTTCAAAATTATATGCGATGCATGTAAATAGTGAGTAGATTAACCAGAGATTATTTCTACAAAATATTAAAATTCTAGAGTTTTAAAAAAAATATCTGAATGAAAGTAGAATAATTATACAAAATATAAATAAAATATTTAAATATGCATATATTTGTAAAAATGTATGTTACAAAAGAATTTTCATTTATATAGAAATTTCATTCTTAGTTTGAATTATATTTTGGTACTTGTGAGTACCTATAGACAATTGACTAACACAAGCACAAACATCAAGAAAGCAAGTCCAGGTTTATTAAGCAAATAAAGAGAAATTGCATTGAATTGAGGAGGGCGATTTTTTTTTCTTCTTCAATTTGTAACACTATTCATACATATGCCCAACAAAAAAAAAAAAAGACATACACACACACACACGCACATACATGCATACATACATATGTATGTACCTATTCAATGCATCGTATAAAGCTTCTTGGGTTTGTTAGGAAAAGTAGCCTCTTGAACGTTAGAAGTAGAGAAAAAAAAAAGCAGGCAAAATAAATTTAAAATAAAAATAAATGAAAATATTATAATCGCTTGAAGCTGATCTCTAAGCACACTACATCATTTCATTTAATAAAGATAATAAAGTTAAGAATATAGAAAATTAATTTGAAAGAAGTTTAAAAGAAAGTTGAGAAAATAGACCGCTCCAGAGGAAATTTATTAATGAAATGAAACATTATATCGAAAGCGGATAAAGGAAATTAATCAAAATAGATCTTTCTTTAGATTGAAATATTATTCTTAAGTAAATTTTATCCAAAAGCAGATCTCAAAGTTGGCTTCCATAATAAATCGATTCAAATCGAATCAGAGAAATAATTCTGAATCAAAGAGGTTGAGTACATTTCTCTAATGTTAGATCTTCTGAATGTTACAAATATTCATAAAAAATATAAAATGCCAAAAATTTTACAAAATACAATAAATCTAAATAACAAAGAATTATGCTTCAGTTTTATTTTGCATACATATGATATGCTTATTATATATATAAATATTTATATGTGTATGTTTCATTTGATAGTATAAATGGCATATTATTTGGCATTGTATTGGATTGCAAGCAAAATAAAATTGAAAAGTATGAAAAAAGAAAAGAATGAAAAGTATGAGATTTTTCTACTTGACTTTTTGGAAATTTCAAATAATAGCAATGAGATAGAAAAAGAAATAGAGTAAGAGAGATAAAGAAATTTGCTTTAAAATCATATCGAGGATGTGAAGTGAAGGCGCTGCCTAAGACTCTATCAAAAATAAAATTATTTGGATGTTAATCAAATATGAAGCTTTAAGATTTGATTGATTGTTCTATTAAAAAAAAAGGGTTGGCATTTGTAAAGGTTCTTAGAAGGCTTTTAAAATGAAAACACAAAACTTTTACAATCGAAACATGCAGCGTTGCATTTTGTATACACAATTCCCCATAAAATGAAGAAAAGTTAATAAGAAGAATGTGCTTATGAAGAAATTTATCACTCAAATATAAATGTAGGGTAATTCAATAAGAGAATCAAGCAGGTAGAGTCAAGAAATAATGAAAATAAAATCTACAGAATCAATTTCAAATTGATTGTTGCTTATATAACACTTGGACACTTATTCATGGCGTTTGTAATCGTTTGTAACCCACTTTGATGATGATGATGCTAATGCATATTTTTGTTTGTATTGAATGCCATGATAAAGTAGCAGCCCATTAGAAAAAAAGAGTCCTTTCTCCAATGATTTACAAAAGTTTATTGAAAGATATTCTCTAATTATTTCAAATCTAATTTTATTGTTTTATATTTGCAGTTTATTATAGTTCTATGAATTTTTAAAGACTTTTCAAGCATTCTCCATTTTCGTGGGCTTTTTTTTTTTGAATTTTTCTATTTACATTTGGCTTTGCTTTTCTTATTTGATTTTGTCATACTTATTTTTCTTCCTTCTTTTTTTTTCCTTTGGATATATTATACGTACATACCACACACGCACACATACACATTAAAAAATTTCTATCATTATTCATTAATTTTTTCACATATTTCATCGCTTTATCCAGGAACTGTATGATCCTATTGAATTCGTACATTTTCATTTTTATTTTTATGTATGCATGTGTGTTGATATGTGTACACCTATACAGATGGCACGTTTTTATTATTTTTGTATTAAATGGATTTATAATGACATTGGTACGTGTTTGATTATCACTTAAAAAAATATTTTATACTATTTCTTTGACTTTTTCGCTCTCACCTCAACTTTTATTAGTTTTAAAAATCAAATAATATCTAAAAAAATCTTATAAATGATCTTGGACAGCTCTTAAAGGCTTTACATTGCCTAACATAAATTAAAACTCACAGAAATGAATCTAAAATTAAAAAAGCGTAGTAAACATTTTTGAAAGAAGTGCAAAATTTTCTGTTATATGAGGAGAGATTTTTAAATATGGACCGATCTAGTCTAAATTTTACATACAAATTTAGTGAGTACAAATAATTACTGGGCACTAATTTTCATAGAAAAATATCCAAAATATTTAAATTTCTTTCATACAACGACTAATTAAGAAATAGTCCGCTCTATGGAAGAGAAATCGTGGAAATCGCCCACTAATGCTTAGACCAACAGACGCCTGTACACTAAATTTCTTGGTCATCTAATGAAAATTTTGAACTTTAACTAAAATATGACACTTGCACAGATACACTACAGACATGAAGCACTTGCGAAAGTTGACCAAATAAAGATCGATCTGCATAAGTAAAAGAAGCTCGGCCATATAAATTTTTTATGCCTTACATTTGGACCTGGAGTTTTAAGATTTAAAAAAAGATTAATATTGCTAGGATGGAAAGAGAAAGAAATAGATACAAAGAGAGATAGAGACAGAACTATTAAGCATATTTTAATTCCTAGAAAATTCAAGTGATTCGATTTTGAAATTTTTATCACCTCTTTTAGATTTTTTTCTTTCTACTTTTCGATAACAAAAAAAATGTCCTTTCTTTCATTTCGTATCTTTTTATAACTTCAGATAACATGAAAATGAATAAAATAAAAACTATAAAGTTTTCAAGGTCTTTGTTAACAAAAAAAAAAATAAAAATGAAAAAACAAATCTGGTGTGAAAAAAAATCTCAATGCTCCGTTTCAAATACACTTGACTTGGTGAGTGAGTGTTAAAAATATTATTATTATTATTATTATTCGCTTTATTTTTATATTTTTCTCCCCCACTTTTTTTTGTTTTTCTCATTTTTTCGTTTTAGATTTCTGTGATTGTGATTGTGAAAATTGTGATTAAGAATCTTTTTGTTGTTGATGTTTTTTATAACATTTTTTTGGCATTAAAGTTTTTTCATGTTGAAAGATAATATTTAATTGAAAAGTTTTTCCAAATTTTAATTTTTATCTAAGCTTGCTTTTAAATTTCAAAAAAAAAAATTATCTCAATTCTGAAACTTTTGATTTTTTCCCGCATCAAATTTAAACAAAATTCATAAAAAAATGCAACATATAATATTTGATTTGTAATGATTCTAAGGAATTTTAATCACATCGATTTGACAAAAAAAAATTAAAAAATAGCCATAAATAAGAATTTTGTGATATTTTTATATCATGCGAGAAACTAAAAAAAGTAAAATTTATTGACAAGAGCAAAGAATTGTGAAAGATCGATCAATCTTCAGGCTTAAGAATTTGAAGAGAATCTCAAATGAGAACTTTAGAAAGCCGAAGTGAATCGAAATCCCGACGTGTCTTCGCTTACTTAGAATTTGTACAAATGTAATTACGATTTAGAAAAATTTTTCATAAATTTGACTATCTTTTTAACATTCGATTCCGATTTACGTAAAGCTTAAATGTTTGTCCATTTGGCACTAATAAATTGCAATTTTAAAAGCTAAATTGCGATCCAAATCGTTTAATTTATCGTTTAATTTATCTAATCAAACTTAACGTTGATATTTTAACCTTCTTGATCGAGTGAAATTTAAAATTTCTTCACAAAGACCAGGAACCGAAAGGTTTATACAAATCAACCTAAAAAAGATGGAAAATGAAATGTTAAGACCTGGGTCTTCAAATGCTTGCAGAATCGTTTTAAAACGATTTCTAGAACGTTACTCATCGTACATTTTAGTAAACGATCTTTGCTTAAACGTGATTGAATTAAATTGAAAGGTACGTCCAAGTAACCTAAATTTATATATTAAAGTATTCTTATGCTTTCTCAATTAAAAGTCCAGTTTAATATTGAAAATGTGAAAGTGAATTCAATTCAATAAGATATAAAGCTGATCATCCATTAATTGCTCAGCTAAAATCCGAAAACAATTTTACAAAATTTCTTCTCTTATAAAAGGAACAAGTGAATGTAAACTTTTGAACTTGTTACGGTATAAACCAACTTTTCAAAGTTGCCTTTCTCTTTCAAACTATTTATTAAATACTCAAAATTTTAAAGTCTAAATTAAATATTTATTATAGAATAGAAAACTTTTATACATTCAAGTCAAATGGTTAGTATTTTTAAGCAAGAAAAAATAAAAGAGAGAAGACTTAACGCTGGCGGCCAAATAAAGAAATTCAATAAAAGTGTTAGCCTGGAGAACAAAAACAAAGAAAAAACTAAAAAAGAAAAACAAAAAAAGCACTACAAACAGAAAAATTATTTAAAGAAAAAAACAGAGAAGAGTAAAATTGATGAAAGGAAACGATATAAATACAACAAATACAACAGATGACGGAAAGTCTAAGAACAAAAGAGGAAAAAGTAAATAAGTTAAATGAAGTAAACAGAAAAAAAAAACTCCAGAAAAAATGATCTTTCATAATTTTAGATTTGGCCCTTCTTACAAAGGAAATTGAGTTGAAACTTTTACTTTTTTAGCTTTCTTTTGACATCATAAAAAAGAAAAAGGAAAATATATGAGCAAAAATGCAAGAAGACCGGTCCTAAATTTTAGTTAGAGCAGAAACAAAAAAAAAACAAAAAAGCAAAAAAAAATATTTTAATATAACAATCATAATATAACAATCATCCAGACGGATATTGGTTTGCGGGAAATAGTTAGATGGAAAAAAAGCCAATAAAATGCATGCAATGAAGAATGAGAGAAATGCAATGAAGAGAGAGAATGAGAGATACAGTTAGAGAGACAGAATTAAAGCTTACGTGTCGTTTGTCTGAAGTGAAAGTTAAGTGAACTAATAAAATCGCCGCAAGTGAAAAGAGATAAAGACCAATAATAATAATAATAATAATAATAATAATAATAACACAATAGCAACAACAACAACAATTATAATAATCAATTTTGTTATTACTAAGAGAGCAGAACAGAACAGAACAGAATAGAAAAGCAAAGCATAAATGAAATGAAAGAGAACAAACCAAAATAATCAAAAAAAAAAAAAAAGAAAAACGAAAGAGCTCGAAAAAATACGACTCTTGTTTATCAACCAACAAAAATAAATATTAAAAAATCATTTAATGCTATTGAATATTTAAAGAAAAAGTTTTTTGAGTAGAAGAATAACAATAGCAACAACAGTAACAACGAAAATAACAGGCAGGAAGGAAGATAATAAAAAAAAATGCATGACAAATGAGTTAGATTGTTTGAAAAATGTTTCCGTTTCTTGCCAAATTAATTTCTGTGGGGTATTTTTTCACAAAACCAATTTCACGCTTAAGATTTTCATATTTAAAATATTTGTTGATGTAGCGAGACTACACCAGTGGAAAACTTTGTCTAATTGAATTTTTTTGTCTAGAAAGCGAAAAGGCAACATTTTCAATACATTTCGCTTTATTATAATTGAAATGGTACAAATAAGATCCAAGTAAGGAAAAAAAAACAAATCAATTTGCATGGAGAAGATGACTCAATGCCGAAAAGATTTACAACATCTCGAGTTATGTTGAAGAAGCTTCACAAACAGAAAGGCCAGTTGTTATCATTGAAATCCCAATAAAATGGCGAATAAAAACTTCGGATGGAGTTAAGAGGTCTAATTTGCAAACAATCGATTATTCGTGATTATAAATTAATATTCCCAAAAAAAAAACTGATTATTAAAAGAAAAAAGAAATAAATTATGGAGTAATTTTTTCAAGAATTATTTGTTTTGAGGAAGTTTGAAGAGCCGCATTATTCAAAAGTAGAGAGTAAAACGCTCAAGTCTAAAGTCATGACATTGAATTTTTCTTGCTTCGTTTGAATATATTTATTTTGTGATAGACAGAATTTCTGTTGCAGACATTTAACGGCAAACAAAAGGAATTATTTATAGGAAAAATGAATTTGAGTGAATTTTCACTTTGAAGAAAAATTCGAAAAAAAAAGTTTAAAAAAAGGGGGGAAAATACTTACAGTTGTTAAGACGAAGGGTAACTGGAAATAAGTTGAGGGTTGTGATATTATAGAAAAGTTAAAAAGTAGCATGAAGGAAAAGAAATCGAACGTTTTTTTTTGACACATACAAAAAAGCATCTTTAATAATAAAATGCCTGGAGGTTTTAACTTAAAATGTATGATAAGAAATCTGTTATGATATTTTGAAAAACACATAAAAATATATTGAACTTTTATTATTTTATTTAATTTTATTTTACTTTTTTTATTAAATAAAATCGATTTAGTTTTTTGCAATATTTGTATGCTCCAAAAAAAAAAAAAAGCAAGCGCTAAAGGTGACAATTTATTGCCATATGATTAATAGAAATATTGAGGCATAAACTGAATCTTTTTGAACATCAAATAAAATGAAGACAAACAGACGCAACAGTTTTGATTTTATAAATCTACTTTTTGCTCAAATTTTAATTCAGTTTAATGTTAATGGAAATGCGCCAACAATCAAATCACTGCCAACCATTAAAAAAAAAAAGTATATAAGAGGAAGAAGTTTTGGACACTTTTGGTATAAGTTGGAAACCCTGCAGCTTTAAATTATTGGAAAATTAATTTGTTTTCTGATATTTTTTTTTTGCTTTCAAAAAATATTTATACTGAGTATGGAGCAAAAATTGATTACACTTATTGTATCATTATATATGGCTGGCATCATCACATTTCAATTCATCTTTTGAATTGTAATGAAATGATAGACAATAAAGAAAAACTGTACAAAAAACAGAATTGATTTTTTTTTTGGTTAATGAATTTTTTAATTACATCCGCTAAATTAAACACTTCAATTCATATCAGATTTTAAATACGTGAAAAAGGGAAAAGAGAAAGAGAAAGAGATAGAAAATGGTTTACAAAGTGGAATAAAGACAGTGACATTAATTTTAAGGGAAACCTATAACTCTAAACTCTAACCTTAAACACTTAACCTTTAAAATCAAAAAAAAATTCATGTAAATTGTGGTTTGATTTTTTCTATGCTTTTGACATTTTTGAAAATGGAAGAGTTAGAAACTTAGGTTTTAGGTAGAAAAAGGCACTTGGGATGCGTTTTTCCAAGCCTAAAAAATTCTAACTTTTAAACGAATTTGCAAAATTTATTAAAGTAAACAAAAAACCTACAAAAATCCGAAAGTTACACGGTTTGATTGTCTGAGCGCCTTACAGAAATCTGAAATTACTTGAAAAAGTGCTTTTAAAGCGTCATGATTTCCGTAATAATTGATAGATCAGTTTGAAATTCTTCTTAGGGTTACAAGTATTTCCGCAATATTATAACACGCTTTGATGACGTAGATTCCAAAACCCAAAAACTCCAAAAGTACTGCTATAAATTAAAAAAGATATTCATTGTCCAAACCCAAATTTTACGAGCTACATTTTGCACAGTTAACCATTAAAAATTTAATAAAAAAAACCAATAAAATGATTGGCTATTTTATGATACTAAGAGATCATAAAATGTTCTTTCTGGTATTGGAATTGTATTTCAGAATCTGTCATAGACTTTTTCTGAAAGATTCAGAAAAAATTCCTAAAAATGAAGAATATCGGGCCATTTTACGTTACACTTTATATGAAAAAACTTCTATATTTTCAATCAAGCGAAATTTTTGGAGAAAGCAAACTTTTCCAATCACCAACATATAAAAACACTAATCGATATAGACCAACAAAATTGTATAGATTTAAACAATTTAGGTTAAATTTAAAATTTAGGATTTAACATTTTATTTTAGAGAATTAGTTTAGTTTAGAAGAAATAAAATCTGTAGAGATATAAAATTTCACTTACCCTTAGCTTTAATGGGATCTCTTGATATTCTCTTGATATTCTGTTACATAAAAAGTTTGCATAATACTGTAAATCTCTTTTGTAACTGTTGTGCTCTCAAATTTTTCTTTACAAAAGAGGAGAAACTTATCTCTACTTTTAATTTGATCATTCTCGCTGTTAATAAAAGCACTGCACATCATGCATTACACACGCACACACATTATGCTTATATTGAACGTAAGAAAACGAATGCTTTGTGCACGAATTTTTTAACATTTGACTTCGTGATCGTTTAATTTAGTTTAATATAAATCAATTTAATGCGATTTCCGCCATGACACTTATTTTTTCTTTTCTTTAAGAAGAATAATAAAAATTATAAAAACGATTTGCACAAAAGCATTTGTTGCGATTAGAAAATAACAAAATTAATGAATATCAGAACACTTTTTTTTATATTTATGCTTTTACATATTTGCATTTTTGGCCTCTGCTTTTTTTGCTGCATTTTTCATTTCTCTGCACAAATTTTTATTCTCTAAATTATTGAATTTCACAACAATTATTTATCAAACATTGATGCGATTAAATATCGATATTTTTGCAAATTTTTTCCAGACATTTGAACCATTTTTCATCACTTTAAAGAAAGTTTCTTTTTTTTTCTCTTGGTTTTTTTTTCTTACTTAAATTAAAGCCTTCTGCGCACTTTGATATTTACAACAATCCCACTAAAACGTTTCTTTTGAACTGCCAAATGCAATGCGGGGTATTTAAGGTAACAGGTATGACATTCATATGCGTGCATAAATCTCTTTTGTAACTGTATCAAGCAAAGCAACCGTCTTAAAATTGACTTTTTGCTCTCAAATTTTTCTTTACAAAAGAGGAGAAACTTATCTCTACTTTTAATTTGTCAATTCTCGCTCTTAATGAAAGCTCCCAAATGCGCGATTACATATGCACTGCACATCATGCATTACACACGCACACACATTATGCTTATATTGAACGTAAGAAAACGAATGCTTTGTGCACGAATTTTTTAACATTTGACTTCGTGATCGTTTAATTTAGTGTAATATAAATCAATTTAATGCGATTTCCGCCATGACACTTATTTTTTCTTTTCTTTAAGAAGAATAATAAAAATTATAAAAACGATTTGCACAAAAACATTTGTTGCGATTAGAAAATAACAAAATTAATGAATATCAGAACACTTTTTTTTATATTTATGCTTTTACATATTTGCATTTTTAGCCTCTACTTTTTTTTCTGCATTTTTCATTTCTCTGCACAAATTTTTATTCTCTAAATTATTGAATTTCACAACAATTATTAATCAAATATTGATGCGATTAAATATCGATATTTTTGCAAATTTTTTCCAGACATTTGAATCATTTTTCATCACTTTAAAGAAAGTTTCTTTTTTTTCTCTTGGTTTTTTTTTTCTTACTTAAATTAAAGCCTTCTGCGCACTTTGATATTTACAACAATCCCACTAAAACGTTTCTTTTGAACTGCCAAATGCAATGCGGGGTATTTTAAGTAACAGGTATGACATTCATATGCGTGCGTGTTCATGTGTATATTTCACACTCAATATAAATGAAGGGGAAATCTTAAAGAGCGTAATTAGAGCACGCTTAAGCTTATAAAGACATTTCTCAGTTAGTTGTTTTTTTATATTTTATTAGAAAGAGTTTGTAGAAATGGAATTATACTCTTAATTGATGCAAAAGTCAGGATAAATTGTTTATGCGTCATTATCTTGAGAATTGTATTTTGGTGGAAAATTTTATGTAAAAATTTAATGTAAATTTCATTCAGATTTCAATAATTTTGATTTCTTCAGTTTAATTGAAAATTAAGCTTCCACTTCATACAGAAATTGTTGGATTCTAAATAAACGTTAGTTTTCTCTTTCTATATCCCTTTAAAAATTTAATGAGGAAGAAGAAGAAGAAAATGATTAACTATTTGCGATTTTTATAAATGAAACAAATATTCATTTCTTCCATAAGAGAGAAGAAGAAGAAGTGAAGTCCAAAGAGAAATGTAGGCAGTAATTTTATAAATTTTATTTTTTACATATACTAAAAGGAGCAATTAGGCCTCTCTTGTTTCTAGTTTTAAACTATAAATCAATAAATGAAGTCTTCATTTAACATTTAATTTTATTTAGGTAAAAATCAATAAAAAGTGAAATTAAATTAGCAAAAATAAAGAAAATAAAAAAGAACGCACACACACACACACATTCATCAATTTCAATTTCATCTAAATACTAAGATATGTAAAAAATATAGTGAAAGCATAAATTGAAGTTGAAACATCACAAAAAAACACAATGAAATCAAAAAGAAAACAAATGAACATCAAAATGAAGCTTTTAACGCAGATTGACATTATTGTTATATCCATTAAGGTCAATAAATATATGTGCGTGTGTGTGTTCGATACAAAAAGCTGCTATTGGCATTTTATATTCTTATTGTTGTTCGTTTGCCTTGGCCAACATTTTCTATATAAATAAATGATAATTTTGTTCAATTAATGAAGCGCTCATTCTAAGGCTTTTAATACTAATGAAATAATTTCAATTTTGATTTAATTTCTGATAAAACATCTACACTAAACATTAATGCCAAACGGCAGGCTGGCCATAACGGAACAATTAAGTTCACTTAATTAAATAAAATACAAAAAAAAAGCAAGTGAAATGAATGGAATTTGAAAAAAGAACAGTGTTCTAGAGTGGCAGAGAGAGTGAGAGAATGAGAAAGAGTATTAAAGAGAGAAAAATTAAGGAATGAGAAAGAAAGGCTGAAATTAATAGTTAAATTCAAAAAAGATAGGAAAATAGTGTCGGTCAGAGTAGGAGAGCATGAGAAAGGGAGAGAGAGTAAAAGAGAACGAATTTGAGTAATAAAGGGGAAAAACTAGGGAATGTGAGAGAAAGGCAGAGCCAAGTAGATGAATAAAAAAAAAGACAGAGTGAGAGAAAGAGAAGGAGCGATAGAGATAGATAGAGATAAAGTGAAGGCAATAAATATGATAAAAAAGTCATCAATATCATTATTATGATTCATATCTCATCCGTATCAACGCTTTTTGTTACTTCACTACACAAAATTAACACAATTCTAATGTGAAAGTTTTCCCACCATAAAAATGAGAGTAAAAAGAACAACAATTATTATCGTTATTGTTGTTATTGTTGTTATCAGTAAATTTCTCTACATTTTATACAACATACGTTTATATATAAAAGGATACAATTTCAATGGGCACTTTGCTCCAGAGAGCACGTGACCATTTTACATTTTGTCTAGATTTCCTTCATCATTTTTCCTTTTTATTCTTCTCTTTTAAGTAATTTCATTTCTACATTAAAAGTTATATACAAAGTAAGTAAGTTTTCTTGTTCTCTGTTTTTCTTTTTATATATATATATATTTTTTTTGTATTTTTTAGAGTAAATAAAATGAGCTCACGTAATTTACTCTTAAGGTAAAAATATCCCTTTATAAAGAGACAATTTCAATAATTTTTTAATATAACAAGTATTTACGAATATTTAAAAAAAAAACTGTATTATTTAACTGTATTTATTAACTGTACAATACAATTCAAGAGAATTAACTGAAAGAATTATCATTAATGCAATGGAAGCTTAGAAAAGCATAACGAAATCTAATCACTGTAGGAAAAATGAATCTTGTGAACCGTAGATGCATTACGAACATTTTCCAAGTAAGCGAATCTGAATTTTTAAGAGCGATAAAAGTTCAGATAAAGTTCAGATTGATAGAAAATGAAATCATATTAAAGAAGACGTTTAAAGAAATTGGCTGGAAATTTCTTATTAAGTATTTTTTTAGTCGAGTGCAATTCAATTCCTTCAAGCTCTCCAAGCGATCTCTTAAACAAACAAGTCTGAATGGTGCTGAATAAAGAAAAGATAAGACTTGATTTCAGGCTATGTACAATTTTTCGTAAATTTAAGCCGAAGAAGAATTTGGTTGAGAAACTCGATAGAAATTCGGTAGAATTTGATAGAATTTGATTTTTTTTTCTTTTTTTAAATTTTTTTCCCTTTCTTGCTCTTTCTTTATAAGTTTGGTATCTTTTTTTTGGAGCTTTTTAATAAAATATAAAAATTAAAAAAAAATGGATAAATATGTTTTTAATTGAATTTTATTTCCTTGTGGAAGAAGAAGAATGTTTCTGTTTTTTGTATTAACAAAATAGCACAATCAAATTGAATAAACTATGAATTTTTATTGTTATTGATGCTGCCACTGCCACTGCTGCTGCCACTGCCGCTGCAGTTGTTGTTATTGTTGTTGTTGGTTTTTTTCTCTTGCTCTTTTTTTATATTTACAAAAAAAAACAACAATTCGAACAGGACGTTTTTACTTAACACAATAATTGCTAATGAATGAGAATGAACGGGAATCATCAAAACGAGCATAAAGGAAAAGCAACAAAAAAAAGCAAAATAAAAATAAAAATAAAAAAAGTGATAAACAGAAGGAAAGAAAGAAACAAGAAGAATATTAAATAGAAAATAAATAATAAATAGCACTCGTTTGCGGGGGTTTGGATGGGAGAGGGGGGGGGGGGGGAATACGTCTGTCTCCTTCAAACGAAACCCCTGAATGTGGTATCATTTCGATTCTACTTGTTTTTCCTTTCGTTTTGTTTTTTCTTTTTTGTATGTGTGTATGTGTGTATGCATTTTGTATACAACACGTAAATATAATTAAATTTGGCAACTTTTTTCTGTTTTATTTTTTGCCCATTTTTTCTTGTTCTTGTTGTTTTCTATTGTTTTATTTCCAGATGACATTTTCATGACATTTTGTGAGATGTTATGACGATGATAATTTTTTTGTTTTTGTCGTTATTGTTGTAATGATGTAATGTTGTTGCATTATTATGACGTCCTTTATGGAAAATGTGTTAAGGGAAAACATTAGCAATAATAATAATAATAATAACAACAACAACAAAAACAACAAAAATAGCAGCAATAAAAACAATCAAAACAATTTCCAAGGGTGGCAATTACTTAGAAAAGTGTTTATTCATCATTATTTGAAGCGACGTGTGCCATGTATGTGCGTCTCGATGATGCTGATGATGATGATAATGATGATGATCATAATGACGCCAATAATAACAATAATATAAATTAGATTGTTATAAAGAATTGTTGTAAAAAAAACCAGACGGACCCAAGGACACGCTGAAAATAGGGGTGCGTACTTGCTTTAATGATGAAATTTAATTTAAACGTTTTCAATTTTTATTTGACTCTTGAAATTATTATCCAAATTATCAAATGAGTTACTATTTCAAAAATTTATATCCTTTATGGCATAAGAAATTAAAGATATTGAAGTTTGACACTTAAAAATTTAGATTTATTTGGACTTTTAATTCTATGTAATAAAAAAAAAAATGGGAAAAATAAAACCTCAAACATGGAAAATTCTAACATTCATTGATTTAAATATTTGAACTAAAAAATTTTTAATTAGAGATTTGCCATAAATGTTTTTATTTATAAAGAAGAAATGATCGAATGATCAATTTTTCGAAGCTTTAATTTATGCCAATAAAATGATGATCTTTTCAAGCATTTTGGTACTGGCAACTTTCATCTGATGGCCGTTTAAGTAACTTGTCCAAAACTCACCATAAACATTTTATTGGCAAAGTTATTAACAGTTTTATGCTGCTTTCAAAACTGTCAACTTGAGTGCTATATTTTTCATGGCCCTAATTTTAATATGACAAAATAATTTTAGACGGAAAAGTCATGCAAGTCCATACGTCACAGATATTCATAGATTTGCCATAAATTTAAGAGGTTTCGTGAAGTAATTTTTTATGGTATAAAAATGTTAATTAATGTTGCACTTATTGTTCGAACTTTGGTTGGGCTCGTAAATGCAGGGCATTCTACAAATTCACAGATTTACTTCATGAGTATGACCCCAATTTTTATTTATCATGATGTAAAACATTTTGAATGTGATTTTGTTCGTAGCTTATTAATTAAAAGGAAACTTTGTACTTGACAAAAGGAGTAAAAATTATTCCGTCATTAAAAGTGATTATTTATCATGCGGAGCTATTTCATTACAAGAAAAAAAAGGGTGTCATTGGTTTTGTAATGTGATATGATACTTAGAAATGAAAGAAAATTATGATACATATAAATTTTGAATGTTTCATTTATCTGAAAAAAAAATGCCTTAAATTCATTAAAGAAGTTTCTGGCATTGAGTTTTAATAATTTACAATAATATGAAGGGTATGCGGAAAAGAATTAGTTGCTTATGTCTAAAGAGGGGAGAAAACAGCAGGCAGAGGAAGATGATAATTGAAAAAATTTCATTATAAAGTAAACTTTTTCATCCCTTTCATTAAATTGACTTTTAACGTTTCCTGTAATTATCCAAATCAAAAATTTCTTTTGAAAAATATCTTCCACATAATCTTTGTAACATTTTATCAATAATAACAAATAATGCAATTTATTCTATGAAATATATTTCAAAATGTTTTAGATGTCAAAGAATTATTTACATGCCTTTTCTACATAAGAATTTCTTACTCTATTATTATATCTTTGCCATATAATAAATATATTGAATATAACATCTCATGTATGTACTTTTCAAAATTAATAGTTTTCAAATTGTGTAAAATTAATACTTAATAGAATTACATTGTAATTTTCTCGAATATTGTTGTAAGGGAACAGTCGGACGCCTCGTTTTTCCCACACCAAATAATAATCACTCTTCTGCCCTTCTAAATCACACCTCATAGGAGTCCTGTTAGTCGCTGCGGTCTTTGACTGCGAGAGCGAGGTTAGAAGAGAGAGAGCTTTCATGTTCGATGATTTGATGTTTGTCATTAAAAGAGAGGAGAGGTGAAAATTATACAAGGAGATTCGTGATTTAGCATTCAAAGTGTGCAGGCATTCGTTGTTTGGGACGAAGACTATGCGTTCGTGTAAATTAGAAAATTAAGAGAATAGTAAAGAAAAAATTCATACCGAGAATCGAAAAGTACTTGAACAATTGTGAAATGAATTTCGATATAGATCTAAGAATTCCCAAGGCAAATTACAAGAAACAATCAATAAAATTATTATACTTGTCATTTAAACCAAAAATTCAAACGGTAAAACTAGTGATTATTGTTTTGTGCAATAATAAAACGCAAGTATTTAGGTAAGTGCGCGATCGTGCCAAAGGGACATTTAGAACATAGCTCTGCAATTTATTTGCAGTTTCTATTTACGAAATAATAGTTTTATACGCCCTTCAGAATGCAAGTTATGACTCAACTGAAAACCCAAAATCGAGGAGGTTGGCGCCGAGCGCCGAGCGCCGAGGACAACAAAGATGACGACTGAGGATGATAGTGAAATTAATTAGATCTCAGCTCTGGAATTTATAACGAGCTCTCAAAGTTATGAAATAATTTTATATGCCCATAGGAATAAAAAAAATAAGGACCCGATACACATTTCGATCCAAAGATGTTAGCGAAAATGTAATTTATATATGTGAGGATAAACGAGCCTATGAATACCTAAAATTCCATTTATGATATGAAAACAGGCAAGTAGATCCATGGGCCCATTCAATGGAGAATTTTGTGAACATTTACCCAGCAAATATTTTTTATAAATTCAAAAAAATATATATTTTCTAGAATTTTCTAGACTAAATTTATTCTAAATATGAACACCTCGATCTAAACACAAGATAAGAAATTAAGCAACTGAAAATGTAGATAAAAAATTACAATGAAATTAGAAGCATAATTGGGTGAGCAACAAATTTAATCCAAACTATTTGAATGTTTACTTTTATATATTTTAAATTTTTAAAAATTTTATTTAGAAGTGCCTAGATAAAATTCATAAGAGATATATGTATTTTATTATAGAAATTTGAATTTATTTGAAGTTCTAACAAAATTGCATGCAGTTTGAAAGATTTTAACCCATAAAAAGTAAAATTAAAAAATCCGTAGAAAAATTTTGTCACCTTCGAAACGTTACTCTTTAAATTAGGAAAAAAAAGCAGAAAGTGAGCAAATAGAAATTAAACATACTTAATGACCATATTTTCATTCATAATATAAACGGATTGTTCAATAAAGTTTAAATTATTGCATAATGAAAAAACAAATTAATGAAAAAGTAGAAAAAGTTATAAGTTTTGTCCATCTCTATCTTTTAATCAAAAACTTCGCTAATATCACACCACTTCTATGTAACGGTATCTCTCTTCCTGTCTATAACTAACATATCTTTGCTCTCTGCCTTTTCATATGGATCTCTCTACCTTCCTATTTCTCTCACTACACTTATCACAAACAATTCTCTTTAGTGTATAAAGCAAAAAAAAAAAACAATAAAAGAGTGCAGTGGAAGAAGATGAGTGAGAAGAAGAAGAATATATACGTTTTACAAGATATTTGGATAATAAATTTCAAAACAATTTCGAGACGACGACGTAACAACAACAATAGCAACACTTTTACAGTGACAACATATTTTCATAACCAATTTAATGATAAAATTTGAAACGTGCAACAAACACAAAAACACCAAACCAATATAAAAACAAACATTGGTGTAAAATGAGTACAAAGAAAAAAGGAAGAAGATTTAAAACAATAAAAAGTTGACAACAAAAGAGAGAAAATATGAAAGAAGAAAAGGCAAAGTACTGAAAAAGAAACAAACGAACCTTACCAAAATGACAAACGATTTACTTTTTTGAGTAAGAATTTCACAAAGTAACCCAAAACCCAAAACATGCATGTATACATACATACATATATACATATACAGATACTTTTACGCAAACATGTGCAAAACATGTAGAGTAATATGAAAAATATAAGAGAACGCCAAAATACAAATCCAAATACAAATGGAAATGAACGAATGAATGTAACAAAATATATACAGAACACAGATAAATATGCACACAAAATGTATGCAATTTATGTATATATGTTAATCTTATGTACAGAAACGATAACAACAATAGCGGCAGTAGTAACCGCAAGAAGATAAAGAGAACGAAGCAATGAAGAAAATTAGAAAATATTTTTGTTATTATTATTGTCGCCTCTTTGGGTTACACATTACATACATACACAGATGCATACATACAAACGCACAGGCACCCTTATCGAATAAGGGAAAGAGAAAGAGACCGATAGATGGATGCGTCAGAGAAAAGGTGTTTGAAACATTTATGGCATAAAATATATTTGAGTGATTTTCTTATTTATCCGTTCTGCTCTAAATAATTTTTATTACAATTCATACAAACATACACATGCATAATAAATAAATTTTGTTAAGACCGTCTGACAAAGAGACAGAAAGCATAAAAAGAGAAAGAAATAAGAAAATTAATTCAAGTGAAATTTGTGAAATTTTTTCTTTGCAACAATTTTCTATATGGATCTATATGAATCTATGCATGTGTGTGTGTGTGTGTGTGTGTGTGTGTGTGTGTGTGTGCGTGTATGAATCTATGTCATATAAAAAAACAATTATGTAATATTTATGTTTATAAATTGTTTGAGTGAATCTTTCAAGTTGAAATTAAATTTTAAATTATGGTCACAACAAGAAAATCTCTGTTTAATCTCTAACTCTAAATAACTCTATCTCGCTTTGTCGCCAATGTTAGCAGATTCCCTGTGTCGTTGCTGCTTTTCTTCTTACTCTCTAAGATCTTAAAGTTGATGGCCCTTTTTTTTTTTAAATTTTTTTAAGTGTTTAATCGTGATTTTTTTTTGCATTGAAAATTTCAAAGTTTATTGGAACTTTGACCTTTAATGCCTTTTAAATGTGTTAAAGCAAAACAAATATAATTTCAGTTAAATTTGGGTCTTTGAAGATCGCCTTCTTTTGTATATATTTTCATTTCATTTTCATTAGGAAATTAATCGAAATTTTGCATTCCATTTAATTTAGGAATGTTATGTAAGGGGCGAACTTTTAGAAGCAATAATTGCAATGAAACAAATTCTAATGAGAGCATTAAAGTTTTATTGATGTAGTCAGCAACAATTTGCTGTCCAAATGATAATCACAATCTATGATAATGATGTAAGATTAGAATTAAATGTAATGGTGATAATGAAAATAATGATAATTATCATATCTATGATAGTGATAATTTCAATGATAATAATGTAAATGATAGTAATGATAAAAAAGCTGATTCTAATTATTCTCATCCAAATGATAATTATGTTGATGCGAGTGATAATACTAATGATGATAATTAGGTATATGATAATGATAATGGCCAATTGTAAATAATGACTATGATAACAGATGATGAAATTAATGATTGTGTTCATAATGAATTTAGAGTGGATAATAATACTAAAGATGAAGATGAAGAATGATAATAGTTAATTGATGATGATAATGATTTTATAGAGAATATTTATAATGATAATAATTGTACATAAAGTACAATTGTGATGATGATAAAGATGAAATAAATTAAAGTTGATAATAATGATAATAATATTTACAATAATGGCAAATTAAATGATTATGGACATCATAATTATGATGGCAATAGTAAATAATGATAAAGACTAATGATAAAGCTAAGAGATAATGATGATAATTGTGTTAATAGTTATGATGATGATGCTAATTAAATTTTGAAGAAATTTTTAGATAATAATGATGATAGCATTAAGAATGATGATGATGATGATGAATCGTTTTGTAATAATATGATAATTATTAATTTTTTATAATAATGAAAGTAATAAGAAGAAGACAATTTTTTAAAATTATTTATTTATAAATAAAATCTATAAAATGCAGGAAATTTTTAATGGCATTTAACAAATTTACATATTAATTTATTTATTATGTTAATGGGATCGATTTTAGATTTTAGTTCTACTTCATCTTCTCTTTCTTGGATTATTAGTTGAATTTTTCAGTTGATATTTAATCATTGAAAGTTTTTAAAATTTTACAATATTAATCAAACTGAAATGATGATTATCTAGGGTGGTTGTTGTTGTTGTTGTTGTTGGTATTGTTGTTGTTGTTGTTGTTCGTATTTTGTTATGTATTATTATTGGGGTAATTCTTTGTTAAAAATCAATTTAATTTATTTTTACATTAATTATCCATTCAATAACCGCATGAACACGAACACTAATGCAAAATTAATGCATATTCAAAAATAAATATTTTCCATGCGGCTGGCTAATTTTTACATCGCACAATCAAAAGTACAAGAAAAAAATTAATACGAAACATTCAAACACTTTAACATTTATTTTTATGTGTGTGTGTATGTGTGTGTGTGTGTATGCATGTACAGATATATATACAGGCATATTCTAATATGGAAAATTATTATTCATCAAAATCAATGAAACATAAGCGTAACAAATACATAAACATTCATTGATGTGCGATTCATTGATGCGAACAATCTCTGGATGCTGATGATGATTTAAAATAATAATAATTACAAATGTAATGAACACACACACACAAACACACATGCACACACACAGACACAATATGCAAATATGTGCAAAAAATTTATTTAACAGCATTAAAATTTTCAGAAATTTTGTAAAAATTGCCGTACGTTCCTAAACTTGAAAATTAAAAAATAAAAATGAAATGCAACAATGAACAACTTTACAAACCATTATGGCCGATTTTTTATGCGACCATATGAATGCAACGCCAAGAAAATGAAATGTAAAATTAAGAAAATGTAAAAATCGAAAAATTTTTTCAAAATTTGTTGTATAAGTGATAATTTAAAAATTTACTAAATTTGTAACGATTTGGTTTGAAAAGTAACTAAATTTAAAGATTTTTCTCATAGAGCAACTTCTTTTTAGAGAACAAAAATTATTGAACTAAAAAGTTATCTAATTTTAGGGAATTTTGAATATTTTTGCCCAAAATCTTTACGATTTGATATTTTTCTCAATCTCATTGAACATTTAAGCAATCCAAACTGGCCTATTGTATCTGATCTGTATGCTAAATGCAGAAATTATTACATAGGTTTCATATATCACGGATGTATGAAACTAGTTAAAATCCAAAAAGAAAAACATCCGTAATAGAAGTCTAAGAGGAAATTTCTGCCAGTTTTGCGTTAAAAGTTGACATATTTTTACTTCCATTTCCATTCGCAAATTTTTAACATTGTAAACTATCGATCTAATCTATATTTATACTTTCCATGATTTTACTGTACTGATCCATAGGAAACTCTGCCATCAAGAACTGTAAGGAACCTTATTAGTGGGCGGTGCTTGAAGCAATCAATTCTGATTTTCTTTATGGTTGAAAAGTTTGTTGTTGCAGTTGTTGTTGTTGACATTGTTTACCTATACATAATTATTATTTGTGGGCATACTGATGTAATTAATTCATATACAAAAGTAAAGTAAAAGCAAAGGTAAAAATAAAAGCGTGAGCATTGGGAGCAAAGAAAAAAAAAAGGCGGCAAAAGGCGTATTTGAAATCAGCTACCACTCATTGTTAATTTATAATTATTTATCATATATTTGCAGGAAATAGAATTCAAAAATATAAAAATAAATAAAAATAATTATAATACAAATAATAATAATAATAATAACAATAACAATAAAAGCACAACAAGTGTAAATAAAAATTTCATAAAATTATTATGCAAGTGATTATATTTATCTATGCATATAAATGAGTCACCAGAATACTCAATGTAATGCATAAATGCATATGCACATAACACACATACACATACACATACACATACACATAAACATACACATACACGTACACATAAACACACACGCATAAATATATACAGATGCAAGTTTATTCGTAAAAGTTTACGCAACATGAATAAAGATATTCATATGAAACGCGTTCGAAAAGTCAGTTGGTGAGAATGTTAGAAGAAGACAAAAAATTAGAGAGAGATGAATAGATAAAAAGATAGAGAAAGGAAGTTAGGTGAAAAAAAAATGTGGAGGTGGAATTTTTTAATGAAATATATTAAAAGCCAGATACTTTTTCACTTCCATCAAAAGGTTTTACATTATGGGTTTGTATTTATGTATCCGTGTTTGTGTATCCATGCTTGGTAAATGACAGTGACTGCCAAACTTCATAATGCTGCATTTGGCTATTACAGAAAAAGATGTAAATTAAGAATACGTCGTAAGTTTTGTGGTTGATCAAATGAAAAGTAAAATTTTTTTTTTTTTGAAATTTTCCCTCAACATAAGAATCTTTTTATAAATAAGAACCATCATCGATGGTTTTAGAATCGCGAAAGTAGAATACGCGTTCATTTAGCATATTTTAATTTATATTGAAGTTTTCTCTGTGAATTTTTATCACAACATTTGTATAATAATAAAATTTATTATTAATAAATAACTTTAGTCTAAACATCATGGATTTACTAATTCAAGTCGTCACTCATTCCGCCATACCATTCATATCATCTTTATTAATAGTAATAATCATTTGAATACTAATTTGATTTGAAAACTTATGATAACATCTAAAAATAAAGAAGAAAATAAGTAAAAACTTTACTGAATTAATGTGTCTCATAAAATTATACAAGAAAAATGGAAGGAATAGGAAGGCGAAGGCCCCCAAAAATTTCATAAATTGTCTTCCATTGAAAATAATCTTACGATGATAAATCAATAGAAATTTTCTTTGATCTTTGGTCTTTACCTTTACCGTAAAGCAAAACTTCCATAAAGTCTGCTTTAATCGAAATTATTCCTTCTAAAATGCACTTAGTTCTTTTGCCAGCATTCTCAAAATAAAATTTTCATTATTAGCAATTATTTCGGCTACAGTTTTCATTAGTTCAGTTTTGATTTGATACTACCAAGGTTTTGGATGGTCCTAAACATTTTTATATAGAGAATACTTTTGAACATCATCACCATAAAGTTTTCGAAAGAATTTGCTCGCACTAAAACTTGGATAATTCAATTACCTATCAAGCAATTTGCATGAAGTTAGCTGCTTTTGAAAGAAACAGGCGCACGCTTCTATTGCTGCTAAAGTCTTATAGATGGCGCTATGTTTTCCTATGATTCACAATAGAACTTCCGTTATGGTTAGATAAAATTTTGTCTAATAAAATAAAATTATTCATTTTGGTTAAATTAATTATAAATCTTGATAACAACAACGACAACAACAACAACAACAACCACAACAACAACAAGTTTTAATATAATAGATTAAAGGAATAAAAATGCATGATATTTCATTTTTAATATTAATCGTAAAAAGTTTGTGGGATCAAAGGAATGGTAAAAATAAAATAATAATCAAAAATAATTCCCATAAATATTTAAGTTTTTTTAAGAGAAAATTTTCTATTATTTTGCAAAGAAATATTATTTGACAATCGAAAATCTTTAACCCTTAAATTTAGGGCGACATTGAGCAACATTGAGCAAGTTGAAAGTAACAAGCAAGCAACAACAAAATGCAAAGATTGTGCAAAGTAATTTGTATGAATAATTGAATTCATATTATATTGAATAATATCTGAAGTATAATTTCATTAATTGATATACATGAAGAGAGATGAAAAAAGATAAGTGCATTTATATTTATGGAGAAGCATATTTACTTGGCATTTTCATAATGGCATACAACGGATATGTGTCTGGCGTAATTCAATTTTACTTAAAAGCCATTTAACATTTAAAAGTTTCATTTAACTTTACAGATGCATGACTCTTATCATATCTTCAGGCACGATATATCGCATTAGATTGTCATTGCATGCAAGCACTCAATCAAGCCAACAATCAGCTAGGCTAGCAACTAGCCTTACTAGCCTGACCAACAAGTCAGCCAGGTAAGTAACCAGCAACCAACAAACCAAACAACAAACCAATCAACCAAACAACGGAAGCACCAAAAAGCATCAATCAGCAGGGAATATGTATGAAATTAATGGCATAATCAAATTAAGTATTCAAGTTGGTCTCATTCATTCAGTTATTCAGTTTATTCAGTTTAGTCAGTTTAGTCAGTTTAGTCAGTTTAGTCAGTCAGTCCAACGTTTAGTGATTGTTAGTTGTTAGTAGTGTCAGTCAGTTAGGTAAGTCAGACAATTCATAATTATTGTATGTAGTACAAAATGTTTATCAATGGTCAGGCAAATCATTAAATTCGATAATGAATGACATGCACGAATTAATCAACTTTGTTATGGCATATAAATTTTCTTCTTCTTCTTCTTCTTCTTTTTCTTCTTTTTCTTTTTCTTCTACTTCTTTTTCAGTTTTTCGTGTTTTGTTTGGTCTTTTTGTTTGACATTTATATTTTCGGTTTTTGGACAATTCCACAATTAATCCATTTTAATAAGAAATACATTTTAATACTTCTTCAAAAATACAACAACAAAAAACAAGCATAAAAATAATGTAAATGGAAATTTCAATTAATGCTGAGAAATCTTTAAGAAATTTCATCAAACTTAAATAATATTATGAGATAAATTCTTTTTCAGCTTCCAGTGAAATGTTATTTCTATTTTCATTTTTCATATAAGAATTTTTGAATATTTTCAATGGCTGCAAAAGAATTGTAATGATGTTTTATTAGAACAAATATGAAAAATTAAGCTCACTTCAAAAAGAAATAGTTCTCCCTCCATTATCTACTTAAATCACGCAATAAGAGAATAATTACAGATCAAAAAAATATAGAAAAAAAAAACAAAACAGAAATATTTCGTTAATTGAACGAAACAAGAGTTATTTGCCATACAGAAGAGTACAAAAATAAAAAAAAAAACTATAAGGAAAAGCAACAACGAAACGTTTATTTTATACAAATCCATATAATTTCCGATTTCCCATTTTTTCATTTTCCCCTTTTTCCATGGAAAGAAACTGAACATCACAAAACAATAACGTACAATTAATTGTGTTACCAATGTAGAAAACATTACAGTTAAACCTCCTGCAAAGCGATACTATTTCAGGGTTTCCCTATGAAGGTCGAGTTAAAGTTGCTTCTTTTTTTTCTACGTCTTTCACGCAAAATTTGAATATAAATTTATCTTATTTGCTATTTAGCTGAGTAGAGTAGCTGCTTCCAAATCTAGGATTCCAACTTATGCTGAGCGCCTAAAGGTTTAAATGGACGCCGATAAATTTGTATGAATCTACAATTCCAACTAGAACAGATAAAACAAGTCATGGCATATGAGTTACTTTAGTCACAGTAACGTGCCCCGATAACGTTAAAGCTTATACCTTAAGTGTCATAAGATTTGTATTAAATCAGAAAGAAATAATTTTTAGATCAGAGAATTCATGGACATCTATCTTGAAGGCTCAGTGTTAGAAAATACGCGCTGGGAGCGGATAAAAAAATTTAATTTAATGGGAAATAAGAAAAAGAGCCTTAATTGGTTAAACATTCCGAATGTCATTGAGCATTCAATAACTTACGGTGCCAAGTTTAAAATGGAGTTACATAATTTCGCCTCTAACCAAAAGTAGTTTCCATTTAAAGCCTTGCAAATAAACTTGATTATTTTTTTTAAAATTTTTTTCATTTCCTAAAAAGAGTCTGTTCTTACAATCGCATAAATTCGTCGCGTTATAGGAGTTTTGATCTACTTATATATATCGTGCGTTTATGTTGTAATGCAATGCCTTAATAAAAGAGTAGAATTTTTATAATCGAAAAAACTCTGACCAACTTTTATGTGTTAAAGACAATTTTATTTAAAAATTTTTGTGATAAACGCATACACATACAAAATGAAACTTACACTTATATATGTATGTATATGTGAATGTGTGTGTAACATATAACTGTTTGTGCATAATATTTTTCTAATACTGTTATGAATGTATATTAGGGGTATAAATAAGTTACAAGCGTCTTAAAATAAAGCAAACCTGAAGAAATCGTGCTAAGTTGAAAAGGGCTGCAATTTTATCGATTAAATGGAAAATTGAAGGCAATTTAATGCTGTACTTTAATAGTGATAGATTTAGGGTCCCTAGTAATGCACTACAAAGTATTTTAGGTGAAAGTGGCGCTAATTTAGATTCCAAATCATATTTGAACACCATGAAGTAAAATTCTAAAACTTAAACTTTCTCTGTAGGTTGATTAAGAATCATAAGAGGTTTTTTGAAGGAGCAAGCTTGCGTGCTTATTCTAAAAACATAAAAGGCGCTTCAATATTTCCCTTCCACCATCTACGAATTTTATTGCTTTAAATTGTCTCTCTTCCCTTAAAAGCTGACTTACAAATCGCTCAAGGATTTTTTCACTTTTTACGAATAAGCCAAAATGCTTACCAAAAAACCGATAAAGGCTATTAAGCGAACTTCAATATTTTAATATTTTGATGCAAAACAGGATGAAAAATTAATCGTACATACTATTGAACAATATTTGAGACTAAAAATATTCGGTCATCAAAAATTTAAGAAAAACTAACTGCAGTAATGTATTTTCTTAAATCTTCCAATATTTTTACATACAAATATATACATTTATACATTTATACATTTATACATATCAAATATAGAAAAGGACATTATGGCATCCTATTACTTGACCAAATCTCAGTGTGGGTGAAAGTGTAAATGTATCCGTAAATTGCAATTGTGGGCTTTGTTCATTGTACACTTTTGTTAGTTTGATATGACAAAAATGACATGACACATATACACAAACATACATACATACATACATACATACATATATACATATATTTATACAATTATATTGCAAAATTGATGATGTCCTTTTGTTGGTTTCGTTCTTTCTCTTGCATTGTTTTTCCCAAAATGTATGTGTATGCTGATAAAGCTCAGTTGGGTGAAATGTTTGTTGAGGATAAAATGCTTGTAACGTAAAATTACATTTGAACTGATACATATTACATTGTTCAATAAGTTATTGGAAAAATGGAAAAAATTAAAAAAAAGTTGGACAAAACTTTTGAAGAAAATTGCCATATATGAAAAAGAGAGTTCTATTCCATGAATTTATTGGGCCCTCTTAATAGTTTAAGTTACAAGAGGATATAAGAAAACAACAAAAAGAAATCAGCAACAAAAAAAATTAGTGAAAGTTTTTTACTCGTTTGCGATCGACTCTTAAATACCCTAAACTACTTTATTTAATGTAACGAAGAAGTCAAGTTCATAAATTACAAGTCACGAAAGTAAAATAAAAGTTCTGAGCAAAGTAAAAAATTGTAATTTTTGAATTAATAATGACAAGTTAATTATGTGAAAGAACATCCAAATAATGGTTAGATCTGAGTCAAATTTGTTACCCATGTTAAAGTACAATAATTTGCCAAATTTTCTTAAAAGTTTCCTTCATAGAATGACCTTTATAGGAAGAATGGCCATAGAAATAATTCCACTCTCATTACTTTTAGCAGACCTTATCTTCAGATCAAAATACGCTTGTAAATACAACTTCATACAAATGTGTCAAAGATTTTGATCATTAGCTTGTTAAAAATTTACGTAGCCAGATATGAGATGGACGGATGGACAGATAGACAGGTTTAAATCGACTGAGACTCCATTAATATTTAAAAATAAAATCTCTAGGTCAACTCTTTTCGAGTGTTACAAACAGCCCCATCAACAGCCTCTGTTACCAACAACTCAGTGAGTACACAAAGAGAGAAAAGTTGCAAAGAGAACAATAACACGATAATAATACTGATTTTGTATCACCTTACTCCATATGTAAAAAAAAGGAAGAAGCAGCAAAAGAATCGAATCGAATAGAATGGAATAGAATAGAATAAAAGAAAGAGATATTTTTTTTACCACAAGAAGATAACTAAATAAAAACACTATTGAAGATAAATTGTGGTTACTCCCCATAAATAATATTTTGTTGAAAGATTTCAGAAGACGGCACCACTTTTCAATTTATTATTATTAAAATAAGTAAGAACTTTATAGGTGGTTGGTGCCGACTTTCAAATACCTAACATTATTTTACTTAATGTGATTAATATTATCTAAAAAAATTACGGGCCAATAATATTGAAAAATTAAATCTTTTACACATTTAAAAAGTTCTTTATGTGAGAGGAGATCCAAAAAATTGAGCACTTTGGACCAAATTTGATACACATACTTGTTTTGTCACGAGTTTTTTTGTTTACGAATTTTTGGTAAAATATATTTAAAATTGAAGTTTTTGTTCGTATAATAAACTTTTTCGAAAAAGGCGTTATAAGGGATGTGGTAGAAATAATGGTTTGATTTTAACCATTTTTAATAAAATTTGCCTCTGGACTAAAGTACGTCCATATACCAAATTTCAAGAAAATATCTCAGAAATTTTGATCAAATTTATATAGAAAGACAGACAGACAAACAGGCTTACACCGTATCAGGAAATCAATCGATCTAATAAAAGGTGGGTGTTACAAACATCTGCATAAATTTACCACAAGTAGTGTAGGGTATAAGTGTACTAAAAATACACAAAAATGAATCAACCATAAACAAAAAAAAAACAATAACAACAAAAGAAGTAGAAATAAAAGAAAAAAGGACTTACAGGGGAAAGGTGAAAGGAAAAACAAGAAATGCAATAAATGACACTTTTTTTTTCTAAAAAAATAAATCTACAATTATTTTATGGTAAAAATTCGTATTGTACCGTGTACTCGATTTCTTAAGTTGCTTCGGCTTATTTTCTCTACCGCATTTTACGTTACTTCTTTGTTTATTTCATTGACTCCACATTAATGTTGTTGTGTAAAAAGGGCAACAATAGCATTAGCAATAACAATGGCAGTAATAAAAGCAACAGCAAATAACAAGAAACGTGTTGGAGAAATTTTATTAGAAAACTGTTGCTTACAAAATGAGACGTGTCAATGGCCTTGTGGGTAAAATATTTTCCCCATTTCATAATCCACACACATATATAATCATACACATACACACACTCATGTTTATATAAATATGTAGAAATAAAATATAAAAAGAAAAGAGGCAACAAAACTAAAAAAAAGAGCATCAGCCACAACTGTCACCGCTCAACTAATGCATAAACATTTTATTAGAAATGTCACAAATAAATGAATGAATAAATGAATGAATGAATGAATGAGTAAAAGAATAAAAACAATAAATGTAACAACAGCGCTTTTTTTACATAATTTTTTTTTTGTGATGCATCACAAGAAAATTTTTGCCTCTGCGTAGGAAAGTAAACTTTTTCTTCACTATTTAGTTATTAATGATGAGATTGTGATAATGAGATGAATTATTTAGAGGACCAAAAAAAAAAAGAAATTAAATAAAAATTTTCAGTAATTAACTTTGATGGACTTTTAAGTACTCTACATTTATGAAAAGCTTCATATGATTGTAAACATTACAAAGTTCCTTGAAAGTTATTTGTTAAAGTTTAAGGGCTCAAAATATGGATCAATATGGATCTAAATATTTGCCACACAAAATTTTACATGTTTCTATTGTAATCCGAACGGAAATTGTGTAGAAATTTACTTTCAATTGCTAATATTTTTGCAAAGGCCAAAGAATTCTTTTCGTTTTAGGGAAAGTAATCATAAAGGTGATACGATTTAATCCCATTTTTAATAAGTCAATAAAACACTTTATCCATTAAAATACTTCTTGATGAAAATTACCAAAAAATTGCGCACTGAAATACATGGGCGAAGTTTAAACGAATGGAAGATTCAATAAACCGCCTCAATTAAATTTAGGTATAACCATTCTGAGGGAAATTATTTTTTGTCAAGGCTCAAATCCCATAATTTAAAATAAAGAAATAGACACATCTTTGCCATGATTACAATGTCATTGGCACGATCTAACAGTTTTTGTTCCAAAGATTAATATTCTCGATTTTTTTTACTCCCAATTACTGAAGTTTTATTTCAGCATACTAAACTAAATTATGAACTAAATAAATTAAGAATTTTATGTGGTAAAACGAATACCAGCAGCTTTAACATGGACGAAAATAAATTGTAATTTTTTTTTGTAATTAAAAGTTATTTTGTTACTAAATTAAGGCCAAAATTTTCTACTACATTTTAAACCGCTTCGACAAAATTCATTTTAGAAATTTATTTACTTTTATCAACAAACACTTGGACATCAAACTTAAATTTACGAAAAATTGTTTTCAATGAAATAAAGTAGAAATTGTCCATATATCTGTCGCGAGGCGATACTTGCCTTTTTCTCTTCCTAAAATATTATTTTCATATTATATTTAATTTTCCTTATTTCCTTTAACTCGTTTTATTTATTTTTTACTTTTCCATTATTTTTTTTTATGATTTTTTTTAGTACAATTTTTTCTTTCTTTTTTTAAGTTTTCACACTTCCCCCAAGTAATCAAGCTAAGTAAACCGACTGAAACCTCTAAACCGTAACCGAAAGACATATGAAGGCATTGTACTTTTTACACAAGACATATGTGTTGTTATAATAGAAAAATAGCAACAACAATAGCAAAAGCAATAGCACCGGCAACAGCAACAGCAACAGCAAGCAATAATAACGTCAGGAAGAACCTCAATCTCAAATTCAACCTCAAACTCAACCTCAACCTCAACCAAGGAGAAAAGCAAACAGTCTAGAATGGAAGACGTTAGAAAACGACCATAAGTTTGTAGAGCTCTAGCGCACACTACTAACGATGACATCATGAGTAAAAGAGACAATAAACCATAGCAATATGTTACATTCATAGATAGACAAATAGACAAATAGCTAAACAGACAGACAGACGTAATACATGCATGTTTTTTGGGTAAAGACAATTACAATGACAATACCAAAAATTTATGCAACGGTTTTTGGCGACAATTAGCTTTTAGTATATTTTTACTTTATGTAAACAAATAGATTGCTATACAATAATAGAAACAAAACCCCAAAACGGTTTACAATAACAAAAAACAGTAACAATAACTAAAAAAATGTTCAATTTTCAGCTAAATTATTGTTAAGAAAATTGTTAAGAAAATTTTCATTTAAACGTTAATAGTTAAACAATTTTCATTCATTAAGTCAATTCATTTGATAAATGAATAAATTTGTAATCAACAAATAAGCAAGAACATGATAGAAGGTCCATAATTTATACCAAAACAATTTCGATTTGATTTATTTGGTTAAAAAAGTAAAATTGTTGATTTTTATGTAGTACAAAAAAATTTCTTTTAGAAGCCACGCCCATTCTACATAATAAAGAAACTTTTAAATATGTTGTAGTTAACTTTTCCAAAAATAGTAAACATGGCTTGTTAAAATTTTACTACTTTAAGAAACTTCACTTTTCGCTGATATCAAACTGATTAAAAATCTTTTGGCAAAGTTTAAAAATTAAGATTTTTTCATTTCGATTTAATTTTCACTCTCTCCATGAAATTCTGGATGTCTGGTAATGATCCAGTAACATTTTATGGGCAATTATAATTCGAAAAAATGTTGACAACAACAATAACAAAAACCATTACACAAACTTTAGGAAAAATTCAAATGAATAACTTAAGGCGTGTCATTTAAAATTCTCCGCATTGATTTCGTTTCGTTGAATTCTTCTGGTTTGGTGAAGTGAAATGAAACCACGCCTATTATGCACGTTAAAATGTTGAATAATAAATTTGTAATGCAAAATTGTAATAAGTATTTGTAAATAGTGGACTTGACTATCTAAATTTGCCAGGAACAATGGACGGTTCTTTTCCTTTGCAGCTCCGTCTTTTTTCCCCCAAAGATTTATAAGTAGAATCAGTCTGACGTTTAACGTGATTGATTGTTAAAAAAATTAATTGCAAGAAATATGAACGAAAGATTAAGATTTGAAGAAATTTTTTTCGATATCTTAAATTAGCCAGTTCTACGGAAAATTTTGCAAATTATTTGTTAAAATTTAATGATTTCTGTAAAATCTTGATATTGTTTGCTTAATTTTAAGAAAAATATTAACAATGAGGCGGTGTAAAATAACACCCATCTATACACACACACACACACACACACACACACCACACACATACACAGAGACACATCTCTAAAGGCAGTCTAAACACTTTTGTGAATCGAACTCTCCGCTTGACAATGAAATTGAAATTAATTACATTTTATTTTGATTAGGAAAACAATCTGTAAAACATTATTTATTTAATTTGTATTTTAAAAATCTATAGACAGACTACTCCTTCTTTTCTACTTTCTTGTTTTTGATCATTTTCCTCTGCCTCTTTTTGGTTCTTCCAGTTCTTATTGTTTTACTCCAATTTTTTTTTCAAGTTGCTTTTATGCCAAAAAAAAAAAAGAAAAAAATATACCAAAAGGAAAAATAAGGAAAAATACTAAGCCAAAGACAAAAAATATTTGCCATAACAAATGATGGTAATAATACTAAGAAAAAGGTATAAGAAGCAGAAATGGAAACAAAAAACAGTAGAAGATGCAGATGCCGTTGAAGAATAAAGCAAAAATCAGTTAATTTATTTGTAGTAAACATTTTTGTAAGCAAAACACTAATTACGTAATTTGTTTGAAAGTTTCCAGAAAATTCACGCTTAATGCCAGACTTTGAGAATATTGTTGTTGTTGTAGCCGTGGTGCTATCCTTAACAGCAAACATTTATTCACCCATCTACATATTTTATTTTAATCATTCAAATTCATTTTAAGAATATGGAAGTGAAAGTGAAATAAAATTGACAAACAATTAATGAATTCAATTCCATTCAATGAGCATTCAATTCAAGTCAATGCGATGCGATGCGATGCGATTCCATTTTATCTTGAGATTATGAACTCCTTTAACTGTTATTGAAATTTAATTGAAATTATCTATCATATAACAAATGAAGATGGAAAGTCAAGGAACAGCAAAAATTTTTTATAAACAATTAAGAAAATTTTATATGGTTAAAGGCAAATTTTGAATGCCCACCATTTACATAAAGTATTTAGTAATTTGTGATAGAGATCGATAATTTTGGTTAATTTTGGTTAATTTGGGTCGCTTTGCATGTTATGAGAGAAATTTTTCCATAAAAAAATTGAGGTGTTTTCAATTTACATTGCCCTGTGGATCTGTCCCTTGACTGATTTGGCCCATTTTCAATACCAACCAAACTACATGAACTTTTAATGTTTCTACTAAATTTGAAGTTACTATCTCGTTTTATGCGATCAAAATTTCATGGTGATCACAAGTATTCTTTATAGAATCTCTAATGTTTCCTTTTTAGACATTACAAGCCTAATGACGTTACAAATCTAATCCATCTAATCTCTGGGTGATGGGTTAAATAAGAGTAAAGAGTAAACAAAATTCATGCTTAACAATTGAGAAAAAGATTTAATTACATAGATTTCTATGCCAATGGAGTAGATTCCAAATAAATAATCTTAATAATTAAAACTATAATGGTTGTTATTGTTATTTCTGTTTCAGAATGATGATGATGTTGTTTTTAATCATGATGCTAAAGATAAATGACATTATGATCAAATTAAAAAACAAAGTTCCCTAAAGAAATTGCCATTAACTTTATAACATCGATTATTCCAATATAAACTCGAATTTGGAGAAGAGGATTTCATTTTTATTTATTTATTTTTTTTTTTTTTACTTAATTTCATATTTTAATTGCAAAACAACTTTGCTTATTTACTTCGTAACTCTTCTGGCGTTACTAGTTTTGTAGAGTTTTTTTTTTTTTTGGCATTTGCCAAGTCAAAAGAAAACAAAACATACAAAGTTCTTTCGAAAACAATTTTTGCTTATTTGTGAATAGAAATTCTAGTTGGGACAAGAGGAAATGTATAAAACAAGAATTGAAATAATTCATTGCTTAAAATTTCTTCAAAAAACATAATGTAAAATGAAAGTTTGTCGCCATTATGGCACCAAAATCAATGCTACTTCAACTTTAACGTAACAATAATTTCCCAATTAAATTTCAAGTGAAATTAAGAACGACAAACATTTTGAGAGGAGGGAATTAGAGAAGAGAAATTTTCGAAAATTTTAGGATACTATTTGAGTTATTTACTTACAATAATTTCAAAATCACTTGGGAATGGTGTTAATGTTAATGTTAATTAACGGTGGACTATTAAGCATGCTACGCGTTCCTTTTTTTAGTCCATCTAAATTAATTTAAATTTGAGAAAAAACTGCCAGATCAAAAAGTCTAAGAAAATATGATGGCATGATTTTATTCTTGTCCAATTTTAACAATCAGTCTCAAAACCAACAACTTTTTTCCTTTTCTCGAAACTTTAGAATGTTGGTAGCCTTAATTTTTCTAAAAAAATAAAGCCCGGAAATATGTTAAATTCATTTTCAATATCGCTTAAAAATTTTTTCTTTTGTACTACTCAAAAGAGGCACTCTTCTTGGCTTGCGCGTGCCGTATAACGCGCGTATAACGCTTGCCTTTTTGAAAATATGCCAAAGAAATTCACTCTAGTCTATATTTAGTCTAAAGCTTTTACTTAAGAGAGAGGCAAACCCTATTGAAACCTGAACGTCCTAATTTTCCTAATTTTTGTATTAGATCTGGTTCAAAAATTGAACTCATCTGATTTATAAATAATTTTTTCAACTTTATAAATTTCATATAATTTTAATGTTTATGATAGTTTTAGTAACTAAATTTAATGATCCAATCTTTTTCTTTGGTTTTTTGTTTTATTCTGTAATACGATTTCTTATTACCTTTGTTGCACTGTGCAAAGTTACTTTGTCATAAAATTTATATGAAAAAAAAAGAAGCATAATTACGAAATATTGTTATAATAATTTTCTAATATAAAATTAATTATTATTCAGGTCAAAATAGCTTTTTTAATAATATAAATTATAACATTAAATAAAACACTTCAAAATAATTTATCGCATGAAAATTTTCTATCCTTTAGAGTCAATAAAGTTTATTGGAAATTACTTTATAAAGTAATTAAATGTGCAAGCGCATTATTTTACTTTGTCTATGCAATTTACTTAGATTTATTAAAAGAATAAATAAAAGTAAGAAAAAATTTAGAAAATAACTCAAAGAACTCAAAGAAGACAAAATCCTATTAAAAATTTGGAAAAAAGTAAAACGTTTTATGTTATAAAGGGTGAGAAATATAAAAATTATTTTATAAACTGATGGAATCAGAATCCACATGAACCCCTATAAAATTTTGAACTATCACTTTTTATATAGTTATACAAAAAAAAAAAATGTGAAAATCAAAACGGGTTTGAAGTTGGCTCTATCTACTTTTGCACCGTTCGACTCAAAATGATCTCTTACAGGAACATAAGACTCTGTGTGGAAGCAATCTTCGCGCAATGCCTCAATTTGAAAAGATTTTGAAGAGACTTCTCTTATGGCCTAAATAACCAATTTTATAGATATAAAATGAATGCCATTTTGATCAATTTTTTTGTATGCTCTTCCAGTATAATGAAATTATCTAGTAGTATTTCCAAAAGCTACTAATCTTTACCTTCATTTGATTGCTTTAATCCTTTTTAACAAAGCAAATCTATGTGCAAAAGTTTTAGATTATATGTTGGAACTTTTGCCTTCTTCTTCTATAAAATAAGGGCTTTCCAAACTTCTCTCTATTAAAGAATACTAATTAAATTATTCGATATATAAATGAATAACTAAATTATCCGATATCTCTTTAATGAAATTAGTGCAAATAAAAAGTAGGAGTTTAATTGTCTAGCACTAACAATCGAAATTTTATTGAGACCAATTACCATTTATCGTAAATTTTAATCTGCTTATCAAATGATAATGATTAAACTTCATATATCTATTTTATGCAGAGATGACAAAAGTCTTAAATATTTAGAAAATGTTCCATGTAAAATATTTAAATCTGAAATGAAACAAAGAATTGCATTTTATTGCTCTATCAAATCTTTAATATTCACTTACTTACTCATTCACTCAATCATTCACTAATTCATTTATTTGTTCCATTATACTTATTTCTTAATAGACATAAAACGAAATGTGAGAGACGCTAAGGTATGAGTTTGATAGAGTGAGTGAGTGAAACAGTGTAAAATGTCTTCTAATAAATTGCTTAATTAAAAAGAAATTCAATTTTAATTTCAACAACACTCAAGTGAATTACATTTAATGTAAATTAACAAGCGTAACGGGGCAAAACAGAAATGCAAAATGCAAATGTAAATTATTACTGCTATTACAAACAACAACAATAATAATAATAATAATAATAATGACTATTTTCACATTTAAATTGCCACTACTTTTGTTTTTTTCTTTTTTCTTTGTTTTTTATTTTTCCTTTTTTTTTTTTTTTGTTTTTTCTTTTGACTCAATTAGACATTAAAATATCTTAAGTAATTTTGAGTTGGAGTCATTCAAAAAGGACGTGCCGCCATGCTAAATTATACTATAAAAATGCATAAAATGAAATAAATGAATAACAAGAAGAAGAAGAGGAATATAAAGGACATGAAAACACGTTTCACTCATTTCATTTTTCTCAAGTCTTTTTCTTCTTTTTATCTGCTTTCCTTCAAAATAATAATTTTAATTTCATATTATCTGGAGTCCAGTTTAATCAACGAATATTTTTATGCGAAATTTTTCTACAAGATAAAACTTTTATGTCATTTATAGTTAATGTTGCTATTGTTGCACTTGTTGTCGTTGCACTTGTTGTCGTTGCTTGTTGTTGTTGTTGTTGTTGTTGTTGTTGTTGTTGTTGTTGTCAGTCAATGCTATGATGCAAGTTTGAACTTACTATTTGTTAAATGTATCCCTTTAGTTGACTTATTTGATTTGATGAAATGCTAACTAAAATGAAATAAAAAAAGGGGGAAACTGAGAAAAATGTGAGTAAAAGTAGCAATAAAATTATGTTCCAGATAATTGTTTATTATAATCAGTACAGCGTACAATCATATTATTATTTTACATATTTAGATGATATAATATGAAATATCTACAAAACAAAACTGTCACAGGGGCACTTCTATGACATTTCGTGTAACCAACAACAAAATTGAAGTTACAACCAAAACCAAAACCCCACAATAAAATGATTTGGCATGACAGTTTTTTTGTATGTACAAAACTTTTATAAGTGGACATAAATAGACATAAGTCTATTTATATTCATGTGATTAGAAAATGACTAAAATTTTCATGGTCATTTTTATGGTTTAAAGGTTTTAGGTGGATGCAGTACTTAGAATGATTGAATGAGTTATCGAATGACTTGGAAACAATTACTGACTTATCTAAATCATTAGTTTCTTTCAATCTTTCGTTCATGAAACTTTATCATTAAACTACAAGCCACAATTTTGATATGCGGACTTTTGGAATTGAATAAGAATAAAATCTGACAATTGACCTTCACAAAAAGCACTATTTTAACAAAATTTAAAAAAAGGTGCTATTTTAAATATTTTGTAATGAATTTCGAGGTATTGTGGTTTTATGATACGTTAAATAAATGTGTCAAAATAGGTCCAGATTGGCCTAAGACCGCCTATCTCCCGCCCAATATAATCAGCTTTTTAAAATTCCCGAAAATTCTAATTTCTTAACTTATTAAATTTTCATATATTTTCTTGAGTATTGTAGGGGACCTTAAAGAGCCAACCTCATCTGATTAACATATTTTTCTTTCATCTTTTGAATAAATGATCTTCATGGTTGCTGTATAAAATGCGGCCAATTCTAAAACTCAACATATCTAAACTTTATAAAGAAAATAAGAAAAGAGAGGACCTTTCAAATTAATTTTAAATATGATTTTATATAAATTGTCACTTGTAAACATTAAACTTATATGTATTAGTCAAATCAATATTGTAAGAAATTTTTATGTAAAATTACAAAAATTATCAAGAGATTTGCATAAAATGATTTCACCAAAAAAAAATAAAAATAAAAGAAAACTGTTGAGAACATTCAAAATCATTTCATTAAACTTTTGTATTTTATAACAAATATTTAGATGTAGATTTGGAAAGAGGGCTTATTTTTAAATATATTAAAATATTTATGGGGTAAGAAACATAAAATGAAGCAGTAAACAGCAATAAACATAAAATAATAACAACAATAAAGTTCCAGCTTTAAACAACTAAGGGATGGACGTATGGAATGTGAGACGGACTGACTGACCGGGGGTTAGATTTATATATAAGTGATAGTCTAGATGACTGCCTGCATGACAGGTAAATACTTTGATACCGTGTTATCTTCTGCTATTATTTTCTTCCTCTTTTTTTTTTTTTTGGTTAGTGGTGTTTTCGAATTTGGGAAATGATGAGTTTTCAATGAGACGATAAACGTCTCAAAAGTTTACAATGATTTACAAATAAGCGACTACAAGTAATTTGCATATAAATTAAAATTATGTTATTTATAAAATATAAAGAAAGAAGGAAAGACAGTTGCATTTAAAGCAAACGACAGATTCAGTGAATGAAGAAATAAGATGAAATGAGGAGGCTGCAACAAATGAATGAAATGAAAAAGGAAAACTTGTTTAAACTACAAATAAAGATTTGATTAAACTGAAATGTTAGTGATGAAAAATATAATATTTTATGACGTGTGTATTCGATGTAGCAAAACATAAAAAAAGGGTCACACAAACATTAAAACCTTAAAAAATAATTGCAAAGAATTTTATGAATTTTATAGATCGGTTTATTTTGCTTATATTGCTCAAAAAATTTAAGAAAGCTCTAAGAAAATAAGATTATTTTGTGCATAAGGGGGCGTGTTAAATGAACTATTAATGTTTGAATATTCCAAGAAGCAAAAAATTCTGAGAATAATACGAATATGAAAAAATTGTGTTTGCTTGAAAAATTAACGATCAGTTTTCGTAAAAATAAATGCACTTTAAAAGTTAGTTTTAGTATTGAGTCCAAAAAAATTGTCATAAAGAGCTTTAGCCTTAAAGAAAATTAACGTCAAGAAACTTTTACAAACATAACTCATCAAATTCATACGATTTCGCAAAGCAAGCTTAAAAAATTCTAGAATAAAATAAGAAGAGTTAGCGTTTTATCTGCGACCTTTATAAGAAGTTTTCTATTGCAATTTTTATCATCTAAATTTTTTGAAGGACCCCTTTTCAGTACATGATGAGCATGTTATGCTATGGACGTATAAAAATGTATGTGTTTGAATTATACAGTAGATATTGATTTCAGGGATTTTAGATTTTATTTATTTTTTTGTTTTTCATTTAGATTTTTTGTAATTTTATTCTTGCTTATCACTTTTGTTTTCCGTATACGTGTACACGTTCAGGGCGTGATTACTCATCCATTCATGCACATACAACCAATAATCCATTTAACAATCCCTCCATTCATTCATTCATCCAAATATACATTCAAACAAATAAAATATAATATATTTATGAGTTATATATAACTATGATTTTCTTGTAGTAAGAATCAGCCACAATTTAAATGTACACGTTCACATAAAGCGATTAGTTATGTTAGTACAAAATGGCGTATTGATATCGCGAGTTTAATATAATTCGCGTACGGTCTTTTGCTGCCATCTGCCATACATGGGGAAATATAAAATTTAAATATAAATGTTATAATGTTCATTTGATTCGTTAAATTTTAATGAAGATTAAAATTTCTAGCGATATGTAACGAAATATAAATGCTGTAACAAATCATGACTTATATGAAAAATCTTTAATTTAAAGTAGCAGAAATAAATTGTAAATGAATGAGTGGCGTATTAAAAGGGTAGAGCAGTTTCTCTAAATATAACTATGGCTCAAAAAGTCATGACTTTGAACAAATAGATTGTTACAGTTTTATTCAGTTAAAAACTTTAAAAGTGGAGGTATCGTAGAAATTTTGATAGAATAAATTCTTTCTTACTTCTTATTATTGTACGTCTAAAAGGTATAATTAGTTTATTTCCACATATGTAACATTTAGCTAGTTTTAAGATAGATCCATATTTTCATATTTCAAACGATTTTAAATCGTTGATGTCTGCCAAATTACTCTCCACTGAAATTGGTCTACACTTTTCAAATATTTTCATAAAATTTCGTAAATAGAGAATTTTCAAAAAAAAAAAACACTAACTTTATTGAAAGAAGAATTCATCCTAAAATTTTGTTAGGCAGATTAAATCTTTTGAATAAACATTTTGATTTGTTTGCTTCATTTAGAGAAGAAGGCAAAAGTTGCTTAAGTAAAAATTCTTAAATTCTTAAAATTATTAAACATTAAAATATTTGCAATTACAAATCAATTTCGGCTTTTTTTTTTCGTTTATTGTGAAAATTTCTATGTTTCACATAGACAAATTTCATCTAAAATAGTCTTAAGTTTTTTTTTCATTTCATTAATTAATTTATAAATTTTTTTTTAATTTGTCTTCTTTTCATTTTATTTTCTTGATTATTCTTAGATCATTTTGCTTTTTAGAGTATTTGTAAGTAAAGTAAGTTGCAAGGCAATTGATAACAATAATTAATGCCAAAGGAAATAAGAAATAAGGAATAAATATATCACATACACATACATACAAACATACATAGAAGTATATTTTTATAAATAATAAATTGTAACATTTAATTTGTAGTTGATGAAGCAAGAGCATTAAGAAAAATTTATATAAATTGACAGGTCAAGTAATCCGATACAAAATGGCATACGTTTATAAATGAAAATTGATGGTGTTGGTCAATGATGGTTGATAAAGGTAGTACTAATTTATAAATGTCCATGAGTGTTATATAATTATAGTACAATGTTTGAGTAATAAGTAAAACAAAAAAAAAAAGTAGAAAAGTCTAAAACGTGAACAAAAGTGTAGTAATAAAATTGCTTGCAATAGCAACAGCAACAGCAACAATAATTACGAAGACATTATGAAAAATAAAGGGTTTATTCGAAAGTCTCCGTGTTTATTTTTTTTTTTTTGCAAATTTTCATTGCTGTTGTTGTTATTACTGCTGCTGCTTTTACAGTAAATTTTAACCAACAGAAAGTCGAGGAAAATGAGATTGAAAAGTTTTTGTTATGTTGCATGGGGAATGATAATGTTAATGATAATAATAAGATGGATAATGATAATGATAATGATGATGATCATGTTATAACTGGCAGCAACATTAATAACAACAGCAACAACAGCAACAACAACAACAAGTAGCAGCAAACATCAGAAAATTGTCATACTTTTAGTTCGCATTGTAAAATCCTATTATTATTGGCTGTCAATGTTCTTAGTAGTTATTGTTGTTGTTGCTATTGCTGTTCTTGTTCTGATGTTGATGGTGGCCAAACAACCCAACATTACAAATGAAGAAAAATAAAAGCAAAGCAGAGCCAATAAGCAAATTAAAGGCTTGTCATCGTGTAACATAAGCTTAATAAGCACAAGCACTAACCGAAAATTCATTCATTCATTCATTCATTCATTCATTCATTCATTTAGTCAACAATGCCAAAGTTTGCAACATTCGCAGCATCAACAGCATCGCTTTTAGCTTCATCAAGTCGAATTGAAATAATACTCTAGGATTTTAAAATCCAGAAAAATCATGCACACACACACACACACACACATATATATATATATATATATATATATACATACAAATCCATACAAATCCATTCAAATCACACACAAAACGTAAATTTCTTACCTTTTAATTATCGATAAACAAGAATCTCGGTGTTTGTGAAGCTTGCATACAAATGTATGCAGTGCCTGTGAGTGTGTATGTGTTTTTTCTTTCTTTCTTTCTGTAGCTGTTTTATCCTTTTTCTACTTCGACTGGTATTTTTTTCTTTTTGATTTTTTTTGTGGGGGGGGGGGGGGAGGAGGAGGTAGAAAACGAAAGCAGAGATTATTTTACATATTGTTAGGTATTCATGTGAAATTATCCACAAACACATACTCATTTCAATTTTACTTATACACACACCCCAACACACACACACAAACAGCTGCTTAAATTTTTATATGAAATATGAAGAAAAGGAGAAATGTTTTAATTTTTTATATATATTATTTTTTTGTATTAAATTGTGCAAAATGTTTACATTTTAAGGAATTGTAAAGTTATTAAAAAAAAAGTCACTTAATGGTTTATAAGATAAAATGACATTTTTGATGTATTTTATTTTTTGTTGCTTTTTTCTTTTAATCAAAATACACGAATCTTTCATTTACAAAATGTTAAAGGCTAAAAGAGCACTTTCTTTCTTCATGTCCTTTCTATATGAAAATGTACAAATGAGTTAAAGAAGTAGAATAAGGAAAGGAAGAATAAGAAGAAGAAGAAGAAAATAGTGCATGAATGATGTTAATGTTTAATTCATCAACGCATCAGTTAAAGCAACACCATCATATCACCATGGCACATGTATACACATGCACAAGCATGCATTATTATCATAATCATCATCATTATCATCATCATCATCATCATCATCATCATCATCATCATCTCATTATCATCATCATTATTGTTATTGTTATTTTAACACATATGATAATCGTGCCGTGCACACACACGATGATATGACAAATATTATAATTACATATATATGTATATGTATATGTGTGTGTGTGTGTGTGTGTGTGTGTGTGCATTGTGAGTGTGAGTATAAATTAACATAAGCTAAAGTAAAGAAGACAATATTTTTCTTTTATATATAAATTACATTTTTATATGCTGGCATTTGTGATGCTACTTTATCCTTCACTATCTGTCTCCCTCACTCTTTTATAGTAGATTATATGCACCTACTATTCTTAATTCATATGCACATATGTAAATAGATTTGATGATTCATATTCACTCAAAGTGCCCTGAATAACAAATATGCGTGCCAGAAAATTAAAGATGGATGACAAAAGAAAATGGATCTTTTGTATCATTAAAAAGTCCACAAAGTGTGAATGTACAAAGAACGAAAGCATTATTCTTTTCACTTCAATAATTAATTTTAATTTTGAAATGTTAAAGGGGCATTCATTACGTATCATTTTTAATTGTTTTCTATTGTGAACTGGTTTCTTACGAATAAAATTACTGGATTACTCTTTAAAAGAATCCAAGTAGAATTGTATTTCCATGTTAAGTTAGATTGTTCTTCTAAACGAGATTAAAAGTCTGGTCATTAGTTTATTCTTATCATTAAACATTAAACATACGTTCTAGCGTTATCTAATTTTGTGAGGCCTAAGAATTGTTGGGTATAAGAAAAAAACTTTATTGCTTCAAAACTGGTGCGGAATTCTCAAACCAACTTATAAATAATATGTTGTGGATAACTCCATTTTTATAATTCAAATTTTTTTTTTTTTTTTGAAGATTTTGAAGACTTTTAGGCCCTTATTTTACTTATGCCTCTCGCTGTGAAAATTTTAATGGACCTTATTGAATTTATTACCTTTATGGCGTTTGCTCTTTGTGAAATCCTTTTTAATTATCCTTAATTATTTTATAAATTACTAAGCCATCAGTAAATTAAGAAATCTGCATCTCAATTTAATGAAAAACTATTGTTAAAAGCTCCTTTTAAAACCAAAATTTCCGGAAATTTGTTAATCGTATAGAATCGTAATGAATCGTATAAAAATCCATAGAAACTTGATAGAATAGAAAAAAATGCTAGAATACTAAACAAGAATATCTGAAAAATTGAAATTTTTTAGAGAACGTTACATGACACACTTTAAAATTTCAAATTAAATGGAAAGAACAACCTGCTTTTTATAAAATCTAAGTTTTATACAAAAATCTACAATTAAAATTTTCAAAAATTACACAAAATTATCAATTTAAAACATCACAAATCCGTTTGAGTACAAAAACTCCTTCTATGAACTTGCATTTTAATATGGTGCTCTTCAAAAACAAAAAAAAATCGATTTTCATGTGAATTGTCTAAAGAAAATTTACAAATTAAATGTAATACAATGAATTTTTTTATAACGATTTCGAAAGAAAGTAATATAAAAAATGCTAACAAAAGAAAACAAAAAAAAATTCGATGAGAAAGTGTTAAAGGGAAATTAAGGCAGAGAGATAAGGACAAAATAAGGACAAAAGGCTACGTAAATTATGTAGAACAATAATGTTCAAATGAATTGAAATTGGTCGCCATTAAAGAGAAAATAAAATGTTCATATCTCTCTCTCTCTCACTCTCTCTCTCTTTGTTTATTTTTATTTATTTTTTTTTTTTGTATTATTATCATTAAAAACATATTGCGATTATAATAATCTTTGCCTTATACAAAGGTGCACACACACACACATACACACACAAATGCATTATTTTATGAGTGTTATAAATTTTTATTATTCATCATTATTTTATTGTTGTCTGAATATCATTAAAATATGTTAATAATAATAAGTTTTTCTTGGTTCTTGTTCTATTTTTGCGTTTTTGCTTTGTTTCATTATGCAGCCAGACATGGGCATATTTGGGCATATTTGAAATGATGTGAGGGACCGACGTGAAGGTGAATTAAATTGCTAAGCGTTTTGTTTGATATCTATCACTTCAATTATTTGCACTTTTATTTTCTTATCGCTTTTGTCATTGTATTACTTTCAATATCACGAAAAATATAGATAAGTCCTTGGGAGACCTTCCGAAGAATTTCTTAACCTTAGGCCTTATTTTGGATTGCAAATTAGAGGCAGTTTTTCGGTTAGCTAGCCAAAAACTTTTTTTTTTTTTGTTAAGACTAGCTTAGGACCATTGTTCTCGAGGGATAATTACTGTGTAATTTTTTAAGAACTTTATCCGGTACAGTCTTCAATTAAAAGCTTTTTATAAATACCTTTCTAGCTCCTTGTTTTAAGTACGAAGCACTAAAATTTCTTCTGATATCATGAAAAGCTCTTCAAGAGTAATATGCGATGCTTCAAATGACACATTATGGAATGTCTCGTAGAATTGATTTGAATTGATGTCAAAGGTATATTTGAGGCAAGTACTGTCTACATGGACACATGGAGGACCATTGCTAATCTACTTAGAAACCCATAGAGATTTATTCTGGCCGAACCGCAGAGCATGCAGTTTAAAATTGCAATTGCAAAATAGAACGATGGTACCTTGTCACGATGTCACGATGTCACGTCTAGAAATACTTACCCGCCTTTCATTTAACTTTTGAAAATTTCTTTCATAGTAAATTGTTAATATTGAGATTACATCTTTTTGATATCTGAAGCAACCAGATATGCAAATTATTGTGAAAGAGAAAAAGAAAAAAGATATGAAAATCCTTAATAAATCACCAGAAACCCTTCCTCTCTAGTTCCATTAACGCAGAATAAACGTTAAAATAAAAGGCGAACAAATTTTTGGTTTTTAATAGAATTTATTTTTAATTTTTAGTTGTGTTTTTAAGACCCTTGATATCCTCAGATTTTTTCATGTTGTTGTTATTGATTTTTCTTAATTTTTATTTTTTACTTGTATTGGATTTTTCTTCGTATTAGAATTATTTATTTGTTTGCTGATTTCATTTCATTTCATTTTGTTACAATTTGTTTTTGTTTTCCTTTTTTTTAGAGTTTAGTTTAGTTTAGGTTTCAGTTTCAATTTTTTTTTAATTTCTTACCACGTCATGGTATATTTCTTCTTCTTGTTCTTCTTCTTCTTCTTCTTCTTCTTTTATATATTCATTCCTTCTTTTTTTTATTTAGTTTTTCTTCCTCTTTCTTTATTTCTATTAAATTGTACTCATTTGCTTTGCTAAACATTCTCCAACATTGATTTTTGGTGATTTTTTATGTTGATGTTGTTGTTACGTTTGTTGACTCATTTGTGTTTTTTTATTTTACTACTCTCATTAATTTGTCCTTTCATTGTTTGTTCGTCTTTACAATTCTGCTGATCTCTGTTTCAGTCAAAATTATGTTAATAAAAAAGACGAAAAAATAGTCGTCGTCATAGTCGTGGTTGTAGTCGTAGAAGAAGAAGAAGAAGAAGAAGAAGAAGAAATAGAAGACGAAGTATTAGGATGAGGATAATGCAAAAGGCGAAGGGAATACAGGGTGGCATATATTTTACATATCGAACTGCTAAGTTTTCTTTCATTTTATTTTATTTTATTTTATTTATTTTATTTTAATTTTTATTTGTTACGCTTTTTTTTATACAATAAATTGTTCAGTTTTTTAAATTTCTTGTTTTTTTAAATTTTATTTTCTGCTTGTTTTCTCTTTTTCATCATTTGCCCTAATTAATATTTATATATATATATATAAATCGTTAAGTTACGTTATGTTACGTTACGTTATGTCTATATTATGTATATCTATATATATATATAATTTTTTATTTATTATATTTATATTTTCATTTAATTATACTTATTATGTTTAATTTCTTTTTTCAATTTTTTTAATTTTTGTGATTTTTCTTAATTTTTCTGAATTTGTTTTTTCAAATTTAAAAATTTACAATTTTTAAATTCTTGAAAACAATCTTCACATTATTCTTCTAGTTTTTTCGTTTTTGTTTTTTTTTTCATTTGCTTTTATTTATATTTGTTAAATGTTTTTTATTCCAAATTTTTTTTTTCAACACTTTAATTATTTTTCCATATAAATGCTGGCGTATATATAAATGTATGTGTATATGTTTATGTGGGCATATCATTATTTATATTAAATTTAATTTCAATTTTTTTTTTTGAAATTTTTTACTCTCTTTCTTATTCTTGTTGTTGTTGTTTTAGTTGTTTCCCTGTTTATGTGCTTTGTGGTATTTTTTTTGTCTCATTCTTTCCTTCTTCATTTCTGAGTTTTGTGCAATTATTTACAATTGATTTATTTGTTAAAATATATTTTATATATATTATGCATAAATACATACATACATACATACATACATACATATATACATAAATCTAAACGCTTGTTGTATATTTATATATATATATTTTTTTTGATGTAATTTTTTTCTCTTATAATTTTCAATATTTTCTGTTGGCTCTTTTTCTTGTTTTGTTTTTTTTTTTTTGAAATTATTTACTTTTAATTTACTTTTTCTTTTTACTTTATTTATATAATTATTCCATTAATTTTTATAATTTTTCCATTAGTCTAAAATACATCAATGATTCCATTGGAAATGGCGCTGAACGATTTCCGCCCTTTTTTTTATTTCATGTACCAAATTGTTGCAAGCGATTCATTTTGTCGCCAATTCTTATTTTTTATTGTTGTTGTTGTTGCTGTTACTTTTGATCATATTAATTTTTATATTAGTTCGTGTTCTTCTTGTTCTTCTTGTTCTTCTTGTTCTAATAGGTAACTGTTTTCTGCTCCGTCTCCGTTAAAGTGTAAAATTGTTAAAACAACAAAAAGTAAATTTCTTAGTCTCCGGAAAATGTTTCTTCTCGTGTTTCATGTCATTTCTCTTCATTTTAATTCCTTACATTTTATTTTATAGCATATTTTAAATGAATTGAATTTTCACAAATGTCCATAATTAATAATGATGATATTAATAATTATGATTATGATGATGAACTATTGAAATGTGAATACACACAAAATGAAATTTTTTTTTCGACTATTTTTTTTTTTTTTAGAAATATTTCTTTTATAAATAATTCTCAAAAATTTGTTTAATTTGTGTGTATGTGTATGTGTGAGTGTGCGTTTGGCAAGTTTAATTATTAATTTGTTTTTTTTTTTTTGGTTTTTTATTTTCTTCCTTTTTTATGTCATTATTCGTAACTATCTTAATTAATTATGTTCACTTAATTTTATAAATTTTAATTTGGTCTCTTTTTCTTCATATTTCTTTTAACTTTCTTTTTTTGTTTTTTTGTTTTGTTTTTCTTTTTTTTTTTAAGTAATCTCATTCAATAATTAACTAAATCATATTTCTTTTAAATTACTTTTATATGAATAAATGAATAAATTCTGTAGTTTACTTTACTAATGTACAAGACAACATTTTTCCTTTAGTTTTGTTTCATTTTAAATGCTAAGCATTTATATGTATGTATATATGTTTGTGTGTGTTTGTATTATATTTATACTTTATATTAATTGATATATTAATTGATATATACAAAATGAAATGCTCGATTTGACTCAAATTCGCTGCCTCGCTCGTCTTTCCCACTGCAAAAAGGGCGCCTTCATTCCATTTCATTTCATTCAATTTGTGGTCCAGCGTTTGCGGTTTATAGGATTTTTTCCCCTTAATTTACTTTATTTATATGATTATTTGTTATAGAAATTTATTGAATAGGTTGTTCAATAAGTTATGTTAAGTTATTTGTCAGTTTGGTAAATTTTTAAAGCAAGTTTTCAAACAAGTACTTACAAATAATTTATAATTAAAAATTTTCTTAAAATTTTAAAAATTGTTATGTTCGATTGAATGAAGTGTATGGATTACACAGCATCGAATACCGCATAATTTTGAAAAAGTAGGGCCTATAAAGCCAAGAAGTTATTATGGAATCTATGTTCTAAAAGAAGTAAGGAAGGAAGAATTTCCTTGGTTCCTTTAAAGAAGGAGACTATTATCATGGAAATGAATTGATTTTTGATTGAATTTCATTGGTTAATTTTTTAACATAATAACACTCTCTCATATAACAATATGAAAAGAAAGTTCCTCACATTTTTTCAAATGTTGAATTAGATGTTTAACATAAAATTTTCGACATTTTAATTTAAATGGAATAAAATTTATGTTTCAGTATTGCAATTGTGCTTAATTAAATTAATTAATTTAATTAAATTAATATATAAAAATTTAAAAATAATAAATGTACTTATGCTTTAAAAATGGATTGTCCAAACAGTTTGTGCAACTTAAATCTTCAAAGCGAGTACAGAAAAATTCTCAAAAATTTTAAAAATTAAAAAAAAAATATATAACTAATATTTTTAAATTTATTGAACAACCTTTTACATAAAAGTGTTAGAGGTCATTTCTACATTAAATTTATTTTTGTTTGTAAGTAAATAAATAGTAACTATTTGGTTTTGTTTTGTAATTTTTTTTTATATGACTGAACAATTGAACTACTTAAACATTAAAATTATTCTTTAAATTTCACCTTTTTTATTTGTTAATCTAATATTTAATTTTATTATATTTTAATTTTAAGTTTCATTTTTCTTCATTTTCTTAAGTCTTTTAAATTAAAAATAAAATTTTTTTTTAATTTACATCATGTAAAAAACTGTTTTTTTTTGGAATAGAAATTCATTTCTATTTAGGAAAGACTTGAGTGTTGAGGTTTAATTAATTTATATAATTTCCATTTCTCTTTTCTTTCTATCTCTTATATTTTATTGTTTTGTTGTTTTTCTCAATTTTGCTGAAAAATTTTTTATATCATATTAATTAACTGGCATTACAAATAATTTCAAATTTTGATTCTTAAAGGAAACTAAAAACAAAAAAAAAAAAACAAAAAACAAAAGAAGAGTAGAAAGAAAACCAAAATAAGTTAAGTTTAAAGATTAATTTCATTTAAAGATTAATTTTTGCAATCTAAACCACTTCTATTTGTAATGAAAATGTGTGGTTTAAATTTACATGAATTTTAAGAGAAATTTTTTTTGTTTGTTATGGATTTGATTTTTGAACTGATGGCCTACCTGGCCATTTATCTAACGACTTTAAAACTTTCCTAAAGAATATTAGGGTAAAATTTATCGCATAGAAATGTTAAGATCTAAAAAGTAATTATATAAAAAATTTTGGCAAAAATTGAATGAAAAGTCGCCAGAAAATGACCATTTTTTTGTGAAAATTTTTTTAGATGGAAAAGTTTTCACCATTTTTTACATGTTTCAATCAAAATCTGCGAAAAAAAAATCATATTTTAGCAAGCTTAAGTCATTTTTTTAAAGCATTTTCTCGTATAAGAATATTTAAAAAAAAAAATTTGCCGTAAATAGAAATTTTTTCAATTTTCTGTTTTTTCATGAAATTTTGTAATGGAAGTGATTTAAACTACTTAAGAGTCGCCTTTAATTGATTTTATGATTATAATTTTTATATAGTTTTCCTTTTTTTTGCATATTTTTTTGATATTTTCTATTCGTTCATTTTGGCCTCAAAATACTTTTTTTTTTGTTTATTATTCTATTGTTGCTTTTATTCTTGTATATTTAATATATATGGCGTGTGTTTATGTGACGTTATCTATTTATCTATTTTCTTTTTTGCTGTTCGTATGTACATGCAACATTTTTTTTTTCTATTTACTACATTTGTTTGTTTTGTTTTTCTTTTTTCCTAAATATTCAGCAAAATTTCGTGTATGTTTTTTGTTTATTACAATTTTTAGTTGTTGTTTTTGTTGTTTTTTCCTGTTTTACTATTGTTTTTATTACATTTGTTATTGTGACTGTTTTCTAATTTTGTGTATGAAATTGAAAGCCTCTAAAAAATGCATAAACACAAACACAAATTTAATTGTTGTATGTTTTAGTTGTTGCAATTGTTTTGATTTGTTTGTTTGCGCCACTTTTTTTTCACATGACAAAACAATGAAAAGTGAATAAATTTTACTATGAAATGTTATTTTATTATTGTTGTCGTTTAAATGCAGAATATTTTCAAAATAAATTTGGAATAAATTTTATAAAAAAAAAAATGCATAAAATTTTGAATTGTTTTTATATAGCTTTAAAAATTTTAGTTATATTTAAAAAAATATTTAATTAAAATTTTGTTACAATTAGAGTGAAATAAAATATCAATTAAATTGCGTGTAATTTTCTCGATACAGGACTTATTATTAATTGCATTGAAAAATCAGATTGTAAAATGAATTTGAAATTGTAAAAATTTTGATTTACAAGAACATGAAAAATTATACAACGGAAGGTTCTTGAGAAATGAAGGTTTTGGTGTTGACTCGTTATACCAATAAATTTAGAATCATTTTCTAATTCTACTTAAGGCTATCAGTTGCCTTCTCTGTCTATAATCGGTACAAGTAAATTTTATATTGAAACCAGTTGTAGTAATTTTTGAAAAATTTTAATGAAATTGGTCACGTAAATATTTTTGTGGAGACGCGAGTTTCATTGAAAATCGTTAGCAGCGTAAAAAAAAAGAAAGAATCATGGCTCCACGATTTTTTAGAATACTATGAATAAGCGTGCTAAATTTCGGTTCACTTCGATTACTGAACTTTTGAATACCCTCCCATATAATGAAATCGTTAATTAATCGTTATTTTGTTAATTTCAACATAATAATTTTTTACTTACTTGTCTTGTAAATAATTTTGTCGTCTTGGTATTTGATTTAATCCAAATAGCTTAAGGTGCGTAAGAGCTAGTTTCGACTGGTTATAATCAGTGCTTGATGATGATTTTACATGATGCTCTTTTATGTAGCGTTCGTAATGAATCGATTTGGCCAAATTTCGAGTCTGCTTCTCAAAGGCCATTTGTTTCGTTAAATGGCAAATTTTGTAGCGACATATAAAAAAAAGAGGCATAATTTGGGTAAACTCAAAAAGTTAAGGTGCAACTTAAAAATTATATTGAAAAGTGGACAGTAATTATTCTCCATAAAACGGACTTTTTCAACAAGTTTAATCTCTTTAACTTTCGCTCCATATCTTTTTAATATTATTTTTTTTACTTTCATTTTTCCATTTTCATAAAATTTATTTGTCGCGCTAGATGGTTTATATTTCTCGTCATTTGGAAAATTTTCATACAATAGAAAGAAGAGAAGGTAGAAAAAAAAGAAGAACAATAAACAGGAAAATAAAACGCAGAATAATAAAAACCAAAATGTTTCCTTTATCACAAAAGACAAAAAAAAAAAATAACAAAAAATTGGAAAAAATCGAATAATGGAAGCAGTAAACTAAAGTGAAATTGAAACTGAACAAATTACGGAATAAAAAAAGCAAACCGAGGAAAAAGAAAGAACGTTTTTACTGCAATTTTTTTTTTGTTATTATTTTTATTTATGATATTGCATTATATTGTGGATATTTTCGGGTTTAAATTTTTATAATTTTTATTTTAGAAATTTCGTAATACTATTTTGCCGTTTTCTACAATTTAATGACATTTAATTTCTTTCTTTTCTCTTTATTTGCTTTAATTGCCCATTTTGTTGCCATTTTCTATTTTTTCTCTCTGTTTATTAACAAATGAGTGAAAATTATGGGAAAAAAGTATCCCAAAAAAAAAGAAAAGAAAAATTATTAAAAAAATAACGAAATAAATAAATTTCATAATTTAGTTGTTTTATTTACTTTCACTGTTAGAAAAAGTAAACGAAATTTTATAGAAATAAAATTTTGGTTAAATTAGTTATATTTTTAAGGAGAATGATGCTGTTATTATTGTTCATGTTTGGTATTATTTCCATCAAAATTGTTTTATGAATATAAATGAGTTTGAATATGTAGAAGTATGTGTGTCTCCTGTCTATTTCTTTTCCCCCTACTTCTGTGATTTTGCAAAATTGCTATATTAATTTTACACGCAACTACTTTGTGTTTAAGAAATTTATTTATTTATTTTTATTATTATTATTATTTTATTAATTTTTAATTAACTTATTTATTTCAAATTTAATTTATATTCATTTTAATTTATATTTCTTTGCTTATTCATTTGTTAAATTAAGCCAGTCTTCAAAAGCTCGAATAAAATATTTATATTATTTATTTATGTATAACTTAATGAATTGTTTTTTTATGAATTTTCATTTTTGTGTTTTAATTTATGTAAATTTTATGTTAATTTTAATTATTTTATTTATTTTTATTGTTTATACAAACTAATAGGAAACTTAAAAAATTTACTTTACTTTACTTGTTTCATATTTTAATTAATTATTTTTTTAAATATAATTAATTTTATTTGTGTGGTTAATTTATGTTTTCTTCTTGTGATTTGACTTTGGATATTTATTCTTATTATTATATATTAATTTATATATTTATATATATTTATACTACCATACATATATACAATTATTCTATTTCATAATTTTTATGTCTACTAGATTATTATAAATAATTACTTACTAATATGAAAAAGTTTTCTTAAAAAGAAAAAACCTATTTAAATGATTAAAATAATCTAAAAATTTGTTTTGTTTTCATATTTCTAAGTTTAATTTAATTTAATTTTACATTATTTTACTCTATTTTGTTTTGTTTTGTTTTATTTTATTTTTTTTGTCCTTGATTATCCTAAATTTTTTTTCATATATAATTACATATTTCTTGATTCCCTTAACCTCAACTTAATTATGCTTTATAAAACATAATTTTACATATACATATATATTTACAAACAAAAAATTGTATAAACTTAAAAGAAATTTCTTTTATAAAAATTATGTAAAATATTTTCATGGAGATTTGATCATTCTAATTATTTTTATTTTTTCTGTTAAATTTAAAATTTTTTAAAATGTTAAGTGACTTATTATTATTATTTTCTAAATGGTTATTGATGTTGTTCTTGTTATTTTAATATAAATAGAAGAGAAAAAAAATACACAAGATATACTTACTTTAATTTAATTTTTCAAAATTTCAGTTACTTAATAATCATTTAGATTTTTAAAGATAATTGTTATTTCTAGTTGTAGTTTTTATGGTTGTAAAATTGTTGACTTTTTTTATTGAATTCTTCTTCAATTTTTAATCTCATCAAATTTTTAGCTAACATTTCTGAGACGTTCCCATAGATTGCGAATTTTGATCAGGGCAACCATTAATCGTGTCATATTTTTTATTTCCTATATCTAAATCATTACTTCTATGTTTTATGGTTGTCTTACTCGGCAGTTTCGTCGTTATGTCTTCTTCTTGAGGTGATGCATTACGTTTTCTACGACGCCGTCGTTTATTTGTGTTTGATGCTATGCCGGCAGCGCCGCCAGTGGCACCTTTCTTTTTCACAAATTTTATATTATAGGGATCTTCAGCTAATTCAGGATACTGTGTCACATCGTGAATATATTCACCTTCGTAATTATTAGCATAATTCTGCTTTAAAATTTCATCAATTTCTTGTTGAGTCCATTCAATTTCCGTATTAAGACCATTTCGTAGTGACTCTTTCTCACGATGCCATGCCTTACGTACTGCTGTTAATTTTGCATGATGCATTAGACGTTGCTTCTCTTTCTCAACTGTAGTACCATATCGTAAATTGATGATAGCATGAAGGCCATGAATTTTTACATCTAAATAATTAGTACCGCTACCATTTTCCCGCGTTATTTCATGAAATGTTGTATTCACTTGTCCTTGTAAACGTTTCAATTGTTGGCGATCTTCCGTAGAACGCCATAATTCTTCTTTCACAAAAAAGAATGAATCTTGTTGTGCATTGTGTACAACAAATGTGAATGGTAATAATTTGGAACGATTAAATACAGATGTGTATACATCACGGTATATGGCATTTGCAGCTGGCACACTGGATACTATCGCTTGGCCATCTGATGTTCTTGATACTACAATACCTTTACCAAATGGTGGTTCTGTATCGGATCCGATCATTTTTGGACTAGGATTCATTACGTCACATTTTAAGGCTGATTGTGGTGGGGCTGATAATTCTTCAAAATTTGACATTCTACGTATATTTAAATGGGCCAAGAAGCCGCTTTCTACTGTCAACGTGGGGACATGATACATAGATCGTTTTAAATTTAAAGTGATGGGATTATATGCAGCTCTACCCCATAATGCTGGCTGTTCCCATAATTTGCGTGTTAATTGGGGCACTAAATTTTCAACTTTAAAACCAATCTTTAACATCCAATCGTTAAATGTAGCTGGATAATTTCGATCATGGCCGATATTAATTGGATCGTTGCCATTAAAACGATACAAATGCATTTTCGTTGGTGTTATAATACGATTCACTACACTTTCCCAATTTGGACTCATCCATTGACCTATCAAAGGATCATAAACTATACCATTAGTCATATGGACCAAAGTTGTCACTTGATCTAAGATACCACCACAGAAATCGATTGGTAAATATAAATATGGATTGGAATCATAGACGATATGTCCAAATGGTGATCTCATTATTTCTCGTATACCTTCACCATATTGATTAAATATCATTATCGGTGTTCCACTTTGATCTGTTGCCACATAATATTTATGTCTATAGACTTGGGCATATATTAAATGACCTATATCATCGTACGTTAAAGACATTAATTTACCATCTCTAGGTGAGTAAATTTGTGATACCTCAAATGGTCGTTCTTGATTATTATAAAAGAATTGAGTCACATTACCGAAATTATCTTTACGCGTCACTAATCTTTTCATATGATCATAATAATATCGTACATCGAAACGGCCGCGTTTTGTAGCTCTCACTAATAAGCCTTGAGTATTATAATGGAAGCGTTCTTCACGAGCATTTTGAGCTACCAAACCCCGACTATCGTATTTATATTGACCTTCACCAAATTTCACAATACGATCTTGATTATTATATTCCATTGGTATCGTATTGCCACGATATGTTAAAGATAACAAATTGCCATTATCATCATATCGAAATCCCCATGGTTCTTGAGCTTCTACGCCAATCAATTGTCCATCACAATCCCATGTATAATTTTTAACATTTGTATAAGTATTTACAGCCATGTTGCGGGTGTAAGTGCGAGTTTGCGTGATACGCCCATGCATGCCAAAACTGTATTCCATGCGAAATACTTCCAAACGATGTATAGATAAAGTGACTTTTTGTATTAAGAAACGTGCATCAACAGTCCGTCTAAAACTGGCAGTACCATCATATATTTGCGTTTGATTTAACATTGGATGCATAATCTTAAATTGACCAATCATACTCGGACGGCCGGTACGTAAATCATAAGCGAAATTTTCCGCTGGTAAATTTTGTCCACCAATGCGTCCTTGAATCGATATGACTCTAAAGTCTGTGTCATATTCATAAGTGAATTTTGCATTACTCAAGCCAGTTTTCGCTACAAAATCTATACGCTCTTCCGTTAAAAGGCCACCAGAATATTCAAAATCCCATTGATATTCTAATTCTCTTTCAATATGTGACACTGTACTGGGCATACCGGTATTTTCATTATAAATAAATTCACTCTTACCATTACCATGGACGATTTCTGTTAATTGACCTGCGGTATTATAACGGTACAATATACGAGCACCGTCTCCGGGAAATATAGTTTGCAGTAGAGTGCCCGAATGACTATAATGTTGAAGATAACCTTTGGCACTACCTGGCGGCGTATACATACTCCGAATGAATCCAATTGATGTTTGCATACTAAATGAATGCTTTGTACCAGATGGCAACACTACATGTCTTAAGCCACCATTTTCATCGTACTGTAAAATGAATTTGCGCTGACTGGCTAAACCGATTTCGGAGACCAAGTTCCAATCATTGTAAACAAATGATATAATACCATCTTGTTGAGATGTTATTTCAGATAGGAGGCCATGTCTATCGTAAGAGTATTTCAATTCTGCTGGACCCCAAGCCCAACCATCAATCCGATTAAAACGATCATATGTCAAATTCACTGGATAACCATTTGTAGGATATAAAGATTTAGGTAAACCGGATTGATCATAAGCCACAATTATTATGGGTGTACGATTCATATCATAAAATGTTTCACGATTTGTAAATTGATCGAATTCAACACCAATAACGCGCGATTGATTAACCCATATTTCCCTATTTAAAGTTTGTTGTGGATTACGCACATCGCCTATTAAATTATAAACGGAATACATATTATTGGTAAGGCCTTCTCCCATTGCAACGCTTTGATGGGACCACATAGCTAACATTTCTGCTTCAACTGGTAAAGCAGCTTCTAATAAAGGATGACGGGCCACTGCCGATGATTCAACAATAACGCCATTTGAGCTACGTATTACCAAAGTATTATTCGGTTTAATTTCAGCATTGGCATTCTCAAGACCTTTCTTCATATATGTCGAATGTACTCCACCAAGTACTAACAATTCATTAATTTCACCTTTTTCACGCGAGAATAGCGATTGAATCGATGCATGTACATAAACAGTTAAACCTTGATTATCTGCTAATTCGGAAGTAATGCGTACAGTTTCACCACTTGGCAATACCATGGCAGTAACGCGACCAAATTCATCATATTGATAAATAAATGTTTCACCACCCGATGAACGTGAATTCAATAGACCCGTATTGCTATCATAATCTAATTCAATCTCTTGACGACCTTTTTCACTTAATTTCGTCATTATACCAATACCATTAATTTGTATATCCGATTTATGATCTTGGGTATTTTCAATTGAACTAACTACATTACTGTAATCCCGTAAGAATTGTATTTTATTGCCGGAAGCATCCGTTACGGTGGATAAACGTCCAAATGATGTATTTTTCGAATATAAAAAGCTATACCTTGTTTTGCCAGATGTAAGATCTTTTGTAGCAACATGTTGGCCATATCTATTGAAAACATATATTTCACTGGAAGGTGGACAAGGTATATGAAATTCGCCATTTTCATCGTGAGATGGCAAATAATGTTCCAAAGATAGAACGTGTAAAGAACCTACAATTAAAAAAAAGTACGAAATAGATACAGAATTGATTTGGTTCGATTTGTAATATTTTTAATCACATTCTATAAAGGAACTGGGGACACCAAGTATTTATTTTTCTGAACTGCACTTAATTGCATCAGATTTTTAAAAATGCAATAAGCTCTTATAGAGATAAAGCATAAAAGATTTTTGGAAATTTGTTGAAGTTCTAGAATAAGCTAGATTTCAAAGGGCATAATGGGACAATTTTTTATAGTCATTCATTATTTAAAGCACTTAAAAAAGGCATTTAAAAAGGTCCATTCAATTTAGGGTAATTATTATCACAAATCGATAATTTCTTTATAAAAAAATGAGTCACATAATTCCAAAAGTAGTATTTTTTATTCCTTTGATTTTTTAATAATTTTCTAAGCCCTTGGGCGAATTGATATTTAAGTGAAGAGACAACTCAGATCAATCAAACAAGAAATTAAATCAGCCACACCCACAAAAGTTGTAGCCAATAATGTAACTTTATCTAAATTTGATTTTTTTGAACTTTCCTCTTAATAATTCTTAACATATGAAGCCTTTAATTATAAAGCGCTGCCAAACGCCTAAAAGCATCAAAAACAACCATACTAAAATTTTATTATAGTTCAGAAATTCAATAAAATTCGTATGAATGTTAAAGTGATGGCATTTTTTGCAAAACAAATACTAAATTTTTCAGTTTATTGTTGCGAAGGAATTTTATTGTCTTTAGAAATGACAAGAATAATAATAATAATAATAATAATAAAGGAAGCAGAGAAAGAAAGTCAAACAATTATTAATAAATCAATAGGATAAAAATACTCATATGCTCACGAACGCAGGCATTCAAACATGTAGATGCGTATAATATTCTTTTTTATTGAAATATTAACATTCTTGTGAAATATTATTTTCAGCAATAAGAAGAAGCATATCGAAGAATTTTTAAAGTTACACAAAATAGATAAATTTGTAATTGTATGAAAATATCAATTACAATTGCCTGCATGCGTTTCTAGTCAATGTATATGTGCATGTGTGTATGTGTGTATATGTGAATGTGGTTGTGTGTTGGCTTATGTCTCCGTGTGTCAAAAAACAAATTTCGGACTGAATTATTTATTTATTTATTTATTTATTTATTTATTTACTTGTATTGTTTTGTATTTATGTACAGGCACAATAATGATAATGATAATGATGATGATCATAATTATGATAATGATGTAATTGTAATACTCTTTCAGTAATTTAAAGCAAAAAAAAACAAAAAAAGGAAAGCGAACAGAGAAGAAATTTGTTACAGTGTAGACTCATATAAATTATTAAACATTAATTACCTTTTACATTCATTACACACACACACACACACACATACACATACACACACACACACACGCACACATAGACATAACATAATTTATTATATGTTTTATTGCTGTTTGTGTGTGTGTGTATATCATATGACATATAACACATCCACATATTATTTATAGCATATAATTGTTTAATTGAATTTTCATTATAAAGCAGGTTGCCATGAATTTTTCTATTAATTCATGCGAAAAGGAGATCTCTGAAACTCTCGCCATCGATGTATTTTACATATTTTACTTTTTGCTTATCATTTTGCACATATTTGCTTCTTCTTCTTATGCTTCATCTTCAATTCAATTCATTTATAACAATTCTCTAAGTTAATTCTTCACAAGGTCTTGAATTTTCTTAAAAATTTCATACAACTTTCTTGAAATGTTTTTGTACAGAAAATCTAAAGAAGGAATTTTTTTTTTCAGATTTTATAAGCGCAAAAGTAAAATATAAGAAGCAGAAAGCAAAAATGTTGCCACTAATGCTTTAAGTTAACAAATTACAAGTCCAGAAAATTATAATTCGAGAATTGTCATTGGCCTTAATTGCATTTTCATAAACTTCAGAAAAGTATGCGATATAATTTCAGCAATAAAATTTATGGCAAGAAAATTTTGTTTCTCGAGTTCACTCCTAAACTTTGCCATTTTAATTAGTTGATGTTATTGTTTTTCGAAAAGCCTTTCGTATCTTTCTGCTAATGAAAAAGTAAAATGTATTATACACTACTACTGCCATTTTTATTTCATTGATGAAAGGACCAACCATATAAAAACAACTACGCCTAAAATCCATTGGATTTTTATTATAATAACCAAACCAAATGTATAGTTTGAAGTGGGCTTTGAAAGAGAGATAATTTTATAATAATAATATAATTTTTCTAACAACCCAACATTTATTTTGCTGTGTATAATTTTCATATGACCTAAAGTATTGCAAAATTTTTATCCTTTGCTTTTATTCATTTTGTATTCAAATGCAATTTTTTTGTTTCGTTACAACTTTCGTTATCGTCGGCTTTTTTTCTTATTATAATTTTTTTTTTTATTAGTTAAACTTATTATTATTATAATAATTGTTATGTCATTTCTGGTTGTTTGTATATTTTTATTTCTCTATTCTTTTATTTATTATTTGTAAATTTCTTTTTTTTAGTGCTTTTTAAACAAAGAAAACGTTTTTTCTTTTTATTTTGCATGTCGTTTCTTTCTTCTTATTCTTCTTACTCATTTATTTTTTGTTTTTTTCCTCAGTTTTATTATGCTTTTATTTGAGCATTATTTTCCAAAAATTCTTCCCTATTTTGCTGCTTTGTTTATATGGTAAATGTAAAAAGTCAATGGCAGTTAACAGCAGCAGTAAAAACATGTTGCATTCATAATCAGTTCACCAAAAATTTTTTACTTTAAAATGGTAGCGGAAAAAAAATTCCATAAGAAAAGACTTGTGGTATGCAAAGCTTTATAAGTTTGAGCAGAATCGTTCTGAGACCCACAACGACAGATCCAAAAGCAGACATAATTTTCAGTGTAGCGATCGAATCAATTGAAACTTGAATTTTTGCTCGCCCATTCGCCCGATTTGATCAGACAATGGCTCGCTTTTTTTATTGTGATATTTCTATAAAATTTGTATTCATTTAATCCAAAAAGGGCTCCTATTAAAATTGTTTCAGATCGGACAATACTTATCCTCATTTTTCGTAAACAAAATATTTCGATATGTAAAAATATTTTTAAAGTTTTTTAAGAAAATTATTGCTCAATGATTTTTTTGACACATTTAATATTTGTAATAAATTTAAGATCAGTGCTGGCCATTTTTGGAATCTCCTTCAATATAACAAACTTTTCAAATCATTTAAAAATTATAAATTTTCTACTTCTACTTATTCACTTATTTAAATTAAGCCAAATGTTGTACAATATTTTAGATGCATGCCAGACCAACTCTTTTCAATCTTTTTCACTTATTTTAACAATGGTGCTTTTTACATGAGAGCGAAAAGGCGCTGAAGAAGAATATATAGAGACAAGTCAAAGTCAGTTGAGAGTGCATTGACTTTATTTTTTGGATGATGCTCATTTTTAATGGCGGATTTTCACCATTGTAATTGAGCACCCAATTCTAACATTTATGCTATATGTCTGTCTGTCTGTTTGTGTGTATGTCTGTCTATCTGTTCGCTTTCTTACTTGTTTGTTTCTTCTTTATTTTAAATTTTTTTTGTTTGCTTGTTTGCTCGTGTGTGTGTGTTATTTGGTTTGTGGGTGTTTTTACTCTGTTATTTTTTTTCGTTTTCGTTTTCATTTTCGTTGTCGTTTTCGTTTTTTGGGGGTTTCTCTGTTTGCTGTTGTTTGTTGTAAAGCAACATCACTAAGGGCAGTCATTTCGATTTTCATGTTGTTTTTTCTCTTTTTTTTTATGTGCTTTGTTTTGATTTTCTTTACATTTACTTTGCCTTTCATTCCGTTTTGTCTGTTGTTTCTATCTATTGTAGACTATAATTTTCTTGTTGTTTTTTGTTATTGTTCAAATTTTTTTCTTTTTGGTTATGTCACTATCATCTTTTGTTAATAGTATTCCCTTTGTATCCCTGTCATTATCAGTGTTTTCATGGTGGGAGTATGGAAAAAAATTATCATATATGCCACAGAAATAATAATACAAACAGAAACGGAGAAAGGGAAAGGCAATCAAAAGGAAAAGGAACTTTTAAATTTGCTGCTACTGCTATTGCTGTTGCTGGAGTTGTTGTTGTTGCTATTCTTCTTCTTCTTCTTATACTAATAATTATGACTCTATATGACACATGAAATATCCGATTAAGAAGTAAAGTGTAAAATTTGACTGGAGTTCAGTTTAATGTTAAATTAAAACGGCACTGAAAAGTTGGGAATGGAAGTAAATTGACTACAAAATTTATTTTTTATTTAAACTTTCTCTCACTTAGTTTTTCTTCTCTTTTTCTTCTTCCTTTTTCTTCTTTCTTTTTTTGTCATTTAAATTCATGATTATGTCTAAAGCAGCTTGATTTATCCAAGTAAAATAAAATTTGCAAAAAAACAAATGCTTAAAAGAAGAAAAACTTTAGCTTATATTTTAGCTAATTGCAATAAATTTCTTATTTAAAAAAGAATTTCAAAAAAAATGTTTTCCCATTTTTAATACCTTTTTTGAATGCGATTAAGCAATACGTTGAGAAATTTCATTTACAATGAAATTTTAAGGATTTTTTCTGTTGTCTTGTTTGCTTTCACTTTTACAATAGTGATACTTTCTTTCAATTTTTGCTATTTTTTAAAGACTAAAATTATCATTTTTAATAAAGACGTGGAGAAAAATGTGATTTCCTTTTTCTTAAACTTTATGCAAGAAATGGCTAGAAAGCGAAGTTATAAAGCGTAAAAAAAATGGAAAAATTAAGAAATTGAAAGCGAAGGAGAGACAAATTTTATACTTTAATCTATTAGCTTGACTTTTACGTCATGATTTAAACAGATTTTCTTAATAAGCCCAAAACGTTTATATATATATATATATATATATATATATATTTTATATATATATACATATATATAGGTCAATAAGTTTCAAGGGCAACAAAAGGAAAAGGACTTTGGTCTTCTCTATTTGCTTGATGATGGGCGAAATATCTCAAAGAAATTTCGACGAAGTAACGTTTAAAAACATGTGTGAATACGTAACTTACTGACCTATATGTTATGTATATTGCAGTCTCATTATTAAAATGTTAATATTTCGTTGATTTTACCTCTTATCCTTTTCATGCACTCTTTACTCCTCTTTCAATATTTTACTCAACGTCTTAATTCTACTTTTATTATTAAAGAAAAAAAAGAGCGAACTACAGAGAGGCAGTTGTTTGTGACTGTTTTGCCAGTGGGAATAAAAAGAAAATTAAATGAAAAAAAATATCAAATGAAAAGAAAATAGAGGAAGATGTATATATTTACCCGGATTAACAAAATATAAGTTTCTTTTTAAGAAGCAATTTTATGTCTTTACCATGAACTAAGAGAAGAAAAAAAAAACACTTAAAAAGAAAAAAACGTGAAAGGAAAAAAACTTTAACGGAAAAATCCTTTTAATTTAAAAATTTTAGCCATAGAATATAAATGAATGAATAAAGAGTTTGGTTTCGTTTTAATAAGCAAAAAATTTTTTGCAAAGAGGAAAAACTAAAAACGAAAAAACCTAAAGAAGATACAAGTTTGAAAATATTCATGTAAAAACTCAAAATAACTAAAGAAAGTTTTTTTGCTTTAAAGTTTAATTTAAATTTAATAAAATTTGGAAACTATGATGAAAATTATTACATTAAAATGGCCCATTGTGAATATAAGGAATACGGGGGTGTTGCCTGCTTTTAGGAGGCATTAAACGAATTCTCCAAGTAATTAAAGTGATAGTTGAAGAAAATCAACTCAGAATTCAGTTCTACTTTTACAAAGCATTTCTGATTTAGTGATTTGCATAAGAATTCAAAAAATTTGAACAGCGCCTGATTTAAGTTAATTTGAAAGTCTAATTCTTATTTCTTATATACAATTATAATTACAATTACAATTACAATTACAATTACAATAATATAAGAATTAAGTTTTACAAATGAAGAATCATTGCACTCTCTTCATAATAAAGCATTAAATTATTGAAATTTTTAATTAAATTATTTAGTTTCAATACAGAAAAGTTTGTAAATTTTAACACCAAACCAGATTATCGAAACTTTTCTTTTAGACTAGATTTTTAAGAAATTAATACACTACACTAAAAGTTCAAGATGGGAACATTTTGCTATTATTTTTCTTAATTGGTAATATTCTACAATCAAAAACTTTCCAAACATTACAATTGATTTTCATAAAGAGAAAGTAAAACCATTGAAGAAACATTTCAAAAGTTTAAGGTTTTTTTTGTTTTTTTTTTTTTGGGTTTGTATGTTTTTTGATAAACTTTAAACTAAACTAACAATCTAACAACAATATGTATACATTAGTTTATGATTAGTTTTCAATATTTCAATATAGAATTTTATAAATAAACTTCTAATAAAGTTAAACTTCATTGAGAGAGAATTATGCATTTTGATTTTATTTTGGTTATTATTATTTTGGTTTTTGCTTTTTCTCATGGTTTTACGTGGCTTCTTTCTTTGCTTTTATTATAAGAGGCCACTAAAGAGGACTTTGAAGCATATTTACTTTTTGTTTTTTCTCGAGAAAAGATCTAAAACAAATTGAAGGTTATAATAGATATAAATATTACGGATTCGTAATGTCTAATCAAGTCTGACGTTTCCTTAAAATCACTTTTTCATTTCAAGTTTAGCCAGAAAGACTTTAAAAATGAATTAATATTAAAATTGTTGAAATGCTACGCTCATAATAAAATCGAAATTGTGAACCGCTTTCGAAAAATCCACATTTTGTTAGTTATTGCTTGTACATTTTAAAAATTAGAGGGCTAATCTGTTTCGCTTTAACCTTAAACATTATTTTTCCAATTTCCAGTTTTTCAATTTTCCAATTTTCCAATTAACGTTAAAAAAACGAAGGATATTGAAAGAAGTTGCAAGAAAAGGGTTGAGTGTGCTTAAACTTAGAAAGTGTCAAAATTTTGCAAAAACTTTTGCGCAATTTATGCAAAATGCAACATGTCCTTAAAAAATGTCCTCTAAATGTCTACCTGCATTAAATGGAAAAAATTGGACGCACCATGATTGTGATGAGTATTCAGATCTCTTCTGTGATATAATTTTCGTTTTTCTTTTTGTCAAATAACTCGCTCTTGTCATCTTATTTCATTTCATTTCATTTCATTTTATCTCATCTCATCTTATTTCAGCTCATATTTTCTTTCACATGAATTAACTTTAATATTTTTATATATAGATTTGTATACATATACATATATATAAATAAATATATTTGTGTAAAGTACATTGTCAAAGGTCAAATTGAGAATGAAGTAGAGAGAAACAAGCAGCTAAAAAGAATTCATGCGTTTAGCTAATAATGACATTTATATCACTTTAAATCTTCAACATTAAATATCGCATTAGAGATTATTGTATGCTACATATATTTATATATATATATATATATAATATACTATATATATATTTATATATATGTACATGAATATATTTATATAAATAATTTAAAATAGAATAAATGAAAGCTTCACTAATGAAATCATTTATGATAGAAATAGTCAATGGTTTAGAATGGTAAAGCGTTGTGAGAGACATTTACTTGTGATTGTGTTTGTGTAAAAGTAACATAACTTTTAATGAAATAACTAAATAAACTAAAGCTACACCTACAATATTATTTTGCACTTTAATGGCAACCAATATCTGTTAGTGCTTCTGGGATATAACTTACACTTCATTTACAAGCATTTATATAATACTTGAACATTTTTATCGCTCTTTGCCATAAATGATCTACTGACACACCCGCTCAAAATATGAACAGTATCAGCCCATATCAGTAAAGGTGTATTAATATTGAAATATTGATAAGGATATATACATCCTGTCATTACTGCCATTTACTGGTTTTTTCGCTATTTTTTTTTCTTGTTTTTGCTTTTTTTACTTTCAGTATTCTTGAAGTTCTTTTGCCTGCTTATTTTATGTCATTCCGTATAGTTTGATTCAGACTTGTAGTTGCGGTTGATTAAACTGATTGGCTATGACTTAATATTAATATTGATAAAATGATGTTACATGAATATATTTTCTTATAAAAAATTCTTTTAAACGGCATTGCTATTAGCTTATTTGAGAAGTTATTTCATTTCCACTTTTTTTCCTTCTATGAAAAATTGAATTCGAGAAACTACGAAACTGTAAAACTGTAATTTTGTAGGATTTTATGGGCTGATGGATTTGCTTTAAAGTAACTTTAAGTGGCTTTCATCTTCCAAATTGATATAACCACAATGGCATATTAAGAAGAATGCTGACGGTCTTGCTGATGGTTCAATTAACTCGCTAAGTTTGTTCAGTATTATTCTAAATTCCTCTTTTCGCTAGTGGCAAATTAAATAGTATAAAAAAGAAGCTACTTTTAACGCAGCAATCTAAATTGAATTGTTATCTCAACTGATTATAAGGATGAACGGTGAAGTTGCCCCGGAAAAACCTCAATTACATTTTTTGCCAGAGAAAATCCAAAATGACTTTCCGCACTAACCAATATATATTTATGTATAAAAGGGATAAGCAAAAAACTTGAGCACTTTACTTCAAGACAATAAAATTCCACAATAATCGAATAATAAAACATTAAAAGAAAAAGAAAAAAATAACTGGAGAAAACAATCTCTTTGGGCTTTTCATCTGATTATTTTTTTTCTAATATTTTCCTATTTTTTTATTTTGTTTTATGACTTTTGTCTGTTGCCTTACAAAATGACAAATTTTTTCCATACACAATTGAAATATTGATTGTTTGAACAATACAGAATTTAACCAAACTGATTATGAGAAAGTAAGTGCAGGCTTTTAAAAAATTTAGGACATAAAAGGGGGAATGTAAAAAGTTTCCATTAGAAATATTGAAAAGAAATTTAATATTAAAGAGAAATGGCTGCTACAATTAATTTAGTTAAGAAAATTATTCATTATTGCTGAATTTAATTTCAAGTAAAGCAAAAATTTAATTAAAGAAAAATTTATATAAAAAATTTGAATCGAATAAGGCAATAAGGCAATTTACAAATGACGATTTGTTAGTTTGAGAACTAAAGTTTTATGAATATGAAACTGGGCATAAAAATTGATGACATTGCTCTATTTTAAGAAAATTTCTTAAAACCTTGCAATACTCTAAATTTCTTCGTTCTAATTTATCTGATTTTTCTTCGTGTTCTATATTTCTTACTTGAGATATTTAATATGAAATTTCATATGTTCCCACTCAAGATTCTAGCAATTTTCACTTGAATCTTTTTCATTTCCTTTTCACAGATAACTTTAGTGACTTGTAAATAATAATAAATAGTTAGAAAGGTATAGAGAGAGATAGAAGGAAAGACAGAAAAGCAAAGAGAATAATACATTTCCTTTTATTTCCTATAAAACGAAGAATCCAAGCAAACGTGTTAATGAAAATTTTTCTCACACATTTTTGTTATCCAAAAAAAAAAAAACATATACATAAAAAACGTAAAAAAAATGAAGACAACATTAAAATAAAATACTAAAAATGAAAAGAGAAAAAATGAAATAAAAATATGGCAAATCGATCGGCAACGGCTTCTAAATGCTCTCGGCCAGGGCTTTAAAGCAATAAAATGAAAGAAAAAAGTCAAGTGAGACGAGAGATGTATGAATTTTTCAATCTTTGTGAAAAGGGATTTAAAAAGTAGTTTAATTAAGGCTTAAACATTTTATGTAAATTTATTAAGTCTAATTTTTGTTAAAACAAATACTTAATATTTTTGAGATAAATCATATAAAAATTATCCTGAAAATAAGGCTCCATTTAAAGTCTCAGCAAAATGTCAATCATTTCGAAACATATTTATTAGAAAATGTCATTGAATAGAATCTTTTATATAGCAAGTTTCAAAGAATATTCGAAATTTTTAATATATTTGAGGTCCTTTTTTGAGGTGAAATCCTTTTTTGAGGATTCGTTGTAAATATTAATTTTTTCAAAATGTTTTTTTTACAAGTTTCAAAAATATATATAAAAAAGGATAAACAAGGTCTTAACTAAGAATATTCAACCGATCAGCTAAAGTCTTTTGATTGTTCCAAACTTTTCTAACGATTTGAAAAAAAATATGCCAATATATATAAAAATTTTTTTACTGACAAAATGCTAACGGAAGTTGAATACGTATGTATTTCCGTCTCTTAACATATTGCCAATATTCTATTGTTGAACAATAGAGAATTTATATACGAAAAGAATAAGCAAAAGATGAAAAGATGGCAAGAAAGAAAGAAAAAAAAAGAAGGCATAATAATAAAGTCACTTTTAACAAATTGTGTTAAATTTCAACAATATTCATATATATCCTTTATATGTATTTATGTATGTGTATGTATTTATGTGCGTATGTATATATAAATGTGATATAAACACAAATAGAATTTTCATTAAAATGCATCCTGATTAAGGGAACTCTTCATTTCTTCTTCCTTTGTCTCTGTCTCTGTCTCTGTCTCTTTATTTTATTTTTTTGCTAATTCTTGTTCTCTTGAGTGCGTGTATGTGTACAAAATAAAAAGGTAGGCATGACTAAACAGGAAAAAAAGGTAGACATTTCATATTTCACATGATTGAGTGTTCATTATATTAAGCAAACAAGAAAAAAATGAAAAAGAGAAACAAAAACAAAAGCAGAAGCAGTAACAGTAACAGTAACAGTAACAGAAAAAGAGAGACACAAAATTAGACAAGTGAAAAGTGTTTAAAAATCTGAATATCTAAAAATTATCCTTAAGTAATTGATTTTCTTGCCAATTTTTCCTTAAGGTAAAATCAGAAAAACGAAAAGAAAAAGATAAAAAGGAGGCATCTATCCTGCCATACAATATGGAAAATAATCTAAAAATGCTTAATGTGTATGTGTATGTGCATGTATCTGTGTATGGATGGTCAATGGTAAATTTTATTTAATTCTTTATTTAATCGATTTTTATAATCGTAAATGATTTTTTAAGTTTCTTCCAATTTTTGTACTTTGTTTCCACTTTTTTCTGCATTTAAAATTCCTTACGAAATGGATTTTTGTATTCCTTGTTATGATTATTATTCTCATTATATAGATAACTGTCATTTGCACTTTTTTTATAAAAAAATTTCAATTAAATTCAATTAAATTCAATTTAAATTTGTTTGGAATAAAAAAGGGATTGAAAAAAATTTCATTGATAAACTTTCATATAATTCTGATTTCATTTTACTTCAAATCATTTGGTTTACTTACAAAAATTTAAAGAAATTTATATTTGCCATAGATATTCATTAGTAAGTTTAAAATATTTTGAAAGAAAAATTTTTTACAAAATTTTCCCTCATTCAAAAGAAAATTGATTTCTATTCAGCATCAGATGTTGCTTATTTTTTTGTAGAGTGCTCATCACCCACTTTAATTTAATAAATTTATTGCACTGAACCGAAGCTCATAAATTCACGGACCTTCGGATTAAACCTCTGGTAAAGCCCATAAGTTTATTTGATTTTGAATTTTTTCAGTTGTTGGAATTCATCATACGCCACAGTGGATGCTACCAAGGCTAATTCCCCAGCAAATGATAAATGTATAGCTAAGTAGTATATGCGGGGAAGCCAGGAGCTTTCCTTGGTAAAATCTGTACGAATCGATATCATAGATATCAAGTGATAGCCAAGGAAGTAAAGCCATGTCACGAGACCCTTTAGGAAAATCTGTTTTTCTTGAATCCAAAACTTTACGTGATTTATTTGTTTTTAGGGAAAGCAATCTATTCAATGGCTATTTAATTCAATTACTCTTTTAAAGAAGAGTCCCTTTTAGGATACTTCATGCCAAATAAAAAATCTCATTTCAGCATCAGAATCAAAGTTTTTCGTTGGAAAAGTATTAATTTGCTATAAAATCGAATAATAAACAAATATTCAAGTAGTCTAAGACGATATTTTAAAACTTTCAAACATCAAGAAATTTTAATTGTTCTTATCACTATTCTAGACTTAATTCTTTAGACTTAATTATGCAGGAATTTTGTTCAAATGAACAAGCGTCATCCAAAAAAAATTTTCTTTTGCTGTTTTTTTTTCTTTTTGTTTTTGTTTCTGCTTTTTTTTTTGAATACAATTTCAATTAAGGCATTTGAAACAAGTTAACTAAATACACTTTAAGCCATAAATTGATGAAGCAATATACTGAAAGTGAGAAAAACTGCAAATCACTACAGATATGATTTAAATTTTTCTTGAACAATTTTTTTGGATTTTCGTTACGTTTTGTTTGCTTCTATTTTTGTTTTGCATGGATTTTTTTCACAGGTGCTTAATACATTTCCAAGGTAATTAATCATTTCATACACACAGAGTACTTTTCCTACATAAATACTACTTTGGGGATTTATCTATAAGAACAGAAAACTAAATGCTTTAAAATGCTCTTTGTTTTTTTTTGGTACTTTTTTTTTATCTAATTGTTCTTTATATTTTATATTTAGTTCTTAATTATTCTAGTAAAAGTCGAAGTTTATTTTAATATAATAAAATTTTCCTTTTTGTTATTGTTTTTGGATTTGGTTCTATTTGTTATTACATAAAAATCGGTGCCTCCCAAAATATAATTAATGATTGCATAGAATAAGAGATTTCATCCTTTTGTTTACAAAACATATTTCTATATTAAAATAGCAGAGATTAAAGAGTGAGAATGAGAGACAGAGAGAGAGGGATAGAGATATAGAAATATTTTAGTTGAAATTATACGTTTGAAGTCGACCATGAAGTCGACAAAGAAAAAGTTTCAGAAAAATTGCATTCTTGAAATTGGAATTTCTTTTTCTATCACAGAAACCTTCAAAAAAAGTGGTTAAGATTCTTCTACTTTCATTTTTTGGCATTTTCAAATAATCAAATTTTAATTAAAACATCTCAAAAACTAACGCTTGAGGAGTTTTAAATCGGTCAATAAGACAACAAACAAGAATCTGTAAATTGATTTAAAGTGTTACAAGCAATTTAATAAAATTAATATAATTTGCAGTAGTTATGATCTTAGTTAGATCACAAAAAAAAAAAAACGTAAAATAGTATGGGATGAAGTGGAATGACATGGAATAAAGACTGAATGAATGAAAAATATCCACAATAACTGTAAAAGAAAATCAATAGTTAGTAATTAATCAAAGTTAAAAGTATTTTGCTTTAGCACTTGCTTACTTCTTTTCTCAATAAAAAAAGAAAAGCAAAACAAAACAGAAGGGACTTTCGATAAACACAAACCAATACAATTGTGCTTTATACTTCTTTGTTGTGCTCTAGAATATTTACGACATGAGAAAGTATAAATTTTCATGGTCTGTTTGCTGTTTTGCAAAGGATCCGATCAAATCTTACATAGAGTTATTTGCTGCAACGATTTACGCATTAACAGAACCAGCTGCCTAAGAGTCCGCTTTGAAGCAAACTACGGTACAAACAAAATCAATACTTGTTTTGTTTTAAACTTTGTCTGAAATTTGTATGTGAAATCTATCCATTCAACAGTTCATAAAATCTAGATATTCATTTATTCAAAGTAGATATAAAGTAAGTGGAGCTAAATTATATTAGAATAAAACCCCCAGAAATAAGCGCTCCACTTATAAATTTTAAGAACAAAGATGAGCAATCTGCTTTGATCGATGTGCCAACGTAAAAGCTACGGAAGCAAATGCCTATAGCCATGAGAAAAATGGAGTAAACTCATCAAAGAAAAAAGGCGAATAATGATTAAAATAAAAACTTCACGCCTAGTTATTTCTTTTGAAAAAAAAAATCGCTTTCTACTTTTCACACATGTTTTCCAAAAAAAGGAAAAATGAAAATATATTGTTACACGAATTTATTACACGAAATGAGAATTGAAATAAAGACAAATGAATATTAAAATATTACTTCATGGAAAATGCAAGAAAAATATAAGAAATTTCCAATAAAATCGCAAAAAATTTTATGAATGTTTTGCTTTGTTTCCTTCTAAAATTTGCGAAGGCATCTCCATAAAATATTAACAATGCAACATTTTTTGAAATAAATAAACTGAAACTTATATACAAAGTTAATAATAATTTAGCAAATGTTTTAAATTAAAAATTGGAAAAAAGCAGATTATTTTTTGTATATAAAAATTTACTGAGCAATTAAATCACTTGTATTTAATTTATCAAGAATTCAGTTAAATACTGAAACAATTGCTCAGATTATATATATATATATTTATATTTTGTTACGTGTAAGTAATTTTAAAAATAATGATGTTATAGTTAAAACTTACCTTGATCAGCCACGTTAATGATGCCATCTTGGGCAACGGCAATTGCTGAAATGGCCTGAAAACGGGCATTCGATGATAATAATGTTTCGGCGTTACTTAATGTACCATCATCATTTATGGCTATATTACCGGTAGCTGTTGTTGTTGTTTTTGCACCCAATAATACAGTTGTGGTTGTTGTCGGTCCAGTTGACATTAGATTACCCGATGCAATGGCAGCTAAACTTGATGATAGAGATGAAGAGCATATGCAACCGCCATTTAATGTTGTTGATGAGCTAGACAATGTGCCACTGCCAGTATTACTGTTACTGCCATTGCTATTGCCATTAAAACTGCCACTATTTCCGTTTCCGCCAGCTGGTGTTATGGGTGTTGTGCGGCCATTATTATGCGCCGGATTTGATGTTGTCGAATAAGCATTATTGTGTATGGCATTACCAGCACCACCAGCACCATTACTATTTAAACCGGATGTGGTGGCATTCAAGCCCATACCACCATTTAAACATTCACATGTTACAGCTCTACAGAATATAACAGAATGATATCGTGGTTATTACAAATGCAAATGCAAATACAAAAAACTAACGTAATAACTTTTTATATTTCTTATATACGTGGCATATACAAGCCTATAATCCATATATATATATATATATATATGTATATGTATATGTGTATACAAATGTATGAAATTGTCAGTTTAGATTAAAATAAATTGAATTTTCAATGAAACGAATGCTGTGCATATCCGTTAGGATTTGTTTTGTTCACGCGGAATATATTTTTAATATTTTTAATCTGTACACAATATTTACACAAATTTAAATAGCAACGGAAGTGGCACATAATTTGTAGAAATATATCTACATATCTATAACTCTGTATAGAATTATTTTACTTTAATTCCATTTAGCAAGAGAAATTTTATATATTTAAATTAAACTTTAACTTTATTCTTAACACTTTAATTAATACTTCAACACATTTTTCCATTTTGTCCTCTTTCTTTTATTCTTTCTATTTATATAATTTTCTAAGAATTTTTTAATTATTCATAATTTAAATGACCTAAAAGTAGGCTACCGATTATATTATTAAGGAGCCCTTGTTATTATACTTTTCTTTTACCTTTAGAATATTAACATCATGAAAAGTGTAGCATATTTTAGGCAATCAGTAATAATTTTTTGAATTACTTTTAATTAATTATATAATTAATTAGGCAATTAATTAATCTTACAAAAGTTTTCATGCCTTTAATTTAACTATAAATTTTGAAGGGCCATTACAAAAAACAATTAAAATAACAAATTTAAAAAAAAATAAACTAGAAAAACGGAAAAATTTCAAGAAAGAAAAATGAAGTCAAAACAGAATAGAAATTGTGCAGCTGTGTTGATTGTATTTGACATTGCCTTGACATGTTCCACACATCAAATGGCGTAAAACATTTGAAGACACGTTGAAAAATTACAACATGAATATTAATCACGTAAAACCAGTAACAACAACAACAAAAGCAACAACAGATATCAATATAACGTATAAAAGAAATAGAGAAACTAATGCGAGAACAAAAAATGCAATAACAATAATAATATGGAAGAGTAGATAAAAAAAAATAATAGAAAAAGCGGAACAAAAATGGGTAAATGTTGAAAAGAATTAAAAACTTGGCAAACAATGTAGGAGAGACATTAAAAAAATAAATATCAACATCATCATAACTGACATTATTTTATTAATCGTAATGACAAGGATAATATGTGTGCCGTAGTATCATGGATATTTCATAATTTATATGATTCTAATGGAATCAACTTGACATGCAAAATACAAAGTTTTCTTTTCATTTGAAGTTTGTTTATACTTTTTCTGATTTAAAGTATGGTAGATATAATTGTGAAAGAATCGGAGATTCATTAATAAAACAATCCGCTATAGACGGAAATCGTTTTTGGTTTGCTTATCTGATTCGTTGTCTAGATTTGTGTAGGCTATTCATTCCGAGTCGTAAATTACAGTTTAGCAGAGTTGCTGTTACGGTTCAGATCGATACTCTTGAGGTATTTAAAAAAAAGATGTTAATAGACATGTTTGCTTTTTGGACCAAGAACTAACGAAATCAATGAATTGAGACAGCGTCCCTTTTGTTAAAAAAAATGTATGACAATTTTTTATACTTTTGAATAATCTTTCATAGATAGTTGCTAATGAATAATACTTTTATATGCTAAATTTGGAGGAAATTTTGACCGCGTAGACTCCATTCGTGAAGCCTATAATGAATTTTTGCATCACAAATGACCAAAATTTAAGTAGCTCTTGGTTTTTTGATTATTTTTCCTTTTTTGAGCAGATTTTGTATTCATATTAAGCAAAGTGATGCAGAATCTTTAAGAGGCGAGACTTTTCATTTTGCTTAGAAAAGTTATTTATTCTTCCTCTTATATACATTTAAAATACAACGCGAGCCAACTGAACCATGCCAAAAAAACAAAAACCAAAGTAGAAAATCAAAAAAACAAACTCTATAATAGTTTTGTTGCCAAGCGTTGGTTATATTGAAATAATCCATACGTATGTGAATATATATTTGAATATTTGTCATGTCATGATACCATACATAGTAGACTTAATATGTTACAGCGTTACCGAGGCAGTCAACCAAAAAGATTTTAAGCAAGAAAAAAGAACTTTCTTAACAATGATAATAATGATGGTGATGAGGGTGATGTTGGAGTAAATAATGGTAATGTTGTCACAAAATTTACTAGACTGCAAACTATTATCATTATTATTATTATTGTTATTGCAACTTTTGTTGTTGGTATTCTCATTATGCTTTTTATTGCATTGAAGGATGCAGTAAATGATTTTATCAATTATGAATGGAGGGTCCAAACAAAAAAATCTTTCACTCACATTTCTTAAAGGATATTAATATGATAATCATGATTTTCTCTAAAGCTTTTTTCTATTAAACTAATCTCATCTAGATATATCATTAAAATATATATATAAAATTGCCTTCAAATGCATCATCCTAACGAAGAGTAACACAACAAGTCGTATACTTTAAGGCGTATTAGATCATTAAATATAATGAGAAAGCAATATTCTTTAGAAATTTCATTTAACCAACTTTGGTAAGAAATTCTCTTTTTTAATAGAGTTCTCTAATACTCATAATAAAAAACTATAATCATTAAAATGGTTTATAGATTAAAAATATTTTGAATTCAAAAGTTTCTTAATTACCCATTGCCTTCTTGTTTGCCAGCAAAATAACGCATATTGCCAGCTGTGTCCACAACACGTATTGAATTTGTACGCCTGGAATCACTATCAGCTACATATAAGTCACCGAATGGTGAGAAAGCCATAGCCAATACGGTACCTAGTATATTATCAGCAGTTTTGTTACCTTTCTCTTGACTCATATTGGAACAATGCAATGGAGTACCGGCCACAACTCGTATTTTCATGTCTGATGTTAAACGTAACACTAAACGATCATCGATGAAATGAAGTGAACCATCTAAAGGACTTAAGGCAATTCCGGTGGGCCATTGTAGTTGAGCTTGATTGGCCATTAATGTGCCCGTACAAGGTGCCGGACTCCAATGATTATGATGACCATGATGTCCAATTAACGTATGAATTATACCTTTAGGATCGACAGCGCGTATATTGGTACCATCTGCTATATACATGGTACGATCAGCAGCAATAGCTAGACCTTTAGGATGGGATAAACGTGATAGCAATGCTGGACCACCATCACCGCAATTATTTTCATCACCTGGTATGCAGCGTTGACCAGAGCCCACAATCGGTTCAGAATTAATAGTTGGATCTTTAACTTTTTCCAAACGCAACAAACGCAATATTTGATGTCTTTCCGGATCCGATATATATAAATGGCCATCAGCTGGTGATACAGCCAAATAATATTGATAGGACACTTGAGTAGCACTAAGTTGTAGTATGGTATACACTCGACCATCGGGTGTAATACGACGTACTAAATTGAAATCGCCAACGTAAAGACTACCATCAGGCCCCGAAGCTAATGCTATGGGTGTAAGTAATTTAGCATCTTTAGCTATACCATCACAATGATCGAGACAATTCAATGGCCTTTGTAAACCTGTACCCATCACCACCTTAACTGTGCGCGGATATTCTTTCATATGCAAAGTACTGCCATCACCTTTTTGCAATATACCTTCATGAAAATTATAATGATGATGGATATCTAAACCCCAACCGCCAATATCAGAAATATCAACATCATAACCTTGTAATTTAGCTGTTTGCGTTAACCAAACGGGTCCATCACATGTCGAATGTTGATAACCAACAGAAATGCGTGCTATTGTTACACCATAGACCTTCTGACGATAAACATTACGTTTATTCCAAGCGAATATATGTATTAAATTTGGATCAGCTTCGTAGGTCTTGACATGTAATGAGCCCTCAATTTCAACACCAACATGGACATGAGTTAAAGTTGCCGGTATATGTTCGGCCGTTAAACGCATACGTACAATACTCAAATAACCTGATGCTTGTGATGATTGATATGTTAAGTGTAAATTTGAACCAGGTATTTGAATCGATTCTTGAACAATCTATTAAAAATATGAATAATAAGAGATATACACATTAAATGTAAACTATAATAAAGTTTCACACCTAAAGCTAAAATATTTTCTGTATCAGTATTCCTTTTTGGTTTCTTTTTCTTTATATTTTTATCATTGAGAGGTCAATAGTTTCATTTACTTGAAACGTGATAGTAAATTAATGAATATAAATGTACTGGGTAGCATGCCTAACAAATTAATAGCTTTAAAGTAAATTGCTATTTAATTAAAACTAATGGCAAAAGCACCAATGTTCAGCTGGTGTCTATTGTGGATTCACTATATACAAAACAAAGTGTACAATAACATTTTGCATAAGAAAATAAGCACAAAAATGTAAAGTAAAGTAAAGTAACTTTCAACTAGAATAATATTAACCTTAACAAAATGTTTTATATAAATGCATCCATTCGACGAGGTTGGAAAAGTGTAAAATAATCATACGTATCGTATTACAATTAAATTTGAGAAATGGAAATGAAAGAATAGAATACAAAAACAGAAGAATGGAAGGATAAAGAAAAGAACGATTTATGGCATAGGGCATGGTCTCTTAACATAAATAATGCAATTGGAAAATGTTTAGCTGAAAAAAATAACCTTAACATTGCCTTTGAAGCTGCCTACAAGTATGACATATTAAAGCAAGAAATTTATTATGAAAGTTTTAGTTTAGCTCGCGTTCAAATGTCATGTTGAAGCGTCACGTTCAGATCATGTTTAGTTTGTATAATATGCGACCCCATGAGTAAATATACATTCATTGTATGTGTATTAGTTTTATCTATATGTATATTTTAGAAGTAATATGGTATATGTCAACACATTAACATTAAAAGTGAAGTTAAATTAAATTGCCTTGCATTTGTAATGCAAAAATGAAATGTAAAGTTTTGAAGTTGATTTTCATTAAATAAACCCCCAGATACTGGCAACTTTACATTTCTATAATTTAAAAGAAATAACAATTTCAATTTGCTATATCTTTTCGTCTACTTAAAATCTGTGCGAATAATATTTATTGGGTTTTGCGCTTATTTTTTAAATGATCAAATTTCCTTTTCACTTTTCCTAAACAAGCAGGGTTCAAAAAAGTATTGTTAATTATTTAGTTACATACAAAATATATCTATTTTAAATGAAGCTAATTGTCCCTTCTTGAATGCTGCAATATATGGGGGCAAATTCAATAAATAAAAACATGTGGAAAACTCTGCTACCAAAAAAAAAAAAAAAATGTAAAAGTGTTTTAGAAGATTTACATTTTTGTTTACTTAATAAAAAGCATAAATAAGAATTAAAAGAATAAATAAATTTTCAAGATAATCTAAAAAAGAAAATACATAAATAAATAAACTCACCTGAGTTTCAGCGAATATTACACGTTTACCGGGCATAGCTCCAACACCGTTTGGCATCCAAGTGCTAATTAATTGAGGTTTCAATTCTTCATGATTGTGCTCCAAGCAAATGTTACGTGACTCCGATGTTGCTGTAGCTGTTAATTTTGTTGTTGTTGCTGCTGCTGCTACCGCTGCTATTGTTGTTATTCTCTCATCAGCAAAATTATAAACAATTGAATTAAGGAATGTCAATGCTGGATTTAATGGTGCAATTCTATAAAAATAATGTAAAGAAAACAAATAAAAATATTAATGAAAATGCAAATTATTATTCAAATTAAATCAAGAAATCAAGGTAAGAACAGAAGAAGGATATAAAAAGTGTAAGAAAATATTTATCGATTTACTTGACATTTTTGATGATGCTTTCATCATACACATTTAATTGCATTTGTACAGGAGGCAATACAACAATGCGATTCCATGGCACAAATAGTGTACGCGTCAATGGACGGAATGGTGATCGTTGAAATTGTAAGGTAACGGCACCGCCACCATTCACCAAAACATCAAACCTTTAGATTGAAAAGTGAAGTGAACAAAAAAAAAAGAGAGAAAAGAAAATCAAGATTTAGTTAAACGAACGAGTGCAGTGAAAGAAAAGTAGAGTTGAGATACCATAAGTGGAAATTCTTGATTTGAAAGATTTGATTACCGAATATAGCGAAACGGTAATCAAATCTTATTCAATGTCTAATTTCTAGGATTCACTTAGATTCACTGATTTCTAGAATTTACTAGCGCTGCTGTATTAATCAAATTGTATTGTGTACTTTGTCTTAAATTATTCTGCTGTGGTCTGCCTAATTTTTCTAAAGCTCATTATTATTATTTCATCATTATTTTTATCGTTATGATTTTAATAGTTTCTCATTACACAAATTGCTTCATTTGATATTCTCATATAAAGTTACTTTGTCTATTTCACTTAAAATCTTGTTCGCTTTATGGCAATATATTTGTAAAAGGACATACAAAAGGGATATTCAAAAAGGAATACATAAATGTTCTATTGCACTTTAAGGGCAAAACTAAAATGTAATTTATGAGCAATAAAAAGAAAAAGAAGTTCGAGAAAAAAAGCCACAATCTTTTTAGTTTCGCCTTTGCTGTGGGCGTGTTTTTTAATTGATTTTGGCTAATTTGGAATAATGTTTTGTTTGAAATCACTGCCAGTTTTTTCGACTTCGAAATTCATGTTTTGCCAATTTATGTGATCAAGAGAATGTTTAAAGTGAAGCTTTAGACGAACATGACTAAATCACTTTGAAATTTCATGCTTAACAATAATACGTTTACTTTTTAGGGTCCAAGGAGGGTCTGCTTTTAAATAGTTACAAACATCATAACAAAATGATTATACCTTTCAATTTTTTTGTAGTTCATATAAAAGCGGACTAAAGGAAAACAATTCGGTTTAACTTATATTAAATGTTTATATTTTGCGGATATTGCTGTTTGCTTGTTATCTATAAAATCATATATATAGATATATATATCTATCTCTTTCATTCTTATAATTCACTTTTGTGTTTCAATATTATTGTAAAATATTTATATGCTATGTTTTGTTTTATTTATATGATTCGTTGTTCATTTTTTATTCTTATTATTGTTTGCTTTTTTATTCGTTATTTTCTACATATAAAATTTATATATATACAAATAGATATATATATAATACATGTAATAATAAAACTATTTTGATAGATTTTTTTCTTCTATGTCTTCGTTTGTATTTTTGTGGACCAAAAATAAATAGCTAAAAAAAAGCAAAGCAAAAAAGGCGGATCCAACTGGACACATGAAACCAATGATAACAATGAAATGTGATGACATTAAAGTACAATCAACTTCGGATATTATAGTAAAAATGTTATGTAATTTATATACATATATAACATATAGGTCAATAAATTTTCGCCGTGGCAATAGTTTTTAAAATGATTTAATAAGTATTTTAAAGCGTTAGACTTTAAACTTTCATAACACATAGACAATTTAGTTGCCAATAAAAAAATGATCTTAAAGAACAAATTTTATAAAAATTAAATGATGATTTAAAGAGCGTTATGGAATCTCTTGAGCCCTGGGAAAAGCATTAATAATATTGAAACTTGTAATGGACCACAAATGTCAACAAATTTTTCAAACCTACAAAATTCACAAATTCACAAATTAGTTTTGAAGGGTTGGCCCGTGAAATTGTGCTACTTAAGAAATTTCAAGAGTTAAGGTATTCATCTAAAATTCAATGAAAATAACGCATTCTAATTAATTTGCTTTCGTTGAATCAAGAACGCAAAACGCCTAAACGCTTCAAGAGATTGTTTCAAGAAGTAACGTTTTAAAAGGTTTTGTATCTATTAATTAAAAATTTTATTAACCATCATTGAAAGTTATGCAAAGGGACTCATAACTGAAACATCATCTGTTAAAGTTATGGTACATTTAAGCAAACTTTTGTCAGGTTCATGATTTTCCTCATCAACTAATTCGAAAAAAGTGTACGGTTGCAAATTGTTGTATAAGACCATTAATTTGTATACATTTAGAAATTAAGAAATAATATTGATTCTTCAAACTAAGGACTTTTCAACCCAGATTTGTCAGATATGCAGGATTTAAGGAGGCAAAAATTATGATAACTGAACGATGCACATTTTATATGTCATATTACTTTCTCTTACTCTCTATCTCCCTTTCTCTCTCTATCTCTCTCTCTAATTCCCTTACACTCTTATTTTCTCTTTCTATCATTTATAAAATTTTGACCATTTATTTTTATCTTGATTTATCTTAAAATGTTGATAATGATGCTGTTACAGATACATCCAAAATGTAGATATGAAACAAACTAACCAACTATAAAGTATAACAATAATAATAACAATAACAATAACAACAATAAAAACTCTAAAATGACAAGCATTACATTTTACAATAAAATATTCTTCATAGAGAATGATTTTGAACGTAACTTGTAAAAATATCATTTGTTTGATTTCGTGTTTTCTGTTTCGTGCTTCATGTTTCTTATTTCATAAATTTTTTTTTTTTTGTATATTTTTAAACAAATTCAGAGATGGGATCAAATCTATTTAAGGAAATTATGTAATTTCCATAATTACATTTTTATATCTCTTCATTTTAAAATAAATAATTTCATAGAAAAATAATAACAAAATGGAAAATTTAAATCATTAAAAATAAGTTTATAGAATGAATAAAGTCGAATGATGCGAATGAAATTTTTTAAAACAATTTGCTTCATCGAAATCAGAGAAAACTAATGGAAATTGAAAATTAAGCAAAATCAAAGCAAAATTTTCGTATTCAGTGAAGAAATGACATTATTAATATTTCAAGAAATTAGCTTATTCTGCCATCATTTTATGAAATCTTTCTTATTATTATAAATTATTAATAAAATTTTAATTAAATTATAACAATAATAATAAGTTAACCAAACGTGGAAATTTCATAATATCATTGAAAAGAACATTTCAATTTTCATGGCATGTTTCTTTTGCTGTGCGAACGTTAAAACATTGCGCAGAGTGCTCAACTTACAAAAATACATTTATATATTACAAATATATTTTGTAGTAAATCTAAATTGTTACATTCATACATTTTAATGTCTTTTAGTGTAAGTAACTTGTTACTATGTTTGTGTGTCAGCTAATTTCATGTTTAATCCTTGTTGGTATAATAATTCTTCATTAGCCCATTGCTTTAAATATGAATGAAATGAAGCAATACCAAAAAAACCAATACATATATACATACACGCACATACATATATAAAAACACAATGTATAAACGCTTACACCACAAAAGATAATTACAAATATTTATAATTGTCTTTTCATGTAAAAAAAGAAAAGAAAAAATAACACAACAAACGTATGCTCGCCTTTTTAATCATTTTTATTTAAGACAAAGAGGGGACAAAAGAACATTTCACAATTGCAAAATTATATATTATGCAAATGCAAGTGTGTGTGTGTGCTTTTCAAATTTGTATATATATGCATTCATTTATTATAAAAGCATAGAAGAAAAAACTCTCTCATTCATTCAGTCGAGTAAATTTGCATGTTATCCACTTACATTTTTCGTTTTACTTTATTCACACAAAATATACGCATTGATATTTTATTGTATTATTCATTTTTATACATCTATACACACACACACACACACACACACACATACACATATATATATATATATAAAATGGAATAGTTTTTATTTAAGCAAACCAAAAACAGTCAGCTAACCGAGCGCAATTTTACCTAACTGCTAAAAACAAATGCTCTGCTACAGGGATATTTCTATACAAATATGACAGTTGATATTCTTATGTATTTTAAAAAGTATATGTGTATGTGTATGTGTGTATATGTATATATATTTATATATATATATGTATGGTATATTATTTTATCTTTTAAATGTTTCATATCAATTATTTCAGTAACTCTTTCTGTCTTTGATTCTGCTAACTTTGCTTTTGTCTTTTGTCTTTTTCTCTTTACATTTTCCTTTATCATCAGCGTTTACCGTTATTAAATTCTTTTATACATTTCTTTATTACATATTGTGTATTGTGTTAAAGTTTATTTGCCGTTATATTTTACTATAAGCAACAATAATTTGCCATAACTTTTGCTCTCGAATCTTTTTAAATCTCTCTACATGCTGTACAACAACAAAATCAAGAAAAGTATTGCGCAAAACAAAATAAAAATCAAAAATAAATAAATAAATAAAAAGATAAAAAACAAAAGGACTGAAGAACCAAGTTCTCGCTTCCACATGATCGTTTTAAGTCCAGTGTTAAGTAGTAAAGGTTTATGGAAGGAAGGAAAATTATTGCTTGCATAATTTTTTTGTAAAAATCATAAATGTTTAAAATACTTTGTACAGATAAATTCTGCTTAAATGGATTCTAGTGGTTATTGTGGCAAAGATGCTAAAGAAACTGTACTGTATTACTCAGTTTTTTTTTTGTGAAAGTTTTAAAATAAATGTTGAAATCATTTAAAGAATTTAAAGCAAAGAAATAAGAAAATAGAAAATTCTTGGCAATTTTTTGTAGTGTAAAACAAATTTAAATTTCTTGAAAATATTTTAGATTAAACTTTAAAGTCTTTGGCTTTAAAAATCATCTGAAAAGGTCAGTGGATGCTTCATTTTTAAGCTTGATCTTCAAAATAAAAAATCAAATTCTTATTTATAGAATGCAAGATTTATGAAAAATTTAAAGGCTTAATAATGCTTTTCATATTTGTATAATCCATAAAATAATATAAGTTTCCAGGAGATTACATTTTGATGGAATTCAATAATTAGCTACGGAAATCTATTAACTTTTCTATTATCGCTAATTTTCAAATTACCTCCGAAATGAAAAGAGAAAGTCAATTTTGGTAAATATCTTTCTTAATCTTCCCTAATGGACTCTTAATTTTTACAGAAATATAAAATTTAAAATATTACAATTTCATCTCAGACTTCTTCAACTTAAATTTAATGGTTAATTATTAAAATTTTGGCTTTAAATTTTAATTCATTTAAATTCTATTCATGATTTATATAAAAAAAATAATTAAAAATTATTCACCCTCGTTCCGTTTCATATTGTTGTACTTACCAGCCACCTTGACGTGTTAAAGTGAAACCGAAACGTGAATCACGATCAACGGAAACACGTATACCAATAATACCCAGACCTTGGGGTGTTACCACTTGACCTCTCATCACCGACACCCGGCTAAATATGTACAAAAGGAAAACAGCAAAAAAATAAAAAATAAAATAAAATAAGATTAATAATAATTAGAGAAATGTGTATTGCTTATGTTTCGCTTTTGTTTTTGTTTTTGTTTTTTTCGCAATTTTCTTTTTTATGTATTTTTGTTCATTTTTCATTTCATTTCCATTATCATGATGTTTTTTGGTTCTTGTTGCCTTTTTTGATATCTTTAAATACATGTAAAAGAAAAAGTGGTGAGAATTTTTTGCTATTTCTTTTTTTTTTCTTTTTTTGGCAAAATTTTATTGTGTAATTTTTACAATGAATAAGAAAGATTGAAAGAGTGAATGATAGAAATAGTTGTAAGTGAGAAAGTGAATGAATGGAAAGTAATGTAAAAAGAAGTATAATTTGAAGTAGAGTGAAAACTAGAGAAATCATTGCATTTTATCAAACTTTCCAAAAATTGAATTCTCTAAATTCACTTTTAAATTTATTTATTAATACAATTTTCTGCATAAACAAAAAAACATAAAATCCCAAAAAGAAAAGATTAAAACATAGAAAGTAGGGCATTAAAAAACGGAAAATTTTCAATAAATATTTAAAGTATGAAAAAGAAGTTAAATATTTCGTGGAAGATAAAAAAAACAATACTAAATTCTATGAAATTGTGCTTGATTTATATTTTGTACATTAAAATGATTAATTATAAAATCTATAAAAATTTGTAAACTTTAAAAAATGAAAATTCAAACCATCTTACTACGAAATATATTCAATTTGCATAAATCGAACAATTATCAATTGAAATATTTCCGTAATAAAAGTATTTAAATAGATTGCAACGGTCAAATCATTTCACGGGTTCTGAATAACTGAAAAATTTCATTTTAACTCTGGAAATATCCTTCAATTTAATGCGTACAATTTACCACTAATCGATAGTTGTAAAAAATTTCAGACTACTTCAAAAATACTTTTATTACGCTTTTGTGAAACCCGTTAAAATTTTCTAATCATTTTCATTTTGATCTCTATGCGGAAGCATTTAGTTATTATCCGCTTGAAATTTTTCTCTAGAAATCATGATCATAAAAACTGCAAGGATTAAAAGTAAATTAATCTAATTTTTAATAAAACTGACTTTCGAATAAAAAGTTTCTTTAAAAAGATTTGATTAAAATAGTTTGCATTTTCATTATATAATTTGTGAAATTATTTTATTAGAAAGATTTGCTTCTTAGAGCAAAAGTTCTAAAGTATCCAACATTGATTTCGTTTCGTTTTGAGAGTTTACTTTTTATTACAGGAGTTGGAAAGTTTTCAAACATTGATAATTGTTGAATTTATACTGAAAGTTCAAAAATTGCTATTCTTTCGATTTTTTTTTTTTACCAAATTTTTATCACATTTTTATGCGATTAGTTATTTTAGGGAATTTTCTTTTTCATACAACTTTTTTAAAAATGAAACCAATTTATTATGATTTCAAAAATTTTCATGTAATGGCCATAACGCTGAGATTAGTTATATCTTTTTTTTCTTTTGTATTAGGTGAATTTTTTAATTAATGGCTGTTGATTTTTATTTGAAATTATTTGTCCACAATTTGATTTCAGTGCAATTTCAATTAAGTGGTTTTTGTTTTTTACAAAAATCAATTAAATAGAGCAATTAATCATCGTAGACCAATTAAGTTTGTTTTTGACCATTTTATTTGGTCACTTTTTTAAATGAAGTTTTTGTATTAAATCGTTTAAATGGACACACAAATGATTCTTGTAAAGCTCTAATAATAATTTAATTGCACTCTCAATAAGTTTGTGATTTTTAGTGTTGTTGTTAGTTATATGGCAAAACTTGTATTATAAAGAATTTCAATAGATTTCAATCGGATTCATTAGTGGATAAACTTCAACCATACCGTGAAGATGTAAAAACGAACACAATTTAATCGCATTGATATATCGATAAGAAAATCACTATTAGTGATTTTTATATGAAAAAGCTAAAATTTAAAGTTATATTCATTGTGTGACAATTTTTGTATTATCTATAAGAAAGTTTCAAGAATTTTATAATGCGTGTAAATTGGCATTAAGAATTGATCAAGTATTGTCTGTATATCAGTATATCCATCTATCTCTCTTCTCTCTCTCTCTCTCCTTTTTCTCTCACTCTATCTCTATCTCTCTCTCTCTCTCTCTATGTTTTCAGATTTTTTTGATCAGAAAGTTCAGTAGAAATTGAGATGACGCGTGCAAGTTTTGTCAAATCATTAAATTTTCGAGCTTGTGTGCTGATATTGCAAATAGACTAAATTGCTTTTGAAACACGCCCACAATATGCCTTAGACTGGTAAGGTCTTTGCTATTTAAAAAAAAAAAATTCGGAATTTCTATTTTTTAAAATCTTTCTCTTGAATTAAAAATGTTGGAGTCTCGAAAATTGTCTGCCCTTCTTCTAGCTATCCAAACTATGGACAATATCGCCTCCATTCATAGATAGCAATGCAATGCTTGTATAGTAAATTTTTAAGATTTGCTTGCAGTCAAGAAAAATTTATTTATTAGTTTTAATTGCAGTTTTTGTTTTTATTTGTTTTGGTTTAATCGAATCAAATAGCAATTTTTTTCAATGGATTACTTTCATTTCTTAATTTTTTATTTTTTTGTTAATTGGTAAATATAATTGTATTAAATTTTGAAATATCTAAATATATTGAATAGAATTTTTATTCATTATTATAAACATGCATTCAGATTTTTTTCATTTTACATTTTTCTTTCTTGCCTTCAATTTTTCCAAATTAACTACATAAAACTTTATATAAATATATTTGTACGAAAAAATAATATATATTTTATATATAAATCGAACCCTAAGGGTTTCTGATAACAGCATTCAGATACATATGCTGCTTTACGGTAGTCAAAACATTTACAAATATAATAAGAAAAATTAAAATGAAATTGAATAAAAAAATGATTTTAATTATAAATTACTACCAAATGAAAATGGTATAAAAGAAAATTTATATTAAATGATACATATATATATCATGTTATCAGTTATATAAATATATGTGAAAATATGTAAATAGAAACAAGTCATCAGTATCAGTTATATAATCAAATTTCACTAATAACTATTTGTTTTTTACAAAAGTTTTTCTCTTTTATCATAATTCAGTAAAACTGTAATAATACGCTAAAATAAAATGTTAATAATAATAATAATAATAAAAACAAAACAAAAAGAAAAAAAGAAACAAAATCAGAAAATGATTAAAGTGTAAAAAAAAAAATTATATAAATATAAATAAATAATTATAATGAAATTGTGTTATCAGTTATCGATACATTTTTTATATGATTATTATAGATATTTGAATGTCATAAGGATATCAAAACTTAAAACGATAGAACAAAGAAAAAAATTGCATACATGACACTTTTCAGTAAACTTTTTATTGACGCAACAGAATTAACAATCAGTTTTTGTTTTGGCCTCCCGCCTTCCACTTTAGACGCAACGCATTAATCAAAAACATTTTTATCTCATGCAATGCAAAAAAATCAGCAAAATAAAATTGCAAGTCTAGAAAAAAATTTTGTAGTTTTTGGAAGCTTAATGAAGATAGTTTTATGGTAGGGGCTTCAGAAAACTTGGATTAAACTTGATCGAAATTTAATATGAAAAATAATCATAAAAAAATTTGAGAGGCTTATTATGTGGAAGAGGGTTCCAAAAAATGGCTCGATCGAATGAAATTTAGGCAAGCTCCTTTAATGTTTTTTTTTTAATACATAAAGATTTCTAAACAGAAGTGATCGTAAAACTTGACCAATTTTAAATACTTTCGTATCAATGCATTTTGTTAGGCCTAATCCCACCTGCTTAGCAAATTTCATTAAAGTATCTCTAAATGTGGGGCTTTTTATAACAAAATCTGCACGGACAGACAATATACGATTAGGCAGATAGATGGAGAGGCAATACAGACAGATTTAAAGCCAAACATAAAGTAATTCTTAGTCCATCAGTTCCTGTCTGCATTGACCTTTGCTGTAGGGTGTAAAACAATCTTTATAGAAAAATTAAAAACAAATGAAAGCAAATATTTATGGTCTTCGGCTTGAGGTGCTACTGAACATTGTGGTAATTTTTTTTCTACTCTTTTTTTTATCATTTTCTTTTTTTTTATTTTTTATTATCATAAATATTGAAAGTTGTTTGTTTTGCTGAATTATAATCATAAACATATAATTCAACGTACACCCACACACACACACCCAAAACTTATATAATATCATAAAAAATAACAACAAAAAAAAACAACAGGACTAAGAGCAGCAACAATACAATGAATAGCAAATATAGTAGCAATAAGTTATAGAAGCACGTACATTAGCGGGTCATGAAAGTTATGAGCACGTAAAAAATTATGTCAAAAGTATAGTTAATAATGTAATAAAGACAACAACAACAACAACAAGATATAATATTATATATATATATATATATATATATATATATATATATATATATATATATATATATATCATATACATATACATAAATATATATATATATATATATATATATATATATATATATATATATATATATATATATATATATGTATATGTATATATAAATGTAAAAGGTAAATGAATGAGTAGCAGCTGTATTATTATCATTTGATAACATTTCAAATCATAACTGTATGATGATGATAAGCAATTCATTTATTAATTGTCCAGTATCGTTTCTGCTCTTAGTTTTATTCTTATCTTTGCAACACTTAAAAACAAGTGTAAGAGGCTCTTTAAAGTATAGACATTCTTGATCATTATTAAATTTTGAAATGATTTAGGTAAATCTGAGGGTATGTATGTCCGTCTGTCCATATGTGGAAATTATTGCAAAAAGGAGATATCGATTTCCAATTTTAGAGAAATGTTCAAAGTTTATGTATAATGGCTGTTGTTAAAAATGGCATAAATTGGTCAAGGGACACTTCTTTTTAAGCAAAAATTTATACTTTTACGCTTATGACTTGAAAAGCAAAACAGAAAGAAATCTTGTAGAAATATTAAGGACTTTAAGTTGGGTGCCTGGTTGGTGGGTATCAGAGATTTAGTCTCAGTTGTTATTTCTTCTTCTTATCCATTCAATTCTATTATTTATTTTAGCATTTAGTAAATATTTTTCTTATAAAAAGATACATAAATTTTATAAAAACAAAATTTATATAAAAGAAAAATAGTCTTCCATTTAATAATTTCTTAGCTTTCTCGTATTTTCTTTTTCTTTAAATTTATTATGTCGTTATGTAAGTAAAAAATTTATCTCCTACTTCACTAAAATCCAAAGTATCAGTTAAGAATTTACCAAAAATTATGATTTTTAAAATATTATTTAAAATATTAAATAGTTTTATGAAAAGTTATTCTAAAATGCAGCTGATGATAAAACAATTTGTCCCATAAATTCAGCAGATGGAACATGCTGGAAATTCGGGCTTTCTGCTTATTTTTTAGAAGGAGAGCAACACATTAAAAGGAATATGGAAAACAACTGAAAGAAGATAAGACAGTGGAGAAAGAAAGTGCTTTACAGAGAGAGCTCTAAAGATAGAACGAAGCTCCGGTTGATGAAATTTAAACGAGAGAGGAAATGGAACTATAGCTTTTCCCCTTTTGACATGATTTTTCTACAATTTTTTCAAAAAAGTGTATTGATCAAGTAAAAAATATTTATTTGAAACTATCAAAATATCGATCATTCTAACTAGAAAATGTTGATTATAATTGGCCAATTTTTGAATCAACCAAATTTACGAAATTTTCCAAAAAAAAAAGGCTAAAACTTTTATAGTTTGATACATTTTAAAAAACCTTCTTTTACAGAAGGTCGAAAACATTTTGAGTTTTCCTCAGTAATATAAAGGCCCTTCTTAAACGATATGGGTTAGTATTAACCACAAAGTAAAATGCTTAAATGTTACTGGGAACTGAAATGAAAGTTCTTAATTTTTAATATAAAAATAATAATTAGAAGAATTTACGAAATAGTCAAGATCAACAAGTCAAGATATAGTTAAATCTCAAGTCAGATTAGTTTGAATCTTCCATCAAAGAGATGTGTACATTTCTTACTGAAGCGAATGAACTTGCAACTTTAAAGAGATTAATTAAATAAAATTTGAGTATATTTATAGAAAAGAAAGCGGCAATTTATAAAACTTGAAACATTCTAGTAAATTGTAACAATAAATTAGTTACAAAGAAAGATTTGGACTGCACTATAAAAATTAATAGAAATTTTTATGTTCTTAAATCCATTCGCACTAATTTAATTTTTTTTTATACGTGCATTATTCTTTAAATGTCTCAATAACTGTTTTATTGGCCCTTTTTTTCTATTCTTTTTTTTTCCTTTCTTTCTCTCTTGTTACTTCTTATGTTATATGTTCATTTATGGACTACCAGAATATCAAAAACATATGTTTCCGTTATTCTTATGTTCAATTTTTATGTTCATCGATTTCTTTTTAAATCCTTATAACAACTGAATGTATTTTAACGCCTTTTCGTCGTGCATCATAAAACATAACAGTACATAATTTTTTCCTTATGCATGTTACATGTTACATGTTACATGTTACATGTAACACAATGCAAGGCAAACCAAATGCAAACCAAGTGCAAACCAAATGCAATCAAATGCAATGCCATCCAATGTAATGTTCTTAAACATATGTTACTCCATATACAAATATAACATTTATTTGTTATATGCCATTTAGATATTTTGGTTATGTATGTACGGCATGTATGACACATATGTATGTAGGTATGTTATGTTATGTTAAGCTATAAATGGCAATGTGACATTATTATCTTAAAAGTCTCAGTTACAACAGTTTTAATATTTTATTGTTATGATTGTAATAGTTATTGTCATTGTTCGCGTTGTTGTTGTTGTTGTTGTTGTGTTGCTGTTGTTGTTGTGGCTGTTGCTATTGCAGTTATCGTTATCGTTGTCATTGCCGTTGTCATTTTTTATTATGATAGTTATTTTTATTATTATTATTATTTCACTTGAGTATATAACATTAAATCAAAACATTTATTATGGAAAAAATCTTAAAAACGCTTATCATGAAAAGATGATAAAATTTTGCGTTCAATTTATATAAAATCGACAACTTTTTTTTATATTTGTGTATTTTATTTATAAAATGCTTAAAATTATAATAACAATAATAAAAATTATTCAGTTAACGATTTAATTCAAACTCTTTTAAATTCAGATGATCAGCTGCAGTACTTTTTCCCAAGCAATAACTGAAGAAAGTAAAAGTAACCCATTTACGTATTTCTTCTATTCCATCCTCTCTTATCCTATCCTATTCTAACCTAACCTATCGTATCCTACCATGTCTTATCGTACCCTATCCTATCCTTTCCAATCGTATCCTACCGTAACCTGCCATGTCCTATCGTGTCCTATCCTATCCATCCTATCCTATCCTACCGTGTCCTGCTGTGTCCTATCGTGTCTTATCGTGTCCTATCCTATTCTATACTATCCTACCCTATCCTATGGTATCTTGTCGTATACTATCCTATCTTATCGTATCCTACCGTATCTGCCATATCCTATCATGTCCTATCGTGACCGATCCTATCCTATCCTATCGTATCTTATAGCATCGTACCGTATCCTACTGTGTCCTATCGTGTCTTATCCTATTTTATCTCACCTTATCTTTGATTTATTCAAAAATTGCTTGCGCAGAGAGAACACTTCTCAAAATATTAAATCATAAGAAATAAAAATCGGTCTAAGTAGATTATTCCTTAAAGACAATTACCGTTATTATGTGACCATAATTTCGTTAGAGAAATTATGAGTTCTATTAAAACGACACTGAAAATGTCACAATTCAACATAATTTAAAAATGATTCCAGAGAATAAAGGCTAAGATAGAGGATTCCAAATGACTGACTTGATTTAATTTGAAGACCAAGTCCAGGCAAAAAATTTAAAGATCTTTTCAAGCCACGTTCATCAAAAAAATTTCTGTAGATTTTTGGTCTTGTTTTAAAAAGAATTGAACACTTTGCTTGATCGATGTTAAACATTTTTCTACGTATTCTCTAGAACATGATTAGTTGAAGGCGAACAAAACTTTCTCAAATTTTAGTTTATTTTTTTTTTTATTTATTGTTTATATTTTAATTACAAGAAAATGGTGGAGAAATTCTGTTTTTCTTATGTTTAATTTTTTTTTAAACGTTTATTACACTTTTCCCAAGAAAATTGTTTAATTCAGTTGAAAGTTTCTCAACAATAACATTTAAGCCAAACACCTTAAACATAGAAAATAACTAACATACATCAAATATACAAACGAACAACAATAGCACCAATAACAACATATCATTGAAAAAGAAGTAAGAGAAATGTGGCTCAAGAAGGTAGAGAAATCATTAAAATAATGCCAAAAAATTATAGACATTAATCAAAACTCATTTCACAACTATCGTAAAGCGGTAGAAACTTTTCATAACATAATAACAAACGGCGCCCTTTTTAAATTGTTGTCGGAAGGTAAGATACACAAAAATATTTTTTTTAATACAATTTCTTAAGGACGAGAAAAGCCAAGCAACCACCTCCCATTTCCCAACCAACATAAGATTATGAAAAACAAGTTCAAATAAGAACGAAAAAGTAGCGAAACTAAAACAACAACAACAATAGCAAAAGTAGCAACAGTAGCAACAGTAGCAACAATAACATATAAAATTTTAACCGTGCAGATAAGAAATCTTAGTTGTAATTTTAATTCACGGCACACTCACATAAAACGAGAAAGGGACTGAATAGATTGAAATAAAATCTAAAAGAAATATAAGGTGAAAGAAAGCCCGAGAGAGAGAGAGAGAGAGAGAGAGAGAGGGATATAGAAAGGCAGAGTAAGAAATCGAGAATGTAAAACACTGTAATCATCCTTAATTAAAAAATACATTAAAGTATAAAATGAAAGCATTAATTTTGATATAACGAAAGAAATTAAAGAAAACTAAAGTAAAGAGAAATAAAATAAAGTCAAGTAAAGTAAAAGTGGAGAAAAGTCGGTTGTTATGTTCAAGTTCTCATTTTCATTTTCATTTTCATTTTCCTTTTCGTTTTATTATTTTAATAAGCAAACACAACAACAATAACAAAATTATTGGAAAAAAACAAAATAGAGAAAGTTGCAGAAAAAGTAGAAGTAAATATGAAAGATGGTAAATGATTCAGGCAAATATTATGTTTTCATTATATTTCAGATAAACTGCATCACACAGAAGCTGAAATAACATGGATAAATTTGGTCTTATTTCTTTCATTTTTTTTTTTTTGCCATAATTTTCTCAAAATTTTTTTCCCATTTTCTGTAAAAATTTCATTTTTATTTTTTCAAAATCCTTTCTAGATTTTTTTATGAATGTCAATTAAATATGAATGGGTGAATGTGAGTGCAAGGTGAGAAGAAGAGTAGGAAATGCTTTAGAAACCAGAAACATAGTAAATTTTGCATAAATTCATTCTGCAAAAGTTCTATCAAAGACCCATTTTTTGCCTTCACCTTTCAGTTAACTTGATTCATGGATTTGATTGTGAAAGGTAAATATATAAAAAATTTCTTCGTGTAGAGTTTTATGTGTAAAATTAAGTTCGTAAAAACGAAAAGCCACGTGGCATTATTTGCCTTATGAGGCCTTATTTGTACCAATTAAGGCTTCTTTTTCGAGAGTCCCACATAGAACAAATCCACATAGAACATAGCTTTATTCGAATTTAATGGTAAATGTTTAAGTTATTATTTTCATTACGCTGTTAATTATAAACAGTCATAAAAGTATATTTAAATCGACTCAAAAAGTGTCGTTAACACGCTCAAATGTTTTGCCTTAAATAATCTAATAAAATCTTCATGCTAAGGCCTTTTAAAAAAAAGATAATCTTTCGAATGTAATAATCTCCATTAAACTAATTTGGGCTAATTTTAATAATGTTAATCGTAAGCCATTCCATTTATCGTCATTTGTCTAAATTTGTCTTTAGCGTTGCCTCAAAATATATCTTTCAATCATAAATTCCATTAGTGGCATATTTCATTTTAAAAAATGATTCTTAAGACAATAAAAACATCAAAATGTTCTAGTTTCGAAATTGTTGCCAACGGTGAATGTCAGAGAAAAATGAGTGAGAAGAAAATATTTCGGGTAAAATGCAAAGAACACAAAATCATCAAAATCTCATTCCAATTTTATTCTAGTCTACTTTTTATTTTATTAGAATTACTTTGGGACACTTCATAACTAAGATTTACACACATTGCATCTCATTCATTCATTCACTCATTCATCATATGTATGATTTATTTAAATGTTCAATGTAAAATAACAAAAAATGTTCAAAAATTTAAAAAATAATGTAAAACTCAAATAATAATGAAAAAAAAGGAAATTTCACACTTTCAACTGAACTGAAACTAAGTTGCGTTATGTTAAAATTTCATTATAGCATTTTTTAGCATTTGAGAGCAAGTAGATGCTTGTCCTTTCCTTTTTGCTTGTCCTGCCCTTTTATTCCTTTGATTTTTCTTGTTCTTTTAGGGTATTAACATGAATGTGAATGAATGTGAATTTGAATGAATGAATAGTGGCGAAAGTGACAAGAAAGAAAGTAATAGAAGAATATAAAAAAAAGGAAGAAATAGCAGAATGAAAATAATTTCGCTAAAGGCCAAGTGACTCAAGTGTTTTTAGGGCACCATTGTGCTTGTTAAAACACTGTACTGTAATGGCTTTTAAATTAAGCTCTTGACATTATTTTTATGCACCAAAAAATTTAAAAATAATAATAATAAAAAATAACAATAAAAAGAATAACAACAACAATAATAATAAGAAGAAGAAAAAAAAAAAGAAACGCTTACAAAAAAGTACGTGTAAAAAATAATTTTTTAGGTTTCTTATTTCATTGGTTGACAAGTATGGGGCACGGTGTGTAAATATAATTTGAGTGGCAGATAAAATGTAGAAAGAATCTTGTTCCTTTTTTACTACTACTACTTTCTACTTCTTCTCCTTTTTCTTGTCCTTCTTTCTTTTTTCTGTTAGCTTTGGCTCTTTGTCCTTTCTGTATGAAATAATTTCAATTCGACTTTATGATGATGATGGATCTGTTGCAATAAAATGCACTGCAATTTTTAGTTTTCAGCATGTTTTTCTAGTCTTTTTCATAAAAGAAAAATTTTACAAAGACAAAAAAAAAAACAAACCAAACCAAACAAAAAAGCAAAAAAATGGGTGACAAAATTATGAATATACCATTTCTTTTCTATTTGTACTTGCAGTTTTTTTTTCTTTATTAGATAGTTTTTTGTAACAATTTACAAATTGAATTAGATTTATAATGTCCATGCATGTTTGAAATGGACAATTGGAAAATTATTGAAATTCCATGATTTGATTCTTATTTAATGAATTCAGGCATTTTAAATCAGGTTGCAGCAAATATATTTTCCTCAAGGGTTTAATATTGAAAGATTTTGCATATATTTTTTTTAATTATCATGTGAAATCTTTAATTAAGCTGAATAAATAATTTTTGGCCGTTTTGAACGTTAGAAATTATAAAAGACCGGAAAAGCAGATTTTTGAAACTATTAAGGACCGCTAACGTTGGCCTTTGGTGGCTGCAAAATCAGCACAAAAAGTTCTATTCAAAAAAATTACGAAATTTAACTGGAATGATGAACTGATTATTCTTAACAATTTGGCCTCTAAATTTTTCACCTAAAATTGTTCACTTTAACTTTTCTATTTCAACTTTTAACTACCTGCTTTAAAAAACCTTTAAGAGAATTAAAAATTTTCGACGATTTAAAGTATGCATGGAATTGTCATTATAAAAATTTATAAAAGTTTTCATTATGAATGGAAAATTTTATTTGAATAGTAAGTTAAAAGATTTCGTCGAGATAAGTTGCTTTATATTTTTTAAATTTATTCGAAATTATTTTTTTAAAAGGACTCTTTATAAAAATTTAAAGAAATTTTTTTCCAAATATATTTTTAAACAATTTACAATAAGCGTAATAAAATATACCGACTAAATCAGTCCTATAAAATGGAACCAAAGACGGATGAAAATAAATGGAACTATCGAAATTTACGTTATAATGGGAGACACTTTAACAGAACTAGAATTCTTGATTTAATCAATTGAATTCAATTCGAAAATGAAATAAATTTTGCCAGGAATAAAGGACATTCAAATGGATGTATACTGCATAATCTATAATTTTCAATACTTCGATTTCATTAAGTACATGTTTTAGCCGTCATTACAATCTATCGTATCGAAATCGTTAAGGATTGTAACAACAAACCGTTTTATGATGTATCATAATGAAGCGTATACTTACGGTTCCGTTTCCTTATCGCCGAATCGCGTAATTTACACAAATTTTTCATATGTTTCATGTAAAAAATTATTCTATTAATTGTTGCTTGTCATGATACAAAAATAATGAATGAATAAAATTTAATGTTTATTTTAATTAACAAATAAAATTCAATTTGTTGTTTACTTTTTATTTAACAATTAAAATTTTTGGCGGTTTGCTGGTATGCATGAATTTTTCTTTGTAATTTTTTGTTTAAATTTTTGGAAATTTCTGTTTAAAAAAATTTTGAAAGGTATTATTGTCGCTGACTACTGGACTTTTTTTCTAGTGTAAATAGCTTTTTAAGCGTATTTGATGCTAAGAAATTGCAAACTACCAAATTTGTTCCATATTGCCTTTTATGTTGGAAAGGACCTTAATCTAGAAAATACTACATAGGACCCTATAAGGACTTCTCTTTAAATAAGCCTGGCTTTATCCTCTATCATAAAAAGAATGAAGAATCCAAGTCAAAAAGATTGAGTTGGTCTTTTCGATTTGAACAATAAAAATGATGTTTAATAAATTAAATGAAGTAAAATGCAAATGTATATGGATTTGCTTTTGTTCTACTTTCATTTCTATTATTAAATTAATGAGATAGATTTTTCTATTCTTTCTTACTAGTTCTTTTCTGCTCTTTATGTTTTTTTTCATTTTTTCATTTCCAACCAAATTAAAATTTAGTTGCTTGAAGTATGAAATACTTGGTAAGTGCCTGTTTTTCCTTTTAAATATAAAATAGCAAACCCACAAAGAGAAATACAGAGTGAATCATAAGTATTTATATAGAATCGTATATAAATTTTATAGCAAAAAAAAAGCTGCTTAAATAAACTTAAGAACATAAGTAATAGCAACAGCAACAACGACAGCAACAAGAACAGCGGCAACAACAACAAAACTAATAATAATAATAATGATAATAATGTAATAACAATAGCTTTAATGAATATATTATATATAGAAATATACATATATACATACATACATATTTTCTTTATATAACATTTTAAATTTATTGTTGTTATTATTATAATTTTATATTATATCATGTATAATAAACCACTTATGTTGGTGCGGAATGCATACCTTTGGTAAAGTGTACACTTACATGAATTACCTTCACTTTTTTTCATTTTTCTTTTTCTTTCATTTGGCCCCCTTTCTTTTTATATTATTTCTTTAGAATCACCTCCTTTCGAAAACTCTCAGAACTATACTTTCTCTGCTTCTATTTTGAACTTTTTTTTTATTATTTTTTTGTTTCCTAACATTTTTTCTGTTTGGTAGTTATGTTTATGAAAAGAAGAAATAACACTTTGCTGAAACTCAAATCAAATTTTGAATGACTTTTCTCTCCCTTTTCCTTTTTAATGGACATGTTGACTTCGACAAAATTTTTGCATCAACATTTGTCTGGCAACAAAAATGTTCCCTATTGCAATTTGTATAATTTGCCAATTATCTACAAATTAAAAAAAAAATATATCTAGAATTTGTAATTTATCAAAATTTTTCAAGATCGTAAACGGTTTCTCTCCATTTTTAAAATGAGTCATAGTCTCATAAATAAATATACCTAAATAAGCATATAAATATCCAAAAATTATGCACTTCAAAAAATTTTACATGATAAAGCAACAGGTGGAGCATCTATAATGATTTTGGCTACTAAGCAATAGAAATTTACCATCGGAAATTTTGAATAAGTTTGTGCTAAATGCATGGTAAAGATATCACACTTTAATCTTGCGATTAGAAATATATTTCAAACGATGTTTACGCAGACAGACAGATGGACATATACAATTAACTTGTAAAAACATATTTTCTTAGAATCTTTTTATTATTACACAAATCTTTCGCCTTAATAAATGCACCCACAATTTTATCCTAGATGAATGGATGTAAAAAATAAGAAAAAAAAATGAACAGAAATGTATTAGTTTTATATATGAAACTAAACACGACCACATGATTGAGGATGAATTTCAAATGAAACGAATAAAGAACAAAATGGAACAATTTCTATTTAAGTTTTTTTTTTCTTCTCCCATTTTTCTTCCTATTTTTTTGTTTTTTTTTGGGTGTGTGTGAATATAGAATTCTACATCAACATCAAATTTTCAATTCACGTATCCAACTTATAGTTTGCTCACCATTGTAACAAAATTTTCCATTTCCCTCTCCCTATCTTTTTCTTTCATCCTCTTGGCCCTATAAATCGTCACTCTTATTTGGCCACATTTTTACTACTTTGTTTCTCTCATATATTTATCTTGAATATTAAGAAAGTTTAAATCAAAAATTTTGAAAAACAACAAGAAAAGTACTCTTCAATCTAATAAGGACACACAAAGAAGCATGTGATGAATTGTAAAAATTATATTAATAATACGATTGAAATCATATTTTTAAATCTTAAAAAAGAAATCGTGTAGAATATAAATTTGTGTAACTTTCATAGAAACTGCATACAATAAATTTTAAATATATTGAAACTATATTTCGATAAGGTTTGTATAATAAAATTTAAAAAGGCAAAATATTTTATGTTACAGCATCTTAATTTTTTTTAATCCTGCTAAATTAATTGATTGGTAAATTGGTTCAAATTGTATAAACCTCCATGATGTAAACTTAGCCTTACAATGATTATCGTAGAAAAAAAAATACTCTAAAATGCAAATTTAGTTCAAATAACTATCATTTTTAGAAAAAAAAGGGTTTGGAGAAGGTGTACTTGAAGAATCTCTTACTTCAGGATCAAATGCAGATATAGCTTGTCTTTAATAACTTCCTCAATAATGTTTTAATGTTATTAAACTTAAGAAAATGTAAGATGTCACTTTGGAAAAGCTTGAAACATATTTCACTCAGCAGGGTATGTAAAAAGTGGACCAGGCATGGTCTTGTCACAGCAAACATTGTGCCAAAAAATTTACATGCAGCGAGATCGCAAAAAAAATTTTAAAAATACTAAGATATAATAAATTTCTTCAGATTCAGTCCAAAATTATTCTCAGCTGTCTTCTGGCTAAACGTCCCTACTTACAAAACTTCATTCAAAATTGCGCCCGGTACTTTGATAACAAATTTACATGAACAGATAACAGACAGACGAGTACATAGAATTAAATTAAATCAAAAGGTGATTCTGAGTCGATTCTTATAATGAAAAGTCGGTCAATCTAAGTCAGATTCAACTTTTTCATATATTAAATATTACGAAGGAATGAATTTTAAGCGATATATACTCTCACCCTTGATTTAGGAAGGATGAATGCTCAATTCGAAGGAAATAAGGACAAGTGTCATGTAACACGTAAAAAACCATTAAATTTTTATAAATAATATTATTTCTAGATGCAGGGAGAGTGAAGTTATCGAAACAAACAGTTGAACTTTCTCATGCCCGTTGTGAAAAAGTGTTTTTAGCTTATTAGAATAAAAGCACTTAAGATGAGATTTCGTCATTTATAAAGTTAGTTAGGGCTCTGACGTCTGTATAGATCCACTATTTTAAATACCACAATGATCAAATAAAAAAGTTCATGAAGAAATTTTCAGCAATTTACTGTTGCATCTTAATTTGGTATAACTAAAATTTATGATTTTTCCTTCATCTTTATCATACACAAAAATATCGTGCAAGAATCTTTCACAAACACGTCAACTTGATTAAATATAATTTTATAAAACTTTTTTTTTTTTAGATTCTGATTGGCCATTTTTAATGCTATAACAATTAAAATATTTTATAGTAATTGCCCGATTTAATTCATCGTCAATTGTAATTATGTTGTTTCATTTATACGAACAAACTAAGTGTATTATTTTGTAATAAATGTTTTTTTATTTGTATTTTGATTTAAATTCTTGATGGTTTTTGTTCTTGTTACTTGTTTCTTCTTAAAAATGTTTTCCTCTATTTTTTTTTTTTAATTATTATTTTAATAATAAGCCTCACCATTTGGTCAATGTTAGCACGTCAAACGTTTTGTTGTACATTATTTTTCAAGTGTTCAAGTGCCAGGATATTTAAAAGAGCACGCAAACGTTTTTATTTTCATTTCCTTGTTCGTTTTTATTTTGATTTTTTCTCTCTCCCCCCACCCACCTCTTTTGTTTCCTTTTCTTTTGTTTGTTTTCTAGATACTCCATTCTATTACGTTCATGTTTCCTTTCATTTCCTTTCCATTTTTATTGTTGCCACATCACTAACTCTCACTCCTTTCCTGTTCGCCTTGTTCGTCCTATTCCTCTAATTTTCTTCAATTTTGTTCAACTCTGTTCTATATTTTCTTCATTCTTTTAGTTTTTGCCGCCCGCTAATCAATTATATTAATGCCATAAATATTGTCCAATGGTTGGTTGGTTATACTCAAAACAAATTTTTAACCATTTCTTTGATCTATTGTTCTACAGTTCTTCTTCTTTGATTCAGTTGTTGCTAGTTATTGTCCTGGCTACATTTTGCCATTATATTCCACTAGTAATTTCTACATTTCACATACTTCTATTTCTACTTCTTATACAATTTGTTCTTCTTGTGTAAAAAAATAAATTTTAATTATGAGAGAAGACGGAGGGCTTGTCTGCCTTTTGACGCCCCAAAACTCATTATCTGGTCATACTTCAATAAAACATTAAAATGGACAAAGGACTTTAAATGTTATTGCTTTTGTTACTCTTGTTGTTGTTATTGTTGTTGTTATTGTTGTTATTATTATTATTGCACCAATAACAAGTAAGACTTTTACTTGTAGAGAAAGAATTCGAATTGTAAATTATAATTAAGAAAACCTTTCGTATCCTTCAATTAATAACAATGAGAATTCTTATGAAAGATCAAAATCATATAAATTTTGCCATAAACGAGCAGCCATTTGTCATGATAAAAATAGCAATAATAATTACAAACATTTTACTTGCAATATTTTTTTATTTAAAAACTTTAACTTTTTCTACAGATATAGAAAATTTATAAAAAAGTTATGCCATCAGCCAAAAAGGAGCAGCCATTATGCCAGTGAGTTAATTTCACTCCTTTTTGTTCCTATTCTATTATTTTTTTTTTCTTGCAATATTACATTGTTGTGAGAAATCTTGTTTGTATTGAATAAAGAAGCCATTTTAATAAAAACAGGAATAAAAAAAAAAACAAAACGGAATAAAACGAAAATACAATTAAATTAAATTTGTTATATTTATTGTAAGACTTTTCCTTTAATTCACGTTTCCATTCATAGGAAAAGTTTTTTAATTGAAATTAAAAACAAAATTTATAATAATTAATTTTTCCTTTTAACAAATCACGGCAACAATTGTACAATTTTTTAGAAGTTTCATAATTTTCTCAAAGAAATTATTCTATAAAAAAATTTCCTTAATATTGTTTCATAGAAGATTTATGTAGATTTTCTCAAATTTTGAATTGGTTAAAGTGTGCCTACACGTCTCTACCTTAAAAGTCTTTTGTGAGGTCTAAAATTGTAACAAATTCAATATTTTTATTCAAACTGGCTTCGAAGATAAATGAAATTTTTGGAAAGTGTTTACAACCATTTCAACGTATTTTTCCAAATAGATTAGATTAGATTAGAGATAGATCCTTAGAAAAGAAATTGATATTCTTGAAACTTTTTAATGACAATCATAAAAAAACTTTTAAAATTATTGGCCATTTAAGGTAAGCACTGAGTTAGTTGTCATTGTAAAATTGTACGTTTTAGAGACACTTTTAATGACAACTGTTCCAATGCAGACTTTAAAGCGTGAAATATATAATTCTTTATTAATAGTGACCGGTAAAGGCGGCCCTTGGTAACTGCAAAATCAGCACAAAAAGTTCTATTCAAACAAATTACGAAATTTAACTGGAATGATGAATTGATTATTCTTAACAATTTGGCCTCTAAATTTTTCACCTAAAATTGTTCACTTTAACTTTTCTATTTCAACTTTTAACTACCTGCTTTAAAAAACCTTTAAGAGAATTAAAAATTTTCGACGATTTAAAGTATGCATGGAATTGTCATTATAAAAATTTATAAAAGTTTTCATTATGAATGGAAAATTTTATTTGAATAGTAAGTTAAAAGATTTCGTCGAGATAAGTTGCTTTATATTTTTTAAATTTATTCGAAATTATTTTTTTAAAAGGACTCTTTATAAAAATTTAAAGAAATTTTTTTTCCAAATATATTTTTAAACAATTTACAATAAGCGTAATAAAATATACCGACTAAATCAGTCCTATAAAATGGAACCAAAGACGGATGAAAATAAATGGAACTATCGAAATTTACTTTATAATGGGAGACACTTTAACAGAACTAGAATTCTTAATTTAATCAATTGAATTCAATTCGAAAATGAAATAAATTTTGCCAGGAATAAAGGACATTCAAATGGATGTATACTGCATAATCTATAATTTTCAATACTTCGATTTCATTAAGTACATGTTTTAGCCGTCATTACAATCTATCGTATCGAAATCGTTAAGGATTGTAACAACAAACGTTTTATGATGTATCATAATGAAGCGTATACTTACGGTTCCGTTTCCTTATCGCCGAATCGCGTAATTTACACAAATTTTTCATATGTTTCATGTAAAAAATTATTCTATTAATTGTTGCTTGTCATGATACAAAAATAACGAATGAAAAATTTTTTTATAAAATGATTCAAAATTGGAAAAGATTCTTATTTAAGAAAAGAGAAAGATTCTATTATTAAAAAATATGCCAAACGTGAATGATGGCAGCGGCCGTTTTAGCAAAAGCGTCGAATTCTTATGGATGCTTTCAATACATTGCTCTGTAGAATAATTTTTAAGGCAAGCAAAATATTTGCTTGTTTGAGAGAAAGTTTTAACAAAGTGAGTTGTGTTAAAGAAACTTTTCTGCAAATGTAGTAGGCTAAGAAATGTTTGTTTCGCTTTTGGTTAAATTAAAAAAAAAATTTTCAATTTATAAAACAAAATTATTCTGATCAAATATTTTTCGGCTGAACTGTTGTCATTTTTTTTTCAAATTAATCATTTTTCAATTAATAAACAATTTTCAGCCATTTCTCATGGTAAAATTTATCAACTAAATGTTTATTGTCTCACGATTTATATGAGGCTTTTGTCATCTGTTTCGAAGAAGCATAATTTTAAACTTTTGACCTTTGCTATAAACAAATAAGATAACTTTTTTTAAAGCAACTGACGCAAATCAAAAATGTTGTTATTTATTTAAAGCGTTAGCCCTAATTTTATATTTTAATTTAATTTTTATGATTTTTAATATTTTCCAAAATAAAGCCTAATATTTGGCGTTCGGATCTCCCATGTCACCCATAATGTCATTTGGAGGGTCCAGTTCCTTAATGTATGGATCTTAATGTATCGCATAAGTCAACGAAAAATGTTGCTAAAGTATCATTCAGACTCACTTCTAAGAATTCGTTTTCAATCTTCTTTATTTTATGAAAGAAAATTAAGCTTAATGTAATTCAAAATATTCAAATTTAGATTCGACTTTGGCAAAAGCAAAACAAACCGTATACAATATTCCATGGCGACAATGGCCCATTTAGCCAGCTAGTTCATCTTCCAGCCAGCCAATCAACCGTTTGAAATACCAATAAAACTTTTTTATTCGATTAACAAATTTTATTAACGTCCATTTTAAATAGTTGTTAACAAAACGTTTGGACAAATTTTCTGTTCCGGCACATAAACCAAAAAATGACTTTTTCTAGTCTACTTTTCATATAATTTTTTTCGTTTTTTTTTTCTTTTGTTTACTGCTTTCGTTTATTTTGCTCTTGATTGCTTTTTCTTTTTCCATTTTTTTCTATGTAATATTTGTTGAAATAGTGGTACAAAAAAACAATAGGAGAATAACTTTTTCATTGGCGTTAGCATATTATGGAAAATTCTAGCGAAAATTTCCAGGAAAATAAGTTGTAAGACGGACGGACGCATGTACAAAACAAAATTAATGGAATATTGTATTTCAAAAGTTGTTATATGTTATTATTATTGTTGTTCTTGTTGTTGTTGCTGTTGTTGCTGTTGTTGCTATTGTTGCATTTGAAATGGGGAAATCAATAATCGCTTCAATTGCTCTGACAACTTAAAAACCAACAATTCGAACAAATGGCAAGGAGACAGGTAGACAACAGGCTACGGTTGCCAGGAGCAACATTGACAGCTCTAGTTATAGCAATAGAAATAATAATGATGATAGAGATGAATGTTGAGTGTTGGGTGTTAGGCGTTGGGTGTTGGATGATGGTGATTATGATGGTGTGAGCAGAAGCATCTTTATATGCCTGTGCAACTATGCAATAAATTAATGTTAGAGGAAATTTCGCTAACCTAAAAACTATATTTTGTATACGGTAAAATTTCTGCGGTATTTTCTTAGTTACTATTCAGAATTATTGTTATGTTATTGTTGTTGCTACTGTTGCTATAACTACTGTTACTATTACTATTATTGTTGTTGTTGCTGCTATTATTGTTATTGTTATGTTTCTTATTGTTATTCTTAAACTTGTTCATATAAGAAAACTTGTTGTGAAAAAGTTTCATTTTGCGTCCCATAGATTTTTTGGCATAAAACTAAAAATTAACAAATAATAAATTTCGCTATGCACAGCAAAATGTTTTTTGAAACAGCTAAAGAACATATGAAAAAAAATTCTGGTAAATATAATTCAATTATATTTTGGTAACGCCTTAAAGTATACTTCTAAACAAAACATTTTATGCTTTAGATAAATATAAGAATAAAAAGAAAGTAAGAAAGATAAAGAGAAAGTAAAATAAATGAGAAGCCTTGAAAATTGTTTATATTGTTTAATATTTTATTCATCTCATATAAATATAATTTAGTTATGTTCAATAATTGGCATAATTTGTGAGAATGTGCCGAAACAGCCAGATGTGTCCTCTAAAATCATATTTTACCATAAATAATGATATTTAAAACCACATTTTCCCGATTTATTATATTTAAAGTCTTATCTTGTTGGCTTTATTGGGTTTTCGTTTTTTTTTTTCATTTTCCTTTTTCCTTTTCCCTTTTTTATTTTTTGTTTTGTTTCGCTTCTTACGTTTTTGTTTTGTATTCTGTATAAATCTGGATTTTCTTGGTAAAGAAACTTTATATTGAAAACTAAACAAGATAGAAATAAATATGTACGCCATGTAATATAAACGTTTTCCACAGTCCAGCCTTAATTAATGAGATTTTCTTGAAAGCCTTGATTGCCTTTAATTTTATTTTAAGCAAAAGTCTTAATTCAGTTTCATAAAAAACTTCATTCAGAGTAAAAAGTAGATGAATTTAAAAGTTTCAAAAAAAGTTTTAAGACATAAATTTTGTACTCTTATAAAGGCTTTTCTGAAGATATGACTGATAAACCTTTTATAAATTTGTAGTCTTATAATATGTTGATGCTTCAAAATTTCCGTAATGCTTATTTAATGAAATTGCCATATTAAACATTTTTTGATAGGACTTTGAGTACCTATGGGTTACTACAGTATTCATTGAGATAACCAAAGTTTTCATATGAGCGATATCTAAAGTTCTACGCCTTGAAAATTCATTACTATTGAATGTTTTCTATTTTGTTTGAATGTTTACTCATTAAAGAGACTTTTCTTATTTCGAACAATATCTTCAAAAGTGGACCAATAGCGTTGCCATAATGCAAACTCAAAAATTATGCTAAACATAATTTTATGACTCTTTAATGTTTTTAAATTTATAAAATAATCGGAATGTTTTTAATAAGATTTTCCTTTAATGTGCCATCCACTAAAGAGCACTACAAAAATATAATTTTTATATAGACTTTATGAATTATTTGCTTTGTTAGAGGCTTTACTGTATTTACCAAACATTAAGATTTATGCATTGGACCAATAAAATGCAAACAGCTGTTTATATTCGTACATAATTCGTCTTGAATAATAAACAAACAACAAAATCAAAAACAATAACAAAAACAATAACGTAACTTAGTAAATAGTTAAGCAAAAAGTTGTTGGTACTTTCAAAGAACTAAAAATAAAAAATCATATAAAGGATCAGCACCAAGAAAAATGAATAGAAAATGAAAATGAAATGAAAAAAGAAGTCCCGTTTCAGTTTAATATGAGAAATATGACAACCTGATGACGTTTAGTTTACCTGTTATTTGTATAAAATTAGTTGAATACTTTCACATAATTTAAAAACTAAACAAAACAAAAACTAAAAAAAAAAAGCAGAAACAAAATGAAGCACAAACAAAAGCAAGAACCGACAGCTGTTTCCATAGAAATTTTCAATGAGTCTTTAGATTTTTTTCTCTTTTTTTTTTGATTTCTCATTACTCTCTCTGTCTTTGTTTTTTTTTTTTTTGTCAATTTTTTGGATTTACGTTTCACAAATTAGGAATTATTTTGCATAATAATGGCACATTGAAAGAAAACTTACAGAATGAATGAATGATGAAAAATGGCAAAATAGAAAAAATGGACTAACGACAACGACAACGAGTAACGAACGGCCGAAAGAACGGAAGAAAATGTAAGAAAGGAAACAATAAAAAGGAATTTTTAAATCTACTTAGATCTGGCGCCGTTTCTACGTAGGGATAAACTTCCTGTGATTCATTTTTCATATTGTTGTGGCAAACAACAACTATCCTTTTGTCGAATTTTCCTTTTTAAGAGGATTGTAAATACAAAATAAAAAAAAAACCATTTCCATTATTTTGTATAAAACATTTCTATGAAAATATGAGAATATATTTATGTAAAAACTAACTGTGTAACAATTATGAATTATTATTACAAAAATAAAATCTAAAAAAAAAAATAATAAATGCATTTAATAAGCTTTGACCGAACTTTTTAAGGATTTACTTCGCATGTAAATATTATCAAAATGACTATCTAAAATCCGGTAATAAATATTGGACTTTCAAAATATTAAGTTTATAAAATGTAAAGGTTTATTATCTGGTCCACAATGGGTATTTAATCTATGGCAAGACAATCTGACAATACAAGACATTCTAATCGAATTTAGATCGAAAAACATAATAGAGTACTATTTTATGGACGAGGAGCATTTGCTTCATATTAAATTGATATGAATCTTCAAAAAGTCATAAAAGCCCTGCAAGTCGAATCAGTTGTAGATGCTCACTCCATAGTTAAAGAGAGTCGACTCAGGGTCAAAGACAGATGGTGAAAAAATGCTTATAAAACTATAACACAAAGGACTAATAGCTTGCACAAGTATAATAGATATTCTGGATCGCCAGCTGGATTTCAGTTTTCTAATAATTAAAGTTTTGATACGCACAGTTCGTAAGTTAATGGAATTGCTTTTAATACTTTAAGATGCCTTTTACGAAAATGCTATTTAGAGCTGTATCAAAATTAGACATTTCCTGTTCGATCTTAATTTTCCCATAAGAAGTGGGACTTAGTTTCCTACGCCTCAGCTTTGACGGTGTAAAATCACTTCTAATAAAAATTAAATTCAAAATTAAAACTATTTCAAATAAATTTTTTCATTAGAAGAAATGCAAAGTGGAAGGACCCAGACCTTTTATAAAATCTATCAATAATTTTTCATTAAAGAATTTATGATACCTCATCAAATTTTACATTTTAATGCTATATAAAGAAGGGGCTTTCAATATCTAAATTTCCTACCTAAATGTTAACTTTTCTCTGAAAATTAATTGAACCAGTTTGTACTACGCACGAAATAAATTGATTTAAATCATTTGTTTTAACAATTTTACATATAGAATTTTCTTCCAATATCCTCAGTCTGCAACAATGTTAAAAAAAAATATTGTAAGATTTTAAGACAAAACAAAGTTTCAAAAATGTTCGCAAAAGAAAATGAAACAGAGAATAATTTTGCTTTTGAAGGCATTAAAAAAAAGTAAAATCCATTAACAGTTATGATTTATTAATCGATATGATCCAAATGGGGATTATGTAAATTAGAGTAAAATCCAGGCATACACATACACACGGTTAAAAGTAAAAGAAAAAAAAAAGACGTGAAAATTGCGCATTTTTTTTTTGTTCTTCTTATTTTCTTTCATTGTTATGGCGATTTTTTTCTTGTTTTTGATTTTTTTTTTACTTATTTCTTTTGACAATTTTTTTTTACTCATTGTAAAATAGAGAAAACTCTGAATGGCATAGAATAATAAAAAAAAAGTTCCGTTATTCAGCGTGCATGACTTGAGTAAATGATTGAGTTAATAAGTAAAACGTAAAAGTAGTGTGCACAAATATCAAATACATGCAAAAGGATACGGCATTGGAAAGAGAAGGTCAGAATTGCGAAATTTTTTCGTTTTCTTTTGTTCATTGTTCTTATAGCTGTTGCTAAAGCTATTGTTATTGTTGTTGCTTGCAACCTTTTGTTTATATCCAGACATGAATACAAGAATACCAAATTTCATTTTTGTTTTCTATCGTATTATTATTATTATTATTTGCTAGACTCAGATTCATTCTTTTACTACCAATTGCCTGCTTCGCTTCAAAACTGCGATGCTAACTATTATTCTTGCACCTTAAAGTCCCAAAAATCAGGACACATGAAGAAACAAATGAGAAGAAATGGAAGGAAAGGCCCAAAAAAAAGGAGCTATTATAAAAGTAATAACCATAACAATAACAACAATAGAAAAGTCAGAAGAAGCGAAGAGTAGTAGTTGAAAAACAATAGGAAAAGAAGACTAAACTTTTATTACAATACGGTTCCTTTTTCTTACTTCATTTTTAACACATTTTAAGGTTCTGCTCATAGGCAGCAAAAAAAGGGGAATGAAATAGAGACATGAAAAGTAAGAGAGAGAGAGAGAGAGAGAGAGAGAGAGAGAGAGATAAACAATTGTAATAATAATAGCTGCAAACTCAACAATCTTTCATGTGAAAAGAAAACTGAAATTCTATTCCATTTTTGTTAAATGAAAAAGTTGTATGAAATGTAAGAAAGAAAAAATATAAATAAAAATCTGGAAGCTTTTGAGGTGAATTGTATGCCTTTGTAGAGCGGGAGAGTGGGAGAGCTCCCCAGAATGTAAATGAAAATCATCTATTTTGGTTAACAAATAAATAAGAAAATTTGATTTAGTTGGTAAAAAATCTTGAATACACTCCAACGAAAAATTATTATATTACAATTCATAACCTGCTATAGTTTTTCATATAGAAATTGAAAAATGAGAAGGCACAACCGATTTGTTACATTTTTGTACAAAATTTCAACTTTTTGATTGCTTGCGCCAAATATTGCTCTAAAAAAATTGACATATTCTCAGTTTACGTTACACTGTGGGCGTGCCCTTTGATCAATTATGGCCGTTTTAAACAGCAATCTGCCAGCAAGGATTTTCAATGCTCCTGCCGAATTCAAGCTTAATATTTCAATTTTTTGCAAGCAAGAAAAGATTTACCATACATGGGCAGACAGGCAGACAGACAGACAGGTGGACATGTCCAAGTTGATTCAGGATTTGATGCTGATCAAGAATGCGAAGAGTTTGTAAGGTCTCTGACGCTTTTTTTTGGATGTTACAAATGAAATGATACAGTGAACTACCAACCTCTGTATGGTGGGTATAAAAATTCTGGGCCTTATAACAGCAACAACAATACTTAAACTAAAGGCAATCAGTAAAAATAAGCTTGTCTTCAATTCTTTTCATTTTCTCCAACAGTTTTTTTTTTTTTTGGTTGTTAATTTTATTTTTAAATGCTTTTCATTTTGTATTTTTTCAAATAAATTGTATAGAATTTTCCATAATAATGAAAGAATGTAAGAAGCAACGGAATATGGAAGAGAAAAGCAAAACAAAAATTCCTGAAGTATAAAAAAAATCTGGTGAATATTCGAAAAGCATCTTTTGAATCAAAAATTTCATTGTTTTTCTGGTTTAATGTTTTATATCAAAAAAAAAAAAAATAATAAAAAAAAAGATCCTGAAACTTTTAATGTGACACAATAAATTGTAAAATTAGCGTTGTTTTGAAAAAAATATCAACAAAGAGTAAAGATTTATATTTGATGGCCAAAATCATTTTTAAACTATTTCATTAATTGAGAATCTTAATAAAAATGAAATAATATCCATGGAAAGATAAAACAAATTTTAATGTGTAAAAATTTTGCAGGCACAAATAAATTATGCCAAAATACTATGAAATAATAATCTTGATATAGTTACTTTATAAGTACATGATAGAAAAAAGAAGTGAATTTTCTAAAGAGAAAGTTTTTATTTAAGCGCTTAGTAGTTTTTCAATTTTGTGTGTGTTGGCAAAGTCTGTAAAAAAAACTATAAATTTTATTTATTTATTTTGTTAAAAGTAAAAATTTTATTAGTCTCCGCAAACTTTACTAATTTCGTTCGTATTATTTTTGTATCATTTTTGTTTTGAACTCCAATAATATGAAATCATTACATTTCATTTATTTGGTGAATGCACAACAAAGTTAACTTATGGTTTTATGGACCGCATTGTTACACACTCTCACCACAAAAGTTTTGTTTACGTGCTCTCTCATTAAATTTTATTTCAATGGAATCTATGACAACGCACACACACACACACACACAAGTTACATATATACAGAGTATGCATACACATATATTTATTTACAGCGAGCGCCTTATACCACAAAAACAAAGAAAAACAAGAATGTTCACGTTATTTGCATATAAAGGCAAATATCGAATGAAATAGCTTTAAAATCGTTTTCTATTGGTTTTACATTGTTATTGTTACTGTTATTGTTATTGCTATTGTTGTTATAGTTACAGTCAATTATAGTCAATTGCGTTTATATAAATAATAAATATAAAATGTAAAGTGAATTTATCATCATCATCATGCTAATCAATATTAATAATATTGAATGCTAATTTATAAATTTTGATATATTATGAGCACAACAACAACAATAACAAGAAGAAGAAGAAGAAGAAGAAATATTAAAAAAAAATTAAATAAATAAATAAATAATTGAAAGTATTATAATAGGAAATATGAAAAAGTGATATGTTAAGGGAGCGTAAATTTTCATATTTTACTTGCACTCATTTACATGAATCTAATAATTTATATAAGCTTTCAAATGGATGATTGACCATACTGATCATACGAAAGCTGTTTAATAAGTTCGTGTCGAATTTATTAAAAAATTTTCTTCTCCATTACAATTTCTTAATAAGTTAAGCCATTAAGGCTGGATATATTTGATCTATTTCATATTAAAAATTTGATAAGTGAAGTTTTGTTTTGGCAATCGATTTAAATTTCTTAATGGCCATTCTTTTTTAAATTTCAGAAATCAGAAATTTTTTATCTCTTGGAACCTAATTCATGAGAGTTAAGGCTTTGTAGTTGAAATAGCAAAAGTTGCAATCATCCTGAGCACTTTCACTCCATTTTCATTATTTAAATTACAATTTTCGGCGTAAAAACTTCTATTGGTTGGAATAAACATTCTCTACTACTAGGGATTATATGATTTTGAAGGTATGAAATCCACTTAACCTATTTTTAATTATTTTTTATTTATGTTTACTTATTAAAATTGATGATCCAAAGTTTTCGTAATATTTATTTAGTTTTTTCCTTAATTTTAATGGTAACTTGTTAAGTGATTTAATACTTAATGAGTTCAGGCAAGAAACTCTTCTTAAAAATAACGAGTTTATTTAATGCACCCAATTAGCTTATAATTTTACGCAGAAACATTTCACAAGTTCAGAAACATGAGATAATTGATTTTATCAGAAATGATCTTAAACGTAACAAATCATTATGTAAAATTTGCCAGAATTTATTAAACTGCTATCGTATAGTTTTATAGAGAGCATTCGTTATGCTAGCTCAAAATTCTATACATTCTCAGCATTCTCAACATAACATTCCACGTGACCAGTTTGCCACATTGATTATAATAATTTGGCAGCATGCATGCTCGAATATTCTGAGCGATTTTATTTTTTTTTTGATTTTTTGTTTTGCTGATTTTAATAATCAACCAAACATAATAATAATAAAGTTGATATGTGCCAATTTCGCATATATATATATATATATACACATATATATATATATATATATATATATATATATCATATATATATATTTATATCCCTATGTATGTGTGCATGTAATTAATTTTATAATATATATAATATTTTATGTATTGTAGAATGAAATGAATTATTTATGCAATAGAAATTATTTTATTCTCATTATGATTTAAATTTCAACTGATATTTTGATATTTTGATGTGAAAATAATTATATACCCTACAGTACAAAAATTGTTTTGAATAAATTAAACTTATGCAGATAATTATGTTGCTATTATTATATTAATTGATTGACAGAATTAATTTTTTCCATCATATAAAATTTATTTGTTTGTCTTTACGTTCTTTTAATGTTTGTGCCATTTTTTGATGCCCAAAATCTAGATACCTTGATACCTTGGTAAAGTCTGTTACAAATATTCAGACTATTGGAAAGAAATAAGTGTCCAATCTATTCGTTTAAGATTTTTTATAAAGGTTAATATGCTTTTGGTGAGGCGCTCTTTCTTAGTAGATTTTCAACCAGCAAGAGTGTTATCTAATCAAAATTTAAAGTCAACACATCAAAGAATTTGGAAATCGTTACTCGTTTCGCTAGAATTATACAATTATATCATTAGAGGAAATTATTGTGTAAGAGAAATGGACAATTTCGGGAAGTGTGAACATAAACTAAACGGGTCAGTCACACTTATTGAAAACTACTCTGATTGCAATATTTTAGAATACAAATTAGTGTAGACAAATAATGTGCCATTCCATGCCTGATATTGCAAAAGTTGAACTAAAATTGTCCATTGTTCAGATTTCTTCCCATGTAAGTATAGTTTACTTTAGTTTAATTAGAAAGTAAACCGTTTGCTCTTTATATTTTCCCAACATATAAAGTAACCGAAACAAATTCAAATTAAAATCATATTGGGCCCCCATTTTTTTTTGTTCACCCAACTTTCACAGCTTTAGAAAATTAAACTTTTCAATATTTACGATTAGATATGTAATATTCAATGTTGATCGATTATGTAGCACACAATTTTTATTGATTTTTACTTATCATCATGTGCATATTATAGAATTTTCTATAGTACATGCCATACTCGATTGTAATCCAATAGATGATGATGATGTGAATTGTAATAAGGTATAATAGAATTAAAAATTGATTATAACCTCTGAATTTTGGAGCATTTTAGTTACATAAATACAAACACTAAGTTTTGTAAACGACAATTGTAATTTGTAAATATTATCTTGTTATTGATTGGCATTTGTAAATGATCTATTTCAAAAATTATATTGAAACAGAAACATTAAGAAAATAATTTAAAGACTCTAAATTTCTATGGTCGAGCTAAAGAATTATCTTAATTAAATCCAAATAGATAATTCAAAATTATTGTAAGACTTTACAATAAAAAATATTGACCCATTAAAATCTTGCAAATGTGCAAATCCGCCAACGTGATCCTACTCAATTTGTTGATTTCGAATACTTTCTCAGATCACGATTTCTTCTTATTAAATTATTTTATATTGATATAAGAAAAGTTTTGAAAAAAGTAATTTCCAAACAGATTCATCATATTCATTAAAACTAACAATTTTATATCAATAATGTTTCCCTAATTTTTAATTAAATCAATTAATTATTGTAAATAATTTGTTACATAATTAATTTCCTTGTAAAATCCTTAAAGCTGAAAAGTGTCACTATTAATTGCATGGCAAATATTTAATTATGAAATTGATTAATTATTTAAAATATTTTTTTTCCATAGAATAAACATTAAAAACGATATATGTACAAAAGTGGAAATTAATTAACTTAAAAAAATTAAAAATTAAAGAGAATTATACAAACAAAAATGATTTAATTAAAAAGTTCTTAATATTTTTTTTTAATTTCTTTTAATTATTTTTTTTTTGTTTAATTAACTCAAAAAAAGGAATTTTTTTAAAGTGTTCTTTTTTGGATTTTGGTTCTGAATTTTTTCTTTTTTTTTAAGCTTTTAAATTTCTAGTTTTTCTTTTCTTTCTTTTCTGGTTGAGGGATTAGAGAGAACATGTAAACAAATGATTAAGACGCAGACAAAAGGATTTGATGCGATTATTATTGGGATTCTGTGATTTAGGGCCAGGAATATTTTAGGATCGTTAACATATATAAGGAATATTTGTTAGTTTTTTTTTCTTTGAATATATTTTTTGCTTAGTTTTTTTTTTTTTTTTGGTTCATTTATTTTAATATGTTTCTTTTATATATTTTTGTTATATATTGTTGTTTCTTTCTCTCTCTCTCTCTCTCTCTCTCTCTCGTTCTATCTCTTTCATTGTTTTTCATTCTTCTTCTTATTGTTGTTGTAGTTGTTTTTGTTATTATTGTGTTTTATTGTTATATTTCCAAATGATTCAAAATGTTTTGTGAATTATTTTTATCGAACTGAATTAATTAAAAAAAAAAAAGGAAGCTTAAAACTACTGAACAAACAAAAAGTATAAAACAACACAATTTTGGATGATTTCTTTTTTTTTAAATAAATTTGCTTAATATAATTTTCTTTAGTTTTCTTAATAAATTGTAATTTTCAATAAACAGGCAAGTAAATAAATATTGAAATTTAAAAAAAAAAGTGCGAACGAAAATCAAACAAAGACACCGGAAGAAAAGAGCATTTATATACATTGAAGAAAAAGGAAGAAGGGATAGAGATTTAATTTTTTATACATATCACGTATTGAAAAGCACACAAACTTCTGAGTGAATTTACCTTTTTTTAGTGTTGTTATAAAAATCGATTAATTGAATCACATGAAAAAAAGTAAATTCGTTTTATTTATTTAGCCTTTGCCAAAAAAAAAAAAAAAGAAAAAATATGAAACGAAAAACTAAAAAATTTAAACAGAAAACATGAAGGCAAATCTGTTACTCGATCGACATCGACTTCTAAAAGCGTTATGTGTCAGTTTTAAGAAAAGGCGTGGCAATGATTGTATAAGTTGAAATAACACGAAGAAACAGACGGACACACAGAGAAATTTTAAATTTGGAATTCGAAATATTATTGATAAGAAAGTCAAGTCCTTTGTAAAGTTTCAGCTTTAATAATATTTTCCCTAGAAATATTTTAATAAAAAAAAATATATGAACATTACAAAATTAATTTATAGAAATTAAACCATAAATGAACCGCTTGATCACTTTATTGGATTCGACTTCATTTTCGATAATTTTTGATGGATAAAGCTAACTGAACATACAAATTTATATATCGATAAAATTAAGTTCAAAAATTTTGCACAAGAACCAGTTTTCTTACAAGGTAGGACATTTCTTATAAAGTTGACGAACAAGCAGAGAGGTAGATCAAAATTCAACATTTAGAAACAGGCAATTGAAAATACAAAATTTTAATAATATAGAAATTTGGAGGGACTGGCTTGGCTCTAAAATATTCAATTTATAGTTGAATTTGATGTAGAAATTCTATAAAATGGCGTGAGGATTTTATTTAAATATTGTTGTTGATTTTTAAAGAAACTGAGTTTCAGTAAAATAAATTTCACAAAATGGGCAACACCATATTGGAAGTTTTAAATCACCAGATCGAAAAGTTTTAAAAATTTGGATTAAGTGAATGGCATAAAGATTTTTATAGGTTTCTAAACATTTTTTCTAAAAGCCGAAATGAAATAAAACAAGTTCTTAAAAAGCAACGAAAATGCAAAATCAAGAATTGAATTTAGTGATAATAAAAAAAAAGCAGAATGGCAAATAACTAAATACACATAGACACGTACAGACATTAAAATACATACAATAATCATAATAAAAAAAATAATGAAAATAAAAAAGTAACAATAATCATTTTTAGTTGATTTAAATTAATTAAAATAAAAATTTCAAAAATTTACAAAATGTATAATTTTTTTTATTATTTTTATTATAGAAATTTGCATGAAAGGAAAAGTAGCAACAAAAAAAAAAAAAAGAAAAAATATCCATAAAATGTTTTTAAATGAAAAATTTAGGAAAGAAAAAAATTAGTGAAAAGTTTTTCAATAATTTTTACTTTTGTGATGAAGTTTTTCTTTTCTTTTTGTTTTTTCTTCATATTAGTACTATCAAAAAAATTTTTAAATTCATGATAATAAAGCAACAAAAATTTTAATGTATAATTTAATTTTTTTATAATGTTTAAATGTATTTATGCATATTTGTGTGTACATATAAATATGTTCATAATAATTTTTAAAAAAAAGAAAACTGATTAATTTTGTTATGGAAAGAATGCAAAATAAAACAAAAAAAAAACTAAAATGAGAAAAGTAAATGGTGATTTAATGTTTCGATGAGCAATTTTAATTATACATAACAAATTGAATTTGAAATATTTTGAAAGATTAAAAAAATATTTTATATAAATGTATGGTCAAATTTGACATGAAGTGTGGTTTTTCAAAAAAAGAAATGTATATGTAATTAAAAAGAATTCTTGGAATTTTTTTTGAAATTTTTTTTTGAAATTTTTTTTTGGAATTTTTTTGAAATTTTTTGTGGAATTTTTTTTTGAAAGTATGTCACGTGGCATGTTAAAAATATTTTTGTATAGTTTTTTTTATTGTCTTTTCTTTTTTTTTTTTTTTGAGTAACTTACCAAGGAGTGAATGAGCTCCAGAAGAGACTAATTATTTAATTATTAGTTATTTAATTATTTTTTTATTTTATTTCATTTTATTTATTAATTGTTAATTTTTGAAAGGATTTGTCAAATTTATGCAAAGAATTCCATTTAATGTGTTGCCCATATAGCCCAAATTTGTTAATTTAATTTTTTATAATTTTTTTCAATTTTTATAATTTTTTTAATTTTTATAATTTTATAAATTTTTTGTTAATTTGTTTTTTCAATTTTTAAAATTTTTTCATATTATTTTTGAAAAAATTATTTATTATAATTATTATTATTTTATTTATTTTTTATTTTTTGCATTAATAGTAGCATTAATTAATTGTTGATATTGGTAGTAGTGGTGATGGTTATAATGATGGTAGTGGTTGGTGGTGATAGTAGTAGTAGTAGTAATTAGTTGTTGTTGTACAGCATACACATGGAGGACAATACACATTTTGTTTTTTTTTTTTTTTTGGTATAGACGAGGACAATTACAATACACACACAGTGTACGGTTAGAATGCAAAAAAGTACATATTATTTATATTTAAATGAAGGATATATGAAAAAAATATTTTAGATAAAATATGAATAAGAAAAAAAATAGACAAAGAAGATAAAGAATTGAAGCGTTTTATTTAGCAAATGTTTAATGTTTACAGTTGATATTTATTAAAAACAAATAAATATATAAAAATGAAATTTTTATATAAAATAAAAAACTAAAATTAAAAAGTATAATCCAAAGAAAAAAGAAAACAACGCATACAAAAATATCCATTAAATATAAATTTTCCCCAATTTTTTTGGATATTTTCTTTGAATTTTTATCTCTCAATTTTTGTACACAAATAACGTGGCAGAGGAAATCAATATTTTCCTATTTTTTTTATAAGTAATGGAGATTTATACATATAAATAAAAAATATTTGAATAATAATAATAAAAGTAAGAGTTTTTAATATAAAAATTACCCTGGCAACATAAAGTTAATATTTTATATACTATTCATTCCATTTTACACTAATTACACTTGCACTTTTTTCCATAATGAAAGAATAAAGCATTAAAAATCAATTTGGCGAAAAAAGAATTAAAATAATTTCATTATAAATGCTAGAGAATTTTTATATTAATCAAAATCAATCGTCTTCTTCACGTTTATTTAGGGTTCCCGGTAAAAGGGATGCTTACAATTTACATAAATCGTAGCTATCTAATAACTACGCAAAATTTTATATATTGCCAGTTGTGAAATAATATTTTACAAAAGTCCATATCGAAACGTTATATTCTAACTAAGAATATCTCGTTAAACTGACAAATCGCTTTAGAAATTATGGACTAAATTTTACATGGTAGGAAAACTAAACTCAAACTTTAAGTAAATTTATTAGTTTGAGTCCAGTACGAGCCTCTCAGAATAAGAATGGAATGGTAAAAAAATATTCTATAATGTCTGAAATTTTGAGGCTTGAGTATTTTCGCTTTCAACCCGCTTTTTTATATACACATCCCGAAATTATTGTTGCAGTTCAGAAGAGAACATTTGCCGGGAATTTCTATTTGCAATTGCAATTTTTTGGGGCCTTCAATTTTCAATACTGCATATATACTTTAAAATTGTTTGGTGATGCATAAATTCGTTCTGAAGCAAGATGCACAATATTGCATTGTATTCTATATGGGCAACCAGTCCCGAGAAGCACCTGCTCAACTAGGAGTGGCTCATGGGGTAGTCGTTGGTCGCCGGCCATCAGGTCGCATCATGAGTCACGAGATCAGATCCAAAGATTTAATTTGGTACCACGGGATCACTAGTTTTAATATGCCCATTGTGGTGATATTGAGGTTGGCTTCGTGGGGGCTGTGGTGCCCACATCGCGGGCGTCGCTTATTCAAACATATATATGTTTGTCGTGCAGAGTCCCATTTCCCGAGTAAAATGGCTAGCTGGGTAGGCTTATTGAGTTAAGCTAATCTAAGCCAAGGAGTAATAAGAAGGCTCCGAATCTTTATACCAAAGATTAAGCCATGCATATAAGGTGCTTTAAATTGGAAGCTAGTCGTGATGGTAGCATGCATACTGTGTGACGCGGCTACCAACGCTAGCGAACATTATGTACGTTTGTATACCATGCATTTGAGCCTTCACGGCAGGTATGCATGTAAAACACTCAGTGCAATGTATTCTATATGGGTTATGTCATATTAGTCTAAATAAATTCTTACAGGTTAGACATGGCTTAGACTTAATGGAGTAAGTAAATAGATCGAGCTTTATTTTGTAATTTTTATAAAAGGAAAAATAAATTCTTATTTTATGATGATTAAGAAATACGATTGATTAACTTGATTGATTGTGAAAATGGCATTAATATATTTAATAGCATTCTCAAAAAATGAAGAATTTTTTTTTTTCATTTTTGAGTAGGCAATTCCTTTTCATTCTCGCATTGATCATCCATCATTTGCGAGTTAATATCGCTATAAATTTTAAAAAATTTACCAATGAATTCAATAAAATTTTATTATGTAATTTATCTTTTCCCCATAAAAATCTATTACGCAATTGTTATTGTTTTTTGTTATTGTTATTGTTGCTGCTGTTGTTGTGGCAACTGATGGATGATGAACGTAAATACCAATAATAATAATTCTTTTATATATTTCACCATTTTTTGTTTTTGTATTTTATAAATGGAAATTAAAAACACAAATAAAATAAATATACTAAAACAATGAAAATAGTAAAGAGAAGATTTACATTAGTTAAATAAAACTATATATAAAATGAAAAATAAGAAAAAGAAGGGATGGTATTAAAAAAATTTCTCTATATATTATTAAAACTAAAATTAGCAAATAATAAAAGAATTACAAAAGAAATAATTTTTTTAATTTAAATTGTCTATCAGAAAAATAAGGCATTAAAATTGCAAAATTTTTGATTTTGTTGGTGATTTTCTGGTGTCACTCATTGTGACATGAAAATTATTTATAATATAATTTTTATGATGTATTTTCTTTTTATCATCATTATTAATAATTTTATTAGTTAATTTGTTTTATTTATTACTTAGTTAATTGGAATTTTTAATTAATTAATTAATTAATTAAGCAATTTTATTGATTTATTCGCTATTTTAATTAATTGATTGATGAGTAACTTTAATCATTAATTTAATGTAATTAATTAATCATTTAATTAAGCAATTAATTATTTAATCGAGTAATTGATTAATTCATGGACTAAGTAATAAATTAAGCATTTAATTAATTGTTTAATTAATCAATAATTTAATTAATTTTATTAATGAGTTCTATTATTTATTTTATATTGGTTGTTAGCAAATCAATTTATTAAATTAATTTTATAAATTAATTAATTATATTAATTATATTACAATGGATTCATTTGTTTATATCTGTTAGGATAATTTTTAAAATTTTTTTTGTTAATTATCAATTTTAATTAATTGTTTCTTTTTTTGAAATTATTTATATATTTTTTATATTTAATTTAATTAATAGGGGTTAGACAAACACAAGGAGGTAAAACACTAGACAACACACATACTCAATGAGGTGCTATCATGATCAACGCGCTTTTGGATCTCATTTAAAGCATAAAACAGAAAAGAGAAACTACCAAAAAAAAAAAAAAAATTTGAAATTAAAGAAAATAAGTCTATTAAAATGAAAATTGAAAATTTAAGGTCTCTTGTTTAATTATTTCTAAGAGATCTAACCCTGATTTTTATAACAATTTTATAACTTCTTTTTTACATAAAAATTTTAACTTTTTCTTAATAAGTAATTTTTTTTTTGGAAACATTTAAGAAAATGTATGCAAGAAAAGAAAAAGCTCAAATCAATTAACAAAACAAAAATATCCTCTTAAATTTATAAAATTTATTAAAAATTCTGGTTCACTCTGTTTTCCATTGCATTTCATTCTATTTGTGTTGGCATAAGTGAATATTTTAGAGGAATTCATAAAACAGAAGAATAAGAAGAAGAAGAAAAAGAAGAAGAGAAATACAAATGATGAAAAATACCAAATCAAAAAGAAAACTATAAAGCCATCGATAAATGAAGAAAAAATTGGAAATATAAAGTTCAAAAGGACAGCAAAATGAGAAATGCAAAAACGAGAAAAGGATCACAAGAAAAATGTGGATGAGAATGATTTCTGTGATGCAACAGTAACAACATGCAATCACCAAAAAAAAAAAAAAAAACTAAAAAATATATACAAAAAAAATTCAAAATAAATAGACATGTACGTTCCAACGCATAAATGATAGACCGACTCATTGAGGGGACTTGGTAAGGATTACAAGGATATTTGTGTGAATTAAAGGTTTACTTCATATTTTTTTTTCTTTGTTTCTTTTCTTTTTTTCAATTCTATTAATTGCCCATATTTTTTTTTAGGAGAATATAATTCAATACAATGAATTCATTCAAATATTTCAAAGTAAAAATTAAAAATTACGAAAAGATAATTCTCAACATAAAATTTCGAATAATAAGTGAATCTATATTGAGAAATTTTTTCTTGTTATGATTTAAAAATTATTTCTTTTAAATATTCATAAATATTTTTTACAAGTAACACTCATTTATTTAATTGTTACTTTTTTATTGTAAATTTCATGTACATTAAAAAGAAATTCGAATGGAAATTAATATAAATTTCTCACAAAAATCATATTTATTTTAAATTAATGTAAAATCTTAAAATTATATATTTGAGCTTTTTCTTTAGTTAGTGCACCAGTTTTATTTTTAACACTTTAGCATAGCATTTTATAATTTTTTCTTACTTTTCCTTTAAATTTTTTATTAAATTATTGGAATTTAAGAAAAAAAAACCAAAACAAAAATTAAGATAAGTTTTTTTTGTTTTTAGAAAGAAATTAAAATTTTTCTAAGACATACCTAATTTTTTTTTTTTGCTTTTAAAAAAAGAGCCTATAGAAATTATAAAAAGAGAACTTGGTGCATTTAATTATATTTCAGATTAATAATTAATTATTTAATCTGTTAGTCAAGTTTTTGAAAAATTCTCATATAAAAAATTATTAGAATTATAGAGAAGAGAAACGCCAAAAAAAATATTGTAATACTCTTTATTAAAAATTTCGAAAATTTTATTTTTAAAATTTTTATTTTGTGTTTTTTTTTTTTAGGGGACGGGGGAAGAAAAATTATTAATTATTTTGCATACTAAGAAAATAATAAATGGAATACTTTTGGGCCCATACATTTTGAAATCTATGAAAATTGCATTTCAATCGATTTCAATTCAATTCAAATTGAATTGCTTTATTTTTTTTTAATGTCTGAAGCGAGTTTGAGTTTTATTATAAGAATTTTATTATTTTTGTTTTTCCGTTTTCCTTTTTTTGTTTTTTTTTTTTGATTTTATTATTTGTTACTCTATTATCGCATAATCTGCAACATATTTTGTTTCTATCTATAAACAATACAAATAACACACAAAAGAAAATGTAAAATGGTAAAGAACGAAACATTTCGTATACCAGAAAAAAAAATTAATAAATATATTTCAAACACAAAAGGAAAATACTTCGAAAACAAGAATCCAAAAAAAAAAAACAAAAACCGTTTGAATAAATAAAAGAAAATTTTTGAAAACTGGTAAACTTTTGTACTCACTTTTCACTGTATTCATCCATGTGTGCATACGATTGTACCGAATTCTCTTCAATCAAAAATTTGACACGTTGATAGAATGATGCTGTCACCGATGGTGGCTGTTTACGCAACAATACCTCAACTGGATCATTGGATGACAAGCACATTATATGCTCAGAACATGCTGGATGTGAGCAACATTCACTATCCGAACAATCAGTCATGCCATCTAATATGAAATGGATAAAAAAGAAAAATAAAACAAAACAAATTAAAAATTGAATTAATGATGACTTAAGCGAATGTGTTTACGAAAATTAAAAGAAATAGCTTGCAATAGAAGAATAGAAAATTCCTATTTCAAAATGTTCATTATAATTCAAATCAACTTCAATTATTTAGTTTCTTCAACTGTTTTGTGCATCTCTTTGAAAGCTTCTCCTCTAATGGAGAAATTGTTTTCTCAAGATTTGAAAAAACTTTCTAGTTAGATCATTTTCAACTTGTTCACTATAGAATTTACATTTTTGTGCATTTTAAAATGAACTCATCGAATTTGAGTATAAATTTAGTACAAATAAAGCATTTCGATGGAAATATTTTTAAAATTTCTGATAATAAAAATTAGAATTATCGAAATAGAGCAAAAATATCGAAAAAACAATGGAAATGTTGTTCTCGATCAGAAACCACAACTTCTTATTCTTAGATCATCTTTTCTCATTAATATTCAAAAGCCAAATGCTTAAGTTGAAAAGTTCTTTATATGTCAAACGGTTAAAAAAGTGCTTCTATGTAGACCAAGTACTTAAAAAATTTTTTTTCATAAATCGTTAGAACCATAATAAAAAGTGTATAATCCTATTCCGATGCCCGATCGACAAATTGCACTCTCATAGCAAAATTTCATTAAAAAAATTCAAAATATCTAATTTGTTTACGAGTTTTTTTAAATTATTCTATTTCCATAGGCCCGATATATCAAAAAATTGCCATAAATGCTCTACAGAAAAAATTACAGTTTGGACTAACTACAATCTCTTCAATATTAATAATTTTGAAATGCTGTTACATCTTGACCAAGAGAAAGTTATTCATCTAATGAAGGTACGATTTTATTTAAAATGACATTGGATGAAATTATAATAACATTATGATATGTCATTTGAATTGATTTGTTTAATTAATAAGAATAATAAGAAGCATAATAGCAGTAATAACATAATAAAAATAGTAATAATTTTAATAATAATTCTAATAATAATAATAATAATAATAGTAATTTCATCATTTAATAATACCATTAATGAAGTACTCAATCAATTTCTATGTAATTAACTTATCATAATAAATGTTCATTTCTTCTATATATGTACGTGTATGTACATATGTGTATATATATTTATGTATAAGAGTGTTCATGCTACATTTATTTACCACCTTCAAAATGTTAGCTCAAAATTATGCTATATATAAATCTATATATATGTATATATATATGTGAGCGCGTGTGTGTGCTGTGTGTGTTTGTATGTTAATTTATGTACATGTCATCTATCGTAAATACAAATTATAGTTTGTAAGTTAAACGCACACACTTGAATAAACACGTGTCACCGTTATCTTAGTCTTATTACTGCTCTCATGCCATTTCAGAGTGTGACACACAGACACATAGGCAATACATAGTCATAAACAATGAGAGAGATAAATTAACAATAAGCCAAATGCATAAAGAGAGAGATATAGAGAGAGAGAGAGTGGAAGACACAAAAAGAAAGAGAATATAAAAAAGAGCATGGTAAAAGGAGAGATGATGGAAAAAGCATATAAATGGCATAACAATTTATAATTTTTATATTTCGGTGGTATATATGAGTTGTATTCGTGTCTGACATATTATGGATAATGCTGATGATGATGGCGTTTGTTAATAACTGTACTATATATATATATACATATATAGCATGTGTATGTGTGTGCGTATGTATATTCATAAAGATTAATTTATAATATTGTATTTCTTTCATAGCTACGTGTACCTAACTTTGTTTGTATTTTTTGTTGTTTGTAAAATATATTTTGACAATGTGTAACATAACTCTGTGGCATAAAAATGGTCGGTCTTCTTCTTATTCATTTTCATTTTTCCTAGGATCTTTCTCAGTATTGGTTTTCAACGTTATCGCGTTATTTAAAGGCAACAAACGTAAGCATTTTGTTTATACACTTTTTTATACGTATTTTACAAATCATTATATTGGATCATTATTAAAAAATCTTCATGGGTTGTTCAATATAAAATGCTATTAATACATATAAATCTCGTAATTTTAGTTTAGCTTCACTGAACAGAAATTATTTGGATAAATTTCCGCTAGTGAAAAAAAGTTACATTAAGTTTGAAGAATTTCTACGAAAAATTGAAAGTATTTTCTTTCTATATATAGAAAAGTTTTGATAGATTAAGTTTCCAGACAATTTTGGATTAGTGTTGTTATATATATATATATATAAATAAATGTCCGTCCATATGACAGAAGTTAAACTTGCTTATATGTCGAGTAAGATCTAAAATGGAACTAAATGGAAAGTTTGTTGAAGCTCTGCGTTATGGCTCGTAAAAGTGAAAAAGATAACAAAAACAAAATAATCACGAAAGCAAAATATAATTTTAATATAAATTTAGTAATTTTATTTATGACAATTCACAAGGCCTTTCTCTTAACTATTTTGTGTTTGTTTTTTTATTACTGCATCTAAACAATAAGCCCAACCTCAAGCCCAAATCCAAGCCCATTAAACTTAAAGCAAAATCAACATCTATCAAAACAAAGAAGAGAAAATGAAAGCCAAAACCAAAATCCTCAAATAAGTAAAATATGTAAAATAATCTAAATGAAAACAAAAATGGCCGGTCTACCACAAAAAATTACTCCTTTTCTTTCTCTCTCTCTCTCTCTCTCTCTCTCTCTTCCTCTATCTATCTTTCTCTCCTTGTTATAAAGTCTTCTCTTTTTAAATTGGTACAATTTTAACATGTGTCAAAAATTCTTTCATATAATGATCATAATAATAATATTGATCATCATCATTCATCATCATCATCATCATTTTTATTATTATTATTATTACAATAAAACAACATTTATTATGAAATTCGTTTTCATTTTCAAATGTCCTTAATTGATTTATTATTTTATCAACACATTTTTTTCCTCACATTCACTTTTACAAATTTACTCAGATACTTAGACATACCCACACACACACACATATATATATATATATATATATATATATATATATATATATATCTATATGGGTATACACACATGGAATTATAATCGTAATCATTTATGTGTGCATATTTTAAATATTGATTTATATTTAATTGAAATGTTATTTTTAGATAGTTTTTCGTTATTTCTTGCATTGTAGCTGTTGTTGTTCTTGTTATTGTTGCTGTTGCTATTGCTGCTGCTGATGATGATGAGTGCCAAAATATTTCAAATGCATGCAAATATACTTAAAAAGTCTATTAAACTGATTGAGTACTTATTTATTTGCACCAGAAACAGCAACAGAACAGCACAGCAACACAGCAACAACAGCAACAATAACAACAACAACAATTAAAAGCATTATAAAAAGTAGAAACAGCAAGAATTTTTAAAGAATTTATATGCATTTAAAATTTATTTATAAGTTTTTAGTTTTTCATCTTTCATATAAATTCAAATTGTTTGATTGATTGAAAGTGTATTAAATTGTCCATCACAAGTATAAGTATATCTGTTAGTTAATATAACTGTTTATTTACTCAAATATCTTCTCTGTGCAAATAGCCCATTAATTAATTATTCGCCTTTCTAATTAAACAGCTAACTAATTATCCAATTATTTATTTATCCAATTATCAAATTACTCAATAATTTATTTTTTAATTTATCCAATTGTCACATTCTTCAAGTAGCCAGCATCAACACAACTATTAATTATCCAAATGTTTAATTATTAGTTAATACAGTTATCCAAATATTTAACCAATAATTATCCAAATAATGTAACTACTTAAATTTCTAATTCTTCATCTTTTCAATTATTCAAGTAGCCAATTATTTAATGACTCATTTATCTATGCAAGCTATTCGACCAACCAATTACCAAATTACCAATCAACTTATACGGTTATAAAAATATTTAATTATACAATTGTATATTTATCCATATAATTTATTCAACTATCCAATTATCCATAAATGGGATTATCTGATTACAAAATTATTCAGCTCACTCAATGTTATTTTCATTCTTCTCATAAAAAGAATTTTTTATTACATAAATTTTATTTACTTTAAATTTCATATTTTTCATATTTATATATGTTTATTTAAATAAGTAGTAAAAAGGAATAATAATAACAATAATTATATATTAACTTACCGCCATCATTATCAATGTTATCTTTACAATTTATTTCCAATGCAATTGAGCAATCGGTGCCAGCCCAACCTTCAATACAATCGCAACGATATTCACCATTCTCCAAAGTGCATTGGCCATGACGTGAACAACCATTTTCACAACCGGCTGCCAAAAATACAAAAAAAAAAACCAAAAAAAAATTATTATTAAAAAAATTATGTTCTAGCAAATACAAATATATCTTTGTGTTATAAATAATAAATTGAATGAAATGGAATGGAATGGAATGAAGTGGAATGCAATAAATTGTAATGCATTAAAAAATGGCATAATCCTAATGAGGTTAATGGGATAATATTTCTATACGAAAAAGAAAAAATACATCAAAGAAAAATTGCCCATTGAAATTGAAATTCTTCTTTAGATGGCTTTACTGATGTGGCGCAATGGATTAAGCCTAAATTTTTCGATTACTCTTTATTAGATATTTATTATATCGCAAATGTAATTAGGACAACTTTAAATATCAATTTTCAATAAATGATGGAGCTATTCAAACCATGACCCATATGAAAGTATTTCCCATAAATATATTTCACCATAAGTTTAACTTTATTATTATACCAATAAAATCAATAGCGCATCAATAAATTACTAAAAAAAAAATATCATAAAAATCCAATAAAAATCCAATAAAAATCCTTTCTACTTTATTATAAAAATCATGCTATTATAATCTATCATTTGTAGAAAATCTTTCTTTATATAGAAAATGTGTAAGTGGAATAATAAATTGTTTTTTTTTTTATTACATTCAATTTATTCATTTATCATAACACATTTGAAAAATATTTTATGATAAATAAATGAAATTAAAATTTCATAATACAACATTTCAAATGTGACCACATAAATGTAAATAAACTGTGATATATATTTTCGAAAAAATATGAAATTAAATTTCTCTTTTTCATCTTCTTCTTCAATTCAAAATCAAAATAAAGCAATCAATTTTCTTTCTACTTTGCTAAGATTTCTTTTTTAGTTTACTAATGCTGCTTGTCATTCATATCAATCATTTTACGTATAAAGATACTTATTATTTATTCCATTCACTAAAAATTTAATTTATTAATCAAGAGTAGAAAATATAGAAATAAATTAGATGAAATTCTTAAAATCATGAGAATACAAATGACAGATTTTTTTTCATAGAAATTATTGGATACTTTTGCTTAAAAATAAGGATTTATCTCTAAGCAAAAGTAATAAAAAATTCTTTATCTTCTATTTTGGAAAAATTCTCTATGTACTTCAATGCAAATGATCACAAAAATCAGTCTTCAGACTTCTTTTGCTTCAGCTATTTAAAATGATTCTTTATTTCTATAGATTCTCAAAATATTTCAAATAATTTTCAGTCTTTAAAAATATTTCAATCATTTAAAATGATTCTTTCTAGATGTTACCGTATAATCGACTAGAAATTTTTTTTTAACAATTTTCTATTCTTTAATATAAAAAGAACATTCTGCACTTTATTACAAAAATATTTAAAAAATTTTCTTTTCTAAATAAATTTATGAATTTCTTTTTATTTATACACTAAAAGACTTTCATTTAATTGTAATTTTTTTTTCTCATTTTGCTCTTTTTGCCTGCATTTTTTCAAATGTTAAAACGCAAACATACATACATACATACATATATAAATACAATACAAATACAAATATGTTATGTAAGTTTTATATATTGACAATATTTTATATATATATATATATTTATAAATATCGTAAAACATGATGCAAAAAAGGCGTGAGTGTTTGTGAAATATGTTTTGATGTAGCAACAACAACAACACCAAGAAAAAGAACTATAAAAAATAATAAAATAATGGAAAATGTTTGTAGTTAGTAGAGAACGATTTTCCAATATACTTCTCGAGTCCATCAATTAAAAAGAGCTTAAGTTAATAGCAAAAGAATCAGATATAAGTGAATTTTTCAAAAGCGTTGTTACTTAAGGCCCCCAAATAATGCACTTATTTGAACTAAAATATTTCAAACGATAAATTTATAATGCCAAAGATGATGATCGAAGATGAAGAGGCAAATTTAAATTGTACCAAAAAGTCAATCGAAACGCTACATCATATCTCAAGGCCTTCTAGGTAACATATATCTTAACAAGTTCATCATACTTTATAACGTGAAATATGGTATAGAAGAATTTTACATGCTACGAAATTATTTTTCTAATAGAATACTTCAGTACATTCAGTACCGTCTTATTGTATTATAATATTTTATAGACATAAGTCACTACACTTTTGGGTTCTTTTTTTTTTTTCCTGTGTAAATGTATTGAAGAAAATTTCATTTCGAATATAAAATAAAATTCTTGCAATTCGATTGTGACACACGAATAATGAAGAGAAATGTAAAGGAGATGAGAAATGAATTTAGTATAAAGCAACAGCAGCAGCAACATGCATGTGTCTGTCTATCTGCCTCTTTGTCTATCTGCCAGTCTGTCTATTTATTTGTATTTGCATTCAGGGAGAAGAAAAAAGTTTATATGTAAAATAAAAGTATCCTGAACATGACACGTGTCACTATATTATTAGTAATATTAGTTATTGTCATTGGTATTGGTAGTAAAATTGTTTCGATATAAATACAAATACAAATGCAAATACAAATAAATTTGTTTAAATTTAAATTTGTTTATCTATTTATTTGTATCGTTTGTTGAGTTGTCTCCGTAACTAATTTCCTTCATGGTTGATGCTTGATTTTATTTTTCAATTTCGCTTTTTTTCCATATTTTCCATTACTTTATATCTTCTCACTATTTGCCAGTTTGCTTTATATATACATTTATATATAATATAAAAAACAAACAGGCAGACAAGCAGACAAGCAGACAAGCAGACAGTTAGTTAAATATTTTTTATATTTGCTTATAAATTTTTATTTTTTATTTCTTCTTTGTCTTGCTATCTTTCCCCAGCCATTTCATTTTAAATACAAAATATTTGAAAAATCTGTTTTTGATATTTGGGTGATGCGTGTGCATTTACTCCAAAATATGAATAATATGAAAATAATATCATGTTCATTGAATATCTTGAAGGTTATTAAAATGTCATTTTAAAGGAACGTTAAAAATTTGCTTAAGAAAAAAATTACAATAGTTTTTTTTTTTTTTTTTTTATAAAGAACTCAAAAATAGATCGGATTGAATGGACTAGGGACTAAGGTGACGGACTTTTATCAAAAATATGCCACTTTTGAGAATTGAGCTTTTAAAATGTGTGAGAAAAAAAAAAGTTTCTTCTCTTTAAATTGAAACAAGAAAACTGTCACGTAAAGTTCTTTTTTAAAAATAGCGGAGTTAAAAAGACCAACTGGGGACCTAACAAGGTGTACCTTTCAATAATGCTTTAAAAATCGACCTATTTTTATTTTGAATAGCAATTCTGGCCAAGGCAGAGCAAAGTATTTTCATAATTGTAAAGTTTATATTTTGAAGAGAAATGTAAAGAAAAAGTGCAAATGAGACTTTGTAATATTTGGTGCCTTGAATGATTTAGATATGGATCTATTCTAAATATGCTTAGGCTCAGGTTCTCAATCATTCTAAATAATTTGTTTTAAAGTATTAAAATATGGATTTGCTCTAATCAAAACCATATTTTTTTAATCGAGAATTTATGAAATCGACCAAATGAAGGCCTAATTTATATTTCAATGGTATTGGTAATATTATTGAAAATGTTATCATGTGAACAATATAATCAATTAATCGATAAATTCTAATGAAGCTTCATTTTAAGTTTACATAGAAATATTTTAATAATATGAAAATTTACTGCACTCTAAATGCATTATGGCCATATAGAGAAAAGGTAAACAATTGACATCTGACATATAATATTTTACATCTACATACATCTAACGTGATATAGAAAATGAAATAGAAATGAAATAATGTAGAGATAAAGTAAAAACATTTGTTATTGCCCAGATTCCATGACTAAGCATTTGCTTATATAAGCTTATTACACGCTTGACTGACACTTTTCTAGAATTGTTTTTTTCTCTCCCTCTCTATCTATCTCACTCTCTCTCTCTCTCTCTCTCTCTCTCTCTCTCTGTCTGTCTGTCTGTTCTTTACATTATGGGTTATTTACTTAACATGTCACATTATTTGTAAATATAATGTAAAAGGAAATAAAAATTGGTTAAATAAACAAAGAAAAATAAAAGAAAATTGAATGGAATATAGTGGCAAGAAAAGGTGAGAGAGATTATTGAACTAGGTTGGAGACCAGATTATTGATGGAAAGATTATTGAATTGCTAACTGCAGGATATGGCATGCTTGAAGTTTCTATACTTTACACTATTTGTGGTGTAGCGTATGCTAAGTTTATGCAAAAGGATTGTTATAACGATCTACTCAGAATCATCTTTTAATTTGATTTCAATATGACTAGCCTTCGGTCATGGCGCAATTTTTAAGCTTTGAACAAGTATAAAGCTTTTACTGGTTCTCTAGTTTTCAAGGTTTGACAAACTGTATAAAATTAGCACTGTAGAAAAACATCTCTCAAATTTGATTAGAAAAAGTCGATAATTTTGCCTTACAATAAACTTTTGCTGAGTAAAAAGTCCTTTTTCGTCAACTGTAGGGCCATTACTTAACACACATTTTCAATGAACCAAAAGTATTTTCAAATGGTGTGCTGCCTGCCTATTTTATACAATTTATATATCTTAGTGATACTACTCAAGTCTTATGACCCTTTTCTGGAATGTATTTCGCTAAATGTTGATTTAATTTATATCGGCCAAACTTTTATTTTAGCACATTTTACTATTTTTCATGCCCTTGCAGAAATTCTTAAGAGATTCAAAGGTTCTTCTATGGCATTGTTAATAATCAAAAGAAGGTGTTTAAAATTAAAAAAAAACCAGATTAAAAATGCTTTTAAAAACGGTAACAATAAGTGCAGATGTTGCTTTCCCAAAACCCTTCAAGTTATATAACTTTATAGTCGGGTTTCTCAGACACAAACTTTGATAATTTTTCTTTTTGCTTTTTTTTTTCTTTTTTAATTTTACAACATTTCCTATTTTTCTTATTGTTCAAATGTAATCTCTTTAGTTTATTGTAACATTTGTATTATGGTTTGGCAAGAGAATGTAAGTTGCAAGCGGTGCCACAATAAGAACAATAATAATAATAGTAATAATATTGATATAAATGTCATTCTAACAATACACAATAAATGTATTTTAGTAAAATAGATTACATTCAATTTGTCTGCATCTAAATCAAAATACAATTTATTTGAATTTATAAAATGTGCCACAATGATACAACTGATCCATGTTTATGTCTGTATATGGAAGGGAAGTTGAAATAATTATAAATAAATGCTTACGTAATGTACAATGTCTGCCATTCCATCCTTGGGAACAAACACAGGTGCCATTCTTGCATTGACCATGCCCCGAACAACGAGCATCACATGGCAACTGATCACATAAATTTCCCGTCCATCCCGTATTGCAACGACATTTGCCAGATTCGCAAACACCATTCGGTCCACAATCTAAACTGCAAACAGCTAAAAATAAAACACAATAAAAAAAAATACAAAATAAATTTCGGTAAATGTTGGAAACTAAATGATATATATATATATATATATATATATATAATATAAAATACATGATGAATTTTTTTTTGTTGGGAAAAGGTTGCTTCAAAAAAAAATTCCTTTAAAGATTTTTTTGTGATTTTAATTTCTAAATTCAAGGTCAAATGAAGAGAAATTTGTATTCTTAAAATATTAGAATATGTGTATATAAAGTCAAAGGCTTAACTTCACTTGTGGATCAAGTTAATTACTCAAAATAAAGGCTTCTGTGCAGATCTCAGCTTTTTCTAGTTTCACCATGAAATTTAGAAACATTGGGATTGGAATTTTAATACAAAATGATACATTTTACTCATTTTTATTGGTAGTTTCGAAATTCATCAATACTGTAAACTCCCTGTTTCAAAATCTTGTAGCTGTTGAAATTTTTGCAAAGGCACGTTCTTTTCAATAAGTCACCGCTTCCCCAAGTCGGTAAATATTCATTCTCAATTTCAAAATTTTAATTAGATTTTTTCTTAAAGGGAAGTTCAACAAATATTTTACATTTAGAAAAAATATCAAGTATTTAGCATTATTTCATATTTTCTGAATATTTTTAATAACACCAACAATTTATTTCACAAATATGGCAACTCTATAATGGCTTAGATAATAGAAATCAATTTTGGGGCTAGATAATAATTATCTAGAAGTTTGAAATATTTCCTGTAACCTTTATTTAGCTTACAAAAAAACAGATTGTTAAGGGAATCACTGGGTGCTTGTTTCAGTCAGTCACTGAGTGATTGTTTCAATTAGTCAATTTTTGCAGTAAGCAAATTTTTGTATAAAAATATTTTATAGGAATTTGTAGGTATGACTTTTACAATAATTATAATAAAATAAATAATATTTAATTGTACGTTTTTTGGTTCTTTCATTAATCCATCACTCAAAATAATTGGTAAAACATATTCGAAGTTGGCCTTTTATTTATATATTTATTTTTATTTTTTTTTTCCCAAATATTCAACCATTTCAACATTTATTTACTCGTTATAACTTTAGTTGTAATAATTGAATGAACTGAATGAAAATAAAAGTGAATACAGAAAATGGTAGTAAAATATTTCCCTGTGGCTTTCATTTTAATAACATATTTTATGAATAAACTTTTATTGCTACAACAAATGGACAAACGAATTCAGGGCAAGAATTTCCATTCATTTTCATTTATTCATTCAAACAATTCTGTCTTTTTTCGTTTACTATTAAATCGATAGAGTGAGTAAATTCAAATTTCATCATGTAAAGTAAAAATCATCATAAATATTCGCAAACCCTAATGTTTTATAACATTTATTTTTGCACTAAGTCAATAATGATAATTGTGATATTACTGATCATTTTGTTGATGATGGTAATATTGAGAAAAAGCATGTCCAAAAAAAAAAAAAAAGGAAGCAGGTTTGAAAAGCCTTATTCCTCTAGTCCTACCTACCGCCCCAGAAGTGAGTAAACAGAAAAATGAAAGTAAATTTAAAATTTTTTTTCAACTTTTTTTTTGTTTACTGATGAATTATAGAATCGCGTGAACGCGTCACGTTTTTTTTTTTGTTCACTGCGTAAACGCTAGCCATATGACTTATATTTTCCTTTTACTCTTGTTTTTATTTTTTTTTATTTTTATAATTTTTATTACACGAAATATGAAATTTGCTTTCTTTTTTTCATCTTATTTTTATTACATGAAATGAAATTTGCTTGCCTCCGTTTTTTTTTCTTCCTCAGTTCTCATGAATTTAAATTTATAATAGCGCTTTTGTATGATGCTACCATAAATTTACACTCCATATTTTTTATACTTTTTTTTGTAATATACATAATTTATAACAAAAAAAAAAAAAAAAAGAATTAGGAATGAAGAAAGAGGTGTTGATAGAAATGGCAGTGACAGTGGCAGTAGCAATGGCAGTGGCAATGGCAGTATAAAAATGGAGACCACTTAATATAGTTAAACATGGAACCTTTTGCCCTTTGAACTTGTCCTTTCTATACATTTCTTCTTCATTTTTAATTTTCGTTTCTTTTTTCCATTTCTCTTCGTTTTCTACATACAATTTTTTCTTTCTCATACGACAAGTGAAAATTTATATATTTTGTATTCATTGTAAAGCATCTTGTGCATCATTATCATCATCGTCTTCATCATGCATGCGAGCATATTATATTCATGTTCATGTAATATACCAATTATTCCCTGTCTGCACATGAACCAGCAACAGTAGCAACATCAACAATAACAGTAACAGCAACACTAGATACGCATGAAAACATGGAGCCATTAAAATATACGTTGACTTCATTAATTTTTATACCCATCAACCAGAATTTAAATATATATATCCATTTTCTTATTACGTTTGCAACACTTAAAAAGAAACATTGGAAAGTCCATGCTTTATTAGCATGAAATTCTGCACTTAGATATATCTGTCCAATTGTTCATGTGACCACATGCCCCTAAGTGCTAACCCTTCTTCTGATCTTTAAAAAAGAGATACTTATTTTAAATGTAGTAGAAATTTTACAAATAAGCCAAATTAATCAAAGGACATTCCCAGAGTGCAAAATGAATTGAGATCATTTTAAATTAAGAATTTTTCACTCGTAATTTGATAACTAAAGAAACTAGAAAGCTAAAGTTTTGTACAAATATTAAGGCGGTGATTGAAAGAATCGACCACGCCTAAATGAATTTATACTATTTCAAATTATTTGTCTCTAATATAAAATATAAAGCAATATCTGGAAGGTGGGTATTCAAGATATAATTATCTCACTTGATTTTTTTCTCACTGCACGAAGTGAAAATGTTCAATTTTCAACATTTCATTTAATGCTTGCTTCTTTATTCTCATTGTCTGTCTACCAATTTTGCTTATCTCTAATGTTATCTTGAACTCTACTTCTCTTACTACCAATCACATTACCTATCTGTCTGTCTGTCAGTCTGTTTGCCCGCCTTATAGCCACGACGTCAGTGTATCTTTATGCTCAATGTTCGTGAGTGTATCTCTTGCCATGCGTTACAATTTAAATTGAAAATATTCTACTTAGTTGTCAAGGTTTTCGCACTCTCAATTCTAATACTTTATTATCTCTTGCCATTTTATTCTGTTATTTCTTCAATATAAGGCCTAAGGATAATTTACGGCAAATTATTTTATTTTTTTTATTTTTTTTTTATTTTTTTTTTGTAATAATAAATAAATATTCCGTTTCCTAGGTAAACATAACTTCTTGTAAAATATATAATTATATCATTTAATCGATTTGTTCCAAAGAATTGAATCTGTTTGTATTTAGAGATCATTAAAAGAAAGTTGAAGTGGAGTTTCTTTTTACAATTACACAAGTTTTTTCTCAATTATCAAACTTTTATTAAATAATATCGATTTTAAATTGAAAATTGTGTTAATAAATTTAAAATATCCAATTAATGTTTAAAAGATTTTACTATCCACATTCCGAAGACAAAATCGGTCCATTGTTCTCTATTTTCATGAACTTCCCATACCACCTAAAAAAATTTCACCTTTATTTAACAGCGTTGATATTACCGGGTATTGGAAATTTTTCATATTTTTCCTTTTTAATTTAAAAAAATAATGGCCAAATATATGAACATGGATCCATTTTTACCTTTCAAAGCTGAGTAAACTTTTTCTTTATAATTTCTTAATTAAAAAATTTGTTTTGTAAACTTTCTATAGATATTTTTTACTGCTCAGCATAAAATTCTAAATCAATCGAGCCATGTCAATCCATCTAAGTTTTATTAGAACTATCCTAATCAAAAAAATTATGTTGTGTATATAAAATTTGTGTTAAAAATTGATTCTGTTCGATTACTTGACGTAGAAAAATGCCAAAGCCCCAATTAAAAAGTGCTACAAATCTGTCTTTGCTAATTATTTCTACCCCAGTCCTTCCATAAGTAAATCTAATAGAGAAAATTGATTTATTCTTAAGATTCATGAAGATTAGTTCAGCAAAACCCAAGATTTAGATGTCGAGTATTTCAAACTAGATCCCAGCCTTATATAATATTTTTTACTTTATTTTCTCTTCTCTTGATTATTTTTATTTTTGGTATATGTTATAATGACATTATTCAGCCAAGTTTTATATTCATATTTTTTTTTCATTTTTTTTCTCTTTTTTTTTACAAAATTTTCTATCTTTTACATTTGTCTTCACTAAATCTTTCACCTTACTCCCTCTGTCTCTCTCTCACTCTATCTCTCTCTCTCTCTCTGTCTCTCTCTCTCTCTAGCTTTACCTTTATATGTATGTATATATTTTATCGGTTTTTTTTCATAGAGGATTTCCCGTTAACTCATCACATCTACAGTGTAACTGAGGTTGAATTTCTCTTCCATTTAATCGTATAATTTCGTTTTATTATTTAATTTTATTTCATTTCATTATAACCATTTTTTTTTTGTTTGTTTGTAGCTTATTTAACTCCCAATGTCAGACTACGCCTGTTCTAAGCTATTAGTCTAACTAACTGTGTAGCTTTTTTTTTATATATATATACACATACACACACACACGCATACCCAAATAGACATGTTCACATTTGACTTCAATTTTATGTTTTACATTCGAAGTGATACAATTTTCTAAAGGAAATTACAGCACAAATATGAATATGTTGGTATGCTGTGTGTGTATGTGTATGTGTGTAGAGTGTGAGAGTGCAGAATTGTATATGAGAATACCTTCATTATATAAGTGACACTTATTCTCACTTATTCTTATGTATCATTTAACATTTACTGCTTTATTGTGATTGCTAACGCTAACGCTGGAAATCGGTTTCCTCCTTCTTTTTTTCCATCACTTTATTTTTTTTTGTTTCATTTTTCTCTTAACTTGATTTTTCTATGATGCTATAATTTTTTTTTTTTTTTGAACTATTTTTTCTACATGGTTACCATCGCATTTTTCTATTATTGCTACTTTCTATTCTCATTCATATTCTCCATTAGTGTTCAGTAGTAATTTTGTAATTTTCTTATATGTTTTCTTCATACTTTTATTTCTTCGTTTTCTTTTTCATGTTTACTTTTTTTTTATTTTTTTATTTTTTTTCATTTTTTCATTCCAAATAACCGATAATAGATGAATATTATAGAATACATGAACACTTATACTTTAACAACTTTGATAAGTATGTGTGTATGTGTTTATTTGTATATACAAAGGATAATCTAAGTGAATGCTTTTATATCAAATTGATAATTACTTGGATACCAGGGCAAGTGTTTCACATTTTATTAAAATAATTGAATGTAAAAAAGAATGAATGAATAGAAATAGAAATAGAAATAAAAGTAAAAATAGAAATAGGAAAACAAAGCCACAAAAAAAAAAACGCTACATGTGATGGCAGATAAATAATGAATGAATAGCTGAACGAGTGGATGAATGAATGAAGTTTCTTTTCATTTCATGTTTCCTTCTTTTTTTTTTAGTATCTTTTAGTAAAAAAAACATTTTAATGGCTTTTAGCATAATAATAATAATAATAATAATAATAATAATAATAATAATAATAATATAATAATAATAATAATAATTTATAGATAATAATAATAATAATAATAATAATAATAATAATAATAATAATACTATCTCGCTATATCAAATGTTCAATGTAACAATAGGAAGTAATTGCATCAAATCAAAAAAAAAAGCATCCTTAGAAAAGTTTCATAGATTTTAGATTATATAACACATAATTAAATATGCTTTTTTAAGGTCTATATTTAAAAATTAGAATTTTTGATATATATATAAAGTTTGGGGTATATTTTTTTTTAAATAGAAAATTCATATTCTTTAAAATAATAATAAAATATAAGGGATTAAAAATAATCTTTGGAAATGGTTGCGAAATGAAAACCTTAACTAAAAAATGACTGATTTCGGATTAAAATCCGCAACCGAAATTTAATTTGAATTTTCAGCCAAATACGAAAATGTTTTTGTTATGAATGTCAGCTTTGAAAGTAAAAGCGTTTTAAAAATTACCTTCGACAGTGAGTACAAACTGACATTCTAATTCGAAATGCTTCAGAAATTTCCAACGATATATCAAAACGTAATTTTTCTATGCCAAATGCTTTTTTATAATATCGATCGGTTTGTATGGACAGACAGATAGACAATTTTAAAATTATAAAATGTAACAAAACATAAGATTACGGATACTTTTCATTATGACCCAATATTATTATTACCTCAAAAATATATGTTACATACCATGCACATTTATGTATGTATTAATAAAAACGATTATTCTCTAAAAATTAACTAAATTGAAAAATTCGTCTACATTAAACGGAAATTTTCAAAGTCCAAATCTAATTGAAATTTATGCATAATATTTTCTTAATACTATCATTTTCCGTATTTGATAACTTATTACAAGTTTTATTATACGAAATTATAGCAATAAATAAAACATAAAAAGAATGGAAAATACCTAAAATGAAAACAGGAGGAAACACTTAAAAAATTTTTTCATGGCACATGGCAAAATATTGCAATTCATTTTAATAATTACTTGAGTAAAGTTTAAGTCATAATTGCCAATTATATAAAATAATATGAAACATAATTAGTTATTAGTTGCAAAAAAATATGCAAACATTTCTTTTACAAAAACAACCGAAATCCAAAAAGGGAAGACAGAAAATTATTGTATATTATTATAAATTACAAAACCTTTCAAAGAAATAGAAAGTTTTCCAAAAAAAAAAAAAACCTAAAACAGATTTTATACAAATTATTTGGATCAATTAGTAATAAATATTTTTTATTGTTTTTTTTATATAATAAAATAATAAAACAATATAAATAAGAAATACCCTTTTGTTAAAAAATGATAATTTAAAATATATTTGACATAATGAAAATAAAATGAAATTGACTAAAATTTTAATTAACAAACTTATTGAATTTATTTTTTATGCTTCAATACCTAAAAAGCTTTTATAATAATTTATCAAAGAAGTAGCCTTAAGTTATGCTACAAAGAGATTATACATATCTATTTAATACGATTTTAAGCTAGACATAATATTTATTCTCCAGTTCAAATTGATTAGTTTACGAAGTGCAGAAAATTTCGAAACGCTGCTGCAAATCTCACAACTTTGATGACTAAAGCGTACATAAAATGGATCCACTAATATATCAAATCAATGCTTCCTATAAAGACTCTACTAGACAAGTAAGTAGGTATTTTTTTTTAACTACTGAGTGACAGTCCTACGAAAACGTATCATTTTTGCAAATCAATCTGATCCATTTAGTAAGACTTTCGCAAAACTTGATGAGACTCAAAGTTCTCACAAATTTATTTTTTAAAGTGGTTTAAAGTGGTAGAGAAATGGAAACGAATTTATTAAAAAGTGGCAATTAAATCTTTTTCGAAAAGTGTATCAGATACTTCCCCTGCCGGTTTTCTGAAACTGTATTTTCGTGAAATTTCTGTGCTACTTTTTTTGAAAACTTGAAAAATTTAAAGCCACACCTTTTACACCCCTTAAATGTATAAACCAGAATTTTCCAATCAATTTCGAAATTCTGATTAAAACTGATTGAAAGGAAACTCAACACAACACGAAGACATTAATATGTAAAAAAGTTTTCTAAAATGTAAAACTTATTAAAAAACGGAGACCAAGGCAAAAACTTGAGAAGAAACTTTTCTTTCTTTTTTGCTTATAATTCTAAATTATTTTTTTTTATAATTTTTAAGTTTTTATGTGCTATAATTTACAATGTCTTTTCTTATATTCTATATATATATTTAAAAAAAAAACTTTTAATAGAATCATTATCATTATGATCAAATCATAAATATAAATCATAATCATCATTATCATTATTATTATAAATTGTGTAAAGTTTATTAGTTCTTGTGCACATGTCAAATAAATTCATTCAAGGCAAAAGCCTGAAGAAGTAAACCAAATAAACAAAACTGTAACGAAATTGAATCCAAAACAAAACAACTTAAAATTGTTGCAATGCCAAAATATTTCTCATATTAGAGCATATGTTCAAATATTGTATAATAATTGTGACATATTAAGTTTTGTCTTTTTATTAATGTATCCTTAAAATAAATTTACGTGTGACTTAACTTGTCACAAGTGTTCGTTCACTTTGCTCTATGCATTTTTTTTCTTCACTTTTATTTTTTCGGTTTTTTTCTTTTTTCTTTTTTTTTTTTTTTTTTTTTTGTTTTAAATATTTCTTTTGGCACTTTTTATCGATGCTTTCTAGTTTCACTATTTAGCACTTTTTCATCATCTGCCATTTTCTCTTTCACTCTCTATCTCTCTTGCTCTATATATATGTCTCTTACTTTATTTCAAATTATTCAATATATTGAAGACATTGAAGAAAATAATGCTCTTTAGATGGATTCTCAAATTTAAAACTTTTTTTTTTTTTTATGACACTTAAGTATGCTTGTATTTGTCTGTATGTGTAGCAATTATTGTTGTTATAATGCTATAACAAAAAAGCATAAAACCCCATTATTTTCTCTCTTATAAAACTGCTTCCTTCCGTTCTAGCATCCCTCTCACCAAACAAAAAATACACATTACGCCATTTTATAAACAATTTTATTCAAAAAAAAAAAAAAAAACTCTACAAAGTTGTAATGTGCGTTTGCACTTTTATATATTTATGTATATGTATAAATGATAACGTATTAAATAGATTTCATAATAAAATACTGAAAACTGGATTCATCATCGATTTCACTCTAAAAAATTTTTATGCGAAAAAAGAAGCTCTACAAAAATTTAAGCCATTTAAACATATCGATATAACTTTTATACTTTATCATACGTAGAATACATATGCATGTATATGTGTATGTATATGTGTATATATGTAAATTTATTTATCCATGTTGTTTAATGTCTTTGAAACATTCAAAATATTATGAGTAAAAATAAAGGAAAAGTGTAAGAAATTCTAAAAATCGATCTATATAAAATGTAAATATTTGAAAGTAACATACAGTCATTATTACATTATTATCCTTACGATATTGTGACAAAAATTATGACAACAACTACAAAGACAATTTTCTGCCATTACATAAATTAAGTAAAACCATTCTTTGAAAGGCTTCTTCAGTTCAATTTACAATTTTTTTTGGTAATTATTTTCCTTAAAATATTGAATGCTTAAATCATTTTACTTTTTGGTGTATAGTAAATATGGACGTGTCAAAGTATTTTAAGAAAATAATATGGGCATGGTTGATTGCAATTTCAATGATTTAACTATTTTATTATTCAATATTCTATCTAAATAACATTCACATTTATCATCCATATTATTCGCCTTAATTGCATAAGCTTTAAGGATATTACTTATAATGGGCTTGTGTTTTTTCTTCAATAATGAAAATACTTTTTTCCATTTACTGTGCCATCATCAAATTAGATCTATAGAAAATATGTACATTTAAGTATATTGATATAAAATAAATTCAAACGGATAACTGAACGGATACTTTGATTAATTAACTTTTTATGAATACCTTTTGGAAAACAATCGACAAACCTTTTAAGCAACTTTTTATATCACTAAAACTTTTCAATTACTAAATCGAATAATAAAAAAAGAAGTTGCAACGAGAGAAAAATTGTTTTTTCTCGTCCTTTTTTTTATGTGTTTCTGCTTGAATTCAATGTTCAGTGAATCGCATATTTACATGCAATAGGGTTATTGTACTTAATACTGCCTTTATTTTTATTTGTATATATAAAAAAAAATTAGCAACGAAAAAGAAATATTCTGAATATCGTTATTGGTTTTGATGATGATATAATTTGGTATTATAAAATTTGGCACGATACTCATAAATATATTGAGTACGTAAGTTATTTCTTTCATTATCTGCATAAAAAATCCATTAAAAAAGTATAAATAAAAGGTAAAACAAAGTAAAAGTTATTTTAAAATCGATCAAAGGATTTGTAAAGGAATTTAAAACAATCCATAGGACTGTTCAAATTTTTTTGCTTTTGCAAATAAATATTGACAATACCACTCGAGAATCGTTTGCTCTGGGATTGTAGCACTTATTTTAAAAGCAAGGTGATTCAAAAAATCTTGCTTCTTATAAATTATAAATAAATTTATTATGACAAGATTTTATTTCGAATAAGACTTCTCTAAAAAACAAGTCAGGTAATGAAATTTTTTTTAAATATGACTTTAAAAAGCGATGGAACAATGTTCGTTCGCAGCTTGAGGAGAAGTTTTATTTACTTATCTCAATATATCTCAAACATTTCAACACATATCTTAATTATGATTCAGATATAGATTCTGAAAGGAGTAATGAAATGTAAGAATAACAAGAAGGCAAACCTTTAAGAACTCATAAAAATTGAACTATTGTGTAAAAAAAAAATTGTAAGGAAAAATTGTTTTTATGTCAACATCATGAAGGTGAAATTTCATTTAATGGCATGAATTTAATTAGCATGAAAATTTATGTAAAGAATAATAATAATAAGAATAATCTCAAATAATTTATTTTCAATCTTTTTTCATTTACTTTTAATTTTATTTTTAAAACCAAAAGCAAAAAACAACAAAAACTCTCAAGTACTAAGGCACTGAATGGCAAATGGTGTAAAAATTCTAATTAATTAAATTATTTGGCAAGAACAAGAACAAGAATCGAGCATTTGAAATCGAAATCTACAAGAATTCCTAAATTAATTTCTTTATATTCTTTATGTGTATAACTTGAAATATTCATTTTGCGTAATGGAAGATAAAAATAAAAAAGAAAAATTTCCAAATCAAGAGAAAAGAGTTTTTGCTCTACGAAAACATTCATTCATTTTGTAAAGTTTTCTTAATAAACCCAAAAAAAGCCGGAAAAAAGCTTTAAAAAAAAAAAAGAAAAAAGAAAAAAATTAAGAGTGATAAATATGGAGATTGATAAAGAGAGTGATAAATGAAGGCAACATTTGGAAAAAGAGAAAGAAAGAAAGAGTCATTTAATAACCACTTTACAATTCTTTTGTAATGGAAAGGACATTTACATCAAACAAAAACAATTTCTCAAGTATTATCTTTTTTTGGTTCTTTTTTGATTTTTTGTATTTTCTTTATTTTTTTGGGGCTTTTGTTGTAAACTAAAATTTTCAATATTGTCAAAGAATGATTATTAATCACTCGAGTGGAATACACATAAAACATATGGCATCATTAGTTTATTAGAGCATTGGTTAAAGACAATTTGGCAAAATTAGGATCAAACGGCAAATATAAAGTTTTTTTTAATTTCTAAAAGCTTTCGTGTAACCTTTTTTTGTAAACTGTGAAAAGGATGATTGAGAAAGGAACATAGAACGAGAATAAATTAATGTGGTAAAAGTGAAATAAGGCAACTAGAATAAAAAAATAAATTCCAAGGACATGTCAGAGAAGATATTTAACCAAAATCATGAAACCTATTTGAGTCTCACAATTAATTTATTGTTTATATAAAATTTTGATTTAGTTACTTCTAACTCTATCAATATTTTTGGGGCCAAGCATCTAAGTGGACCTCCAACTTTTGCGGAGATGTGGCAAAAGTTACCTATAAAATTCATGAGTTACATCCATCAATCTAAATTGAACATAGTTCTCTTTATATTTCTGCAATTCGTAATTCTTAATCAACCAAAGTGTAATATTTGTTGTTATGGTAACAGATCTATAAATCAAAATGGACATAAAAAACTTAGTTTTATTTTGATGCAGTTATCCATATATGTCTGGAAAAAAATTGGCCTGCATAATAACAAATAAATTAAATCGAATGGGCCTGAACAATCCACTTTTTTATTATATTAATAAATTTAAAAGGTCTAAAGGTACCTGAATAGCTTAACATTTGAGATGTCTATCGTGCTTTGCATGGTCCATTTGTGGCTCCATAGGTGTATATATGGATTAGTCTAATAGCTCATATTCGTACTGTCAATCGATCCTTATATAACTTTTTTTAGTTATACATCTATAGATCCGTTAATCGATTCATTCGTTTATCTATTTAAAATTGGCCCTGCATGCGAGTTATACTTTGCGGTATATTTTGCATGGAAATTTTTATACTCTAGCAATTTTAAAACTACCAAAGAATATTGAATTTGAGTTAATATAAAATCATTTTACGATAACTTTTTGTATAACTTTTTGCCTAAGCATAAAATTTTTGCATATTTTTAAGTGGAAATCAAAAAAGAAAACGAGAATCATTGCAAAAGCAATGTGGAAACATTGAACCTTATCGGTCTATCTAAAATTTGTCAATTTCATATTTTACTTTCATGATTTCTATATCATTTAAAGTGAAATGATACATTTTATAATCGATTCAAACTAATGATGGAATACTTCGATTTTTATTACCTGCCTTTTTATACTCCATTATTATTTCTCATAGATTTATAACAATAATAATATTAATAGGAAGTAGAGGTAATAAGAAAATAGGGGAAGCAAAACATAACCAAATATGATGAGGCCATTAAACTTTAAATAATTTTTAACAAAACATAAAATATTATAAAATGATCAAGTGTATGAAATATTTCCTAGATATGTATGTATGCATTGTAAAATTCTAGTGTGTGCCAAAAATATAATACATTTTATATTTGATGGAAATTGCTATTGCAGTTGCTGTGTTACTTTAGCATTGTAGAAGATGCGGCCTTTGATGCTGACAACAATTTTTTTTTACAAGATTTTTACATACAGAGAAATGCATACACATTTTTATATGACATAGATTCTATTTAGTTTATCTAAGAGAAATATAAATTTTGCCATTTTTCTGGCTAACTGTCTGTCCTTCTTTACGTTTCTTATCTAACTATACCAAACCAACGCTACAAGCTCAAACCTTTTCCAAATGTAATGTTTTAGTTGCAAAGTTTAGTTGCTATAGTTGTTCCTTTTGTTGTTGCTGTTGTCATAGTTATTATAGTAATATTAGTATTAGTAAAAATAGTTTTTCGTTTTTTGCTTTTTGGTGTGGCATGTGGCTGATGACGACCACAATGACATGAGTGTGTGGGTTCTGGCTGTTACATGGCATTTTTTTCTTTTCTGCTGCTATATTTTTCTCATATAATTTAGTATGCATGTACTGTTCCCAATAGATTCTTGCATACGCAAACACAAACACAATCGCACCCAAAACACCCACGCACACATACATACATCATACTCACGCACAGAGTGCAGCTGGTAGAAACCCCCCCAAAAAAAGAGAGAGGAGCGGGAAGTTTCCCTTTTGCTTTGGCAGGGCCAAAGATGAGATAATTCGAAAAATGGGAGATGGACACTCAGGCTTGTACCAGACATATTAACCTGGATTAACAGAAAAAGCTGGGACATGAAATTCTACATTACACAGTTTTTGAGCGAACATGGCGTTTTTAGAAAATACCTCCATAAGGCCGGGCACGACGAGTCACCAACGAAGGGGACTATGTGGAACATGTCTTCTTTTATAGCCCACGTTTCGCAATGGGTAGATTGAGGCACTTTACAACGCGAAGTTTTATGGATTACATGTTGACAAAAGAACCCTATTGGAGGGAGATTAGCGAAATATTTGTCTCCGTATTAGAGAAATTAAGGGCGACCGAACGGGCCAGAAGGGAATAAGAAGGATGATGAATGCATAAGTATGCTAACCAGCCCACCGTGAAGTAATACCGAACGACTCTGCCTCGGGAGAGTCGGGTAGACGACGTAGAGGAATATGTTTTAGTATGTAGATGTAGGTAGGGGTGAAGCCAGGTCCAGCACTGTGTGTGAATCGTGCATGCCAACAGAAGGCTGTTGGTACCCCTGAAAGTTTCACGCTACCTAGTCGCATACCAAACCAAAAAAAAACGCACACACATACATACAAACATTACATACGTGTTCATATATTTAATGGTGTTCTATTTTTTATATGTAGTTTGTTTTTTTTTTGTTTGCTTTCTTTCCCTTTGTGCCTCAAACGAAAAAGTTACACTCAGCATAAAAACCGAAAAATATAATGAACAAAAAATAACAAATATAAAAACAACAAAAAATCAGGCAAAAGAAAAAAGGGCGAAGAAGAATGTTGAAGAAGCAGACGAAAGTGTTTACCTTCAAAGAGTAAGAGAAAGAGTGTAGAATGAGCCAAAAAAGGAGAGGCCAAGAGAAAAATAGTAAACATAGAAATTTTTACAATATCTTTGTTTATATCATAAAGTTTATTGTTATTAAAGATGTTCTTTTTTCTGTGTTTTTGCTACAATTTCTATGTACGTTCGGCTGCCTTTTTATTGTTACTGTATATGCACCCTACGTTAGGGATGCAGAACTTGTAGAAATCTAAAAAGATTTTATATAAATTCAACATTTATTCCTTACAGATTCTTTGAATCAAATTTTGTCTGTCTGTCTGTCCTTATAATTTTATTTTTTTTAATTTTTTGATCTGCCTGTCAGGCAGATCTGTCAATGTGCAATTTTTGGAGTATATCGATATGAATTTAGTAAGCAGGCGTATATGTAATGGAATTGATATGACTCAATATAATAAAAATAATCAATACAGAGATTTCGAAGAAAAGCAGTATTCAAGAGGAAAATGTATGAGCACAGACCTAACAGAATGTAGTTCATGATGAACTCGTAAGAAACATTTTAACTTCTATAACAAAAATATTCCTACATTCAAATTCCGTTATTGCCTTTCTTTTCGGCAAACTCTATGTACCAGTTTGTGTAGGGTTACAAAAGCCCATAGTTATGGGCATTGGTAACATCTCTAAGGGTTACATTTAGCTTAAGTGATGGTTGACTTTTCTTTTCTGTTCATAAACATTGAATATGAATTGTTTACATTTATTCCACTGCAATGCAAATTCTACAGCAATCAAAAGCTCTTAGCCAGCTAAGCTAAAATTTAACTCTTTCAAAAAGGAAAAAAAAATATGGTTTTTTGTAGTTTTTTTGCTGTTTTTGTTGTCGTTATTACTATTATTTTGGTTAGTCTTGTCTATTGTTCGTTAAGGGTTTTGTGTTATGTTATCTCTGGCATAATTTTCCCCAAAAAAGTAAATGAAATTTGTTAACGTGTTCCCTTTTTTTTTTTTAACGGCGTAGCTTATTGTTGGCCTTTACTTCACTTTCTCTCTTCTCTTTATCAATCTCTTTATCAATCTCATCCTGGTAGTTCCCTTTTTCTTCTTTCATTCTTTCAATCTTTTTGTTCAATGTCGGCTGCAACTTTTTAATTTATTTGTTATTTTAGAAATTGCTTATATAGATGAGACCATGAATGCATTGTTGCCACTTTTACTATTTTTGCTTTTATTATTATTGCATTATAAAATACATCTCTTTATTGTTTATTATTTTGTTTGTTTATTTAGCAAATTAAAAAGGAACAGAAAAAACTGTTTCACAGTTTCTTTACTCTAATTTTACTGCTTCTTGTTCTTGTACTTTTTAATGTTGGTCAGTTTGTTTTATATGCTTTTTGCATTCTCTACTCACAGCATTGAGCATGGAGGGTATTTTACCATAAAATCAGCTTAAATGAAACAATGGAACGTTTGTTTTTCGTTTGAGAAAAATCCACTAATTTTTTTTCTCAATTTTGAAAAATTGCGAAAAATTATGCAATAGATATTATAAAGGACGCGCAACATACCTATAAAATTAGGGCGGCGTTTTTTTTCTCTTCTACAAAATTTTAAAAAATTGTTTTAGCGGCCTTTCTAACTCCTTCTCTCTCTTTTTATGCCTCCCCCTTTCCTATTTTCACTAACCTCTCTAAAAGTACTTTCCATTTTTACTTGCTTTATGCTGTGAACTATTCAAAAATACTTTAATCGACAATTTTGAAACAGCTGGCTTCCTCTCCTGTACTATTCTTCTGTTTCTATTTAGTTACTACCCCACGCTCAACTACTTTTCTTTTTGGAGAAACGAAAAACAAAAAAAAACAAACAACAAAATGAAATTGTTACAATATTATTATAAATTCTTTTGGTAAGTGGATAATTTAACTTAAACGTCGGCATTAATCAAAATTTTTAATTGTTTGTGAAATGCAAGAGAGAAAAAGAAAACATCCTGAAATGCTGCTTTAGCTTGCTTTCTAAACGATGTTAAAAAGTGTTGCCTACATTATGGCAAAATAATTGCACTTTAAATTATGCACTTAAGGATATTTTAAGTTAAAGGGTTGCCCTAGTTACATTAAATGTTTATGTGAACGTATAAAATAGCACTGCTCTCCCAGCTTCGCTCAGTCGTCCTAGATAAACATAAATTTGGAATTAAAGAAAATTGTATTTTTCACAGACTTTAAATTTTGCATAATGAAAATTAAAATTTTGGATTAAATGGGCCAATGAAATAAAAAATAACAGGCACTTTGATAATTTAGTCCCTTTTCAGTGACTTGAACATTTAATACAACTTTTCTCTAAATTTTCTAATATTTCTAAATTTGTTATTAAAATTTTGTCAATAAAATGATTTATTAATAAAAAGTTTGTCAATTTTGAAAAGCTAATCTAAAATTCTATAAATATGCAATATACAAAGTTAAAAAGTAGCCACCCAATTTTAGCCAATTGTAGCGCATTTATTTCAAATTTAAAAGCTGTTCTCTACTAAAGGCCTTCCGCTTTTTAAAAAAAAAGAAAAACTTTTACACTTTAGCCAAAAAATTTTAATTAAAAAATTTAATGAAGAATCGATTTCATATGGCATTTGTTGTTTTTTTTTTTTAGTTATATTTATAATTGGAAAAATTTTTGAAGAATTATTCTTTCAATTATTTTTTATAATTTTTTTATTTCTAAAGGCTTCAGTAAGTATTTACAGTTAGGAAATACGATTATTATTATGGCCAAATGATTTTTTTTTTGTTTTAATATCATATTAATGAAATAGAGATAGAGAGGTAGTGAGGGGGAAAGAAAGGGCAAATTCTAAATATATTCTTTTTGCTGAGATAATTCAATTGATAAAAATTGTAGTCAACTAAATTGATGTTGATGACGCATTGAAATGAAAAATCAAATTTAAAAAATTCAAATTAAAATGAATTGAACTGAATTAAATTGAATCGAACTGAATTGAGTTGAATTGAGTTGATTTGAGTGAAGTGAAACCGCAACAAATTTAATTTGTTCTTGTAATATTATTAAAAATTTATTTGAAAATTTATTTAAATATTTATTACCTACACACACACACATGCACACACCACACACACACACAACACACACACACACTCAATTATAATTATTTATTTTGGCCACAAAAGGAATAAGAAACAAAGAAAAAAAAATGAGAGTTCGACAAATGTTTTGTATGTAGAAACCAGATTATTATTCGTAATTTAATTTATTTTAATTTTTCTTTATATACACATACATACATAAATATACATATACACACACATATATACATTTGTATATGATTTGTAATGATTGTGCTCAATCGAATTTACCTTCGATTAGAATAAATTGGCAAAATGGAAAAATGTGCTTTTGTGTATTTTGTGAAAAAAAAACTAAATAAAAACAAATTTCCGTTAGATGTAAATAGAAATCTAATAATATAATTATATATATATATATATATATATATATATATATATATACTCACACATTTCTTAAACAAGGTATGTACTTCGTTATTGTATGTAATTCATTTGGATTTTTAAATAAATTATTAGTTTTTTGATTGGTTTTCTTTTTTTTTCTGTTTTGGATTCTTTGTGATTATTGTTTGTTAAATTTCTTATTGTAGATTATACTTCCAAATACATGCATGCATAAGTATTTTATGATTAAATTAAATAAAATGCAAAAATGGGAAGAAAGAAATTTTTGAATTTTCCATTTTTTTTTCCACTTTCGATTTATTTATCACATTCTCTCTTTCTCTCTCTCCTAAGACTTATCTTAACACTTTAAAGAGAACGTTAAAGAGAGCAAGAGTTGGGTAGAGAGTAATTTGTATAATATTTAGTACTCACCTTGTGAACAATCTGGCCCAGTCCAATGACGTTCGCAGACACATTGACCCGTTTCTAAATCGTATGTGCCATGTTCAGAGCAGCCGGGTAAACATTGATAGACTTGTTGATCGATTGTACCGCAATTTTCACCTTGCCAACCAGCTTTACAATAGCATTGACCAGCAACACAGGTACCATGGCCAGAACAGAATGGATCCAAACAATCATCTGTTTACGTTCAATTTGAGGCAATTGGAAGTGGAAGTGTAAGTTTTGGATGTAACGATAATTTTAGCAGTGGCAATAACAATTTTAAACACAAGCAATGCATGGATGTCGAATTTAAGGGGTGGCATAAATGGGTAAAAAAACAGCAACAACAATGGTTTAAAGTTTTTATAAAATAATATAATTTTTTGTTAATTGTAACAAAATTTTTGATTAAAGTTTAAAAATTTATAAAGATACGGATTAAATAAAAGAATTTAATTTTTATGGACTTCATGCAATAGTTTAAACGATAAAAATTTCCGCAAAGTACATATATGAGAAAATTCTTATAACATTTCCCACAAAAATCAACTTTTTAATCACTTTAAAAGAATTATTACGTCGAATAATATTTCTCATTTAAAAGTACGGTTTAATTATAGGCAATTAAATTGGTACAGAAAAAATTCTTCTTTTAAAAACTTTGTAAGGCATAAAATTAAAATCGAAACAAGTAAGGCAAGAAACTTTTTCTTCCACAAAATTATTTTATGAAGAAACTCTAAAGATTCATAAGTCTGACTTAATCTTTTCTTTTTTTTATATATCTATTTATTTTATTATAATTGGAATAATTGGAATATGAAATTAAAGAATAAAAAAAAAGGAAACAACCTACTTTTATTCCCACTAATGAATAATCAAGAATCATAATAAGCATAATAATAAAGATTAAAAGTTTTCCAATTCATTTTATTCAATTTATTATTTACGTGCATTTACTTAATTTTGGCATTTATGACAATTCTTTAAACCCAATAAAAAGAATTAAATAAAAAAAAAAATGCAATGATATGAAATAAAAAGTGGAAACCAAGAAAAAAACATAAGACTTACGTTGATCACAAAATGGGCCCTTCCAGCCACGTTCACAATGACAATCACCCTCAATGCAATGGCCATGATTTGAACAATTCGGTATTTCACATTCACCCATTGGGATATCGCATTCTGAACCTTTCCAGCCCTCTTCACAATGGCATACACCGCCACCATAATGACCATGAGCCGAACATAATACTGGACAAACACCTGAAATACAAAATAAACAAACAACAAATAAATTTATCTCAATTTTTTCAAATTTTTTTTCTTTCTTCTCTGGCACAGTTTTTTTTTTCTTATATAAATTTATTTATCTTATATTTTTAGTGTAATTGTTCTTTTAGTATTTTAATGTTTATTTAGACCAAGACCTAAAGCGAAATATAAAAAAGTAAGATAAAGAGGCAAATGAAAACAAAAAAGAAACTTAAAAAAAAATATACAAAGAGAACAAACTAAAGGAATTCAAAGGACCAAACTAAGTAGAAAAGAAAAACCAAACACTAAACGACATAGCGTTAAATTCACGTTAGGTAAGTAAATAGAAAATTATTGAGGAAGAGAAGAAGAAAAAAAAGCCACAAAAAATGGTCAGGCGTATACCTTTTTTTCTATCTGTAAACGTGTATATCTAAAAAAAGAATTAGAAAAAAGAAAATTCGTGCTGACACAAGAAAATTTGTTCAAAACAACATTATTTTTCCTGTTCTTTGTTTTTACATTTTTTTTTATATCCCTCATTGTTTGTTTTCGTTAGTATGTTTTGTTTTCAATTCATACATTTTACAACAGCGGAAAATAAACGAAAATGATGAATATCGAATGCGTATGAAAATAAAATACCCATTTTATTAAAGCATACTTCTAGGATTTCATATAAACCAAAAACTGTAGCATTTAAATTTTCATAAGAAATTTTGCACTTAAATTTATAATAATTGGATAAAAAAAACTTACTTTTAGAACAATCAGCACCTTGATAGCCATCAATACAATCACATTTACCCAAATAACAGCTGCCACGGCCAGAGCAATCATTTGGGCATGTTGTGCTAACACCTTCAGCCTCTTCAACAATTAATGTAACTGAATGTGATATCAATTCATCATTATAAACTGATATAAACCATAGACCCGTATCTAAATATTGCAATAATGATACATTCACCATCATTATATCCATATCGAGAGCTGGTAAACCATTATCTAGTCCTAAAGCTGAACGTTTCTTTAAATTATGGTTATGATTTTGTTGATGTAAATCATTGCTTTGACCATTTATAATACTCTCAAACCCTTTACTCTTTGTGAGATCATTATCATTTATTTGCCCTGACCATACATTGGTATTTTGCTTTCTGCTACTTTTATTATAATCAGCATCATAAGAATATTTTGATGATAATGTAGCGAAATCATCTAAATGCACATTATCCGGTTTAGATTTAAGCAAATGCTTATTGATTGGCATACTGATATTATTGGGTTGGTTATTGTTATTATTATTGTTATTGTTATTGTTATGATTATAATATAAACTACGTCTATGGCGTAAATGGCTATCGATGCGTCCACCTTTAATAAATTCAACGAAATCATATTGTGTTACAGATGGTGCCACATTACGACGTGAATAGACAGCGAAATTGGCACCCCAGGGCAGTGTAAAATTGAAACGTACAAATGCTGGATGTTTATTACGAAATTCTAAATTCCAGAATTGATATGCTGGTATATTCGCATGATATAATTCATTAAAATCCTTCAATTCGACAACTTGTGGCCATTGTTGCTGTTGCAGTTGCTGCTGCTGTTGCTGCTGTTGCTGTTGCAATTGATGCTGCTGTTGTAATTGCTGCTGCTGTTGTGTTTGATGCAATTGCTGTTGTTGTTGCTGCTGTTGTGCACTGTACGATTGATCTTGCAAATGTGCGGTAGCATCCTGTGCCATACTGGCTACAATTCCATAATTACTACTACTACTACTACTACTACTGCCAATGCCAGTGCCAATGCCCATACCCATGCCCATGCCTAGACCGGATAATGATGATGATGATGATGACGATGAGAGCTGTTGATTTATAGCATGTGGCTGTTGTTGTTGTAATAATAATTTTTGCTGATTATGTAGTTGCAATGAAGTGGCAAAATTTTGAATACCGCCCACACTTGAACTGCTAATGCTATGATCATATGAACTTGTCTGTATTGATTCTTCGGTGGGATAAGCGGTAGGTGAATGGCTACCACCACCATTTAATTGATTTAATTTTACATTACTAACATGTAAATTATGTGGCTGTGATTTAACATCTTGGACTAGGATGCAATTTGTTGTATCCATATTGGGTTTCATTGAGCTGACAGCTGTAAATTAAATGACATGTAAAGATATGTAAAGAATAGTAAACTACATTTACATCATAAAATTAACATAAAAAATCGCAATGAATTGAGTTAAATATTTTCCAAAAGATTTTTTAAGTAAATTGTCAAGAATTCTCGTTAAATATTAACATAATAAATTTATTCTATGGCACATTCTGCTGATTTAACCTGAACACCAACAACAATTCTTCTCGTTTATGGCTGCTTTTTTTTGTGCTCTTTTTGCCTTTTATTGTTTTGCTTTAACCACAATAATCAATTGGCTACAAATCATGCCGAAGTAAAAGCAAAAAAGCAAAACACAAAAAATAAACAGCAAAATTCTTATCTGTAAAATTATTACCATATGGATGGTAACGCACACAACCAAACATATACACATACACATACACATACATATATACATATGGACACATATACATTCCATTATGCTTTGCTACCTTTGGATATGAAACAAGAGCATTCAAACAATAATCATATCCAAAGAAAGGAGGAAAAAGAAATTATCGTTCCGGCTTATAAATCATATATACATAAACAAAGACATGGATACATACATACACATTCATATATATTTGATGTACATACATTCATTTATACATTATAAGTACTTTCCATGGAGAAATGTCCGACAGAAGTAAAAGCAACACCAACAGCAAAAAGCAAAAAAAAAAGAGCTACATATAAAATTGTTGAGATTGTTATAAAAATATGAGAAAAAGAGATAGAATGATAAAGGAAGACAGAAATAAAAGATAGAAAGCGAAATCAAGAGAATAAAGATTTGTTAAGTGCCATAAAGTATGCAACGAATATATTTAATTGTAGAACAATCATATCGAATGAATGAAAAATTTCCATAAAACTGTAAAACTGCAAAAGTGGAATACCAGGCAAAGATATGTAGACAAATATTTTGCATTTTTACAAATGCAAATGCTTGTTTGCCTTTCACGCAATTCTTCGGTCTCATATTTATTTTTTTTTTAAATACATTTTTCATTACAAGTTTATGCACACAGCTGCTAACTGCAAGCCAGACGTTTGGCTACAAAAAAAAAAGCCATTCCAAAGCCATTTTTCTGTCTGTTTTATTTTTTTTTTTTTTTCATTTAAAAATTAAGCTTAGAAATTTTAGATTTTCTAAATTTCTAAGAAGAAATTGCCGTAGAATGCAGAACAAATTTTCATTTTCCTTTTCCATTTATTATTGTTTCTTACAACATAAATCATATATGGACTCACAATCTTTCTCGTTTCTCTTATTCTGATTTTTGTAAACTTTAAATAATATTGTAACATTTTTATTATCTAAAATTTTTCTTCTCTTTTTTTTAATAATAAATTTATCCAAATAAAGATTTCGCTTTCTTGCAGTTTTCTTGCTTTTACTGTCACATTATTAACCGCTTTCCAAATTTATGTTTATTCCAAAAACTAATGCATTCACTTCGCCTTGTTTTTATTTTTAGTTGTTTTGCTTTTTCTAAGTTTTTTAATACCCAGCACTCACCACTCAAGGCTTGGGTCAATATATTTGTAATACCCAAAAATAGTACTCTATAAAAGGGCATCAAATTTTGTATTGCTTTAGATATGTCCGTCTGTTTGTCTTTCTATACCTTTGTCCATGTATTCATAACATTTTCCTGGTCGCAAAAATATAAATATCAATCTCAAATTTTGCTGAGAACATTAAATATTTTTGGTATTGAAAATGGTCAAAATTTTTTCAAGGATGCGCCTGTTGTGTAACTTAAAGTGAGGAGACCTCACTTTTTTAGGCAAAATTTCATAGTTTTTTGTTCATTATTTACAAACTGCCGAAGATAAAAAGCTGACATGTTCATTTGAGAAGTGATGCAAATCGGTCACGCCTACGCGGAATTACACCTAATTTTTACTTTTTTATGTTTAGGCTTTTTATCCATTGCTGAATGGCTAAAATAGACCCTGAGTTGTAATATCATGATATCTGGGTGGTGGGTAATCAAAATTCGGCTCCAGCCAAATATAATTTTCTTACTTGTTCTCTATTCTATTTTTTTGTAGAAGTTTTGTTTAATTTTCCATAATAAAGAAAAAAACATTTAAAATAATTTGAATTGAGTTCATTAGATGAAGATTCGTTTTTAGACTCCATTTTTGAAAATATGAAATTTTCATTGTTATTGTTCATGTTGCTGCTGTTGGCTTATTTTTCATATTCAGCTCATTTTACAAAAAATATATTTTTAACAACAATAAATATTAAGAATAAAAATTCTATCTAATGCATTCTCCATTGTTGCCAAAAAAAAAAACCCAAAAAGTGAAAAAATGGTCGCAAAACGTGCAAAAAGTAAACAAAACGCGCCAGAATTGAGAAATGAAAAACGCAATTAGAACGAAACGTGTTAGTAAATTTATAGGCAAAAACAAAAAAAAAACAAAAAAACTTAAGGAACGAAATCTTTTTTCAGTTAATTTTTCTTGTTTGGTTTTTATTTAAAAATGTTAATATTGTACAAATTTGTTTGTTATTGTTATTGTTGTTTTTGTTGAATATTACTGGTAAATTTGTTGTTGCTGCTTTTGCTGTTGTTCTCACATAAGTCAGTAGAGTGTGTAAATAGGTCAAAAAATTTGGATAAAATTTGCCAAAAAGTTATTTTTTTTACATACTTTTTATTGCCATCGTTACAAATAATTTTTTTTTTGTATATTTTCACTTTTTTTCCAATTTTTCTTTATTTATTTGTTTGTTTCCATTTATATACGTGTTTTTGTATCATTTGGCTTCCAGTTGCTTTTCCCTTTTACATGTTATAAACATCTTTTTATTTCTATCTCTGTATAGCCCTTTCTATTTCACTTTCTACCATTCTCTATCTCTCTCTATCTCTCACAATATGTTTAACACTCTTTCATTCTTATGCTACCTATCTCTAACTATCTATCTATCTATTCCTTTTACTCTATATATCCTTTTCTCTTTCTAACCCTATATATATATATATATATATATATATATATATATATATATATATATGTCTCTCTCATTCATTTCATATTATTCTACCTCTTTCATATATTAAACATCTTTTCTCTTCCATTCTCTCCTTCACCCTTTTTCTTTAAGTATATCTATCTATCTCTCTCTCCCTCTCTCTCACTCTTTTTGTCTTTATTTAGTATCACAACTGTAACTTAATCTCTCATGCCATTTATTTTTATTACTTTTATTGCAATATCATGCACCTATAAGCACATATTATTTATACGTTGTTACACTTGCCAATGCATGAATTTATATGTGTGTTCATGTATTTGAATGTGCACTTATGTGTGCGCATTGTAAAAAAGTTTTTCTTTTTTTTTTTTTTTTTTTTTGCAAAAGACTATTTGAATGCAATAATAATCACAAACATGTAACGTGTAAAACTTTTACACGTCTGTCTGTCCGTCTGCCTTATATGTCTGTCTTTTTATATATTTTAGTCTCTTAAGGATATTCAAGTCAAGTAATACAAAAATATGTACAATTGCATTTATTTTTATTTATTTAGTTACTTATTGTGAGAATTTAAGTGTTTTGCATTCAAAAATATATCGATAATAAACAAAGACATGAGAAACATGAGCACAAAAAAATTACCAAAAAAAAAAAAAAATGCGAAAATGAAAATGATATGAAATAATATTTTGAATGAAACTTTAACAATAACATAAAAGCATGGAATATCAGTGACCCGCATCCATAAACCAAATTTCTTATTAAGTTAGTGCAGTTTTTCTTTTTTTGTTGCTTGTTTTTTTTGTTAAATTTTTTTTTTTTTTTTAAATTATTCAAGTAAATGTCTCATCATTTGTAAGGTAATTGAATGGCAATGGGATTTACCATCACATCAGAACACAATTGCTTTAAAAGTTGCTCTTCTTTGTTACATTTTTTTTCAAAAAGTAACAAATTATTAAAAAAAAAAAGGCAAACATGGATAATTTTTTATCTCACCGAACAATCGACTTGCTATTAATTGCATAGTTCGCCCTTTAAGAGATGAATTCAGAAAACGTTTTTCTCATGGAATAATAATTAAATGTCTGAAAGGCCTAACTTAAAGTGATTTAGTTTTATTCGAAAGGATCATTAATAAGCCTTTCATTTTCCTGATAAAAATATTTGAAGTAAAATTTCTCAAGTGAAAGTGATTTATATGTGATTTTTTGTTTACTTTACTTTTTCACTCTACTTCAAAATAAAGCAGATTCAAAGCGACATTCTCTGATGGAGAAAAAACCGGATTCGCTGGTCAAGTAACTACGACCTTTTCACATTAGCCTTAAAAGAGTAAAAATTGAAAAAGAGCAAGAAGATTTACGAAAATTCATTGGTGAAATAAACTCTAGAACTTTACGATATTGCGAAAAGTAATAAAACCATCAAATTTATATAAGACGAAATTTTGAAGATTTTCAACAAAAATTTCGGAACTAAATTTGAAATGTTGAAAATGTTCTTTGCAATTCTGTTACTTCATTTTTTTTTACATTTAAATTCTTTATACTTAAAACTTGTTTTGTTTTTTCTTTTTTTTTTTTTTTTTTTTTTGTTGTTGACTTTTTGCATCCTCTTATATTTTAATATTTTTATTACCTATTTATTTTTAAGAAGTTTATGTCTGGATAATTGGTACTACCTACAACAAAAACAAATACTGCATGAGAAAGAAATGAAAAACTGACAAAAAAAACTATCGAATTTAAATAGTTTTTAAATACATAATTTTTATTTTTTAATGGACATCTCACATTTTCCAAACATCTTTGACTTTTTATATTTTTCTTGCATTTCAACCAATTTTCTTGCTCTGCACTTATACTGGCTTGAAATTTGTTTTTTTATATAAACTAATTTTGAATATTTTTTTACATTTGCCATTTCTTTTTGAAAGTTTTTCTTGATATTTTTGCAAATTTTTTTTTCTTCTTTTTTTTACTTATTGAAACTAAGTGTTAACAAAAAGTTACACCATTAACTATACATCGATCGATTACGCGAAAGTCTTTCCTTGTCAAGCCAAAAAAAAAAAAAAGAAGAAACAATTTATTTTCACAAATTTGTATGAAAGTGTGAAAATTGAAGCGTATAGATTTTGGGGACGGAAGTTGAGTTGTGGTTCAACAACCATTTACCATTTGATGAGATAAAACTTTTCTATATATTTTATATTTTCTTTTTTACTCTCTTTCACTTAGAACTCTAACTAAAACATATCCTTTAGTTTGTGTGTGTGTATGTGTGTGTGTGTGTGTGTGTGTGTGTGGTGTGTATGGCCTTGTGTTTTGCTTGTATATTACTTTCTACTTAAATGCATTTAATATTTTATTACTAAAAGAAATATTTTATTACTTTTGTAATTGTTTTTTATGACTTGAGAAAAAGATAAAAATAAAATAACAACAGAAAAAAATGGAAATATAAAACTTTTCTATGACAGTTAAAAACGTATTACGCTTTTAGTCCCACCAATTCAATTCAACTCAATTCAATTCATAAAGCTCTTTTTTTCCATATTGCTCTTTTCTTTGCTTCCCAACAGTTCTAAGTATTTTAAGTTCAACCATTATATAAATTGAAGGAAATTTCCTCATTTTCTAAAACGTTTTATAAGAGATATTTAAGCTGTTTTTGATGAGTGCTAGAGGAAAGAATTTTGTACAGGACTCATTGTTATTTTGCGTCAATATCTCGCACTTTAAGCTTTTTATATAAATTGCACTTTAATTGGCTCGTTTATTAAAACCAACTCGATATATTTATACATTAATCAGCATTCTAAAATGTAACCATAGCAAAAGTAGTACGGTCAGACCAGAAGCGAAGTTTATTAACAATATGAGAAATGTCAGACCCGAAAATCTGCTCTAAAGCAATATCTTTCATTCTAAGGAAAGTGGCAAAGGGTTAACAAAAATTTACCATTTACCAGCTCTAAAATAATTTTCTTAAAAGTATTCCATTTTAAGCATGGAGTAAAAGTGATGTCCACTGAGTAATTTTCCCAAGCATTAATTTGTACTAAAGGCTTTAATAGCCATATTTATTAAACCAGTTGTAAGTATAATAAATTTAAGCACTTGTTTGGCTAAAACAATCAGCTGAACTTTTTTTAAACAAATAGAAACATACTTTGATTTTTATGTCAATTTGTTGTTGCTTGCAAAAGAAAAATCTTTACAAATTTCTAAAAGTAAAATTTTATAGAAATTGAAACATTCAGTTTCATTCGATGATCCATAACATAGGATCATTAAATTTTTTTGAATTTTATCTGGGCAAGCAACAATTAAAATATATTTTAATATAAACCTTTTCTTTTGGAAATTTTTACATGAAACGTTGAAATGAAATTACATAATACTGCGATAAGTAAATTGAATGGAAAGTATACTCTTCATTAGTACCCATTATGGAGCATTTTGATGTTACAATTCTGGATGATTGCGATATGATAGATTGTGACGACGTAAAATATTGATACGTGTTTAAGGAAATGAGGTAATTTTGAATAAACTGGCTTAGCGGCCTTTAAATGTAAATGAAAAGCCAACCAATTATTCTTTAGGGTAATTTTGGCCAAGCGCGCGATTCTTTCATCTTAGTATGGAAATATGGTGCTTTAAAGTATAAACTATTATTGGCGTGATCATGAAAAGACATCCCTTAAATTTACCAACTCCATTTTGAATGTGATTTTTACATATACTTATTTATTTTTTATAGCATTTTATTAAGAAATTTTAAATAAAAATATTTTCGATTTTATTTCCTTTCTAAAAAAAAATGTCCTATTGCAATAAAATTATTTAAATTAAATTCTTAGAACAAAAGTTCTTTTTGAAGGTAAAAAGATTTATTAGTCCAGAATAAAGTACATTCAGGATAAAAAAAGTACTGGATTGAAAATTAAATTCAGGATATATCGAGGGTGAAAAAATTCAAGATAAAATCGTTATTAAAAATAATCGAACTCTGTAAGAAAATCCAGAAGCTTTTTCTTAGTTTTGATTAGCCTTATCTCGAATTTTGAATATTTGAAAACATATTTTAGTTAAAGCTGAAATTCGCGAAAATTTAATTTATTCTGGGAAGTGATTTCGTTTATGAATATTTTAAGCCAAGTTTGGTGTTTTGTAATGTAACTTACAGTCTCACATTTTGTTCCGCATAAAGTTACTTGGCAATCGCATTTGATTCTATTAAGTTAGAAGGAGTCTAGATAATTGTCGAGCCGGTGCTGGTGATATCGTTTCTACGGCCAGCTCTTAGAATTTTGTAAAACTTCGTCATGAGAGATTACCAGTCAAATGAGAGGCTACCCAGTCAAATAGATATTTACACAGACATCTGTCATGAGAACAGATTTTGTAGTCTGGAAGAGAAGTTGGTCGACAATATTTTACTTTTATAGAACCATGTTTGTCTGGATCCGAAAATGCTGGGCCAAACGTCTTGATCAAAGTGGAAGTTCATTATAAACATTGACCTTCAATTTTATATATAATGGAAATGGCACTAAGCCACGGACATAAATGTTAATTGATAAAAGTTATGAGTCAGCAAATTTATTTTTCTTTTGTATCGTACGATCAAGTTATGTCAAAATTGTAATACCGATTTAACATCCCCGTTTTCTAAATCACTTTTCTTTGATCTTTTATTGCTGTCATGTCACTTTCATGTTCGAAAATATAAAAACAAAAATATCGATATAAATTTAAGATGTAAAAATAAAGTGACTTTTAATAGAAAAAAAAAATGCATCTCTCTCATATGTAAATTTAAATTGTCCTTGGAGCTAAATTTTACAGTTCACTTTTAATTACTTCTGGTATCATCTTGAAAATATTTCGGCAAAAATTTTACATACACATAAACATGCACACACCCACACACACACATACACATACCAATACATACAAAATCTATTGCATATTGTAGTTGTAGTTGCAAAATCGTAACAAACTGTAGTCAAGAGAATTGGACCAAATAAGCAAACATTACTATTACTATTGCAATTGCATACAAGCTCATGCATACACATACAAATACATATATATATATATATATATATATATATATATATATATATATATACATGTATATACAGAGTATAGTTAATATAGAAATTGTGGCATGAACGGTCTAGTTCATTTAGAATATAAAGTTTCTCCAAGTACACAAACATGCCAAACTAAGTGGAAATGAAAGTTTCCCAAAAAACATTGTGATGTTCATTCATTTCACGCAATATATACACATGTATATGTAAGTGTATCTGTATGTGTATGCATATATATGAAATGCCTATAACTTCAACTATTATTGTCAGTATATCTCTTCAATGTATTCATTTTATATCAGTAGGTCTGCCTCTGTGTAAAATAAATGAATAGATAGTTAGATAGATGAATTCATTTAAGTCTCTCTATGCGAAAAGCTGCCATCTCGATATTTGTAATTACATAATTTATTTATTATATGTTATAAAGTAAAAAAGATTCGCACAAATTTATAAAGTACAAACAAACATAAAGTTGTACATTTAGGTAGAGATAAATAGATTGTGCCTTCACTTATCATGTAAATATTCCTAACGTCATGACTATATTTCATATCAAAATATATTAAGAGAAGAGAGAGGGAGACATATAGAGAGAAAGAAAGAGAGAGCGAGAAAGATAGAAAGACAATAGAAACTTTAATAAACTTAAATAGAGAGATAGATAATAGAAAAGAATCTATTATGGCAGAATGAGAAGACCAAACGTATGCGTAATAACTTAGTCCTGATATATGTTTCCAACCATAGTAATATATCAAAGGATTCATTTATTACTTTGCATGTAATAAAATATGAGTTAATCTATTCCAGTTTCGTGTATGTGTATGAGATATTTTGCGGCTAACACAATGCTCATTTTAACGTGTTCATTCCCCAAAAAATAAAAAAAAAAAACCAAAAATAAATTGAATTAAATTAAGAAAATTTTTTAATAATCTGCTTGAAATTATTAAATGGCCATGCCCACTATTTTTAAAAATTATATGAAAAAAAATATTATAATCAATCAAAATATAATTATGAAAATATTTATTAAATATATATATACAAAATTTCCCAAAAAGATATCTTCTCAAAGGCAGCGCCTATAATTCTATAGAAATTTTTTTCAGTCAAAGGCAAATAGAGTGCCATTAAATGCCATAACTACAAGTAAACACATTATAAGAAATAGGCAATTAAAGTGTTTACAACCTTTCTTTCGGCTTTAAGTTATAAGAAAAAATAATTTCAAGGCTGTAATTTAGATATTTGGCATCTCAAAAACGTCATACAAGTGATTATTGATAAATGCCACGGTTTTGAATTGAAAATCATAGAAAATGATCTTATTTAAATTTATTTTATAGATTAGATTTCTATTTTTCAAAAATAAGATCAAAAAGTTTGCAGCGCAATTAAAAAATATCTGAATTTTCACTTTCATTCTGAACATCGTCTTGAATTCCATATAAAATGGTGTTCAAAATTCGTATTATATTCCAATATAAATACTTTTAATTGCACAGTTGCCTCCATGAAATTCTTATATCAAACAAAGTTCTACATCTCTCCGTCTCTTTATCATCTTCTTCTATATCTCTCTCACTATCTCTTTCTCTGTCTCTCTCAACCGAAAACTAAATATAAAGTTAAATAGACGATTTGAGAGAAAATGAAGCAAGGTTTAAAATGCGGATGGTAGACGTAAGTTGGAGGCTTCAGTAAACATATTTCCATATATATGCATGAATATCATTTTGAAACATTAACTGTAAATTGAAGTTAAACGACAATTCCAAAGGCATTTAATAATAATAAAAATTCTATACGGGAATAGACCAAGTTGTAAAAATTTTTACATACACATTTTTACATAAATACTGCTTATAGACAGACATACAGACAGATGGTTAGTCACATGTAAAATGGAAGTAGTTGTTTAATATGACTCAAAGAGATGTAGACCAAAATATGATAGAATAAGGAAAGTATAAGGATAAAATGAGTGTGGAGTAGTTTGAAATATCATTCTATGAAAGAAAGTTTATTTAGATAAAGTTTCAATTTAATTTTTTTTTTCTTACGTTCTTGTCTCTTACTCTAACTGTCTCCCTCACTCTTTCTCTCTTCTCTCTCTCTCTCTCTCTTCAACTTATCTATGAATCTCTATCACCCTCTCACACATTAGATATGTCCCTTTCTTATTTTTCTCTTCACTCTACCTTTCGGTCGCTTATCACACACTCTTTTTCTGTATCTCTCTTTCCATTTCATAGTCTGCTTCTTGTTCTTCCTCTAATATGAAGTTTTAAGTTTCTTACTATTTGTACTAACTTTTTTTTTTAATTTTCTCTCTAAGACAACTGAACGTTGTACAAAGAAATTGGAGAATTTTTCAACAATAATAATAATGATAAAGATAATAATAAAAGTTTCATATGTAAACATTTTTAAAAGAAATTGATAAAGTATAAGTAACATAAAACAAGAAGAGGAAAACCAAAGAAAAAGAAAAAGAAATAGAAGAAGAAGTAATAGTTTTTTTTTTATTTCAAAATTTAGTACAATTTATCAATCACAGTTGAAGCTTTAATGTAGTGATATATCACAGAGACATCATAGAAAAAGCATAAGAGATAGATATAGAATAAGAGACATAAAGAAAGAGAAGGGTAGATATAAGAAAAAGGTTGAGAGAATGTTAAAAAGAACTACATGGCCAGAGTTAAAGCCGGTGAAATAGTTAAATAGGTCGAGAAAGCGTTAGAGAAAGCCATAGAAAAATTGCAATAAAGAATTTTTAATGGAAGCCCAAAATTATTTGTCCCCTTTTTTCTGTCATTTGCCAACTTTTGTATCTCAATTCTTCTTCATATTTATCCATATGGATGCATTAGAATAGAGTTTCTTTTTTCTACTTTTAATTCCATTAAGACGCAATTAATTTATAGAAAAATTTTATGGGAAAAATTTTATCTGAATTTTTTTTTTGCTGGCGTTGTTTTTGTTGTTAACTCTGACTTTTTGGTTTATTACTTTGATGTGTTATCAAACTGCTTCTACTTTCAGTACAATTTTTTCAAGAAGCCATTTTCAGTTACGCACTCATTCAGCTATTCAATTATGTTGTTACGTTAATTTTAAAAGCATGAGGTAAAAGATAAAACGGGAAGAGTATGCTAATGTAATATTGAAAGTAAATAGCAACAACAACAACAAAAACAACATCAACAACGGCAACAATAAACATTTAATTAAAAAATGTCGTCCTGCCATTTTCTTTCCAGCAACTTTGTCTCACCACCGACCAATCTCCACAATCTCATTCTCTTTTAGAGTACACACATTTTTTACAAATTCGTACATGCAACAACAATTTAATCGCATTTACAAAAATGTAAATTTGTCAAAAACCGAAAAAAGTATTCTTTGAACAAGAAAGACTTTTTAAAGGGCACGTTTTTTTTTTGCAAAATATAAACAAAATGAAACAACTATAAGGCAAAAAAAATTTTTAAATATGATCAAGAGCAGATTTAACATTTAATAAAAGAAGAAGAAGAAAAATTCTTAGCAAAAAAAAAAAACCTACAAAGTTATCTTTGTAGGGATTTTTTCGCTTGATGTGTTTGGATTTTCCTGGTTGATTTTGCAAGCTGCACACGGTTTTTTGGCGTGTGTATTTGGAGGCATGCAACTGGCAGTAATGGATTAAATGCTATATTAAAGGACTATATGAGTGAATGGGAAAGCAATAGAAAAGATAAGGAAATAAATTAACAGACTTTCTCCATTTACTTCTATTTTACTGTCGCTCACGCTGAGTTACTTTAAATTATTTGTTTGATGTATGTACACAAACATTTACCCATACACGATCATACCCTCATCTATATACACCTTCACCTACAAGCAACATTTTTCCAGAGAATTATGAATGTTCAGGCAGTTTTTTTTTTAATTTCACTTCAAAATCATGAAATAAACAGAAGACACGAAAATATCAATGTATAAAGCAGCAGACATAAAGAAGAGAACGTATATAACTCATTGTATAATAGTAAATGGTAAGTGGCACGCAAGTGAATCACCAGCCAGCTTAATTTGACTAACTCCTCAAATTTCCCAGTTTCAAAATTTCCAAATTTTCCAAACTTCTCCATCTCGCTTTAAATGATGCTGCTAATGCTATTTGGATCTACAGCATACGCTGCCACTACTTTCATTACAATTAATTTTATTACACTTACATTTACAACACTCTTTGAATTAATTAAAGTTTGTCCATTCATTCATTCGTCCGTCTGTCCATCCGTCTGTCTATGTAAATTTATTGTTACTAAAATACAAACAACAATTCCAGAGATATTTTAATGAACATTGGTAGGTAAGAATTTTTTTAGCTCAACTATAATTGGGTATGAATCTGAGCAAGATCGAACAATTTTTAAAACAACTACTTATATAACGGTGTATTTTGGAAAACAAAAAAAAAATGCGTTTTCTGAAAACAAGTTTCTTAATAAAATTTCTTTTAAAAAATGGTTACATCTTATTTATTTAATAGATTTAGATCTGTGTAATACAATATGATAAATTTGGTTTCAATCGAATCGAATTTTTAAGGAGCCCTTTCCATATAACAAATTTTTCAAATCATCTGAAAATGAGCAAAGTTTTTGAGTTTCCTTCACTTTTTTCGACAAATTAAACAAAATGATGCTGGGTGTTTAGTAGTCATCAACGATCGACTATTATGCTTTCCCTTATTATTATTGTTATTGTTGTTGTTGTTGCCCAATCTCTCATTAATTTCCTCACATTCCCAGCATCCGTAATGTTTGTCGTTAAAAGTTGGGTTATGTTGCATTTAAATGACATTATTATTTATTATTTGCTATTGTTGTTGTTTTAGTTACTTTCCAGATTATTGTTATTATTACAACCAGCAATTGTAGGTGTGTTGTAGTTGGTGTTGTTATTATTGTTGTTGTTGTGCGCGAGATGACGCTTTTAGCATTTAAAGTAAGTTTCGTCATTTCATTTCTAATTAAGCGACAGTAATTTTGTCATCATTGTTGTTTGCTTGCTTATTTGTTTGTTTTTTAGTTTTTATTTGTTTGTTCGCTTGCTTGTTTATTTATCTCCTTCTTATACTATCAGTCAAGCAATGGGCAAAAGAAGCTTTTTGCACTCGGAGTATGATGGCAGCATTGAGCGTTACAACGTTAGAGCGTGCGAGAGAGTCAGGTTATATGTTGGAAAAGTGCAGCAAGTGAGTTTATCATGCCAGGCCATATTGTGGCAATGCCAAGCTCAATGCTTGAAATATGAAATTTTTGTTAATGTTGCATGGAGTTCAACGACTGTCAAAAACAGCAATAAAAACAAATAGTAATGGCAACAACAATTATTCGAATAGTGCCAACACCAAATTAAGATACTAAAGACAAAGTTTTAATTGAATTTAAATTGCAACATCATTTTGAACAATGCTTAAAAACAAAAACAAAAACAAAAACAAAAACAAGAGCAAAGACAATAACAAAAGTAAAATTTAGGCTCTTGGTTGGAAAAGGAATTGAGGAAGAAACATTTACATTAAGAAACTTTTACCTCAACAATCCACCGGCGTCATTTTAATTCTTTTTCATGCACAGAAACACTGTTTTTAGTTTTTTCTGAATTGTTTTTTTTTTTTTTGTATATTTTTGTTTTTGAAAAATTCTTCATTTATGTCTTACTTTTCAGAACAAGATGTTTTTTAATTATGCAACTGTTACTGCAATTTCATTTCAAATGAAAAGGAAGAAATATTTCGCAATGAAAGAAAGAAAAAAATTAAAAATAATTAAATTTTATGGTAGCGAAAGATGTACAAGAAGAACAAGAAGAGTTAAAACTCATAAAATTCTTGTGAAAAACGTTTTAAAAATGAATTTCTGGAAAAATATACGACAGATTCAAGTTAAAATCCTATATATTTAGCCAGCATAATTTGCTAATATTCTGGGGTTTGCTTTTTTATGGAAAAGCCAAGAAGTTAACGAATTTGTGTTATCTAACAAATTTTATATATCAACCAAATTTTCATATTAAAAGTCTTATTCATTAATAAATCACTTGAATGGGTAACCTTAAGCAATAGTTTGTTTCAAATTATGTTTACATTTTTCTCTAGTTAGGCCTAACAGTATCATAAATCCACAATTTGTAAGAGACGAATATATTCTTGGTCATACGAGGCGTATGAGTGTTATTTAATTGTATTTTTAATACTAAAATACTTTTTAAATTGAAAAAATCAATTTAAAGACTCACAGTTTCCACGTAGATATAAAATTTTAATAATGTTTGCAACATCTGAAAAATTTTAAATGCTTTGCAAATCTAACAATTTTCTATTTTTTGCTGAAAATTGTAAAAGAATTTAAATGTACTTTTTTCGCTTTTTTTTTTGTTATTATTAAAAGTGGTATTGTAGTTGTTGTAGTACAAAAACAACATAGCGATTAATAAAAAAAAACTCGAACAATAAAATATTTAAAAGAAAAAGGAGAAGAAGAAGAAGAAAAAGGATAAATCCCAATTTAATTGATAGAATAAGGCGTGAAAGTTGTAGCTGACATTGAAATGATAAAAAACTGTCAACAACAAACAAAAGATAATGTCAAACACTCAAAATGGCAAACAAAAAAAAGCAAAACGGCCTTTTCTGACATTCAATATAAAAATTAATTTAAAACGGTAGACGAAGAAGAACAAACCAAACGGCAAGAGAAAGATGTATGAGCAAATGAAAAATTAAAAAAAAAACTTATAAAAAACTAAAAAATTTTTAATTTTCTTATTCTAAAATTTCCTTGCAAAATTCTTTACTTCTCTTTCTCTCTCCCACACTCTAAATGTCTCATTCGCACAAATAACGAAATATGTAAATTGTTATGTCAAAATATTGTTAGAATTGCATTTTGTTTCTTTTGACTTTCCTTTTTTCATTCGAATGCAGCAGCAGAAAAAAATTAACAAAAAAAAACCCAAAAACTAAAAATAGAACAATAAAGAAAATGCATGGAAATGGAAGCCACAATTTTTCATAAAAACACATGCATATAAAGTCTCAGGTAAAATTAAACAAAAGACTGAAAAGAAAATGACATAAAAATTTTGAAAAAATGTGAGAAAATAAGGTGAGAAACTCAGAGCAAAAAAAAAAGAAATATTTGAGCAATTTATTTAAACTATTTTTAGGGGCATTTGACAATAAATTTGCATTCTTTTTGTAGTGTTATATGTGTGTATGTATGTGTGAGCGAGGATAAAGCAAAACAAGAATCACAAACGAATGAACAAACAAACATTAACAAACAGAAAGGGAAGGAGCGCAAAAAGCAGAAGAAGAAGCAGAAACAGAATCAAAAGTATGAAGAAATTTGTATTTTTTGTCCATTTTCCTCTCTCTTTCTTTCTTTCACTCTCTTTTTCATACTTTATCTATGTGATAATGAAAGCCAGTTATTAGAATATTCTTTTGAATAGGTAGTAACACTAATAAGCAGCAACAACAGCAACAACAACAATAATAATAATAATAATAATAATAATAATAATAATAACAAAATTCAAGCAGAAAACTTGAAAGAAGAAAAATAGAAACAAATGACATTAAATTTGTTAAATGAAAGAACTACAATAGTGTGAGAAAATTTATAATAGTGGAAGAGGGATAGAGGTAAAATAAATAAATAAGAGAAAGAGATAAAAAAACAGAGAAAAAGAATTAGTTATAAATTTAAAAAAAGAGATGGACTTAAATGAAACCACGGTGAGAAAAGATATTAGAAAGAGATATCATGATAAAGGAGAGAAAAAGACAAAGTTAGAAAGAGATAGCTAGAAATAAAGACTAATATGAGAAAGAAAAAGAAAGTGAGAGTGAAAGATGAAGAGATGGAGAGAAGGATGATAACAAATTGCTATTGTACACTAAAAAGTAACTAAAGCCAGATTGTTCTATGCAATCTGCTTATTTGCATATTTTGTATGATATTTGTTTTCGCATATGCATATATGCATTTAGCATATATGCAGCCAAAGGCACACGCATACACAGCTACACGCACACACATAAAGACAAACTGAATACAAAGAATAAAAAAGAAGCAATCATTTTACGACTACTAATGTTGTTATTATTATTATTATTATTGTTTTTGTTGTTGTTGTTGTTGTTCTTGCCATTCAATTTTTTTTATTCTTTTGGCCAAAAGCCACATGATGGCATTTGTAATCATTATCATCATCAACAGCAATATCAGCAGCAAGAGCATTAGCCATAAATGTAGCTATGCACAAATCATTTGATTATATAACTATCTCTATCTAACTTTTTCTATCTAACTTTCTCTCTCTATCAAACTCTATGCCAGCATTTCTATATGCTTTTTATTTAATCACTTTTTAGTGTTTATTATGTGCAATAGATGAAAGAAAAGGAAGAAAAAAGGAAGACGGGGAGAGAAAGAGAAAGATACAGAGAAAGAGAGAGAGAGAGAGAGAGAGATAAGTATAGCTAAGGCGTTAGGCAAAAACAAAAAGAAAGAAATTTAATAACAAAAAAAAATTTTTTACATTAAAATTACAAACATTCGGTTTCGTGTGTGTGTGTGTGTGTGTGTGTGTTTGTGTGTTTGTGCGTGTGTGCATCTCTTTATTACAGAAAGCTGTTGAAATGACAATCACCAACAACTAACAATATTTAAATTGTCGTATATGTATGCTTTGTGTGTGTTTTGTTTGTATTGCTCTGTGCATTAAAGAGATCATTAGATAAGATAAAATGTGTCGTTATAGGCCTTTTTCTTCTTCTGTCTTCTATAACATTTTTTTTATTTTGTATACTTTTTTTATTCCGTTGCTTTCTTTTTTGTGCATTGTGGTTCCTGTAGTTGTTGATGTTATCGTGTACATATATGTCCGTCCATATAATATTGTTAAGTAGTGTTTTACATTGAGTAACTTGGGAGCAACATTTTTTTGCTAACAATTTTATGCATTAGTTGGTGTCTCTCTCTCTCTCTCTCTCTCTCTCTCTCTCTTTATCCCTGCCGAACATTTTTCTTAAAAGCATTCTATTTCTTTGTTTTCTCTTAGATATTCTATTTTATTGTCTGACTTCCATTAACACTTTAGGTTTTCAGCTTTTTTCTTTCTTTGTGCTTTGTTATCATTTGAATCATTTCGAGAATGGAATGAAGAAAATAAAAAGTTCATTTCAAATGTGGCTTTAGTTTTTTCTTTCTTCGATTTTCCTCTTCTTCTTCTTCTACTACTTCTTTCTTCTTCTTCTTGTTCATCTTTTTGTTTAAATTGTCAACACGTAATCTTTGAAAAGTATCTAACAAAATAAATGTGTCAAAAGTATAAACAACAACAACAACAAGTGATAGCAAGCAGTTGCTGTTGCTACTCGTAGTTTTTTTCGTTTATTTATTTTGTCCATTTTGTGGCTCGACGACATATTTTTTTAAATTTTTTATTTTTTGTTTTTTGCACTTCTTCTTCTTCTCCTTCTTCTTCTTCTTCTTCTTCTCTTTTGTATGTGTGTATGTGTGTGAGAGGGATTTTGGTGATTTGATAGAACAAGTGTGAAAATTGCATTGGGAATTTGTACATTTTCGCAATTTATATATAAATCTGCATTGCACATACACAGATACACATACAAATAAACACATATACATACATACACATAGATCACATATACATATATGTGGAGATTTTCTATAGATAATAATAAAATTCCAAGCGAATACAACCGTTGTGACATAAAAGTCATTTACAGATTTTCTTCAACAAATTCTTCAATATATATGTGAATGTGTGTGTGTATATGTATGTGTGAGTGTGTATGTGTGTGTGTGTGTGTGTGTGTAGTTATAGCAAATTTTTAAATTCTTAAACTCTTGTACGTTTCATTCGTCCTCTGTACTATAACAAATCTTTAGCCCTAAAGATTTATTTCATACAAAATTCTTTTGCATAAAATTTTCCTTTTATAAATCTAACTGCATTTTGTAAAATTATTTAATCAGGCATTAAAATCTAAATCTTAACAATTATAAAATTTCAATCTAATGGGAAGAATAATCAAAATTTCAATATAAACAATAACATGCCACGCCCACTAAAAATACTTTAAAGTGTAACATAAAATTATAACAAAAGATAGTTTTGCATAAAAAGATTTGTATTTGGCTTTTCTCTACATTTTAAATAAGCAATAAAAGACCATTAAAAATTCAAAACTTTTAATCTCTTGCATCCTAAATAAGCCAAAACAAGCAAAAACATGAAAAAATAAGCAAAAATTGGCTAAAATAAGCAAAAATAAGCAAAATATTAGCAAAAATAAGCAGAAACAAAAAAGTTGGCAAAAATTAGCAAAAATAAGAAAAATCAAGAAAAGAAAAGCAAAAATTGGCAAAAATTTAGAAAATAAAAAAAATAAAAAAGCAAAAAAGAAAAAAAAGAAAAAAAAAAATAAGCAAAAATTGGCAAAAATAAGCAAAAATGAGAAAAAATGTATAAAAATAAGCAAAAACCAGCAAATATAAGCAAAAATAGGCAAAAACATGCAAAGAGCAATATCTCACTTTATAACTTAATGTGGGCGTGATCTTTAACCAATTGCATTTATTTTCAATACTAATTTACGGTAAAAAGCTTTCCTAACAATTTTTATATATTCAATTACAAAAAAGCAAAAAGAAAATAATTATATGTTTACAGTGTCAACAATAATACAAGCAATAAGCAACAGCAATAAAAACAATAACAACAATAATAGCTGCAAACATATTTAAAAATATTTTTAATTTAAAGTACTTATAGTTAAATCGTATCGACAGTTATTATTTTTGTATTAATATCTGTTGCTGTTGTTGCTGTTATTGCTGTTGTTGCTGTTGTTGCTGTTGTCGTCATTGTTGCTACTTATGGCATTAAAATTTGTTGTTATTGTTATTATTATTTTGTTATATTATGTCATATAATATTTTATTGTAGAAAATGTAATACGTTCTGTTTGCCAATTAATATCGATTTATTGAAGCATACTTTAATTTCAATTTCACACTTTAATAAATTTTTCTTACCTCAAGGCAAAAGTAAAAACAAAAGTATATACATAACACGTGTATATATATATATATATATATATCACATACATATGTACATTATAAAACAACCAGAATGCAACAACAACAAAACTTTTAAAACTCAATAGAGAATTGTGAAAATTGTGAACCAAAAAACAAAAAAAAAAACCAAAAAGAAAAAAAACGAGAGAAAAATGAAAATAGAAATGAAATGAATTACATTTTTACACGTAGAAGTATATGTACATTTACACATACATTTACATTTATACAGTTTACATATGAACACTTCAATATACAATTCAGTCCAGTAAAGTACATTCAGTAAATTAATACGTTCAAATTATCAGAAATTTATTAAAATCCCTCGAATTTATATTGCTTTCTCTTTCACTATCTCACTATCTTACTCCCTCTTCCTCTATCTCTCTCTCTATCTTCCTTTCATTCACTTTCATTTCAAGCTTTAAAGAAATGAGACATAGAAAGAGATAGATAGAGAGAAAAAGTGTGTAATAAAGCATGGAACCAAACAAGACAGACAGAGAGAGAGGAGAGAGAGAGAGAGAGAGAGGTAGAGAGTGACTGAGTTAGAAAGAGAAAGATAGAATGAGCAATAACAATAATGTCCATATATTCATTATTAACTCCCATACAAGATATAAACCAGCTCTCTACACAACTATTCCAACATCTATACATACATACACACACACACACACACACACACACACACACATACACAACACACACACACACACCATACACAATACAGTCCGGTATTACGATATGAATAAATAATAATAGTAATGGGCATACCACACACACACACACACACACAAATACTCGTACACATCTACATATGAAATGTGGTCTGCCACCCGTTTGGTCCGCTTTGTCCATTTGTTGGCCATTTTACTCATTTTAATCATTTCCTCGCATCCTTATTGCCCACATATCCTTTACTAAAACAGGCTGGCTGACCTGCATTGTTAATCAATTTACAAAAATATTACGTAAATTATAAATTAGGTCAACTTTCTGTATAAACGTAAATTATTAACAGCATTTGAGAATTGAAATTCATGAAAATGGTTTGTACAATAAAAAAATAAATGAAAAATTATACGTCCATACGAGACTCATATAACTTAAACTTAAATTTTGAATATACATATGCAGGTTACAGCAATCGGTTCCAACTAACTATTAAATATCCTCAAATATTCCATTTTCTATGATTAAAATTCAGTGGATGAATTGTCCATTGAATTGAAGCCCATTTTCTAGTGGGATTAATTTTTCTGCCAAGCCTTGTTGAAATAATAAATTTTATTGCGATAAGTTGACTACGATGGTCTAAACTTTGACTACAGAAAGATGAATGGACGGAAGGACAGATGTAGAAAAAATTGAAATAACTTAAATCATCCAAAGAATATGACAGAGTAACTAAATTATGCCCTCTGGGTTGGAAAAGGAAGGACGGATGGACAAATGTACAGGACAAATGGACAGGAAGACAGCCGAAGAGATGGATAAATGTAAAGAACCTAAGGAGCACGAAAGTATGATTAAATCAGCAGGTAAAAAATCTTCCAATAAAAAGATGACTCAACTTAAATTCTCTTAATTATCACACATATCCTGACAAACCTTTTATATTCCATATGGCCTAAAGTGTAACATTCAACTGAGTACTTTACATTAAAAGTACATTTTGTGTAATATGACGCTACAACAAGAGTAAACATTGAAAAATTTATGAAATACAAACTGCCAAAACGAAAAATGAGTGACAAATGACGATTAAATATGATACACTACAGATCACTACAGAATAAAAATGTCACAACACAAAGAGAGAATATTTTATAATAATCATCCATAATAAGTGTCATATGCAGCAAAAAAAAAAAACCAAATACTTTTAAGCAGCAACTACTTTTAACAATTTGAACAGAGACAGATCGAAAATATTATGATGATATGTACTATATAAAATGCACACTCACTCAATTTCATTATAAATTTTTCATCAACTGGAATTGCAACTAGTGGCAAAATAATTCTTATATTTTTGATGAAGTTTCAAAATAGAGAGCAAATGATACTTAAAAACTTACATACGCATTGATAAATACTTACATAATTATCTAAAATATGCCATAAACTCAGTAAAACTTAAAAGTTTAATTGAATTATTTTCCATTTTCTAATCGAATTTGGTTGCTACTTTTTTGATTAATAAAAATTTCATGTTATTCATTTTTATTAAAATTTTTTAATCTGGCTGCCATGCCCAAATATTTTAAGGCTAGAATTTTAGAAAATTTTCTATGGAGATATGGAGCGATATAAAGTTAGTAATTGTTATGAGACATCCTGCTTAGAATTTAGGATAGAATCTATGTTATATATAAAAATTATTATTAATAAAAAATTATTATAAAAAAATTAAATTTTATAAAGATAATTAGAGCTTTCTTAATTATAGGCAATTTTTGTATTAAAAATTAGAAATAATAATGAAATGGTATGTCCGTAACTTAGTAAGAGTCTTGGAAAAGTTTTTATGAGAATCTATTATTTTAAAAATTTGAGAATATTAGCAAAAATGTGCCACGTTAATAATTTTTACATGGAAAAATTTTAAAATTTCTCTAACGCTTTGCCTGGAGTTTGTTTTATATGAAAAGGCCACTCCTACAAATTGCAAAGAATTCTTTGCTCATTAGAATTTAAAAATAAGGCAATTAAGATGCCACGCCTACCATTTAAAATTTCTTTTATTGAAATCTAATGCTTATGCTAAATAAATAGTTATAGAAAAACTAAAAGGAAAAATTACAATGCCATTGCATTAATGCCACGCCTATAATTCTTATAAAATTAATTCAAGTATTTCGAAAATAATGCTGATTTAATTGGAATTGAAATTGAAATATTATAAACGTTATATATCTTTCTTTTTTTTGGCCTCTTGTCTTCTTGTCCTCCTTTTTTGCCAGCTTGCCTATGATTGATTACAATTCCAATAATTATCTTAAAATTGCTTCTTCTTCTTCTGCGCTTGCTTTTTTTCTTTCACGCTTGAAGAAAAATTGTGTCCATCCCAATTATAAAGTATTTTCTATCGGGGAAATGATTCTTTAATGTCAATGAAATGTGTTACAAAAGCAAATAAATAGAATGGCAAGAAAAAAAATATGAAAAAACTATAACAACAGTAACAATCACAACAATCACAACAATCACAATAAGCCAACAGCGATAACCGAAGAGATGAAAAAAATACACGCAACAATATCCGTTGTAATCAGAGCGTATCTATGATTATTGTTATTTGTTGTTATTCTTATTATTATTATTGTTATTATTATTATTACTGTTATTGGAATGTTAGCCCTTAAAATGATATGATTGATGCTGCACCATTTGTTATAGTTGTTTGCTTTTGTAATTGTAATTGTAACAAACATTTTTACACAAATACACACATAGAGATAGAGAATCAGGAGTTGACTATACACTCGTATTGCGCAATGCAGTATTTATCGGAAATGGGTTAATCGATTTTTTATTTTATTTCACTTTTCAGTGCATTTTGCTTTTTTGCTATTTTTTGGTTTTTCGTTTCTCGATTTTTTTTCTTTCGCAACAAAAACACAAGTAAAAGAACTTTGGCCTAGTATCTCTCTCTCTCTCTCTCTCTATCTATCTCTATCTATCTCTGCCTTACACTTCTTTATCTCTCACTCTTTCTCCTCTCTTTTTATATATCTCTTTTACTCTTTCATTAATGTTATGCTCCGCTTGATAACGATTACTTACTATTATTATTTTCTGTTTTTTTAAAAAAGATAAATAAAGAAAAATGAAACAAGAAAGAACAATAAATAAATGAAGAAAAAATCAGAAACAAAGAAAGAAAGCAAAATAAAAATAAAAAATTACAAGGAGAAAAAGTAAAATCTAAACAGCATTCGCTTCTCAAAGCACAACGAAAGATTTCTTTTGTTGTTAGTGTTATTGCTATTGCTATTATTGTTGTTGTTTTTATTGTTGCTATTATTGTTGAAATATCTTTACTCTTTGACAACCGGATATCCCATAGCAATTGCATGTTTGTCAGTCAAATGAGAGCAAGGACAAAAATCAAAGCAACAACATTTAGCAGCAATAGCAACAGAAAATGGTAGCAGCTATTGACCATAATAAAATCATAATGAATAGAAACTGAGGAAATATCGAATTAAATGACAAAAATTTTGTTAATTTCTTTACGAGAAAAATAACTTCTACTTCATCTGCTATTTCTTCTTATTTCTGCTTCTTCTTCTTCTTCTTTTTCTGTCTACTTCTTACTTCTTTCTGTTGTTTCTGTTATTTCCATTTATTTTTTGCCTTAAAGTTTCAATAATTTAAACCTTTGCTTTTATTTTCATTTTTAGCAAACTCTTCTGATGAAATTAGTAATAAAAATTATGAAAAAATTTTTTTTCGAAAAGATAATTTAAATAAAATTATCTATAATTAATGTTACTTTTTCTTTGTTTTCGCTTTTCAATTCTCATTTTTTTTTTATCTATTAAAATAAATAAAGTTGTCACCATGAACTTTCTTCTTTTTTATTGGCCACTTCATTTCTCAGATCACTTCATTTACCAACAAATTTCAATTACATTTGAACACGCCTACCTATAAGAAATGCTTACAAATGTGTATATATATATATATATGTGTGTGTGTGTGTGTATATGTACATATGTATGTTCACTGGTTTATTTTATGTCAATATCCATTAAGATTTTCTGATGAATTACAATCTAACAAAAACAATCTAAAGAAAAAAAATTCATTATTATTTATTGTGGACATCTCGTAAACATACCGAACATGCTGAGCAGTAATACCCCAGCGATGCAAAGCTGAAGAAGCCAAACAGATGAAGAAATAAAACAAAAGAAGAGAGAGAAGACGACTAACAATCGAATGGTTAAACCAAGTTCTCCAACAAATATCTTTACCTTACACTTAAGTAATGAAGAGACGTGAGCTCCAAAGAGCTTTCGTAAGACCCGTATTTTTATTTTATTGATTTAAAGATAAATTACTTATTCTAAATGTTTCATTCTTTCATCTGAAGTTTGCCACAAACTTAGCAGATTTTTCCAAAAGGCACTTAGATTTTAGATATTTAAAATAATTAAATGAATTCAGTTGTTATTTGTGACTTATTTTGGGTTTATATTGAGGAAGTGCCTTGCTCTAAATTGGTAACAATCTTTTTATGGTGGATCGCCATTTAAAAGAACAATTCGATTTGCTTAGAAAAAGTATATAACAATGGAGTCCATAAAAGTTGAGTAGTGCTTTTGAATTAACTTGAAAAATGTATAGAAATGTATAGAAATCGCTTTATAATTTAAAAAGTGATTAAATTTACGTATGAATCCTCCCTCCTATGACACCTATCCTCCGTCTATAAATGCCTTTATAGAATATTTTATAAGCAACCTTCATGAGTTCTATCTCTTTATTTTTTTAAGTAAAACTTCTATATCATCAGAATTGTTTGAAAAATTACATTTTTAAAATAAGAGGATCTTAAAATTCGACCACTACCAGAACTATAACAAACCTATTTCATAAATTTTAACTTCATACTGTGATTTCATGTAAATTATATCTATTTTGAAATATAATGAGCCCACTGCTTGGATGTTGCTTTTTGAAAAAGAAGAAATTTCTTACTTGCTATGCTCAACCTTTTATTCCAATATTTCATGCAACGGAGACCCCATAAAGCACAATCATTTACGTCTCTTTGTCTTCCATTTTTAAGGAATCTAACTACTTTACACTCTCTCTCTCTCTCTCTATCTTACTATTTAGTATAATTGACAAAACGCCAGGAATCGTCTCTCTAAGACTTAAAATGTAATTTGAAATAAGTGGGCAAATGAAAATGGCAATAAGACTAAAGAAGATATTGCAATTTGTTATTACAATTTTTTTTATGATTTTCATTATTATTACTTTTGTCTCTACCATATTTTTTATTTATTTATTTGTTTCTTTCAGTACTTTTGCTTACTTAATTTATGCCATTTTACTTTATTGTTCTTAAACGATTGGTTCGAAGGAAGGAAGGCGGTAATAAAGGGTAGGCCGTCGCCGTCGCCATCGCCGTCGCTGTAGCCGTCATGCAATAAAATTTTTTAGATGCATGTATGTGCCATAATTAGTTAAAGAAGGCTGTGAAGGAGAGGAGAGGAGGAAAGAAAATGAAGCGAAAATGAAAATTTACGTCATTCTTAACGTTATTTATTATTACAATATTTTTCACTTTGCCATTATTATTGTGCTTGGCGAGGAACAATGAGGCACAACGCTACTTTCATTCTTCTTATTCATACCCTATGCTTTTTTCTTTTTGTATGCTTTCTCTGTCTCTTTAAAAACTTCTTTTTTCTTTGATTCTCTTATTGTTCCCTCTTCCATCTTCACTATTAGATCGTAGATATACAAAACTTCCCCATTTACGTACTGCCTTTGAAGCCTGCACAGCTTGAGATACATATGAAAAAATCTAAATAAACCTTTTTGTACCAAGAAGCAAGAATCATTTTCTTTTTCAGTTTAAACTCAACTATGTTCATCTGCCGCTTTGTCTGTCTAGAGTTTACTTATGTATTTTAATTAATTCGTTTAAATCGATAGCAATTTCAGAAGTATTCTTATAAGGTCCTTACTTTAGAGGACATGTCAAATTTTTAGACGCTTTTAAGAGTAGTTTCCATTTGAATCAAATTTTAGAAGTCTTCCCGAATTTATATTCAAGAATTTTTAAGATTGTCTCGTGTCGTAAAATTTTCAGAAGTCCGCCGATTCATTCTATTTTTAGGAGTCTATATCATTCTGCTTATTTCTAAGTGCTTTTGAAATCTTCTTGCCTTCGCTCAATATTTTAGAAATCTCCTTTTAAAAAAATATTACCAATTTTTTTATAAAGACCTTACTTTCACTTTGTCGAGATTTCTTAATCCCATAACATATTTATTTACTTTCCCAATGCATGCATGCCTGTGCGTGTCTCTCAGGCTATTTATCTTCCTTCTAGACAGATAAATTGTAAATATATAAACTTTATACAATTTTCTTGGACGTTCCCTCAAAGAAATTACTGCTACATACAAAAACAAAGGCAGGCATAAGGCAAAAAAAAAACAAAAACAAAAACACACACACACTATGAGAAGAATAGTAAATTCAATATTAAATTATTGGGTGTTGTCTCGATTTCTTTGTATAACTTATATGTATATATTTATAAACAATATGTCTGAATGGCTATTTGTGCGTGCATATACATAAATATTCTATGAACCATTTGCAAATAAAACAAAAAGAAGCAGAAAAAAAAGGGTGAAGAGGAGGAGGAAGAAGAAGAAGAATAGAGAAAAAAAAGGATTTTATACTTAATTGATGGGGCAAAGAAAAGTTTGAGCATTTAATCGTTAACTTGAAGGCAAGAGAAGCGATTGAATGAGGACAGATGGTCACACAAAGATGGAGTTTAGAAACATTTACAAAATAAATCAAAAAACATTGGAAGATAAAATTAAACTATGGTATTATTTTGCAGTAATGGCATTTCTACACAATTCATAGCAATTTTATTCAAAGTTTCTCAAACACTATCAAATCAAAAGTGTCCGGTTTCATTTACAGGATATAAATAAATATAATAAAAGTTATATTTTGCATTAATGCAAAATTCAAAAAAACTCTTATTACTTGAATTATTTTGCTATTTCCTAGAGAAGAAAAGAGAGAGAAAATGACAAAACTACAGAAAAAATACTTTAAGAGAAATTAATTTTAAAAAGAAAATTACGATGCAAAAGTGAAAGAAATCCTTTATTATCATTAATAATTTTTGATAATTTTATTCAAATCATTTCTGTCATTTAATTAAATTTTATAAAAGATATAACGCAAGGCAAAACAATCTGGCAACCAAAAAAAAAAACGAAACTCCTTCTCTCTTATAAGAAAAGTAAATAAGACACGAAACGAAACGAACGAAACTGAAAGATTCCAAGATAGAATGAAATAATTTTTAATAACGGTATAATTACTTGAAACTAATAATTCAACTAATTATCTCTTAAGAAAATGAAAAAAAGAAAGAAAAGAAGAGAGAAAAAACTCAGTAGCTCGGGCAATACAACGAAAATTACATTTACAGTTGGAATTACATATAGAAGTATAGCTCGAATTGCGATACATTCTACAAATAAAAAGTTTGAATATGATATTTTAAGAGAAACAAATAAAAACGTCAAATTACAACGCATTTAGAATCGCAGACCACGGAAAAAAGTGTAGAGCAATTATTTTAAAGGAAATTTCCATTTTTCTTTTAAATATCATAATTTAGATGTTATTGGTGTTGTTGATATGTAAAGGATCTACAACGAAGATAAGATATCACAAATAGGAAAACATCGCATTTCAAAGCATTCCAAATTACGTTTATAGAAATAGAAATTAATGGAAGTGTGCATGACAAAGTGAATTTAAATTTGAAATAAGGCAATCAAAATCTTTAATATTCTACGCTAATTTTTTTAAAGTACTTCTTTAAAGTTCTTCGAGTTAAGGAAATAAATTTCAAGGCGAGAAAATAACACAAATTTTATAAATTTTCGGGAACATGCTACGAATTTTTTAAATTTGAAGAATAAGAAAAACTTGAAAAATTGTTTCTCTGAGGCAGTCTCCCTTATTGATAGAAATTCTTGTTTCGCGTTTAGAAAATCATAGAAAACAGCATAAAAATATTGATCACAAATGAATATGATATAAAAATGATGAACATCGTTATGGAAATGATGATGATCATAATGATAATTTTGAGCAATATGTTTTGTGTATTTATTAATATGGAGCCAAAAGGACCATTAACTTAAACAGACCAAAATGTATAGAATAAAATTTATAACTGTATTTTACTTGATTGGCCTTTCTGTACAATTTTCTTTCACACTTTATTGTTATCCATTTATATAATATTTGTCCATTTTAATATCTCTCCATTTTTCTGTTTTTCCTTCAGGTTTTTTCACTTCTTTTTCTGTTGGTTTTTTTGTTTTTGTTGTTTTTTTGTTTGTGTGTTTGTTTGTTTGTTTGTTTGTAAGCAAACAGTTTTCTATGGAGTCAGAAAATTATCCTTAAAAAGTTCATCTCTCTCACTCATTTATATTTCTCTCTTCATTTATATTTTTATACTTATCTCTTTCTAATTATAATTTTACCTCTTTCTGTTACTTTCTACATTTACTATCACTTCGCTTGGGTTTTATTTGCTTGTTTGTGTGTTGAGTTTGTTATAAAGAAGAGTTTGAGGCCATTATTATCTTCGTATTTCTTATTCTCTTTCTTCTCTCAATCTATCGCCATCTTTATCTTTCATTGTACAATTTTTCTTTTACACAATTTTTATCGGCCTGTTTGTAAATACTTTATATTTATTCCTTTTATTGTTGATATGAGAAGTGGATATCTGTGTGTATGTGGATGTATATGTGTGTACGTGTGTGTGTATATATATAATGTATATGTGTTTTGCACTTTGTTTGTATATTTATTGGTTACTATAGAAAAATCTGCTATTATTAGTATTATTTTTCTTGTTGTTGTTGTTGCCGTTGTTGTTATTGTCTGTTTGTAACAATTACTTTACCCCCACCAACATATTCTATTTTTTATATTGTTGTTGTTGTTGTTACTATTATTATTATAAATGTTTTTAGTGTGTTGCTGTGATTTACAACTTTTGCTAGAGAGCCAGAGCGAGATTCAGCATTACAAAAATTACCTAACTAAAACATAAAATATTTGTGTATTCCAGCCCAATAACTTTTCATTTGTCCAATATCATTCTATTTCATTCATCTATCTCCCTTTCACTCTTAGTTAGTATTGCTAACTATCTCCCATTCTCGCACACATTTTGTTTCCTTTACCCAAACTCTGGTGGTGGATGAAATTTATCTCAAGCAATGGCCATTTTGTAATAAAAATGATATGAAAACGGCATGATAACAGTAAAAAAGCAACAAAAGTACATATAAGATGAAAAGGACAACAACAATAACAACAACAACAAAGCAAGGAGAATAAAAGAAAAATTTAGTAATGGCGACAACAAAATAAAGGATATTTTTATGGCAGAACCAAAACAAAACCTTTTTTTCTGTTTCTTCCGTTTTATCTTTTACACCAGAAGAAGACAACTAGAAAATTTTCATTTATTTTAGACGAAAATTTTAACAAAATTTCCTTTCTCTTTTATTTCTAAATTTCAAATTTCATTCAACTTGCAAATTCTATTTTCAGCTTTTTTGTCAATTCTACTTTCTTTTATACTTTTTGTTAATCATTTACTTTGCTCTGTTTGTTTGGAGAGGTAAGAAATTTAGAATATCGCAAACTTTATACACGATCATCTTTGTTTGCTTTATTAACAGTTTACTTTCATAAAGTTCAATTAATATTAATTACATTTCCATAAGAATTATAAAGCGCTTCAATGCGAACGTATAACTCATAAAATTTCACTACAGACATATTTCTAAATTTCATGCTAAACAAAAGTTTATAAACTCAGTGGAATCTACGACGTTTCCTTTAGGGTTTTATAAATACTATGATGTAGAGAATATGCCCCCACCTTTAGGAAGGTGAATATAAAAATGCAAAATTACCCTTGACCTAATTCTCCGAACTACATGTAAAGCAATCATAGGAAAAAATTTTTCGTAGAGTTTAACGAATAACAAACAACAATTTTTAATCAAAATAGAGTTAAAAAGAGTTTTTATTTTACTAATCCCTTAAAAATGTTGTTATTAATAAATTATAATGCAAATATACCGAAATCAAATGTTTTAAAAAATTTCAATGTAATTTGAATTAAAAGTACCATCATTTTCTAATGATACTCCACAATTAATTAGAAATGTTTTAAAACAGCCAGAAAATGGCAAACACATTCAACAAATATTTAATAGAAAATGCAGAATAATGGCCTTTTTTTTGTTACCTTTTTCATTACATTTTCGTGTAGAAAAAGCTGTAGAAAAAAATGTAAACAAAAAAAATATGTATATTAAACATTATGTTTATACAACATTTCATTATGAGACCGATACTTAGATTATCCCCCCCCCCCCCCCACCCACCCTCGCCCAAATTTTCCCATACTTCCCCTTTCCCATTAAAATATTATGCAATACAAATACATAAACACGATATAAATGAAAATCTATTTGTAGAACATGATTATCATCTAATACAACAACAAATGACTTACAAAATTAATTCGAGCCATTCTCGTTCCACTTTTTTTTTTTGGGTTGGCCAACTAGTAATTTCATACCACAAAACAATTTTGGTGTTATATTTTAATGTACATATATTGTTGTTATATTATTATCTTTTTGTTCTTCTTCTTCTTTATTATTATCATATTTGTTGTTATTGTTGTTATTATTAATGTTAAGCTCAAAGTGTTGTCCTTTCATTTTAATTAGTTGTAACATTAATGAACTTTGAAAGTAACCAGAGAGATCAAACAGCAACAACAATGAACGTTCAATTAAACTTACTTAATACAAAATGGATATACATACATGCATTCACACACATATATATATATGTATATATATAAATACTTCTATGTATTTTAAGGGAGTACAAATATTTTCATTTAAAGAAGAAAACTTAAAGGCCAATGATCATTCACATGGCATTGCATTATAACTTCAAAGTAATGCTATGGGCGGGGCTGATTTTTTTTGTTAATTTTGGTTATATATTATAAGATACTGCTTAGAATGGCCTAAAAAAATATCAACTGCCTAACATTTGAAATTAATGGAATAAAAACCAGTAAATTATTTGTTGAAAGAAAACAAAGCTACTCTCAAGTCAATGTGCCTTTTGAACGATGTGAAGGATTCATTTTTAATAACACTTTGTACAGAAGAATATCCAAGATTGTTTAACCAAATTTCAAATGGTTAAGTGTTAACTTTTTGCTTTCAATAAATTGTTTATATTAGGAATAAAAAAGTAAGCAGAAACTTTATACGCTTGATCTGATAACTTCGAAGTGCCTTCGAAGTTTGTTACCTAAACATTTTAATAAATAAAATCTACCTTTAATAACTGAATGATGAGCTTATAAAAATTGTACATTAATGTGTATACGAAAATTGGAAGTTACACAAAAACATGCATTTCTCGCGAAGAGAACGAAAAACATTCTCAATTAGTTGGTTGGAATTTTTGTTTTGTTTTTTATTTTTCTTATTTTTTTTAATTATATTTTGTACTTACCAGCAAAATATGCCAACATGGCTGTTAGGACGACGGATACTAATATTAAGGCAATACTCAAACATTTCCAGGAACAACGATGCTGACAGCGTTTATCTATGTGAAATCTGTAATGAAATTCAAATTATATCAACAATCAACAACAATATAAAATTTAAAAATTTAATTATTATATGCATAGAAATTTGAAAATTTTCTATAATATTTACATAAATAAATTACATAAAAGTAAATCCATGTTATAAAATGTAAAGAAATCTTTCGAATGAACAATAAACGAAGTAAAGTAATCATAGAAAATTATTATGAACTTTTGTGGCGTTTTGTAGTTCTTTTTAATTAGAAATTATCACTAATATTTATAGTAAAAAACTAAGGAAATTGAAAATTTATGATATTCATAAAACAACACACAACCCAAATAAATAAATAATCTTAATAAAGTTAGAGGGAATTGTCTGTTTATATAGATGGCTTTCGCTCCTTTAACTAAACCGTTCAAGTTATGAATCTCATAGAGGCCGTTGTATGAAGTAATAAAATTCACGCTCATTATGCTGAAACTCACAATCAAGGTTTTTAGGGGCAGCCTTATCGAAATGGTTTTCGATTCTATTCTTTTTTATTCTCTTACGGACAGACGGATAGACATGTCTAAATCGATTTAACATTTTTGAATAACTCATTGCACCTCTTTTCGATCGCTCTTATTTTCGATACAAACGATTTTCACAAAATAACTATCCCAATAACTTTCATACTATCAATTGTGTGAGAAATTTGTAAAAACTCTACGTCTCACAATCGGTCGATACAGAAGAAAAATTACTGGGCAAATGGCAGAGTTAATAGATCAAGTTTCTATATAATTTCCATATAACTAATAATTCACGCACAACATCAAATTAATAATTAATATCTTTATTAGAATAATGCCATTAAGAGTTAAAAATGCATTCACTCGTTCTAAATTTGCATCTGATGCGACGCTTCAATTGTGATTGTGATATCAAATAGCCAGTAAAAAACCAAAAAATAAGTTATCTATTCGTGATGAACGTTCTACATTAATAAGAATTCAAGGGACCGCTTTTAAAATGACAGTCTACTTAGAGTCATTGTATAGTTGAAGGCGCAGATTTCAGAAGAAAAACGTGGTAAATTTTCAATTGATTACTTATTTTGTATGCCTTTAAAATCTATTGCAACAGAAAAGGTCCAAAATATTTGCAAAGTAACAAAAATTTCATTAAACTCTGCGAAGTATAATTTTCGTAATGTATAAATAAAATGTTAAGCCATTAAAGAACGTCACTGTAATATTTTTGTATTTTTTACAATGGAATAGTGGAAAACTTGAAAATAAGTAAAAAATTATTATGGATGACAAAACGAATGAGGGATTATGCATGCCATTGAGAGAAAGGTCACAAAAATTGATTGCTGAACGTAAATTGAGAGAACAAAATGAATTGGAATATCTGGATGTACTTGAGTTACCAGATACATCCTCAAAATCTAAATTGCATAATAAAACGAAGGAGCCAAGTCGTGCATTTGATGAAAATGGTCGGATGCGTCATAATGGTTTGGATCTATGTGATTGCATGGATGAAAATTGTCTGGGATGTTTTTTCGAATGTGAGAATTGTGGCTCACCGAAATGTGGCGTTCAGTGTCGCGTGAATCGCACATTCTTTTACGACGCCATTTTATTTGATGGGCATAGTGGAATAATTGAAAATAAATATTTATCCAAATAAAATTTCTTTATGCTCTTAATGATATAAAATAAATTTATCAGTTTGCTTTTATTTTTGTATCAAAAATATGTTTTATACAAATGCGGAGGCAACTCGCTTAAAATATTATTTACAATTTTTGCTTTTGTCCTTATCTTTGTCTCCATCGGCCTTCTCCTTGCTTGCACATCCTTTACTCCTCCCTTTATCTTTATTCTCATACTCCTTATATGCACATTTCTGCTTTTGTTTAGCCTTTCGCTTTTTGAATACGTTTTAGTATGCGACTTCGGAAACTGTATTCATTATAATACCAAGAAATCACTTTAAAAAATGTACCGTTCAATGGGATGCTCGATTTTCCATCATATATTGATGATATGGAATAGCCACTTATATCGCTTGACACATTAGCATCATTTGCAAAACCTAAAAAATCTTTAAGAGAATCGCCAGAAACTTCTTTGATTTTCTCATTTAAATAATCCATATTGGCTGATTTTTTGGACTAGCGCCTTTAAATCCACAACAGAAACATTTGGCACGGGTACTGTAAATGAAAAGCCAGTCATTTTACCACTTAATTCTGGCATTATTTTACATAAAACAGTGGCCACTTCTGAGCTTGAGGGTATAATATTTTTTTTTCTAGAAAATTCAGCTTAGATTTGATTGGAATTTTTCGTTTTGTTTATTTTTATTTCCTCTTTGTTGAAGTAAACTTAATTTTAATAATAATAATTTCAAAATCTACTATTAAATATTTCGGGTAAATGGATAAATGGATAAAGAGGTGTTTGGGTGAACAAAGCAAATCGTAATCATAAAGGTTACCTATTTTTCATTTGAGTCATTCTTAAAATTGGGAAGTTAAAAGTAGAGCTTTTCAATTGCTCAACTATAAGAACTCGTAATTGAATTGCTTAAGTTAAGAGATTTTTGGGGGCCGTATATAAATTTTTATATTTTTTTGCATAGACTAAATATATCAAAATATCTTATTGATGCTTGATCCTTCCGACTGACTAAAATACACCAGATGTCATGAAAATATTTTAAAAACTTCAAAACACAGATACTTGCACTGATGTAAGAACGTACGGACAAGCAGATAAGCATATTTAAATTGTATAAATATTTTTGATTGTGCTTTTTTACAATAAATTTAGATATTTCATTTCGTTATATTCCATTTTGTTTCATATAACTTTGTTTTGTTCGCTTAGTCTTTATAGTAACTTGTCCAAGCCTTATGCGTGCGTGATTTGATTTATGCCATATGTTCATAAAAAGTGATTGTTTATTTTGCTAATTTTCTGAACAATTATAAGATAAAAGATGGAGTATCTAACAGAAAAGGAAATGGAGAATGAAGAGAAATTCTTAACCAAAGGAAAATAAATATTAATATTTTACATAATTTTCTAATCTTTTAAATACTAACTTTGCTCTTTATTTTTGTTATTAATTATTATTATTTTTCTCTATGGCCTTCATAGTTTCTTCACTATTCTTATCGTTTTCTCTTTCTATTTGCTAACTCTTCATTGAAGGCATCTACTTTTCTCTATATTGCAAACTTTTTCTTTCTCTGCTTCTCCCTCTATGACGCTAACTATTTAAGTTCATAATAATAATAATTTTCTATTTTTATTGTTATATTAGAGATTTTTGTTACGACTGCCATCTTCTACTAATAAGAAGATTTACAAAGCATTTATCTCCGTCTGTTTAACGTTGTTTGGTAACAGTTGGCAACAAAAAAAAATTAGTTAACAAAAAAAAAAAAAATAGTCGTTATTTCCACATTATAATTCTCATTTTTCTTCTCTTCTTTTTCTAGGCCAAACACCCACCATCGTTACCAACCAACATGCTCGCGTCATTATGATTAACAAATAAAATGGCTGAAGAGGGAAAGTAAACAATACAAGATTAAGCTAAAGATAGGCCGATAGCATAAATTATATATATATATATATATATTTATATATATAAATATATATATATATGCATGTAAATGTATGTGTATTTATGTGTTAGTTATCATTAATAATTTCCCTCCTTTTTATCTCTACCTCTTAAACTCATTCATTTGGGCAATTTATATTGTAAATGCAGGAAAATAAAGTTGAGTGCATTAGTGCGTTACACGCACAAATAATGGAAGATAACAAATAACAAATTGTAACGATTTGTTATGTCAACTATACACACACACACACGCGCGTTTATATCAATACAAAAAAAATCTGTTAGAATTCTGAATAAATGAAAATGACTAACAAAGAAAAGCGTAACACAGTAAAAGTTGAAATGAAAATTGTATGCATTAACGCGATTCTTTTGACGTCACCTTCGCCACAATCAGTTTTATAGTCATCAGTTTCGCCTCCATCATCTTACCCAGCCGACAATTGTAAGTGATATCCATAGAAATGTTTGAAAACAACAAACTCATAGATGCTTATTTAATACCCTACTAATACGGCAGTACAAAAATCAAAGAACATTTTTGTTACAAAGAAAATAAAGGAATCAAGAAACGTCATAATCCAAATTTATAGGCCACTTGTTGTTTTTACCTAATAATTTTACTTCTTAGAAAATCCAAATATTTGATCTAACAGAATTTTAATGAAAGGTATTTCTAGGATATAGATTTTCCAAATTAAGAACAGAGATCCTTCAGGCCTTCTAGAATGAGCACGTTTTTTACGATCTAACTTAATATTTCGTCGTTTATTTGTTGATTATCCGAAGATATTTAGTGGACTTGAAGTTCCCTCAAAATTTTCCAAAAGATACAATTTCTAAGAGAGAGTAAGAATTTAAAACGCAAATGTACTTCACATCGATTCATATTTAAAATAAAATCATTTAAAATGATAAAATGATGTAACGCATTTTTGAATCTAAATTTGAACAACCAACAATTGTTAGGGCATAGCAAAGAATACTCAATAGAAATCACACAATACACATGAATAAAGGTTTCAAAAAAAAAAAAAATAATGAAAGTAAATCCTTTACAAAAGGTATGTCATCATTAGTATGCTGCTACTGGTATGCCCCGCTTAGATTTTGTAATTTTTATGCCATTCACAAATCCTAAGAAAAAAAAAGTTAAACAATTTAAAAGAAATTGCAATGTTATGACACTTACAAAGGATGGCAGAATGCGAACGAGAGACACTTGTGCATTAAATCTCTAACGAGCAACGAACAAGTGAAATGTACCTCAATTTAATTTTTTCACCTTTTTTTTCTTTTCTTAATTTGTTCACCTTATTATCAAATGTTTAAGGATCTTTATTTTGCTTCTTTTTTTTTCATAAGCTAAATAAGTTTTAAAGAACAATTTTGAATAAAAGTAAGTTAGAATATGAATTTGAGAAAATATAGATAAATTGTAGTGATTGTAGTCTATCCTTGTCGCACAATTTTATTTATGGTTTTTACTCAATTCATCATCAATGGTACTTTCTTTTTCTTCTTCTTGTATTACAATTTAAGGTGCAAATTTTATGTTGCAATTTTAATCTGCTTTCTGTTATATATTTTTTTCATTTTCCCTGTTACATTCTTTCTGTGCCTCTGTCTGTGTATTTCTCTATGGCACAACTTGCTTGCATATCTATTTTTTTTTAAAATTATTTCATATATTTATGATCATGATGATGAATGATGATGATGCTCTTTAGAGATTCCTATGGAATTGAAAGTACAAAAAGCAAAGAGATACAAGAGTTAACATTAAGTTAAGTGTGCTGGATTAAGTGACTAAAGCCTCTAAATTAGGCATTTTTTACAGGTTGCAATAAAAAAATATAAAAGACTGCAAAAAATATATGGAAAAATGAAAAAAAATTAGCAAAAAGCCAGAGATAAATGCCTCTTCAAGTGTACGTGGGAAGTATTAATGCTTCCACATGAATAAATGAGAAAATTAATATTCTTTTGCAATTTTCTTCTTCTATATTTTTCTAGACCATTATAAACTGAAAAGTATAATGAAAACGCATAAGAATTAATGTTGACTTGACTGAAGTTAATCAGAATGTTATAGTTGGAAGATAAATGATAAATAATTGAAATACTTTATTGTAGGGCTTTTCACTTAAAAACTATTTTTATAAAAATAATTATTAGAGCAGTAATCAAACCCCCCCCCCTCCCCCCATAACTTGTGTCTCAAGTAAATCCATCTTTGGCACTTGTCTTGTGGTCTTACTTTAATGGTTAGAGCGAGAGCTTTTTCTTATCCGCGAATTGTGTTTCACTTCCTTACTGATTAATTTTTTTTAAGTTTATATCCAAAAAGAGGCAAAGGGTCTATTGATTATAAAATTATTACATAATAACCCCCTAACATTAGATTAAGTCACTAAGATCCATTTTAACATGACACAACATTCCTTTTCTTATTATTTCTCCTCTCTCTATTGCTTTTATGAATAAATTTGCTGCAGTTCGTACAGTGGGCTTTGAGAGCTAAAATCTGCAATTTAGAGAAATCTGGAATTTCCATTTATTAAATACATTCGTTCGATTAATTGTATCATTGTTATTAATTCATCAAGAAACCATTAATTTATTGTGATTGTTCTTTCTTAGCTTAACAACTTTTTTATTGTGTTTCATTCCATTTCGTTGCTTAACACAATTGCTTTATTCTCCTTAATTATTCTCAATAATTTAATACAAATTTTTTAACTCTCAGAAACTTGATTGAAAACCTAAAAACAAAAAAAGTTTTTAATTACCTGGATGGTGAGTAGGGCGAATAATGTGGTGGTGCATGTGCCGAATGTGAATTACGTAATGGAAATGATGGCATAACTAATGGCTGTGAGCCGCTCATTTGACAATGGGGCCCACCAGAACCGGGACCATTGTTTGGTATACAATTATTAACGCCACCACCATTACCATTTCCATTGCCAACACCGCCGCCCCCACCACTACGATCATGTATATTGTGGCCACCAACTGCATTATTTCCCGTGGACATACTTTGAGGCATTTGTTGTGGATGTGTTGGTCCAGACATTGAACCCAATCTACAAAGAAAAGAGAATAAAAATATCGTATTAACATTCTTTTATCAAATTTTTTTTTCATTAAATCATTGAATTAATTAGAATAGTTTCAGTTTAATTGGATGGTGCCAAATAGGAAGGTAAATTCTAACTAAAATTTGAGCTCACGTTCAGTACGTTTAAGGAAAAATACAGGTATCACAAAGCATGCTTTTTGAAAGTTTTATGGAACTTAACGCAAAGTAATATCTGAATTTTTTGCATGAAAATTACGAAGCCCTTAAAAGTAACCAATATAACAGATTCATTACTGACCACATGTGAGATTTTCCATAAGAAACTAATTAATTTAAAATTACTACATAAATTGCGGTATGTAAGAAAACGTTATGTTTTATGTAATTCCAAGATAAAAATGTTTCAATAATTAAACTAAATTTCAGAGCTTGAAGTATAAAGCCACATCTATTGGACCCCTTACGTTTAATGTAATTGGACCGTTAAATAGGTAAAGTGAGTATAAGAAAAATATAAATACAGTAAGAAAGGGAATAAGAAAATGATCCTAAAAATAGGCAATTGAAAATGCAGATGAATGAGAAAGCTCCTAAAATCTTTTGTTGACTTTTGTTGGTATGTTCTAATAATCTCTGGAGGATACTTAAACATATGCACATTTATAAAATCCCTTACATATGATTGTACGTATCTTTTTATTTTTGACCATTACTCCTCTACACTCTTTTTCTATGTGTGAGCATAACAAAATTTTTGTTATGCCAAAATGTCACTTTATCGCATCGATTTTCTTCATGCATATACAACATTATAAAAATTCTTTTTTTTGTTTTCTATAAATGCACAAACACACGTACATATACATAAATTCTTTATTATTATCCTTATTATTATTGTTTTAATTTATGTGAGTAATAAACAAAAACATTAAAGGCAAATATTGTAAACGGAAATTTTAAATTAAAAAACATAAATCAATAAAACCCTTCTTAATTTATCATATAGGTCAATAAATCTTTGGCATAATTTTTATCAAATCAAATCAAACTATAAACTAAACATGACTCTAAGTCAAAAATTTCAATAAACAATTGATAAAATTATGAGGCTTACGTGTTTTCGAAGCATTATGAAATCGTTTAAATGTATAAGAAAAAAAAAATGGACAAAATCTTTTTGACCGCTATAAATATAAATATATATAAATATCAATAAAAATATGCCACAATATGAATACAAAATTAAAGAAGCGCACCAAAATAGATAAAGAACGTTGTATAGTGCAGTAGAGTGAACAAGTGTGAAATAGAGTGTTATAGGAGTTGTATAATACAATGAGTAAAAGTATGTGCCAGAAAGTTGAAAAAAAGAGGAAATGATAAAGAATTGTAGGCGATATTTTACAATTCACACAATTTTAATTACTGTTACCGAATCCATTATACTCGACGACTCGACTAGTAATTGTAATTGTCATTATTATTTTTATTATTATTATTATTATTATTATTATTATTGTAAATGTAATTACATTTAGAGTGCATACATATATATATATATATACTTTTGTATGGGTATATGTGTATGTCCATATGTTATCCAATGTTTATATATATGGAGAAAGTGTAAGAGTATTAACGAGAACATATTTAAAATGGATCTATGGCCAAAGTTTATTCTTTTGCCTTCAATTACACTACACTTGACTTTCTCTATCTCTCTCTCTCTCTCTCTCTTTCTCTCTCTGTCTCTCTCTCTTTCTATCCATTTACCTAGCTTATTCTTTCATTTGATTATTCTATGTGCGCCATGATAATGCAACTATTGGCTTTTTAGTCTGGTGAGTTTCTATCCAATCGCTCTCGGGCCAGAGCCAACAACAAAGGAAATTAATTAATTCGCACAATTCGTTTCATTTTTTTTTCACATTTTTCAACAAATAAATGCCTTTAAAAACAGTGCAATTTTCATATATATGTAAATATAAAACAACAACAAACATTATGGTGGAAAAAAACTTAATAAACCCAATAAAAATCAATAATAAAGGAAAAAAAGAATTTTTTTTTTTTTTGGGGAAAAACACACTTTCTCAGCTTGAATTTCATATATTTATCTGTTATTCATATGCGTATGTACATTGGTAAATTTATTGAGAATATTATTAACAATTATATATAAGCGACAATATGTCTGTCCGTCCATGTGCCTACTGCGTTACCAGAAACCACAACGCATGAAAACATTTTCATTTCAACACCGTACTATTCTTATTAAGCAACGAATGTATGTCACAGAGAGGGAGAGAGAGAGAGAGAGTGGTAGAGAAAGTGTGAGAAGGAAGGTTAGATAGGCTATATTAAGTAATGATGGACTTTATTCAAGTTTTCTTCTACCAATATGTCACAATGTAATCCTTATTTAGTGGGCGCGAGTAAATATACAAATATACATCAAATTGCTGGACCCCCAGTACTCTTCTTCTTCTTCTTTTTTTCGCCATCTATAGCTGCGTTGTTTTCTTCAGCATGCTTTGTAAGTAGATGAAGCGATTGCTTGTTTGTTTGCTTGAGCCTACACTTTGGGGAAGTGGTTTGGAAGGCCTTTAAATGACAAACACATTTACAGGCCCCCTTGAAGGCATATACGATGCCACATAACTTAGTGGTTTTAATGTGTTTATGGTTCTGATGCAACAAACAACCTAAAATACTATTTAACTTTGCGTGTTTTGTGTATATATATTTGTATTGTTGTTAAAGTGACTTGTGTTCGATACACAAACGCTTACACATTGTGTTCGCATATCATGATGATGATAGCTTTTTTTGGGGTGATTCGAGTTGTTTTGCTTATGGTTGAACAACTTAATTTAAATTGCTTGCAACCATTTTTGTTGCCAATAAATCACTGACACCAACCAGCACCAGCATCATTATCTCTAAACATTGTAGTTTTCTATGCCTCTCTGTTTCTGCATCTGCCTAACCTGATCCATCAATTAACTCCCCTACGGCCCAACTCAAACAAATTTTTTTTTTTTGTTTTTTAGAAAATTTGTATTATAAATCGAGTAAAATAACAAAATACACTACAAAATTTTCTACTCAAATGTGCCACATTTTATGGTACATGCCAAAATGGAGAATGAGTGACAGAGTTAAAGGTTAGAAGAGCAAAAGAGATAGTAATATAGTAATAGAGATAGAGATATGAGAGAGAAATAAAAATTTATTGTAAAGGATCCAATTAAAGTACGACAATAAAATGAAACAGAGGAAGAATTCCAAAAAAAAAAATAACTTTAAAAAAAGTTCAAATTGGGGAAAAACTTTCGAAAGGATTTACAACAACCGCAACATCAACGGCATTAAAAAAAAAGTACTTCAAAAAAAGAAACAGACAGCAAAGAAAGTTTCATACAAAACATTGATAAAAATTTGTTTTGGAAAATTCTCGTAAAATTAATTAAAAAAGTTCAGCATGCCATAGATGCGATGCAGGTATCTAAATTCACCTAACTTTTGTTTAATAATAATTCTTTAAAAATTCCATTCAATTTAGTTGTGCTTACAGATTTTTTCGAGCATTTTTATTTTTTTTTTTGAATTTTCCATGCCCTTAAAAAGTTTAAGGCAATGAAATATGTTAAGACAAATTTTGTAAATATATCAGTACAATAGAAGCACAAAAGAAGGCAACAGGAAGAAATGAATAATTTATTTGTTACTACTAAATATTATGAAACTGCAAAGGTTTTGCTCCAATAAGTGACATCTAAGGTTCTTTTCTAAATAAGCTTCTAAAGCAAGCCAAATAAATCCACAACTCTTTCTTCCCTCATTTGAGCTTTAGGTACCTTTCCTTAGCAGCGTCCCATTTAGTTTGGATATAAGGCCCCAACGGAAACTATTTCTACTCAATAATATCCCGCCTTTTATTATAAAGGCTTTGAATATTAAAGGGCTAAGGCAAAATCTTGAAAATCTAGCACTGTAAGTCCGCAGTTAAAAAATAATCTAAATCTAAAAGGTTTATTCTAAATATTGTACATAATCGTTTTTGGCATCTTGAGGAGCTGTATTATAAAAAAACGGATTAATTCCTTCTCAGGAACAAGCTCTTATGCAAAAGACGTTCCACTTTAAGCTTTCCATTGAAACTCTGCATTTTAAGTTTTATATTGTGTTTTGCTGGACTCAGCACTCTGTACCTCAGCACCCTTTGTATTTGGCCTCAAGGCATACTCTTGACCTCAATAACTTTACCAATTATATAATGAAAGCGAAAAGTGAAGGCCATGAGTTAGCTGCAAAAAAAATGTGTTATAATAAAATCTTATATCTAAAAGAAAACAGCGTGAACATTTGTTTTTTCTGCAAATATATTTCATGAAGATGTTTATTGAAATAATAATTAGCAGAAACAAAAAAAAATTACATTTAGTATAAAAATATATATAACATTGTGGGTTGATGCGAATTGCTAGATATTTTAACGTAATGTATAGTTGTTCTTTTTGTGTGGTACACATTTCTTTTTCATAATAGGTGTTGCTTAAAAAATAATTCTACTTAGACAAATTTGAAAGTACAGTTATTTAATTTTATGCGGCTTGTGGCCGACACATTTCATGAAGCCTGGTATTATGTGGCATATGGTAACATTTGTTTTGCCATATACATGATTTTTTAGGATTTTGCCTGGAAATTATAAGTTTGTATAGTTAGTTGGTTCCCTCATATAAATTTATTGTCACTTCCAGTAGTCAATTTGTATTGTAAATTCTTTTCACAATTGCCGAATTTTATTGAATTGTGCCCCATATCTGATTTCATTGTACAGCATTATGGGAGATTCGGTATTTACAAAAGTTTTTCATTTACGTTATAACCGGGTGGGTAATATGTCCAATTTATGCCGTGTATTATAAAAAAAGTTGCGAGTGCATTCTTATATAATAATAATTATTATTATTAAAGCATTAGAAAGTCTTAGAAGTTCAATTAATGCCATCCATGATGGATGGAATTAATTTTAATTGGTTAAAATATAAATGGTTATGAAAGTGTTCAGATACCATTGTTGCTACTAAACGCCAGATTTAAAGATGTTTTGGTTAGGATTATGGTATTTCATTGAACTAGAGATGGTTATATGATAAAATAGTCCTTGATATTGAGTTTCATTGATCTTATTTATATACAACAAATGAACATTTTGTGAATGTTTCCTTTTGAAATGCAAGAAAGAAGGTTTGGGTTGTTTATTAGTGTTGTACTTAGTCCACATTTGTTAGGAGCAATACCAACATATTTCTTAATGGAATAGTGCTCATATCAAAAATACGGTTTTGTTTTGTCATTATCAGGTCAATATAAAAATATGATTTGTCTTGTAGTAGAATTTCTTTTTTATGTTAGATTTTGTGAAATGGTAATATAACAATTATATATATATATATATATATATAAATTACATAAATTTATATATAAAATTTAATATTAATCATTTAGGGCAATAATAATTGTGTTATCATAGAAGTATTTATATATAAGCACATATATATATTAATGTATATTTATGTGTATGTGTGTGTGTATAATATATCTATATATACATACTACATATACATACATTATATATAATATTATTTTATATATTTTTGTAATAAGAATATTTTTGAAGCACTTAAATCTCAGTGCTATTTTTAAACATTAATTCAATAATTCAATAATTCAGTCACAAATGTAAAATTAAATGTATTTATAAACTACATACATATATTTACATTATATATATATATACATATATACATAATTGATGTATGTTTGTATATAACTTACATATTATAGAATACTTATGTCCCCATTTCATTCGTTTGCCATTTAATAAAGATTTCAGTTTAGAATAAAAAAAATCATTTAAACTGATTTTTAAACATTTAAATATATTGAGAATATTTAATATTTAAATGTTTACATAAAATCCAAAAATTTTATTTACAATGTTTTGTGTATATATTTTTGTTTTTTTGGCAGCGCCAATAAAATGAATTCAAATGTGACAAAATAATTGTTGAATTGCCACGTCTTGATTGAATTCTTGCGCTTTATTTTTGCAACTGAAAATTGACTAACAAGACTTATTTATATAAAATGTATTGCAAATAAACGAATTGGGACCATATATTCCATTATACACTAAATGCTATTCTAAGAATAAAATAAGAAATTTGATCAAATTTTTGAAAATTTTCTTCTCAATTAGTATAATTAATTATCATTTTACTTAACTTTCTTTACAAATTCTCCATTTTAAGTTCATCATAATCATTGCTTCAAGAAATTATTTCCAATAATTATTGTTATTGTTGTTTAATGATTTTTCCAATTTAAGAAATTTCTTATCAATTTTATGCGCATTCAAATTATTCGATTCCATCATTGTATTCTCATATTTCTTGGTAAATATCTTCAAATCATTTTGAGAATGTGTCACCTCAATTGTTTCTTCTGGAATATTTTCAACTTGATTCATTTCTGCGAGATTATTTACCATGAATTCATTTCTATATTTAAAGCTGCATATTTGCTGTAATAATTGAAGGCCGTATGTGGCCTTCAATTGTACAGGAGCACGATCATTAACACTTTTTTGCAATTTTACTTTTGCTTTCTTTTTTGAATAAAACTCACTCAAATGCAAATCTTCCAATGAACGTGTTGTGAGATCGGCGAATGTTGATATGGCCGTCCGTAAAATTGATGCTTGATAAAGCATCTCCATTTTTCTTTATTTCTTATTTTTTCTTTATCACTTTCAAATGTCTTTGTTGAAATGATTTTTTTTTGGTTAAAAAAAAAATCACAAAATTCTACAGCTGGATGGTCGCACGGCGACGACCATCCAGCTGTTCTTAATTTTTATGGAATTATTGGTTTTTCTTATTAGTCCTTTAGATAGGAGTCAAATAAAATTGTCCTTTTTTTCACTTTGTATTACTTTATTGCTTTTATTTCATTTAATTAAATTAATTTTCTTTTTCACAAACTAGTTGTTTTCACATCAAAATTTGTAACTTTAATGCAAATTATTCTTTGCTCAGACATGCTTTTATATAAATTTTTATAGCAATAACAATAACACAAATTTTGTCAAGGCTTACTAGTTGTTTTGATGGAAAAACGTTTTCTTAAAATCAAAGAAAGGTAAATTTTTTAAAGTGTTTTTTTTTTTTAGTTGAATCAAGTAGTGAAGTGTAGTGAAATGTGGGCCTTTAAGAAACCCAAACAAAGAATGTGATGCCATTAAAGACATGGCCATTTCTCCAAGTTACAAGCATTTTTATGATTGAAAAAAATCATGTAAAATGAAACTTTCCAAGGAAATAGTGGACTTCAAAAGTAGTTTCTTTGTAGAAAAAGGTTTAAAGAGAACTTTATATGAACACCATGAAAATGAATAAGAATTTTTGACTTTCAAATTGTGTCCTCTCTATTTGCCATTTTATTGTACCCGCCTTTTCATATCATTTATTTATTTTCGTTTAAAGCAGACCTTTTGAAAATGACGTATCATTTAATGTCAATAGCAAATTTCTCAGGGGTCAATCAAACTAAGAGAAAATCTTTGGCATGGAATCATTTTATATGAAATCAGTTTAATATAAAAACATGTGTAACTCATTTTATATATAAAGCCAGATATACGAAATGAGTTATAACATAAGAATGCTCAACAATTTGCTTTATTAGTAAAGCAAGAATTTCAGTTTATTTTGATGTAGAACGTTTTATGACCATTTAGGGTTTATATTTTGCACGAATGTTTAAATCCCCTAAGCACTTGGAGTACAATGCAACCATAATAATAATAATCATAATAACAATATGGGCAACGGTCAATGGGCAATGGCTCATAAATAACATTGTACTACAGTTTTGTTGAAGCTCTCCAAGCCCCATGTGCCACGTCACATAAATTAATGAATTTTAATTGTTGTTGTATTTTCAAATATTGGCAAAAATTGCCTTGAAAATAAATTCCCTTATCTCAATACACATTTTCCCTCAACTACTTAACACATGATTCATTTGTATTCATAATTATTTGGAATATTTCACTTTTCATTTAAGTAAACTTTTCTTTTCTATTCATTAAAAGTTTATTTAAAAAAAAGCGCTACAAAAAAAATTTCTTTTTTATGTATCTATTTAAATTAAGTAGGCTTGGAAAATTTGTCATTTGACAAGAAAATGCGAGAATTTTTTCTCTCTTTTTTTTCTTTTGTTTTTAACCCTTTTTCTTCTTTTTTTGATTTTGAAAGGATATTTTGTAGAAGTTTCTAGAATTTTAAAAGCCTAATCGTTTGTAGTTTCTTTTAGATTTCATTGTAAAAGTCTAAACGAAGAAATTCTACTAAAAAATTGAAAACAAATGAATGAGACCTTCAAATGACTCCAAAATGATTCCAAATGTGTTTTATGTGACTCCAAATAACTCCAAATGACTCCTCATGATTCCAAATGATTTCAAATGATTCCAAAATCACTTTAAAGAATTCTAAATGTCTTCTAATGACTCCAAATGATTTTAAATGACTCCAAAATGACGCTGAATCACAATGTGAGTCATTTTAGAGAAAATAGATTATTTTAGGATTATTTGAGCATCCATAGGCATGCTCCTTCATTTTATCCATTCACTCCTTGTATATTTAGTAAGCGCATTCTCTAATTTTTCTTTTTTATTAAGGCATTTGACCTCAATCAATTAATTCTAGAGAAGACAGCCGTAAATTTTCTTCTAGCTTTTGTTTTACCTCTTTGAATAATGAAATTATGGAAATAACTAAAGGCAATTTCTTTTACATTTGAAATTAACATAACTCCATAATATGTTGGCCTTTACAAAACAAATTTTAAAGGTGATGGATAAGAAGCTCTAGAAAGTTGAGTAAATAATGGCCAGATGAATTTTGAAAAGAATTAAATGCCTTTATAGAGAATCTTTTGCTTTTAAATGGAAAAGAGAACGAATTTCGTATTCTCCAAGATGGTTTAGCATAAGTTTTGTAAAGAATATAAATTCCTTTACCTGATCTAAAAAAATTGTTGCTTAATTTGGCTAAAATATTTTGTCATCCTTTCTTTAACATTTTTTTTTTTTTTTGGATTCTTAAAAGGAGAAAAATGGCTGTAAAAATGGTTAGTAATGTTTTATTTTACTTATTAAATAAATCTATTTATTTATGGCATAAGTTGTTGTTCTTCATGTTCCTGTTGCAATTTTCTGTTCATCCTGCATATATTAATAAAATAATAAAATAATAATCATAATAATAATAATAATAATAATAATAATAATAATAATAATAATAATAATGGGAAAACAAAGAGAATTTTTTAGCAAAATGCAGAAATAAATAGGAAAAAAGTCAGACAAAAAGAGAAAGGAAGAAAAATGATGGAATTTCATGGAATTTAATAATAAAATTTACAAATATTTCATTACGATAAATATGGTTATATATCTATATATATATATATATTGACATATACATACATAGACACATAGTTATATACACATTTTTATGTATACGAAGAAAAAACGAAAAAAAAAATGGAGAATAAAAAGCAAAAAAGAAAGAAGACGTAAAAAAGTGAACAATGATTTTTTTATGTTGTTATGTTTTAATTTAATCTTTCAACTCATTGTTGTTGTTGTAGACGGTTGCTTATTTTCTGCATATAATTATAATAATCAACAATTCAAAGCGGCTTCAACGACCACGAAAAAAAAAGTAGCGCGCGCCAGCTTTAAAATAAAGTAAAATGAGGATAAATGAAATTAAATATTAATAATAACATGGAAAAATGTTACAAACGCCATGAAATGACTCTTAAATATTCTACAACATTTCGTTTAATCTATTTCGGAAATTTAAGAAATAAATTACAACTTAAATAATAGAAAATGTAAAATCGTAATTTTCAAATGTTTAGAAAATATTGGTTATATGGCAAGAAGTTCATAAAATAGATCAATTTGAATCGATTTTTGGTGTACACATTTAATAGGCCAAATTATCACTATGTAACGTCGTTTAATGAAAAATAATAGAAATTATAAATATATTTCACATGGCGATTTTTCATAAGGCAGGACATTTTAAGGCGTTTGATTGCAAAATTTTATCCAAATTTTCATCAATGTCAAGATACTTAATTTTTGGGTTATTTCCCGCTATTACCCGCAATTGAATTTTAGTAAGATATCTTTCAAATTGCAGTTTTGACAACCAATAAGAGATAGAAGGCGGACAGACAGACTTAAATTGCATAAGAAAGTGAAAAATTCTGAATCGATGGATCTATCTTAAACCTTTTTGAAAATGTATGATATCCTGTATCATACAAACAAATGCTGTAGGGTGTACCTATAAACTATTTTGTTGTTATTGTTGTTGTTTCTTGTGTAAATTATTTAATTTCATTAAATTGTGAAATGGTTTACAAAAATTGTTTGAATTGAAACGACATTTTCAATTTCATTTGATTCGAGGTTTTTTAATTAACTTTTTGGGTTAGTTTTGCAGACTTTCAAGTTTTGATTCATAAATTGCAATTTTAAATTTCTTAAATTGACTAATCCAATATGGAATGTAATTGAAATAATCTGTAGTTCAAGCAAAATATTAATTTTCGAGAATAATTTCAAAAAATTTTGATCTGCAAAAATTGTGTTAAACTTGGCAATACAAAAGCGGGAAACTAAAAGTTGGACTAATTAAAAGTAAATTTTCTATTTAATTGTCATATTTTGTAGATTTATTTGATTTTCTATGAAAAAAATATATTCAAAATTTTATATTCTTTCATGTTAGCAAGTTTTTATCAATCTCAACGTCTTTTATTAAAAATCATTTTGAAATTATCCAGATAGATGAATTGTTTATATAGAAAATGCCATCGAAATATTATAAAAGTTGCTCTTAGTGATCTGTTCATAAATTTAAGTAATATCCACCAACTAATTTTGTCGATTTTTTCTGCTTGTAAATTTTAGGCTATTGCGAATATCACTAAATCAAACTGAAGTCTTAAATGACTTCAGAATCAAATTTCTATTGCGAAATTGAAATTGGAATAGACCAATTTAGAACTGACCAGTCCCTTTCAATTATAATAAAGCGTTATAGAAAACAAACATGAGAGTTGGCGATAGCCTTCTTTTTTCTAGTAAAAATTATCTAATTAACGATTTTGTTATGCCTGATATCGAACACTATAATCTATGTACGATCTGTTATGCCCGCTCATGCATTTATTATTTAATGAAAAATATCTCCAAAGATATATGAAGCTAAAAACTTGTAAAATGGAAAACAGAATTTTTGCCAAATTGAATACACATAAATATTAACATATGGAGAAATATTACTTTGATCTTGATATACTGAGTATTTGCTATGGCATGGGGTAAAAGGAAGAAGGTTTAGCCTTTTGCCAACACCAAACGTATTTAATGCACTTTAAGCAGTTTTTCGTTTTTGTGTTCAGTGTACTTTTCTTTTTTTTTTTTAGGAATTTTTTTGGAATTTTTTTTTTAGCAAAATAAAGAAAGTTCATATTCACATTTACATTTAAGTTAATTAGCGAAATTGTAATAAGAGAAGTAGCAACACAAACAGAAATGGTAAAATACATTTTAATAGTAGTAATTTTACTTCAAATGAAAAATAATGGCGAGTGCCAGATGCCGGGTGCCGGGTGCCGGGTGCCAGTTAATGATGCTGGCGATAATGCTAGTGCTTGTCTAAAACAAGTGTATGTTGTTGTTTTACATGCATGGCACGATTGCCATGAAATCTTGCAAGTGAATTTAATTAGCGTTATCATCGAGCCCTCTGTTTAAAGAACAACCCAAACCAACTTAACCAAATTTACAAGAAGCAACCAAGAAGGAAAACAAGAAAATACTTCATTTTGCATAGACATAGAGAGAGAGAGAGAGAGAGAGAAAGAGAGAGAGAGAGAAGGAGATAGAGAAACGGATGTGTGCATGTGCATGTATGTGCATGGATATTAAAATATGTAAAATGAAAAAAAAACAGCAAAAAATGAAAACATTCAGCAGCATGTTTAACATTTGAAATATGTAAAGAAAATTGAAAAAAAAATTGTTGCTGCTATTGTTGTTGTTATTGTTATAATCTTCAAAGATATTTTTACAATGTAAGTAAATGTATGTAGCTGTGTGCAGAGAGTGCGCGTGGGTGGTTCAAAGGTTGGCAAACTGAGCAACTTGTTTCTTTGTTGTTTGTGTGTTTCGCATTGCAAATATAACAGACAGACAAAACAATAAGGAAAACAACGAAAAATTGTGTCATTCCTCCAAAATTATGCGTTCACATGCAATTCCATATTTATATATAAAAGTATCATTAATCTTTTTATTTTTTATATGTAAATATCTGAACAATAATCGTAATAATAATAATAATAATAATAATAAATAATAATAATAATAATAAAATAATAATAATAATAATAATAATAATAATAATAATAATAATAATAGAAGAAATTTGCAAGAATTCAAATTTTCGCTAAAAGTGAAAAAACTACAAAAAACAAGTTAATGCTATTGTTATTGTTGTGTTATTGTTATTGTTGTTGTTGAAAAAAAAAGAGCAAAAATAAGTTAAAATAAATGTAAAATTCCCTGTTTCTTTGTCACTTTTGCAATGGCATTAACTTTGGCAGTAGCACTTTTAGTTATGCCATAAGAAAAATTAAAACGCTTCAACCAAGAAAAATTAATTTTTTTTGGTTCGTAAAGTTAGTTTCGTTTTCATTTCATAAATAATTTATGTGCCCTTCAAACTAATGGATAATTTTGATTAAGCGTAACGTACCTTGTTTTACTTTGGGTCTAGCTTTGTAGCATTATAACTGAAGTAAATTCGGAAAGTTTCAACTGCCATCTCATAAAATATGAGCAATAAATTCGAAATTTAAAATTTTTCATTCCTAGTTTAGATGCTGGGCTGAGGGCATACCTTTTAGTCGAATTATTAAAAATGGGTAAATTTGTTTAAAGAACTTTAATCATAAATTTGCAGATAAGAACTGTTAACATTTTCCTTTAATTTAATACTGTTGATTTTATTTTTTGTCATCAAGGGAATACTTACAACAGATGAAGAGATCTATAGACAGATGAGATGTAAGAAGCTGAATGTGATACTGATCCCGAGTTCATCTATTTCTCGGAGTCTCTAAAGCTTTTCATTGATTATTAGAATCATGAATTATGAACAGAATACTTGTTCCTTAAACTTTTTATTGTAATTGTAAAGGAAATATTCCAAAATTTATGGTTTCATTAAAATGAAATTACTTTTTAAAACGACTTAATAATTTTCATTTTTGAGGTAGTAAGTACAAAATAGTTATACGCATTTTATTATCTATGTCAACATATCCCCGAGGAGATAATGGCAAACAACTAACCAAGCCACGTTACATATAACGGTAATAAGAAAGCATGTCAAAATAATATTATGAAAATGCATAAATGAGGAGAAAATTATTTTATTATTATTATTATTATTATTATTATTTTTATTATAATGAAAAAAAAAATAACAATAAAAAGCTTTACAAAAGCTTTGTTGTTTAAAAACTATTTAAGATGATAAAATGAGTTATAAAAATAATAATAATAAAAGGAGAATTTTTAAATTGGCCCACACATGCCATTTATTTATTTTACGCTTAAACATTTTCACCATAAAAATTATGTGTAATAAAATGTAGAAAATCAAATCAGTGTAAATTTTTAATTTTGTTTTTTTCTGTTTTTTTTTTAGTAAATTTATTACACCAATAATTTATTAGTCAACATTTACATTTTTAGTTTGTAATTTGTTGCTTTTTATTTAAATTAACGAGTTAAAGTGCTTTTTTTTTCAAAAAAGGACAAAGGGAATGTTTTTTTTTGTGGCAGGATATTTTTGATTTGTCTTAAATTTTCCATGTATAAAGCATCTCAATAAATGCGTTCTGAAATTTATTAGCTTTTCAAAAATATTGTTAAATAAATTTGCCTTGAATAAATAGTCAGAATTGTATCCGAATATCTCGGAAAGATTAAAAAAAAATAAAAATCTAATTTAATAATTTCTGTTACTTTACAGTTCCAGTGTTGTAATGAAAAAATATTTCAAGCGATTCTACCCGATTCGACATTCTCAGTTGCTATCTGAGAAAATTGTGTAGCATATTTCTAGCTCCAATAACTTCTAAACTGTATTTATTCTATAAAAGAGAATTTTTGGTATAAGATTTTCGATCAACTAAATTATGGAACCATACAAGCTTGTCACCTTAATCATTATGGCTTTAGAAAAATTTATGCCATGTTGAGACTATTTTGTGGCTTCTACGTTGTAGCCCATTCAATAATATCTAGTTTCTAGATTAAATTCTTAAACATCTTTGTTGAATTAAGATTTTGTGAAATATTTAAAACTTTCAATCCCTCAAAATATTTAATATGAAAATTCTTGTGATTATCACAAAGGAGAAATATTTTCCTTAATTTATTTTCAAACATTTTTGGTAACTTAATTGATCCTGCTCGCTTTCATTTCACCAGCTCTCTTATTATTATTATTATTATTATTATTATTAGGTTTGCTCATGTTCTTCTTATTATTAGAAATGCACAAGTCTCATCTAGTGCCCTAGATTTTTGTTTCCTGCCTTTATTTTTTTTTCTTTTCCCCACATTTTGGTTTTTCATTTTTTTTTTTTGTTTGTTCTTGTTCTGTTGCTTCATTTTAAATCGACTTTGTTTAATTTTAAAACCGACTGCTCACTTGATTTACACTTGAGTGCTTTATATCATTGCAAATAACAAAAAAAAAAAAAAAACAAGAAACAGAAAAGAAAAAAACCAAAAAACCAGCAGAAAAAACTGTGAAAAATTTAAGAATGAAATGAAAAAAGAACACACACATACAACAAAAGCACCATGATTTTTGTTTGTGTGCATTAGTGTGATGTAAATCAGCCTTACGATTTAGATTTTTTCGTTTTGACCTCTAGAACACTACGTATTTATTGTTGGTTTTGTCGTCTCTTTTTTAGCAACACTTTATTCTTCTTCTTGTTTCGTTTCTCTATTTTCTTTTCTTCCTCATTTAAGCTACTTTGTAGAATCATTTGTTTTTTTAACTTTTCATTTCCAATTCTTTTTCTTTCCTTTTCCTGTTCTTTTTTTTGGGATCCAAGTTTTAATGTTTTTTATGAGGAAAGTAATTCTAATGCTAGAAAAATATTTTTCTTATTCGCTTAAATGTATGTTATGAAAATTCTCAAGTGCCAAATGAATGAATGCATAAGAGATGCATACAAGAAAGTCTTAGAATACGATTATCCAACTTCAGATAACCAAACGTAAAAGAAGATCTAGTCGAAAAAGCCTAAAGCTAAAAATAAGTATCGCCTTCAAACATTTTAATGGTAAAACAGAAAATTTAGATAAAGGATCATAAAATGATTAAAATTTTTCTTCCAATTCCCATAAATCGTTGGGCATTCATATCGGTCCACGTACTCTACAGTTCCTCTATAAATTTTGCAAATTGTATCAGAGTTTCTAACAGAGAATAGTTCAGAGCTTGCTAGAGCTTAACAAAGGCTTGATAAGAATTCAGCTTTTGCTAAGCCTTTTGAAATAACCTATTTCCTTTTTTCCTGGTTTAAATAGCATCTACATTTCAGGATGTCTTTGCTTTTTGTTCTGTTTACCATGAAACTCTTTAAAATTTTCATTTGTTTCTCTTTCATGAATAACAATTTCGTTTCTCTTTTTTTTTTGTTGATTCTGTAATTCCTTTGTATTCTTCATATTAGACTAGACTTTTTTCTACCTTTAATTTTTGGGAAAAATGTAAACTAAATGAGGAAAAAAAGAGAAGACAGTAGAAGAATAAGAACCTAATCTAACATTGTGGTTTAAAATATAAACAAAGCAAAATAGAATAAAAAATAGCCGAATAAAATATGGATGCTGCTTTATTTACACATAAAAATTGCAGGAAAAAATAAGAAAAAAATTTAATAAAACTAACAAAACTACAAAAAATTCTTTCATGGTTTTTCATAATTTTGTTAAGGGGAATAACGAAGAACGGGTGTCTTTTTCTTGTACTCCATTTCGATTTTTTCTCAAAAAAAAAAAAAAAAAAATTTGGAAAAAGAAAATTCACTTACATTCTTTACATTCATGTTTACATACTTTTTAATGTGTAATGTAAAAAATGTGTAACAAGCATAAAAGAAGCATGAAAATTATGAAAATTATTTTCCTTCTTTGTGTACATTATATCAAACATTCAAAATATTGCCATAAGGGGAATTGGAGAAAGAAAACAATTGCAACAGAGACAGAGACAGAGACAGAGGCAGAGACAGAGAGAGAGAGAGAGAGAGAGAGAGCAGAAGAGCAAAAGAAATATTTAAAAAAAAAACAGAAAATATTTTAAAAAAGAAAGAATAAATATTTTTATATTTTTTAAAGGTTACTCTATCAGTTTCTCTTTTGCCTGACTCTGTGCCTTATACTCTGCTTTAAATCACCTAACTAGATCTGCTTTTTTTCTGCTTTTTTATCATATTTACTGTGCTACTGTAACAAGTTTACATGCAAAACACAAAAAAATGTGTATACAGTTTGTTGATCTGATTTTCCTTCCGCTTCAATATAACATTTCAGATATTTACAAATCATAGTTTCTACCAGCATTGTCGATTGTTATTATCAAGAATGTCTGGAGTTATTATTATGGCATGGAATGATAAAATTTTGTTATAACAAGAGCATTACTTTCTCGTAGCAAATTTGGCTTAATATAATTCACAATTCATTACGTACACAATTTCTGAAGCATACTTTCCAGGTTAATTTAAATGACATATGTTTTTGGCGAATACTTCTAGGCACTTTAATGGAAGTTTTAGTTATGGAGGGAATTTCTTAAAAATTTCACGAATTTTTTGCATCACTACAAGTGAAAAATTTTGTATGAAATTTTCATTTTAAAAATCTTAATTTTGATTAGTAAATTAAGTCGGGAGATTACTAAAGATTATATTCCAAGAAATTTATATTACCATTTGAAATGCGAAACAACCTAAAATCCCATTTTTGACGGAACATTTTTAAGAAAACAATCTTCACTATTGGTATCACTCTCAAGCGTTTGAAATAATTCGTAATTGAAATAATATTCGTAAGTTACTCTTAAATTTCGTTTCCATAAAATTGAATTTAGAAATGTGCCCTTTAAAAAATGTACAAAATTCGGAAATACTGCATAAATTTCCTTTTCGTTTGAATGTATTCTCTATATGGATATATTTTTTATAATATTTTAGATCAAGATGATGATTGAATCGATTCAATTTTTAAAATCCTCTTCATAATTCATTTCTTTCATAAATTTATATATTTTTGACTCTCCTAAATATATTTTTATTATTTTATTTTTTGACTTTTTAATTATGTGATGTGAAACGATGTAGAGTGTTCTAAAGTATCCCTTTATCAACTTAAATTGTTTCATTTATTAATTTATTTTGTTTACACTTTGTGTGAGTTATGCTATGCATTTCGTATTAGAATTCAATTTTATTATTGAATCCCATTAAAGACTCACGTGTGTAGGATAAGTGACATTGTTTGTTCTTTCACCATTATTAACTCACACATATACAATTATACATATATACATACATACATATATATATAACGTATATAAATTAGTTAAAACTTCTTAGAAATCTAAGGTAAAAGAATTGAAGTGAAATGGAAACACCCACTGGCCAAATTGCCTTATTTTATTTGCCCTTTACATTTCAAAGCTCATTGTTATTAGGTTTCGTTTGTTTTTTTATTAAGCTACAAGAAACACGAAACGATTTTTGAAGATAATTACATTTAACTTTGATACGAAACGTTCGAACGCTCTCAAACAACAACAAGGTAAAAGTCATATACAGAAGAAACATAAACAAACAAACAAAAAATTGAAAAAATTTAATAACTTCCTGCACTACAAATTAAATGGGCTCAGCTAATCAAGAGAACAGACATTTTTTTTTGGGAATTTCTTTTTTGTTTTTCAAATTTTTTCATTTTTATTGAAGCTTGTGTTCTTTTGTGACAAAACTTTGTTATAATAAGAAACAGTTTCTCTTTCAATCAAAAAATTTTCTAATTTCAAAACTCAGCGTGAAACGAAGAATAACAAATATATAGAAGAGTTTGAATAAATAACAAAATTAGGTTAAAGGTAAATGGCAAAGTTGAAGTTGAAATAGAAGGAAAAAATGAAAATAGTAAAACTTCCCTTAATTTTTCTCTATTCGATTCTTTAAAACTTTCAAGGTGGATGATTTTTCCTTTTATTTTTCTAATGATTTTTTATATGTTTTAAATATTTGGCCAAAAATAGAATACAAAACAAATGTTCAAGTTAAGAATTTGAAATTTTAAATATTTATTCATCGTCATTCCCAATTCACAGAGACTTTAATTCAGAGGCACAATGTCCAAAGAATTGAACTCTAAGAGAGAATGATAACCCAACTCTTTTAAACTACTCCACAATTTATCCATTTATTTAATCCATCTGTCTTGTCCATAGTTTTAGTCTTGAAGCGAAAACCCGAATATATTTCTGTCAAATTATACGCAGAAAGTACATTTTTGAGACACGTTTTTCGTTCTTATTTAAAATTCGCTGTTAAAATTTGCGTTCTACAGTATAAAAATTTTTAATTTAATTTTATGTAAATATAACCTACATAAATATGTTATATATATGAAAAATATATTGATGCCAAAAACTATGCTACAAAATGTAATCAACAAAAAAGTAAGAACCAGGAAATAATGCAACTCTTGTCTTACCCCAGTCAATAATAAATAATATTTTATTGAGGGCGTAATTTATTTTCTCATAAATAAACATCACTAAGTAAAAAATTATTAAATTTTTTATTATTATTAATTTTTTTATTATAATGTTAAAGTAACACTTTAGAAATGCATAACATAACTTTTCATTTTAAAATTATGTGAATTGGTCATTTATATGCCGTCAAATGAAGTGGAAAATTTAAATGAAAAAATTAAAAATAGGTAGTAAAAGTGCAAGATGTAAAAGTAGCTGAAAGGAAGACGCCAACAGTCCAAATTTATTTTATAACTGTTTATTTTTTAATAGTTGCTTTAATAACGACTTGTTTTGGCGTAGTATCAACCATTGACTTTTGGACATTACCAAATGTAATTTGTTTTATATTATTACCAAAATAAGTAGTATCCAGATGAGTTTTAATTTCTCCAATAGTTTCCTCATTTAACACTAATTCATTCAATGCGTCCTCTTTAAACATCAAACATGTTTGATTATTAACATCATCTTCTGATTGTTTTAATTTGCATTGTTCTCTCTCCATAGAATTCATTTTATCAAGCGTTTCCGGCAGGATATCTAATTTATTAACCTTTTCCGAAAATAATTGATTACATTGATTTGTCAAAAGTGTATTCAAATTACATAATCTCTCATAATGAATGCCTTGAAGTCTTTCAATTGGTATATGCTCCTCCAATGTACTTAAAGTTGTTTGTAATTTTACATACAAACGTTCATTTAAAAGCTTCTGCAAATCTAAGTCAAGATAAGTCTTAATGTATAATGAGTATAATTCGTTCAAAGTTATGCTTTTATGTATAACGCGTAATGATACATCAGCTGCTGTTGGTATTTGTACTTCCAATAGTGTCTTTTTCATCAATTGCTCATGAAATTTCTCAAATAAATCTCTGATAGATGCCAAATCAGTTTTCAATTCTCAATTATATGACATTCTAGTTCTAGGTCCACTTCCAGTTCTACTTCTTGTTCTTGTTTCTTTTGACGCTTACTTTCGTCTTCCAATTTTTTCTGTGGCCTTTGCTTAGACTTATTTTGACGTTCCATTCCTTGTTTTTCATCTTGCTTAGTTTTATTTGCCATTTCCGATTCTTGTTTCGGCTTAACTTCATTATCCACTTCGTATTCTTGAACTTTATTACGCTTCAGCTCTTTTTCCATCTCTTGTTCTAATTCATCGCAAATGTATGATCCGCGTGCTCGCATCTCTAGACGTGCTCTTTGCGAGTCAGCCAGAGCAGCAAGAATTTTTTTAGCCAATTTCTTCTTACTTTTAAATTTGCGCTTAATCAATTGGCGAAATTTACTGAGAACAGCTTTATCGCCCAAGACATAACGTTGAAAATCTTCAAATGCGCATTCGATTTCACTATTTTGCTTCTCAACTTTTGAGACAATAGAAATAACTTTTTTATTTTCAACTATTGCAATGGCATTAGCACCCTCCAATTGTTTTTCTTCAATTTTAGCATCATCATTTGCATCTTCCACATAGTTATTTTTCATTTTTAATTTCTTCAATAAATCGTCACGCTCTTTCGCAATGCAATCTCTTTCATTTCTTAATTCAAATACTTCCTTTTGTTTTAAATTTACGAATTCTTGTATTTTTAAAGCATCATGGATGGCAATATCCAAACGGGCACCAAAATCATCTAACGACATGCGAAAATTTTTTTGCACTACCTCGTACTTTTCGCTGCGCTCTTTTAAATCCTCAAATAATCCCTCATAGGTAAGCAATTGGACATGACCATGTTCAAGAATATCAAGAAGTTTCTCTTTAACGGCTTTGGGTACATGATTTAACTCTTTCGTTGTCAATATATTTCCCAATTGTCGTGCATTATAAACAGACATTTTTCTTCGCTTTTTTCTTTCCCTTTCCCTTTCTCTTGCTTTTTTGGTTTTTCCAAAAGTTTTCACAAAACTTTTAACATAAGTTATAGGTGAAATGAAAAAGTGTAATGATTCGTGATAAATATTAGTTATTATATTAATTTTTTATATAAATTAATTTTAAATTTATACTCTTATTTATACTCATATAAAAGTAAATAATTTTAATTAATTTTAATTAAATTTAATTTTCTTACTTATCTTTATTTTTACCACTTTAAAGGTTCCGAAAAAAAATTCTCACGCCACAACCAGAACAAGTACAAGTGAAAAGAAACTTATCTTTTAACTCGCTGTTTATATAGTGAAATCAAAAAAGGACATTCACGTGGTCGTGATAGCTTTAATTATATTATGGCACTTTTATTATATTGTGATAATATTTTTTTTTTAGTGCAAAATGAAATGCTGCGGAAAAAAGTATGATACTTTTTAGTTCATTATACTACAAAGAATTTCGAGAAATTTTATCAATAAATGGTCTTGATTTACATATTATTTTGCCAACACGTTCAAATAATCTAAATCGATTTAGTTTTCTAGGTCGTCTTTATTTGGCTCTATATTTATTTCAATTTTAAAATGAACGATACTTCATTTGAGAGAGGTGGTATCAAAATTATTTAGTCTTTATTGAAGAAACAGTATCAAAGTTTGTTTTATTTAAAATTTTTTAGAAAATGGCAGCGTCCATCAATTTGGAAGAGTTATTTTAAAATACTTTGACCATATTAAAAGGCTGAAAAAATTTCACAATTTATTTGAATGGTTAAAGATTAGAAAAGTTGAAAGAGATCCAATTCAAGGCTTTAATAGATTTTTTCGGTTTCAGCGTAATCTAACAAATTTCAAAAACTTTCAAAATTCTAAAAACTATGAAAATAGTACTAATATTTTTCATATAAAAACTTAAACATTTAGTTGCCCAACCAATATTATATTTATTTGTGTTTACAATAAAATTCTAAGAATCTGCTTTGTACTGAAAAGATTACTCATACTTTGCCTTTTACACAAGAATTTTAACATCACGGTCAATAAATCTTAGATTAAACTAAGAAAATTTAAACTAAATAAAATTAAAAAGCATATTTAAAAATATTTTTAAAGCAAGTTATTTTTCCATTGATTAATCTTCTCTCTGCTTTGACATTTTTCTATTCATTCTAAATCTTCTCTAACTTTTTAATAACTTCTCGATCGAATTAAGCTTTAATTTCATTTTGCTTTTAAAGTAAATCTCAATTTTGTTAATCACTTTTTTCGTTTTTCCCACAGTTTCTGCACTATTTTGTGGCTTCAAACGAACTTATTCCCAATTTGAAAATTTCAACTTTAAAGTTCACTACAAATTTCGGCCAATCTAAATTTTGACACACACACACTTCTTGTTATATCAGACCAGAGATTTGTTAACCTTTGGCTTGTTGTATTCATATTCACACAACTCGCATGTTTTGAGTCTTTTAAAAACGCTTCTTTTTTATTTTTCAATTTATATTTTTCAGTTTTCAGTTAATTAGTTACTTTATGCTAATTGCAATTTCATGCATAATTGAAATTACAAATATAAAAGTAATGATTGAATGAAAGAAAAGAGCAAGAACAATTAAAGATGTAAAGAATTCAAGAAATGACTCAACAAATCTTATGAAGAAATATAAATCTGAAATTTTTGCAATATTACATTTTAAGGGATAATTAATGAGCGAAAAGATAAAGATTATAAATAAATAAATATTAAAATTAAGCATTTGCCAATATCTACTTGATTTATTAATTTGGAATTTGAATCTCGAATCTCTGGGGCTGAGTGGAAGATCCATTAACTATAGTTTCGCTCATTGCCACAAAAAGACTGCCACCAAAAGGAGTGACCAGCATTTACTTTATCAGCCGCTCATCTTGTACCTCTAACTGCCACTAGGGGTTTTTGTTTGTCTGACTTAAATTCCGCTTATAAATTATTGGTGATCTAATGCGATCAAAAAAACTTCAGCGGCAGACCAAAACAAAGGAAGAGACGTCATTTATTTCAACAGAAAATTTTAATGAATGTGTCATGTTTAAAAAATATTCATCTTATTATTGTTGTTGTTTTTGTATTTTTTTTTTTGCAGTAATTTTTATTCTAGCTATTACTGATGCTTTGTCATCTCGAATGAATTAAAAGTGTTGAGTTATCGCTTTTATCCCCAATTTTTGCTTTTTTCAGTTTTCTTGCCCTCTTTTTTTTGTTTATTTTATTTTTCATTATTCTTTATTGTTTTTGTTTTGTTTGTTTATGCATATCTTTGCCTTATTTTGTTTTTCTTGTTGGGCAATAAAAATATCTTATGAAAATTTAATACCTCATTATATCACTTTGAAAGATAGAAATTTATTGGTTCGTTACATTTTCAGAGTCAGCTTTTTCAGTTTCAATTTTACTTTGAGCTTACTTTCAACTTAATTCTTTTTTTCTAGTTTTCTCTTTTAAAATCACTAACCAAAACTTAGGCATATACTAATCTAATGTAAACATTTGTAACAACCAACAAAAGGCTTTAGCAATAAAATCTTATTCAAACTCATTACATTTTGTCCGTACGTCTGTCCCATTATCTATTTGTCCTAAACATTCTCGAAGTCGCCAAAAATTGTGTTATGAACTTTAAATTTAAAATGAGGTATAGCCATTCTTCCATAAAGCTTGGTATCAAAAATAGATTAAATGGGTAAAAGAGCGCCCACAATGTTAATTTAAAGTGCAAACATTTCAAAGTTTTATTTCAAGCAAAGATTTGAAAAACTCATTACTTGTAAATTATAAATGACAGAGAGAATGAAAACTTCGTCTGGTTAATATCGCACCATGTACAATCAAAATTTATTGGTAAAAATTAGACACGCCTACCAGGCATTATAATAATAATCATAATGCTTGCATGGTTGATTTAAGCAAAATTTGGCCAAAAATTCAGCCAAAAAGTAATTTTTTCATTAAGTCTTTTCTGCTTTTCGACTTTCTCTATTTCTCTTCGCTTTCTTCTCTTTCTTTCTCTTTCATACTTTGCTTTCCTTTTTTATGTTGTATTTTTTCATGTTATTTGTTGTTTTTTTGATTGATTTTGGGAGGAAAATCATCATCAAATTTCATCAGTTTAATTTTATTACAATAAGCTTATTCATATAAATGCCTTCAAAATAATATTAAAAAGAAATGTAGAGAATTATGAAAGGTAGAAGAAAAAGAAAGAAAGAAAGAAAGAGAGAGAGAGAGAGAGAGAGAGAGAGGAAGATGAAAGTAGAAATAGAGATGAATGATTGAGTGTCTGAAATGTAAATTCCAATGAAATACATTTAAATCATTCACAGATTTGCACACATTTTAGATTCATCATCATTCTTATCATCATCCTCATTATCATCATCATAATAATTATCATTAGCATTATTATTTTCTTCATGTTTTTAAGCGTCATCGTCATCGCCTTATTCTTCATTTACTTTCAATAAATTCTCTTACTCCTTTTTTCTTATGAGGCAATAAATTACAACAACAACAGCAAACAATAATTACAACAACAACAATACAAAAGTAACAGCAACATTAACAAAAGTAAGAAAAGGAAGAAGGAAAAGTAGCGGCAGTTTATTGAATGGAATTTTCAGTTTTAAATTGGTTGTAAGCCATTAACACAAAAAGCAATCACAGCAACAACAATAACAAACAACAATAACCAAAAATGTTTTTTTTCATTTGCTTTCTCTCATTTACCTTTATCAATGTTTAAGCACTTTATTTAACCATGAATGAATGAATGAATGAATGAACACACACACACATACACACACACACACACACACACACACACACACACACACACACACACACACCTATCCACGTATTTAAACACAATTATTGAAAAGGAAAATGAAATAAAAGTGAAACATTGAAAATTGCTGCAGCGATTGTAACATGAATACATGAAATAATGCTTAACAGTAGAAGAAGAAGAAGAAATAGAAGAAGAAGAATTAAAAAGTGAAAGAAGATGATAAAGATAAAGATGAAGGCAGAGATTTTTTATCGCTAATAGTGATCTGTTTTTTTTTGTATCTTTCTGGCAATTTTTTTCTTTGTTGACTCATTTTTGCAAACTGCGAAAAAAAGCAAAAAAAACAAAGGCAACAAAAACCATAAATATTGCTAATTTGATTGTTGCTACTGTTGCTATGATTGTTGTTGCTGCTATTTTTCGTTACTTTATTATTATTATTAAGATTTTCACCAACGGACGATACAAAAAGAATTTCTTTCATTTTATAATTTTACAATCACACACACACACACACACACAACCACACATACCCTTTTTACTTATAAGTGCGTGTGTGTGTGCGTGTGTGTGTGTGTGTGTGTGTGCATGCATGGAAAATTTATAAGCGTTTTAATATTTCAATGAAGGCCTAAGATTTCAAAGTGTGAGAAGGAAGTTACCAAAAAGCTTTGGGGGCCGGGGAAGGACGTGATAGCGTAATCTGTTGGTGGTAATGACTGTTATGTTATAGGCTTCAATTTTTAATCATTTAATAACTATAACATTTGGTTCATCTTAGTAAAGACTTTTTAACTAAACGGACAGACAGACAGAAATGGGAGAACGTTAAAGTAAAAGTGTGTGGGAATCAAGTGGAAGAAAAAAAATTCATCATCGCCATCATCATCATTTCTCTTATGCTATAATCATTATTGTACATATTGTTGTTGTTGTTGTTATATGTAATTGTTGGTCGATGTTTCTACTGCCCTGACATTGGCATTCTTATAGGTGTTGTTGTTTACATGTTCATATTAAAGATTAATGATTGCACTCTCATTCATTTATTGAAATTTTTATTTAGCTTCTTTTATTTCGTTTATTTTGTTTCATCATTTTTTTCACGTTTTTTTTGTTTCTTCGTTTTCTTGCATTTTCTCTCTGTTTAATTACTTTTATTTTACATTACAACATTACTCCACGCATTCTGTAACATTTACATTCATTATCTGGATTTAATCGACATTGCTACACAACTTAGTGCAATTATTTACATTTAAATTTCTATCTCTTTCCAACTTAATGCCAATTTATCGTCCCTAAATCTAGCTCTCTTTATTACTAAGTTTACTTAACGGTATATCTATTTCTTTCTATCTCCCTTTCTTCTATATCTATTTCGTTCTCGCTTTCATCTTTTTTGCATATTTTATTTTAACTGTCATCATCACTATCTCCCTCTCTCTCTCTTTCTCTCTATCTCTGTTCAATTTTCCTTTCAAATTTTATAATATTTCTTTTTTGTTTTTCCCACTCTCTCTTTCTTAATAACCATTTTACCTCTATCTTTCCCTTAATACTACAATTTACTGTAGCTCTATCTCTTTCACTCTGTCTCTCTCTTCATATAACTTTTTCAATCTCTTTCTCTCATCTTTATTCAATCAAGTTCAATAAACGTTATTTAATTTATTGTTGTTATGGTTGTTGTTATTATTGTTGTTGTTATTGTTATTGTTTTTGTTTGCCAATCATTTTATTTATTTTATATTTTTTTTCCATTTGTTTTATTTTAATTTTTTGCTTCAATTTTTCTTCTCTTGTTTTTTATTGTTGTCATTTCTTTTATCTAAATTCTTCTTCTTCTTGCTATTGTTGTTGTTTTTGTTATAGAGCACTTTTTTTTGTTTGCCTGTTTATTTTGTATATTTCTTCTAAGTGTCTATGCCAAATTGTACGACATTAATCACACTTTAAAATATAAACTAACGTGATCATTTGGTGGAACAGCAATAAAGGCGCTTCACCTGACTTCCCAACCTAACTTACTTACATATTACATATCTTTACATATTTATGTATGTATATGTATGTGTATGTGTGTTGTTGTTGTTGAATGTTTATATAACCATTTCCACTTTAAAATCATGTTGATATTGTGTTTTTCAACATTTTATCATGATTGTCTGTATGTCTGTCTTCGTTTCCATTACTTGTTCCATTTGCTTTTATTTCTCTGCTATTTACATTTTATCTTTATTTTCTCATTTATTACAAATCCTTTCACGTTTTATGTTAAATTTGTTTTTTTTTTGTTTTTTGATTATTCTTTCCTTTTTTTTGTGATTGTTGTTGCTGCTGTACAATTTCCAATTGTTATTTTGTATTCTGTATTTAGAGTTGACTAATCCTTTGGGGTCCTTGTCTTTGTCTTTGAATTTTATATATTTGTCTCTCCACTACGTTATGTAAATAAAAATGTCATCTCGTTTTTTGTCTTTTTTCCTTTAATTTCTTTCCATTTCTTCATTTTTGAAAATTTTCATAGAAAATATCCTTTTTTGCATTGCTTGTTGTTGTTGTTGTTGTTGTTGTTGTTTATGTTTGTGTTTGTTTGTCTCTGTTGTTAAAAAATAATTAAGTTTTATTAATGATTTCAATGGTCAAATACTTCTTAAAACAATCAGCAATTTCGAATGTCAGGCCACATAGAGACTTCTAACATTCCGAGAAGCCTGAAATGAATGAAATGCACTATAAAATTTAGCTTCTTGCTTTAATTTAAAATAATTTTCTGTCTAATCAAGAAATCACTTTTCATGTGTTTTGTCGATTAACATGGACATTTGAAATAAAGTTTCTAATGTTTAAAAGGGAGTCAACAATGTGAAGGTAAATCACTTTGCTTTAGTCATTCATTCTGTTGAAAATCATTATACTCGAAATTTGTATTGTGCAAATTTAAAGTGATGACCTTTTTATGAATACCATAAATGTAATGGAATGTTAAGACATGCATCTAAAACTTAGGAGATTCTTAGATAATGGTTTTTATGGAAAAGTGCTTTTTGATTAAATTATAAACTCAAATTGATGAGATTCTTTGATAAAATTTTATATAACATTTGTATTTTTAACTAGAAAGTTGATGCCCTCTAGTTCCTGGGCATTCAGAAATCAATTTTATAATGCTTCTTCTAAAAAGAAGTCTCTATATGATAAAAAATTTTTAATTTTGTATAGTTTAAAGAAAATCAGCCAAGGCGGCATGTTAAATATCTAACTAAGTCCATTAACTAAGTCCATTGATTTTAATTTACTTTACCAAACTTTTTAATTATTTGTGACGATCTGATGCTAAAACAGATTGTAAATTTTCAACGCCTACCTATTACAATATTTCTATAAGTTGTCCAAAACAACAAGCAAAACAAAAAAGACGATAACTAAACTCCTTTATTTTTTTTTTATTTATCTTTCATTTAAGATCGATTTAAAGAACATGAATTTGTATGTTTATACGTACATCGAATAATTTATTACATCTTAAATATAAACATAAGGTTTATGCCCGAATCGTGTTTGTTAAGAAAAAGCAACTCATAATAATTGAACTTGTAACCTTTTTGTTATGAAGAACACAAGAAAAAAATAACAATAAATTGGAATAAAATTCTTTTCTTGGTTGATTTTTTTTTTTTTTTGGACTTTATTTAACATTTCAACAAACGTTTACAAAGTTATGCTTTAGAGATGAAGAGGAGGAAGTTTAGCCTCTTCTACTTCTTCTTTGTCTTCCTTTACTTTTACTTTCGTCATTATCATTCTCTATTTTCGGTTTATTATTGTTCAACTTCAATGCAAAATGCAGAGCAAAAATCTAGCAAAATTTCTCAGCTTTGTGTGCAGTTCTCCTTCAAGTTAATTCCGATTTATGTACATAAATAACCTTTTGCACTGTACTACATAAATTATCACTAATATCTGTATTGTTGTATGATAAGATTTTTATATGATTATATAACATTAAGAATCCTTACTAGCACTCATACAAATTGCATTTATTTGGAAATAAAATCTCATCACATTTCAAATAAACCAACAATAATCAGAACAAAATGAGAAAGAAGAAAAAAACGCAATCATTTTAATGGCAAACTTGAAATTATCGCATAAAAGGGGAGGTAAAAAAAAAAACCAAATATATAAATTACATTTGGCTGGCGTTAAATTTTCAGTATCCACCAACCAGACATTATGAGATTATGATTCAGAGGGTATTTCAGTTTTTTGAGTAATCGACAGAAAATGTTGACATAAAAAAGTGAATAATGCAAATCGCGAACACAAGTTCGCGATTTGCATTATTTTGAACAGACATTGTACATTGAATGCCTTTGCTTTCTTGTATAACATTTCTTTCTAGCTTTCTATATTTTGCAGTTTCCCGATAATGACCAGAAAATAACCAAATTTTACTTTAAAAAGCTGAAGTATTCTCAGTTTATATTATACTGTGGGCGTGCCCTCTGAACGATTTTGCCCATTTTCAATGCCAATCTGCCTACAAATTTGATTTTGATATCTCTTTTTGTGTGACCGAGAAAATGTTAGCAAAACATGGGCAAACAGATAGACAGGCAGCCAAACAGGCAGGCAGGCAGACAGACAGACAGACAGACAGACAGACATATTTAAATCAATTCAGAATTTAATGCTAATCAAAAAGAAAATATCTTGTATGGTCTCTGACACTTCTTTTGGATGCTACAAACATAATGACAAAATGAAAATACCTTCAGTCTCTGAATGGTGAGTATAGTAAGAAGGGGAATGATATGAAAACTGAAGGAGAGTCATTAAATGATTACATAAAAAAAACGATACAAAAGCTGGTTGTTAATGAATGCAGTCAGGTCAAAGGGGCGTACTAATATACGACAAAGCAGGAACGAGTTGAACGAGCTGAAAAAAGTGTATTGTCTATTTGGCGCTGCTGTCATTAACAAAAAATAAAACTGAAGTTGAAGAGTTACTAAAATAGATGTCAGAAAAGAATTTTATACTACGGAAGTCCTTCTTTAAGACTTGATTAAATGGATAAAAGGCACTGGCATTACACAAGATTATGGATCCTACTAAGCAACAATCAAAATCAATTCTGATGGATTGAAATAAAATAATGGTATAAATATAGAATTTTTCAATTTAGTTTTTTTCTTTAAACTTCTTTTTAGGAAATATTTATCAGAATTAGTTGTTTATAATAGCAAACTAGATATTATGAATATTATGGCAAAGAAGTTTGTACAAATAATAATTGTTAACTAGAATAGAAAATAATGATTTCCGATTGTTGATAGATAAGCGATATATTGTTACAATATTTGAATTATGTTCATTATTGACAGACAAACACAAAAGACGATGTTTATTGGTCTCTTGATTTTACATTGTTATACTCTCTCTATTTATCGGTATATTCTTATTGGGCTTTGTACGTCATTATCGTTAACCGGTTCCAAGTGATATTTGTTAGTTATTTTAATGATTCGGTTCGGTTTAGTTTTGTTACATTTTTACTTAAGGGGCCACATATAACTTGATACATTAATTAGACTTATCTAATGAGCCAAAATGTAATAATATTATTGAAAATCATTTGCCATATTGTTATGTTTGTTATTGTGGCTGTTGCTATTGTTATTGTTATTGTTATTGTTATTGTTATATATGAATGTTACCTTTAATAAAATTGTGCAAATGTATACGCATCAAATTTTCTGATTAACATAATTCATATAGACCCCTTAAGCCTTAAGCCAAAGCCTTAAGTGCATTTGGATAAGACTTATGGCATGAACAAATGATTAAATGATTAAATGACTGAATGACTATTTTATTCACATTTTGCATAATACCTTTGTATTTATGTCTACTTATTCAGTTACGCAAACTGTAATTACATTTCTCATTTTACAAGAGATAAACGAGAGATAGAAATGACTTAATAGAACAAAAAAAAAATGTATCCAAATGTTATGGCTCCTTTTAAACATTTAGATAGTTAAATTGAATTGAATGAATGTTATGAATGATGATAAGTAAGTTAAGGCTATAATCTTAACAGCAAAATCATCGTTTCATGTCTTAAAATTGAAGTGCCCTTGCTGTGCTTGGTTTGGCATAATTAAAATGAATTTAATATGAATGGCTGCTTGAGATGATAGACAGATGAGAAATGATTTGACAAATCAAATTTACTTAATTAGTTACATGGCTTTTAGCATTGACTTTTGTCATACAATAAAATTGTATATAAAATTATTTGTTAGATATTTTGAAGTAGATTGAAAGCATATATAAAATTAAAAGCAAGGAAATTACGTAAATTGTAAGATATAATTTGTATAGATAATTTTTTTTTAAATTAATTTGAGACTTACAAGTTACAAAGAAAGTAAAATATTGGAGTAAACAATGCATTGCATAGATGATTTTCTCAAATTCTATGAATTTCTTGAATAGTTGTTAAATTGTTAAGACATTTTCTTTGTCTATCGGGTCCATTTTAAGGAGGCGCTGTTTTTATAAAAATTCATAAGAAAGGGGTATATTTTTTATTATAGAGATTCCATTTTAACATTTAGCTTATTCTAATGAGCTTAATTGAGCTTAATTGAAAAAGGAAAGGACCCCATTTCCTTTTGGGAAAAATAACTTTGTTAATCATTTTACAAAAGTCTTTTAGGATAGGAAAGAGCCGATTCCATTTGATTGCAACCTCATTTAGTTTTGGAAGGCTTTTTCTCATAAAAAAAATTTAAGAATAATTGATGTTTAACACTTGCTTGACTGTGAACTCATTTATCCTACTTATTAATCGTTTTATAGAAGTTTAATGAAGAGCCGGCTCCGAGTTATTATAGCATTACTTGCTCTTAGAACTCTTTTTTACACAATGAACTTTACAGATAATTGATATTACTAATTTTTTCTTGAATTTCTATGAAATTTCAAATGTTTTTTATTACATTGGGCGAAAAGTGTTAGATTTCCAGGAGTTTTTCTCCACTCATTCATTAGTAATTTCTTTTTATAAATTACAGATTATATTCTTAATTTAAAAACATGATATTTCTAGGTAATTATAAAATGTGCTATCAAATATCACCTTTACCGGTTATTGCCATATGGAAGATGCCAAACGAAAGCATTTAGAAATTCTATACGTTGTAGAAATATTTAAAAAAAGAAACTCCATAACGATAGCATGTCATGTAATTCAATATCATTTAATAGCACAACTTTATTAAATTGACATTGCAATACATCCATATTGAAATGTGGCAAAGAAAAATGTCGTTGTTGCATTTAACAATCAATTTTTAATCTTTCCAACTAGAATCAAGTCAACACTTTAACAAATGTGTGCTGATATTCTTGTTGTTTTCCTTGATGGTCAATTTGATAATTTTGTTGTTATTGTTGTATATGAGTACAAAAATTTCAAAAAAAATATATATATTTTTGAAATCCAAAATGATTTTATGTCTATAACTTTGTCTTTATACAATTTCTTTCATTTATTCATACATTCATTCATTCTGTGCAATTTAAATCCAAACTGTTCTGTTCTATTCCATTCGATTCCATTCTGTTTTGTTTTGTTGGATTTTATGTTCTTTAGTTATATGATATAGACAAACACATTTAGATCTAAAGCTTACACATGCATCTACGTTTGATTATAAACATTAAGTGCATTCAATGCACAATGGCATCAATGAAATGATTTTGATGACTGTACGTATTCAATGGGAGTTTGAGAGTGTATATGGTACATAAAATTATTGGAAATAGTTGTAGAAACCTGAACATGAATGACGCCAAATATCATTAGAAAATCTTCTTAACAGGAACAATAATACTTTAGAGAGAGAAACATTTCATAAAAATATTTTAACTTGTATGAATTCTTTTGCAAAGTTCTCCAATGGGATTGGTATTGCATTATTACCAAATTTGGGTATGTCATTGGCATAAAGTGATGCCAAGTAAAAAAAAAAAAAAGAAACTCATAAAAAGACACATATAAAAATAGAGAGACAACCCATCAAACCCATTTTAAATATATAAAAATATATTAAACATATGCAAACAAGTGAAATGGAATTCATGCAAGTAATAGCAACGATAAGTGAAATGTGTTAATATTCAGCATTGCATTTAAAATGCAAAATTAAAGAAATACCATTCTTGAATGCTTGGTCAAATTTATAGAGCAAAATATAAAAAGTCATATAATTAAATTAAATTAATTAATCTGGAATGTTTGAGATAAATCCCTTCAATGTCGGTTTCATATATTTACTCTTTAAGTTGTATCTTATTTTGGTAATGGAATTTCACCTAGGTATTTTGATTCGCTTTAAATAAATTACAAAAAAAATTGATGTTTAAACTTTCATGATTTTCTGAATTTTTTAAGTTATCTGAAATTTTTGATTTCATCTGAGAAATTTCAATGTTTAACTTTCAAAAACTCCTAAATAACAGAATTATCAGTCTTTTTGAAAACTTGCCAGTTTACTAGACTTTTTGAACTAATTTATATTACTTTGGACCAAGAAAAACCTTTTTCAGATGTTTAGGAATCTTCTTTTAGATTCTTTGTACTTTCAAACTTTTCAAAATGGACTTTCCTGACTTCTTGAACATATTAAGCGAAATGATATAGATTGACCAAAGATAAATATAACTAAAACTTTTTAAGACCTAAGAAGCTTTGTATTTTAATTTAGTTCAATTTACAACTCAGATTATTTCCACATAATGGACGAAGCAAACTTTACAAAAATCTGCCATTTTTCTTGACTTTCGAAAATTTTTAATCACATTGCTTAATATTTGGGCTTTGATAAACCTTAAGCCCCAAAGTACAAGTCACTTTCCAAATTTTCTGAGTTACAGATTAAAATTTTGAAAACTTTGCAAACGGCTGCAACTTTTTAATAGGCAAATTACATTAACTTTAAATTTTCCAAGAACATTTTTCCCCCAAATATTTAAAAATTTTTCCTAATTAAATAACCTATTAAATTCGGAGTGATTATGAAAAGTGCGTGATTTAAGGATGCTGTTCTTCTCAACCTTAACAAAATTTTATATTTTTTTATTTGGTTTATTTGAGAAAAATGTCTGAATAAAGTGAAATATGTAGAATATTCGAAGATAATACGAAATAATAATGACGTGAAAGATAAATTTTCATGTCTACATTGTTAAAATTTTATATAAAAGGCACATATAAATTGGTACGGATGATTTTTTGGAAAGCAACTTTGGCTTGATCTCTTCTTAAATAGCCCAAAAAAACAAAAAGACAAAAAAAAAAAACAAACAAAAGATAAAAGACCAAACAAAGAAAAAAAGAAAGGAATAAAAACTCAACCGAAAATCAATTTCTTATCATGTTTCTTTAGTTGCCTTCTTCTTTGTATACTTTTCATTTGGCCTTTTTATGTATTCGTTTATTTGTGTGAATGAAAATGTTAGAAAAGTCCATAAAAAAAAGCTAAAAATCTCATATTCTCAAAAGTCTTAATGGGAATGTGACGACGTCCAAAGCAATGACAAACTAAATGACGAAGAAACCGTTTCGAAAGGCCAGACAACCAAATGGTCGGCCAATTTAATGTCCTCTGTTTGTTAATAATGAGAAATAACGATGTTTGCTTTCTTTCTACGCATAACATAAAATACTACAATCATTATTGTGTTTCTGATATAGCAGAAAAATTTGAGCATAATCAAATATAGAAAAAAAAAGAAAACAAACAAGTGAAAAGTTAATAGACAATTGAAGTCGACTTTTAAGTACACACTGCTTTGCTTAATTTAAATTAAAAAGTTATGGGTATGTTTTACAAGGTAAAATGGTAAAAGCTTGTAATTTTCAAAAGGTTGAATCATTTCGTAATATGGAGAGGGGTTGAAAAAATGAATCGATTTAAGCTAAATTTAGTACAAATATGTAGTATATCTAAATATTTTCATATAGAGAATTTGGTTAAAAATTCTTTGAAATTGTAAACTTTTTCCATATAAAGACTTTCTTAAGAATGAAAAAAGCATCATATAAAAAGTGGTCGCAAAAGTGGTCCCATCTTAAACATTAGCGAGAAGTTGTGTCTTTAAACTGAAACATTGAGTAAAGTGAGTCAAAAATTCCGACATGCCATTTGGTAATAAACTTTCAAAAACGACAAACAAATGGAAGCGCAGTTGGATATACGAGAAGACGGATGTACGGATAGAGAGGCTTAAATCGATATAGAAAGCGATTTCTAGTTAATACGATCTATATGACATTCTTTTAAGTGTTACATCCATCTACACAAACTTATGCTACATAAATAATGCAGAATGTAAAACCCGAAAATGAAAAATCTCACAATAAAAAAAGATAAAATAATCCATACCAACAAAATATATAACGAATCAAACAGCATATATATTTATATATATATATAAGAAAACCAACGATGTAACATGAAACAAGAACATAAAACAATCAATGGAACTAACCAACCAAGCAAAAAACTAGCTAACTAACAGTCAAACAAGTGTTATTGCATAAGAAAAATGTAAAAAACAAGACGAAGAAGAAGAAAAGAGATAACGTAACATAACATAAAAATATATTTTAAAACATAAAAAATAAGACGATAAAGAAGTAGCAATAGAACAAGAATAGAAGAAAACAGGATGGGACCATAAAGACTGCCAGAAAAGTATAACAATTTAAAGGTAAAGCAGAACAAACCTAATAGAATGGTTAAAATTGATGTGTAGTGTAGTCAAGTAGTAGTCGAGTAGAGTAGAGATTGAATTGATGGTGAATAAGTAAGTGAGTATGAAAGAAGAAGATAAATATAAAATTGAAGATATGAAAACATTAGTTGGAAAGCACGTTCCCAGAACGTGTAGCATCCACACAACTAATGGCCTTTAAAAACTCATATAGGCATCAAACAAATAGCAATCGCTTATAGTGTTATAGTTGTAGTTGTAGTTATAGTTGTAGTTATAGTTTAGTTTATAACATACATAACTTGCCGTGGAATCTTTTGTTGTATACCATTTTTTATTGTATTTGTACAAATGTGTATTTTATGTGTTATGTGCTCATGTAGCCATCAACCAACCAGCCAAACAGCCAACCAGTCAACCATATAAGTATAACAGCATCTAATGACCATACAAAACAAATAAAAAAAAATTATACAAAAATAATAACTAAACAGAAAATCAATGGGTAAGTGGTAGGGGGTGGGGTGGGGGTGGGGGGGGGGGTTTAGAGTGAGTTGAAATTAAGAAAAACTAAAAATTTTTCAAACATAAAAAGAAGAGTATGAGTTTTCATAACCCCATATGGCCTCCATATGCTATAATGGTCAACAGAGTAATCAAAATGGTAATAGATGAAGCTAAAGGGCAAATTATAGTTACATTTGTCTAATTTCTACTTTTTTTCTTTCATCTTCAATTACACAACAAAATTTTGGGCATGAAAAGAGTAAACCAACAAAAGTAGAAATTTATATCGCGTATGAAATTAAAAAAGAGGCTAGGAAAAAGGGCAGCCAAAATATCGCAAAATTTATTTCATTTAATTTAATATGAAATTTAATGTAGAAATATTGATAATTTTTTAGATGTAGCTGCCTAAAATTAGGCTTCAATATAAATTTTACCAATTGTATGTTATAGAAATTTCATATATTTAATGCCTAATGGTATGCTCTCAAAAAAATTTTTAAGTGACTTTTAAACTGTTCATTGAATTTGACATCTCTTTCACACACACAAACTCTCTCTCTAACTCCTTCTCTCTGTGTTTTAAGAAACAATTTAATAAAACTAGACTTAATTTCACATACTTTTGCAAAAAAAAAAAAAAACAAAAGTATTTTGCTTCTTCTTCTTTCTTTTCTACCACACATTTTACCACACACAAATCTGTATAATGTCTGGCTTAAAGTTGCTTTTTTTTGTAATGTATTATTCTAAAAATTTTTGCTGTAAATTTCTACGAGACTTTTATTTCGTTTTTTGCGAAAAGCAAATAAATGCCGGCCAGAAATTACTAAAAACAAAGTTATAAGGTATATTGGGTTGTGTGGAAAATAATGCTACATATCTAATATTACTTTTTTAAGAAAATCACATTTTTTATTTATAGTTGAATTTTTATTCTAGTTGGATTCTCTATTCTAATTAGATAATAATTCAATAGTCACAAAGATATTAAAGTTTAAATTAGTTCTCCTTGAAATATAATTGTTCTAAAAAAAATTAAAAAAAAAAGCCTTTAAGGTGAAACAAATATATGTTTTTAGAGTAAATGAGTCTTTCGCTGTTTAATGCTAATAATTGACCATCTAATAGCAGAAGCTTAGATTTGAACAAATCGCTCAATATTACTCTTCAAGTACATTGTATTCATTACGCATAAATTCAATACATGCTAAGTAAAATGTAAAGTAAATTGTTCATTTTACATGAATATTAAAGTTATTGAAATGTTAGAAATGTTGAGCCCAAAAGAAAGCAAGAAAAAGACAGCAAGAAAGGAGGTAGGTGCATCGAAAGACTGAAAATGATTCATAAATAGTTTGTAATATATTTGAAGAAAATGGGAAGAATTGGTAGAAGCTGAAAGGAATTGAAGTAGGATGCTTAAGTTTATTAAAGATCTTTGTAAAAGATTCAAATGGCTTATACATACATATACATATATTTATTTATATATATGAAGATAGGTCAGCCAAAAACAAATTCTTTAACTAACCAAAGTAGTAACTAACTCTAACTAACACTAACAAAACAATGCCACAAAGACAATAAATAACTGTGAATACCAGCAGCTTAATTAAATAAGCTGGCAAAACAGATTTAAAGAGATTTCAATATAACAAAAAAAAAAACTCTCTCTATGAGTTTAGGAAGTTTTTCATGTAAATGTAAATATATTTATTTATTATCCATATTTCTAAGTTGTCTACAACAAACACTAGATATGAGGATGTACCATAACAAATAACAATAACAATAACAATAATATATAACAACAATTATAAATAAATAAAACAATAAAAGAGTAAAATTATTAAATATTCAGATTAGAGATGAATTTGTAAAGTCAACCAAGTAAATGAGCAACCAACCAACCAACCAACTAACCAACTACTTTATCAAAGGACAATTTTACCCACATACACAAACACACACACACAATTCAAAAGCCAAAAAGAAAAAAAGAAACAACCTGGAAAATAATAAAAAGTAAAATATTTTTGGTTTTGAAGACGCTTGAGAGTCAAACAAAAAAACTGTTTGAAGGGAAAGACAACGGAGCACGAAACAAAAGTTTTTAGACTACAAATTCATTTATATCGTTCAACTAAAATATAGAAAAAATAAAAATTATGAAAACTTTTCAATATTTATTTGATAATACATACATAAACACACACATACACTCAGCCACATATATACCAACATATATTTTGTCTAACTTGTGGTTAGATGAAGTAATTGTCATCATTTATAACATTTTTCTAAATCTTTCACTTCATTATTATCGTTGTTATTATTCCTGTTGTTTCAAGTATTTTAAACATATAAAAGAAAATTATACGATTTCCATGATGATCTTCGTCATAGTTTCAATTTGATTACGATTTGAAAAAATTCTACAAAATAAATTAGAAAAACTTTCAATTGACTTTGAATGGAAATTACACTTTTTATAAGAAAAAAAGGGGGTGTAGCTATGTCTATTTTTTGAAAATGCAAATAGTTTTCTTTAGTTTAGTTATTTAGTTATCTAAGAAGTAAAAACTTTTGACAAATTTTATATCGATACCTTAATATTTGTCATCAAAAGAGTATCAATAACAAATGAATAAACGAGCAGACTTGTTTAGATTGATCTTGATCTAGAATTTATACACATGATGGTATCTTGAAGTCTCTTCTTGGTTGTTGACAAAATTAGTATGAAAAGTGATTTTTTCTTTCATAAAAATAGCAAAAAAAAAAGTGCTTCCAGGACAAGTCCTTGTCCATATTTCCGTTTTGTTTATGGAATTGTTATCCGAAAGTATGGAGAATCGGCTTAAGTGTATAGACAATCAGCAAAATTTTCTAAAAGTTTTAGTATAACTTATTTTTTTTGTGTTATCATGTAAATTAAAAAAATGTAAAAATTTGAGAAAAATGTAAAAAATGTGAAAAATGTAAAAAATTGAACAAAGTAACTAAGATTTAGTTTTAGATTATTATATGAATTAGATAACTAAATATATATATATATATATATATATATATATATATATATATGTAACACACAAACTGACACATTTACTCTACTGCATTGTAAATCCTTTTAAAATAAATTGTTACTCAGTTTTCAGTTTTTGAGTGATTTTTCGCAACAAAGAAAAAAAAAATAAGAGCGCAAAAAATGCAACTAAAATGAAAATAACAGCTAATGCGTGTGTGTATGTGTGTGTATGTAGAAGCATTATTCAAACTCAAATTATTACAAAGTAAGTTATTTAAAGTTACAGTTTCCACATACTTTATCATTCATTATCCATACATTTACATCATACATTTGTACTTAGGGATTTTCTACATTCAGAGTATGGCTGGGCGTGTAAAGTGTAAAGTATAAAGTGTGCGAGGTAAAGTGTGCTGCGAGAGTAGATTAATGTTGTAACTGGTGAAGCATTGTTTAATAGGTTTAAAATTGATAGAAATTAAGTATAATGGACGTATAATGAAAGTACCACAAACATACATACATTAAACCAAAATATGCTAATGTAAATATTAAGTGGACACATCTTGTTGCCATCGTTAGTGAAATAAAGCCATGAGGTAGACTATGAAAGAAATTTTCAATATTGTTACGATTCTAAGATTTGTTTATTCAAAATTAATTGTTTCAACAGGAATCGCGAACCATTAAGAATCGAAGTTTTCAATTTTTATTAAAGGAACTGAGGCACATTCATATTTGTTCAGTTGCCCTATCATTTTCCATGAAACTATCTTTCATTTTACTTTCCAATTTCAATAATGCTTTAGCAGGTCCATAAAAGAGTTATGTTCAAAATCCCAATAGATAGAGAAGCATAACAAATTGAGCTAACAGATTCAAAGTTGCTAATCGTAAATGGTTTTTTAAACACGGCGTTTGTTTTGGTCTTCTCGGCAAATTTAACTAAAGAAATTACTAAATTTAAATATGACATGAAAATATCTCAAAGCCCTAGATCATGCTTAACCTATATAATGTAAAATATTTTCAACTTTTCAACTATTTTTTAAGTCTTTTATCATATTTTGTAATTTTGCTTTTTATCTTTTCTCCCTTTTGCCTTGCTTTCTCTCCTTTCACTATTTCCTTCCATTATCTCATTTTACTTTTTACATTTTCTTTTACATTTTTCTCTTTTTAGCAGATGAAATATCAAACTTACAAATATGTTTGCAAAAGACGAGAACATGGCTTTTACCATGAAACATCATAATATTTGTTTTTGCATTTCTCTCTGCTTTTTTCACTTCCTCTTTTCGCCTTTACGTTTTCTTGTTCTTCCTTTTCGTGCGTGTTTTCTTTTTTTGTTTTGTTTTTCTTTTGGCTGTTTTCCAAAAATACTTTTACATAAAAATGGCATAAAAATGTAATAGTTGTACAACAACCATAACAACAACAATAACAACAAAAAATTTGAACCTTGTTTTATCCATAATTCCATACAAATAAAAAACAAATAAAAAAAACAAACAAACGAGGAATAAAAAATACATAAACTTTTACAAATGCACTAAAATCAACTAAAAATGAAAATCAAAAAAAGAAAAGAAAAAAAAAACAGAGACAATAAAACAACGCAAATCAAAATCAAAATGCGGCCCAAAACTAAAACGAAGTTGCAAATATTTTCCAAAAAAAACATGACTAATCGATGTTAAAATGTGAAAGAATCGAAACGAATATCGAGTTATATTTAAATTATTCATTTTGAGATGAAAAATTCTGAAATAAAAGTTTAAAGTTGCAGTAAACTTACGTTTATGAGATATTTTATAATTTTTCAAGGCAAATTGAATTTTTTACATCATTTTAATATAAATCATTTCAATCAAAAAGGATTTCTTGGGTCTTTGATTCCAATAAATTCCAATTTTCCAAACATCTAGATGGATGGATAGTTTGCTGCACGAATGGACCATTTACTGGACACATAGACACTTTGCTGGACGTATGGGGAGTTTGCTGGACGGATGGACAGTTTATTGGACGGATGGGCGTTTGGTGGACGGGTGGATAGTTAGCCGGACGGATGAAGAGTCTACTGGACGTATGGACAGTTTGGTGGACGTATGGGCGGTTTGGAGGACGAATGCACAATTGGGTGGACGGATGGACAACTGGCCGGATGGATGGACTGTTGACCGGATAGATGGTTTAGTGGACGTATGAACAGTTTACTGGAGGATGGACGTTTGGTGGACGGGTGGATAGTTGGCCGGACGGATGGACAATTTACTGGACGTATGGACAGTTTGGTGGACGGATGGACTATTGGCCGGACGGATGGACAATTGGCCGGATGGATGGACAGTTGACCGGACGGATGGACAGTTTACTGGACGCATGGATAGTTTGCCAGACGGATGGACAATTAGCAAACTTAATATATTTGAGAAAATGATTTTGAATTGTTTGACCTCATTTTATATTATCTCAAGGTTTAAATTCATTCACACTTATGGAAAATTCATGGAAATGTATAATGAAAATCATTAAAATTAGTAATATAATTTTTATCATGATTATTAAAATTGTTGTTGTTGGAGCTGCAGCGGCTGTTGTAAACATTAAATTTATATATAAAGCAAATAATTAGCCTTAGATTTCTACCAATCTAATTTTTGTTTTCCACACAAACAAACACAAAAATCATATAAATAAGCAAAATTCACAAATAAATACAATAAAGAAAAGTAAAAAACAACAATCAGGATTGATAATGTTTATTAGTTGATTAGTTGTGAACAACTTTTAAACACTCTACATCAAAAGAAAATTATGAAGTAAATGTCCAATTTGAAATGAAAACTTAATCAAAAATTGATTAAGTGATTGATTAATTGATTTCGCCATTCTTCTTTCTTCTGGCCTGAGGCAGAAGAAAGTGTGAACTTGAAAAATGATTACATATAATTTATGATCATTATGTAGTAAAAATTTGTGGCAGACTCTTTGCGGGTCTAATTTCTGTTTCAAAATATTATTTACTGATTTTATATTCGCCCTCAAGAAGTTGAACGGAATCTCTTTGGAGCCTACTTAATGAAATTTACATTTATGCAAATAAAGTATTTTAAATACAAAAAAAAAATGGAGCTTAAATAAGTTTTTAAAAGCCAGCATCGGTTCATCGCTTGAAGAAAACAAAAAAGTCGTTTCCAATAAAAATACTTTTTGAGAGTTTTTCAGAGTTTTGACGTACATTGTGAAATCACGCGTCGTGTAGGGTTCCAAATAAAAAACCGCAGATTAGCTTGAATATTTAAATCACCTTAACTAATACAAATACAAATGAAGATGAAAGCAAACACACACACGTACACGCACATTTATTGTTGTTGATGGTGTTTTGTATATTTAAACAAAAGCTTCTGCTAATATTGTACTTAAATTTAGTCATGGCATTGTAGAGAGTTATGCTTTTGTTAATAGTTTTTTTTTCTCTTCTTGTTGTATGCATGTTTGTAATGTATGTGTGCATGCGGCGCTCAAATATCAAGTGATTTATGCGAAAAAAGCAACTATTGTATTCTTTGCATTTGTGTTGTTGTTATTGTTGCTTTTGCTGTTGCATTTATTCTCACAAAACATTAACCACCAAAATCTCTCGCATTTTATATAGAAAATTTATGCATAAACATAAACGTGTATGTATGTATGTGTGTGTGTGTGTATGCATGTAAACATATAGCATAACTGTTTTCTCTTTTAATCTCTTTCTAATTTGGTTGATTATTTAAAGTTGTTGTTGGTTCCATTTGTTTATATTTAACGGCATTGATAGATAAACAGTTAAACCGGTAAAATTTATGCAAATTCTATTTTTACTTTAATTTCTAATTCTACTTTTCTATGCATTTAATTTGCTTCATTTATTTCTTACAACTCTTGTGAATTGTACATTTACACATTTTCTTAATAAAAAAAAGGGGAATTTCTATTTTCATTTCTTTTTTCTCTTCAATAAGCAACTTAATGAAATGCATGCAAGATTTTTATTTAGGAAAAAAACGAAAGAGATTTTCTTTATGGTCGTGTTTTAAAGCGATATGCCATGCTCTCATTTGTCTGCATGTTATAAAATATTCATTTTTCAAAATTTCCACAGAAATGTGTTCAAAATTGTGATATGTTTTTTATAAAATACAAAAATCCCTAATCAAAACTTTTATGCTTCATGAGAGATAATATAAAAAAATATCATGGTACAATTTTTTTTTTTTTCATAAAAGTTCAAGGTTGAATTATTCTTAGATCAGATGAATGTTATTTCTATTGTTTAGTAAAACGACTTTTACTTATGCGATTTTTTTTTGTATCAATAACAAAATAAAGACTTTTTTAATTAAATTTCTTAATAATTATGTTAGATATTTTGAAGGACCTTTTAGTGCCTTTATAGTACAAAATATATTTTATAGGAAACATTTGTTTGAAAATATGATAAATTATGGAATAAAATAAACCAAAAAAGCATGAAGACTGTAAAAATAGAGAAAACGAGCAGTAATAGAAAAATCCGAAGGGAGAGTTTTGAAATATTGTAGAAATATTCTAAACATGGGAGAATCATAAAGCAAAAAATGCCAAATAAACAAAAAAAATATTTGATGAGAAAAATAAAAGAAGAAAAGAGAGGTAGAAAAAGGATAAAAAGAAGAAAAAAGTGCTATGCGAAACAAAAAAACAAAAAGAAAAAATCAATAAGTAAATTATTTGCCAGACTATGTAAATTAAATTACAGTTGAGTGATGAAAATTCAACAGCATGAACAGCAATAGCAATAGCAGCAGCAACAACAACAACAACAACAACAACAACAATAGTAACATATTCAATCATAGAGTTAGACACACATGACGGTACCAATTCTATGTAAACATGTCTGTCTGTACAAAAAAGTACACAAAAAATAAAAAAAAATGCTATAAAATAAAAGTGGTAAAAGCTAGTTAAGTAAAATATATTTGGTTAAGATCGAATCATAGACGTCCATCATCATCTATAATAACTATTTTATCTAAAAGACGTCTCCAATTTATGGCTAATTTTTAATAAGTCGCGCTTAATAAGAGGAAAAAAAATGCTAGAAAAAATATATAAAATATTCAAGTTAAGTTAGAGTTTCGCAACTATAAGTAGGCGTGGTTGATTTGTATAATTTATGATTGGAGAATGAGATATTTCAATTGGCATATACGAATAATAAGTAAAGAAGTTGCAACTTTTGTTTAAAAAAAGATCATCTCAGTTTAAGCGGCATTGTGGACGTATTTTTTGATCGATTTGGCCTATTTTTGGCGATTTTCCATATCAATTTGCTTACGCTAACAATCAATGCTGCTATCAAATTGTATTTGATATTTAAATTATCTAGGCCAAAAGAATATTAACAATAGATAGGACAAAGTTTCAGATCTGCTTAAATCAATTCAATATTTGCTGCTTAAAGTAAAAATATAACGTTCATGATACGTTTTTTGACTGACTCTACTTCTAAATTTTAAGTGGCGGCCAAAAGAGAGAAAAAAATCTACCTAAAATCGGCAGAAGAAGAAATAGGAAAAATAGAAGCACTTTATTCAATAGAATGCTTGACATAACTACACAGAAAGTTCCTAAACATACATTTCATGTACAAACATCTATTCCTTTCAAAAGTTCTGTGTGAATTTTTTTTGCCCACACAAAAATTCTTATTCTCTCAACACAATTCAATTCGTTACGATTCGATTAAATGGTTAACAATATGTTACTATAGAAAGAGTGAGTGAGGGAGTGAAAGAGAAAGAGAGAGAAAGAGAGAGAGAGAGAGAGAAAAAAAGAGGCCAGCAAGTGTGATGCAGGAATTGAAGATGACGATAATAGGAAACAAGACTAATTCAAGGTTCAAAGTTTATGCTGACTACAAAAAATAAAAAAAATATAACAAAAAATAAAAGAAAATTGTAATATTGATATCGATTTGGTGGGATTTTCTTTACCATTGATCTCTTTTTCTAGAGTAAATTTATTTTTTCTTCTTCTTTTTCTTTTTTTCTAAGTTTTATTGATACAGAACTCAAACATTTCAAATCAACACTTTTTTATATGGATGAATTCATTGCCATTAACAATTTTTTTTATTGTTGTTTTAGTTATTGTTGTTGGTGTTTCGCTAGATTTTCATGTTACTTTGCTTTTATTTTGTTTTATGTGTGTGTGTTTGTGTGTGTACTTCTTATTTTAGTACACTTTAAGTTAAAGACCGCACATGAATTTTTATGGTCTTTCCCCTACAAATTCTCTATCTTTCATTTAAAATTTATACATTTACATATACACATAAGCATCTTTGTATGTAATAATGAAAAAAAAAAATCGAAGAAAACAAGAGTGAAAAAAAAAATTTACTGTTAATAGAGTGATTGATTACTGCAAAATCCTTTTCATGCCGACAGAGACGGTTTTCAATATATAAAAATATATGATAAAGTTGCATTTGTGTGCATATGTGTATTTGTATTAGTTTTACTTATGTATGCATTTAAATTGACTTAATGTCATTTATGCAAGAGAAAAAAAAAACTTTGGTGGGTGTTTGATGGTTGAGCTGAATTTTGTCTGATAGACTCTGTTAGTTGTACTTTCATTCAATAAATGGATTGATAGCAACAGCAAAACATTTACATGCAACCACAAACTTAAACACATTAAAAATTTTATTTAAAAAAAAAAAAAAAAAATTGAGACCAAAATTTTCTTTTTAATTTTTGGAGAAATTGCACAACTAATAGAAACAACATCAAGTCAGAAAGTGCATATAAAAAGGAGTAATAATGATCGGGATTTGAGGCCAATTTCATAATACTTCGAAAAATTGGCATAAAAGTCAGGAAAGTGGAAAATTTGCAAAATTTAATTTGACAATCGGATCTAGAAAAGAAGCCTTTCTTTGCATTTATTTTGAACCCTAAAATAGCAAATTCAAAAAAAAAAAAAATTCCAAAAAGTAGGAAATTGCAATTGTTGCGATCTAGTCCAAATTTTACATATAGGTGTCGCATGACAAAATGTTAATGTAAGGATTTTCATTCGAAAATCTCGCCATTTTGAAAGTCTATTCTATATAAAATCTCTTTTCAAAATTAAGGCTTTACATGGCGAGTGCTTCAATTCAGTTTCAAGCGTAATTATTTCATCCATTCGTTCTTATCAAATTTTGGTACAATTTTTAAAATTTTACAAGTTCATTTACGGACGAATAATGAATTAGAGGTATGGACGACATTAAAAAGATCATTTTAAGTTGATAGTTTTATTTTAAGACTTTTTAAGTGTTACATATGTCTACACAAATTTATTATATTCTATACAATAAATGACATATGATGATGTATATAAATTTCCACTCTAAGCATTTATTATTAATCTTCCCATACTTAGTTGTAAGTAGAGTAGAAAAATTGAAAGACTCAATTTTATTACATTCCAAAAAAGAAAAGGAAGAATAAAAAAAAAAAATTTTCAATAAATTATAAGAAAAGATAAAGGAAGACTGAGTGAAGCTTAAAATCACATCAATCATGATCAAAATGGCGGAGAATTTATGGGGACAACTTGAAGTAGGTGTTTACAAAAAAAAAAAAAAAAACTCTTTATTAAGGTTGCATTAAAATGTTATAAATATATTACTTTTATTGATTTTTTATATTCGAAAATAATAAAAATTTTTTATTACTCGTTTATAACGAAAACAAAATGCTTAAAATTCATTATTGAATTTGATTTTAATGAAATTTTTTATTGTTCACTAAAATGAAATGTCTGCCAATAGTACACTTTGAAGACCAAATTAGTAAGCTTTCCCTAAACCAAATTATTAAAATTTTAAATGAAATATTTTCTTATTATTTTTTTATTATTATTGATTTTAGGCTTAAAAAAATCATATGAAAACTCTATGATACTTTAAACATCCGATGCAAAAAAATATGTGGCCTTGTGGCCAAAAATTTTATTGGCAAATCTCACTTAACTCACTTTTATAAAAATTCGCTTAATAGAAAATTTATTATTTTAAGACTGGTCCTTAATATAAATAAGGACCTTAATCTAAATAAAGGCCTGGTTTAAGTTAATGCTTAGTTTGTGTAACGATCCAATTTAAAGGAGGATTTGATTTCTAGAAGATTGATCTAAATGAAAAAAAAGGTCTACTTAAATTTTCCAATAAATTTTCTTAATCTCTAAGCCTGGCCTAATATCTAAACTAAGATATATTTTGCTTGATGATTCAATTTGCTATAAAACTTTGTTATGCATTGAAATCTGATGTACTTAAAAAAAAAATTGCTTGACAATTTGCGTCTGCATTCAAAGCTAGACAAAACTCTTCACGATTATATGAAATTATATGAATATGTTAGGAAGGTACAAGGAATTTAGGTTGATTAATGAGAGAAGAGCTCAGAGATGGAAAAGAAATTTGTTTAAAATTGTTTGCAATTGATATGCTTTGCTTGAACATTAAATTGAATGTTTGTTCACAGATTCAAAGATATTTGTATAATTTATATATATATATATATATACATATATATATATTATGTATATTATATGACAAATTATACTTGAAATTAATTGTTTCAAGCATTTACACTCAAGTGCCGGTTGTTGCCACTTCAAAATATTAACAAAGTGTTAGTCTACATGTATAAAATATAACAGTCATGAGTTTGTTTATAGCAGCACTAACAACACCAGTAAATAATAATAACAACAATAATAATAATAACAATATTGATAGATTGATGGATTCCTTCTATGACACCCTTCAATAACTCACATTTAGTAAAGTGTGAGCGAAATCAACCAATGAAACCCCAACAATTTTCCGACTTCATACTTCAGACTTCATATAAAAATCCAATTGGAATTGTTGTACAAACATTCATGTTGCCACCATCACTATCAATTGCCACCACCATCCATATTATTATGATCAACAAATTTCTTCATCAATTTCTAACCCTCAACCTTTCCTTCATTCAGTCAAATGCGATAAGTGAAGTAAACTAAAGTGTTTATTTTTCGGAATTGAATTCTCATGTTTATTAAAGTGTTTCATATATGAATGTGTATGTGTGTGTGCGTGTGTGTGCGTGTGTGTGCGTGTGCATTGGAATGAATGAATGAAAATGGTAAATGATGTGGCGCATTAATTTATTATTTGTATTTATATAAAAAATTTCTTTTTTACTTTGTTCTTGTTATTCTTTTTTAATTTCCAATTTCCAATTTCCAATTTCCAATTTCCTACTATCCAACAAAATTACACAACAATTTGTATGAAAACAAAACGGATATTTTCATTTTGTAATTGTAATTGTTGTCATTGTTACTTAAACTATTAACAATTTGTTAGTGTTTATTGTTGCTGCTGCTATTTCAGGGTTCCTGTTTATTTTACAACAAAAAAATCGTTTATCGTTTTAATTGCATTATTGTTCAAAGTAGTTATCCATGTACGAGTCCATGTTCATGTCCGCGTCCGTGACCGTGCTCATGTCCATTTCAATACTAATTAAATATCTTTCATTTTGTATCCATTTTATTGCTTCTCTTGAATCTTTTTCAATTGCACGTTTTTCAACTTCTTCCATGTTGTTGCCGCCCTAAATTGAACTCTTATTATTTTGTAAAAGTTTTTTTGGTTATCCATACAAATATCAATTACAATTCATATACGTTTATATAATGGAAAATGAGAAGTGAAATCGATAAGAAGTTTGAATTAATTGATTAATTAAACTGGAAGAGTTCAATTTGTTTCTACTTTAGTCATATTAAAATAATTTAAGTAAAGAATAATATGTCTGTCCGTCCATTATAATTCACATCATTAATATCCTTATGAAAGGACCTTAAGGAAATATCTCTTTAAGTACAGGAAATTTCTAACAAAGCAGCTTCTTAAGTTAAAAGAAGTTCTTAAGTTTGAGAATTAAATATTTGAAATTTCTTATTAAAAAAAATTTTCAAATGAAATACTCAAGAAAATTTTTTTCATGTGAAATATTTCTAAATTTCAAACCATCTAAATCTCAAATGCTCATTTTAAGAAAAATCATACAATTTCATTAAAATTTTTAAGTTGTTAGAAATAAAAATTTTAATATTTCAATTTTAATATAACAAAAAAAAAATTTTATATAAAATTCTTGACCAAAAAAAAGGGCAAATTTTATTAAATGTTTATTTTATTGCAATTTAATCGTTTTTATTCTCGAATCTCAAATCTATAATCTCAAATCTTCTTATCATGATGAAAATAAAATTTACAAAAAAAGTTCCAATAAAATGAAATTCATAACAATTGTGTGATAATTAGAAAATTAGAAATTAAACTAAATTGCAAAAATCCAAAAAAAAAAAAATATATATATATATATATATATATATAAATGGAGAAAACGAGAAAAAAAGCTAAATACAAAACATTTTGTTCACACTTAATTTCCTCCATTTTTTTTTTATTCTTTGGCTTCTTCAGTTTTATACATTTACGCTTCTATAAAGTTGGCAGTTAAGTTAAATTTACAAAAAGAAGAAGAATTTTTTTTATTGTTGTCGTTGTTGCTTTGGATTTGTTCTTTTCATCTACCATTTAGTTCTCTGTCACTAGTTCAGTTCGATTCTGCATTTGTGAGTGCACTTTCAACGCCAACATTTGATGTTTAATGTTAATTGTATGTATTTATGTGTGTGTATGTGCATGTGTAAGCATGTAGGTATTTATAATGAAAATGGAAAAAGATGAAGAAGACAAGTAAAATCTCGATGTGAATATAAAATCTGAAGGCAACAAAAAAAAAGAATTTTTTTTGTATAAAAACATGCAATTAAATAAATTGTGCGTGCTATTGTTGTTACTGTTGAATATTACTTGCATAAAATGAGTGTGTGTGTGTGTGGGTTAATAATGAGAAGCTAAAAGGAGAAAAAAAAATTTGTAGGGTGTGCCTGTACATAACAATTATAGGCCAAAGGCAAAACATTCTTTGGCAAAATTTGTCCTCTTTAGTCTTTTTTTTTTTTTTAATAATCTTTCCCCAGCCATCTTTTTATTTTTTCTTGTTTTGTACATCTTGCGTGTTTTACAATTTTTTTTTTTGCTTTTATTTTTCTGTATTCTCGCTTTAATTTTTTCTGCTGTTAATTCATTGGAAATTAAAAAATATAAAACTTAATAATTTTTTACTTAAAGAGACTTTAAGTCTCACTAAATTACAATTAATAGAAGCCACGCCCTATTTTTAATTACGTTGGGTAACATAAGTAGAAGCAGTATTAAGATTTTGAAGAAATCATTTTCTATTGATATTTTTTTTCAGGCAAATTTCATAAACTCAATTGAAATTAAATAAAGAAAAATTTCTTTGGCTACGTCTACTTTATCGAAAATTTATAGAATTTGTCATTAAATTAAATGAAATACGCTTTGAGCAGCCATGCTTTAATTTTTGAGGTCTGGCTATTAAATTTTATGACTTACAAAATGTCATGAAGAAGTCCGAAATTGAATGGCAAAATGTAAAAATGTATGTAAAATGATTATTTTACCTTTTTCCAATTGAAGGAAATTCGATTAACCACGCCCTTAATTTAGGACATTGTAAAAGAAAATTGGTATTTTTTTAACTATATAAATGATTTTAAAATTTGAAAAAAGCGATTAGCAGAATAATGTGCCATATAAGAAAATATTTCAATTGCCACGCCTCAAAATTTTCTGCATTATAAGTGAGTTTTCATTTTTTATAGATGGCGCCAGCAAATTAAAAAGTTTGCGCAAATCAACATTTTGTGTATCATAATACTAATGGAAAAAATGCAATTAGCCACGCCCATTTTATAGAAAACTTTTCAATTTTACAAAAAAAAATTTATTATTTCTTTATTTATAGCAAATAATTCAAGATTATAATTTGAATGAAAGAAAGGCTGTCCTGTAATATAAGAATTTTGGAATTGCCACGCCTTAATTTCTACATATAAATAGCTCGATATCTTTAAATATGAGTACTAAAGAATCTGTAAATGACTTTGAAAATGTAAAATAAACATTTAATTTATCCCTATTAAAAAAAATACAATTAGCCACGCCCACTATATGAAAAATCAAAATTATTTATATGCGGCTAATTAAAATAACTGCAAAAACATTATTTATTTTGTATTTTCTTTTAAAGCCTTTAAGCCGTTTACATTGAGACATCCTGCTTGAAATTTTTAAATGCAGATTTTTGATCGTTAGAATTTCTCTAGATGACAGAGATTGTGGACTAATGTACACACGCAACATTTTTAGATTTTACAATTGAATTCATTCAATATGAATCATTTAACTCATTATGTCTCTTTCATTCTCGTTTTCTTTCTTTCCTCTCTCTCTCTCTCTCTCTCCGTCTTATAGATTTACCGTAATATTGAGATTTTTTCAAAGCTTTTAAGGAAAAAATTATTATTGTGCACTGCAATGAATTCTTGATTTGCTTAGTTTCCTCCATTTGGTTATTGTTTTTGTTATTGTTCTAGTGCGTGCTATAATTTTGTTGTTGTCTTGTTGTAAAGTGACAGTAACAATAACACGACTTAAAAGTTTATTATTTTGTCATATTAGTGTCATTTTAAATCATCTACAAAATCTAAAACAAATCTAAAATAAAAAATGCTTTGTTTTTGTTGTTATTATTTTTGTTGTTCTTGTTGTTTAATTGTTTCTTGTCTCATCTTATCATTGAAATTGAATCATTTATGTCAAATCAAATTTAAATTATATTTTACAATTAATTCGCTTTGTTGTTCTTGTTGTGGTTGTTGTTGCTGTTGTTGTACTAAAAATTATTTAGACTATTATGACAATTGTTGTCTAATTTATTTTAATTGAAACGCAAAAATTTTTCCTTAAAAATGATTTTTCAATTTTTGCATTTAATTAAAGCTTCATCGAAAATATACGAAATGTTATGTGTGTGTGTGTGTGTGTTATATATTTCTATAATTTATTTTAATTTAATTTATTTATTTTAATTAGTTTTTTTTAATTTTATTTTCTTTTTTAAATTTTAGTTACTTCTTTTTTGTCTCCATTTTCATTGTTTGCTTTTTCTGAGTAATTTGTAATTTCTTCTTTTGTGCGTGCCTGTGTGTATGTGTGTTTGAATGTTTAAATATGCATGCATCATTCCTATATGATTCTCTTCTTCTTCTTCCTATTCTTATTGCTATCATTCTGCCTCTTGTTATTGTTGCAAAATTTTGCTTGGTTTTGCTTTTTTTGTTTCTGTTTAAAAGGTGCTGACAGAGTTTGTTGTTGTTAATGACAGATTTATTAGATAATTTTCATTTCTAGATAGTTTATGCTATATTAAGCATTCATTAACGCACATACACGCACATACACGCACATACATACATGCATACAACTTGTATACATTTTAACACATAAACGTTTATATAGAAATTTTGAAAATGATTTATGATCACTTTCTGTTAGTACGTTGTAAATATTATCGTACGGCCATACACAAATACAAATATACAGACACATACACAGTCATAGATACATATATACAGAGGGTTCATTAAATAAGTCTCCCATTAATTATGGGCCAGACGGTTACAGCTAAAACCAGATAATTTTTGTAAATTAGTTTCAATTTTTTAACGATAATAATTTGTCATAATTTCATAAAATTGTGTTAATTTATGTACAAAAATTGTTATGATTTAATTAATGAATGGAGAAAGTTATTTAGTGTTTGAATCAAACATAATTTTTTATTTTTATAAAATCCAAATAGAGACGATAAATCATTTAAAAAGCTTAACTTTCACTCACCTTTAAATGTTGCAATCGATCTGCTGATTTACACAAACTCATGTATAAATAAAATAAGAAGCAAACGAAAAATAAGAATCCCGCGAAATTCGTAAACGCACTAAAAAAAATTTACATTCAATTTACGTAAATCTCTTTTCGTACTTAAAATCGAATGAAAAATGAAATTTTACTCTTTTTCACATATTTTTTTGCTTTTGCAGAGATTTAAAACAAATTAGAAAAACTTGAAGATTTCCAATTAGACCAATTAACCGCACAACAAATTCCAAAACAGAAACGCGTACGCGCACGTATACACACAACATCCACAAAACTTAACGCACGAAATAAACGATTTACAAACGCTTTCCACATTTAACTTCGTGATCATTTTTTTTTTATTGGAATTAAAAAGACAACGCAATTGCCGCCATGACACTTTTTCTTCATTTTTTTAAGCAGGTAAATTATAAAAATACTTTGTGCAAAAACACTCGATATATATAAAAATGAATAAATAAATGAAATGATTGATTTCTCTAACACTTTTATTTATTTCTATGCTCTGGCAGATTTGCATTCTTTGCCTTACTTTTCTTCTTTTTTCTCCAGAACTTCTTTCTTTATGCTTTTGCTACACACAAATTTCTTTATGAAGATTTTTTTCTTTTCTTTCTTCTACAACCACACAAATTTGCTTTTCTTCAAATTAGCTGCTTTAGCGAAATTTATTTTGCAAAATTGGTCGATATAATTGAATATCGATATTTTGATATATATTTTTGCACATTTTAACCATTTTTTATCACTTTAATTAAGTTTTTTTTTTGGTAAAATTTCGCATTAAATTCGTCCGCGATTTTGTTTTTATAACTTTTGCAATTAATCTCACCGTTTGCACTGATTGAATAAGTGAGGGGTACTTTAGCTTACAGGTGCGAAATGTGTGTGCAACAATTTTGTTGTGCTGGTGGGAGATGATCTGCATTCATTTACCCGCACGTCTCTTATAATAATGATTGAAATGTAATTACTCTTAAAAGTTATGATTGTTTGAAAGAGATAGATTTTCCCAAATATATGAAAATGTGTGTCAATGTCGACCTTAATACAATATTCTCTTATTAAAAAAAGAAACGGAATTGATAATCTCCCTCTCTTCATTCTCTTACCGGGCTTAACACTCACAACTGCTAAAGATTACAAATTCTTCCTCTTCTTGTCATCAGTTTAAGTAAATAATTAAAGTTTTCAGTGTTAATACAAAAACTTATTCTTATTTAGAGTTTAACAATTTATAAGTCAATTACGTTAATTCTGTCACTTATTGACCTGAGATTAAGAAAAATAATTGATTTCGGAAGAGAGATAATGTTTCATTAACGGCAATATTTCTAAATAACTCTTTGTCTTAAACGGTAGTTTTTTGTATATGCATTTCAAACTGTGACAATTGAGAAGTATTCAAAGTAACACATTCGTACACACATAAGCAAGTTTAAGATGCATTAGAAATTTATATTCATTTATTTATCCTTAGAATGTAATGGTATATATCTATCCCTTTCTAATAATCATATATTTCGCTATTAAAGGAATTTGCCAAAAAATTGGTGATCATGAATTATTTCAGACTATCTCCTTCTTGCTCATTAAATATACTAGAACACAATCATTTCACACCTGTAAGCTAAAGTACCCCTCACTTAGTCAATCAGTACAACCGGAGAGATTAATTGCAAAAGTTATAAAAACAAAATCGCGGACGAATTTAATGGGAAATTTTACCAAAAAAAAAAAACTTAATTAAAGTGATAAAAAATGGTTAAAATGTGCAAAAATATATATCAAAATATCGATATTTAATTATATCGACCAATTTTGCAAAATAAATTTCGCTAAAGCAGCTAATTTGAAGAAAAGCAAATTTGTGTGGTTGTAGAAGAAAGAAAAGAAAAAAATCTTCATAAAGAAATTTGTGTGTAGCAAAAGCATAAAGAAAGAAGTTCTTGAGAAAAAAGAAGAAAAGTAAGGCAAAGAATGCAAATCTGCCAGAGCATAGAAATAAATAAAAGTGTTAGAGAAATCAATCATTTCATTTATTTATTCATTTTTATATATATCGAGTGTTTTTGCACAAAGTGTTTTTATAATTTACCTGCTTAAAGAAATGAAGAAAAAGTGTCATGGCGGCAATTGCGTTGTCTTTTTAATTCCAATAAAAAAAAAACGATCACGAAGTTAAGTGGGGAAAGCGTTTGTAAATCGTTCATTTCGTGCTTTCATTTCAGGCTATCTCCTTCTTGCTCATTAAATATACTAGAACACATACATTTCACACCTGTAAGCTAAAGTACCCCTCACTTAGTCAATCAGTACAACCGGAGAGATTAATTGCAAAAGTTATAAAAACAAAATCGCGGACGAATTTAATGGGAAATTTTACCAAAAAAAAAACTTAATTAAAGTGATAAAAAATGGTTAAAATGTGCAAAAATATATATCAAAATATCGATATTTAATTATATCGACCAATTTTGCAAAATAAATTTCGCTAAAGCAGCTAATTTGAAGAAAAGCAAATTTGTGTGGTTGTAGAAGAAAGAAAAGAAAAAAATCTTCATAAAGAAATTTGTGTGTAGCAAAAGCATAAAGAAAGAAGTTCTTGAGAAAAAAGAAGAAAAGTAAGGCAAAGAATGCAAATCTGCCAGAGCATAGAAATAAATAAAAGTGTTAGAGAAATCAATCATTTCATTTATTTATTCATTTTTATATATATCGAGTGTTTTTGCACAAAGTGTTTTTATAATTTACCTGCTTAAAGAAATGAAGAAAAAGTGTCATGGCGGCAATTGCGTTGTCTTTTTAATTCCAATAAAAAAAAAACGATCACGAAGTTAAGTGGGGAAAGCGTTTGTAAATCGTTCATTTCGTGCTTTCATTTCAGGCTATCTCCTTCTTGCTCATTAAATATACTAGAACACATACATTTCACACCTGTAAGCTAAAGTACCCCTCACTTAGTCAATCAGTACAACCGGAGAGATTAATTGCAAAAGTTATAAAAACAAAATCGCGGACGAATTTAATGGGAAATTTTACCAAAAAAAAAACTTAATTAAAGTGATAAAAAATGGTTAAAATGTGCAAAAATATATATCAAAATATCGATATTTAATTATATCGACCAATTTTGCAAAATAAATTTCGCTAAAGCAGCTAATTTGAAGAAAAGCAAATTTGTGTGGTTGTAGAAGAAAGAAAAGAAAAAAATCTTCATAAAGAAATTTGTGTGTAGCAAAAGCATAAAGAAAGAAGTTCTGGAGAAAAAAGAAGAAAAGTAAGGCAAAGAATGCAAATCTGCCAGAGCATAGAAATAAATAAAAGTGTTAGAGAAATCAATCATTTCATTTATTTATTCATTTTTATATATATCGAGTGTTTTTGCACAAAGTATTTTTATAATTTACCTGCTTAAAGAAATGAAGAAAAAGTGTCATGGCGGCAATTGCGTTGTCTTTTTAATTCCAATAAAAAAAAAATGATCACGAAGTTAAATGTGGAAAGCGTTTGTAAATCGTTTATTTCGTGCGTTAAGTTTTGTGGATGTTGTGTGTATACGTGCGCGTACGCGTTTCTGTTTTGGAATTTGTTGTGCGGTTAATTGGTCTAATTGGAAATCTTCAAGTTTTTCTAATTTGTCTTATATCTCTGCAAAAGCAAAAAAATATGTGAAAAAGAGTAAAATTTCATTTTTCATTCGATTTTAAGTACGAAAAGAGATTTACGTAAATTGAATGTAAATTTTTTTAGTGCGTTTACGAATTTCGCAAGATTCTTATTTTTCGCGTGCTTCTTATATTATTTACATATGAATTTGTGTAAATCAGCAGATCGATAGCAACATTTAAAGGTGAGTGAAAGATTTTACTCTTTTTAAAAATTTATATGATTTATAAAATATTGAATAATTATTATAATAATAAATTGTTAAGTACATTTATTAAAAAACCGAAACTCTAAATCCATCAAAGCAATTCAATTGAAAATTTGTGGGAGGTTGGCTAATTTTTCAACCTCTAATTAATTGACAGATAAAGTCAGAGATAAATTTAAATTAAGAAGTTATTTTAAATCATTCTTAAAATTCTTCTAAATTCAACAATTCAAGGGACCTTTTTTTTTCTTACTTCTTTTATCGTATTTTTTTATTTTAGATTTTTTGCTTGTAAAAAGAAAATTTAGTGGATTTAAGGTAAATTTTTTTTGTTTGGTTGATTTAAACAATTGAATGAAATTTTTAGTGAAATAATTTTATGTGTTTTTTCACTTTCCTTATTAATTCTTTTTTTTTACCATAAATTCTAGTCAATTCAAACCAAGTAAAGAAAAGGAACAAAATTCTACGCTTAACCAAAAAAAAAAATGTAACAAAAAAACTTTTTAAAATAATTTAACATTTTTATACTTTTCCCTTTTTTTTGTGTTTTGGGGCAATTTTTCTATATGGACTTTTATATATATAACATAAAAGTTCAACAAGAGATGAAAAAAAGTTAAAATCAAAAATAACGAGGGTCGTTTTTTATTGATTTTGTTAAAAAAATTTATGATTAAAATGATGGCAATAAAACTGAAAGAACTTTCAAAAGAACTTTCACTTTTTCTCATTTTCTCGCTTTCTCGTTTTTTTTTCATATTCTTTCCATCCATCATTTTTTGCCCTACTTCAATACCAAAGTATATAAAACAAATTCCATCAATAAAAATATGAAAATGAAGATTTTCGCAAAAGACAATAAAAAATGAAAGAAAATTGGCAACAATGTAAGAATAAGGGAAATCATCATACATGTTTTTTAAGTACTTGAGAGAATTCTCATAATAAAATGCTTTAAAGAAATTTAAAAAAAAAACGAAGCGAACAGTGAACACAAAAAAAATTTCTTAAAAATAAGAAAACTTGAGAACTTGATTTACTCTCGAAAATTTGTTGAGGTTTTTATTTGAGAAATAATGAAAAAAAAGTATCAAAAAAAAAATAGAATAAAAAAATTTCAAACTTTCAACTGAAATTTACTTTATTTTGTCCTTTTTTTCCGTGTTTTTTTTATTATTATTATTATTTTTTTTTGGTTCTTCCAACTTTTCAAAAAGTAGGTCACACGGCATTATGTGTTAGTGATAGCGTAGTAGTTGAAAGTTCTTTTTTAGTGCACAAAACATTTCGAAATTGTCAAACTTATATTTTATTATTTTTGAAAAGGATTGAAGAGGATTTCAAGTGTGTTTTAAAGTTAGACTTTGCCTCTCCTTTATTGTTAATTAAAATGATATACATTAAAATGTAACGCATTGAAGGACGGAAGCGGAAGTGTTTCAAATTAAGCTTTCACATTTAAAATAATTTTTGCCTTCTTTTTTGGTTAATTTGAAATTTGATTGTTATTAAATTTGTAAAGATTATAAACTGATGTTTAGATTCTGCAAATTTCTATTATGCTTCATTTATAGAATTTTTTTTTGGTTTTCATGGAACGATATTCCCAACTTGTAACAACAATGGAATTCAACAATTTCGATCTTAATTTCCATAATAGGTTCAAAGGTAACTCCTTTTTCTATGGAAGTTAATTCCACTCACATTAATTTCCCTTAAGTGTTTTACATTTCTCAAGATAAAGCCTGAACTGTAGAATAGCCCGGCGCCAAAAACATTTTCCTTGTTGTTTAGTTAACTTTAGACGATTTTTATCGCATGCTGAACACTCAACAGTTTTTTTTTTTTTTGATTTAAATGCGTTAATAAGCTCTAAGTAAGACCAAAAGTTTATGCCTTATTGAGTTGGTTTTCTTTCACGAAGTTTGAGACTGTTTAGAAATCATAAGGACGTTTCCATATTATTGCGATTTTTTACTTCCAAATAAGCTCATGTTTTACAAGATTTTGGCCTAATTTGAAATGTTCTTTTTAGCCAAAATATTTCTTAAACTCAGAATAGTAGTTTGATAGGGCTTAAGATGAAGCGTACGGACGGATAGACATAGAATCTTGAATCAGTTTTTTAATGGAATTTTAAGTAAATGCTCAAGTGAAACAAAGTCTAATTTTTTTGTAAACATCTACCCACTTCATTTTTCTGTTCTTTCCCTCTGTCTCTCTCTCTCTATCTATATATCTATCTATCTATCTCTCTCTTGCTACGTGATGATTTAATTTGTTTCAAAAATTTTTAAACTTTTCATTATTCATTCTTCTAGAGCGTTTCTCTCTTTCGCGTTGTTACAATTGCCCATTATTTTTTTTTGGTTTATTTGTTTGTCCTATTTGTTGTTGCTATTGTTGTTAACTGTTACTGCTATATTATGAAATGTTATTATTATAAAAATAAATTGCGGTCACGACCTTAAGAATAGCATCCCAACAATGCCATTACAATTCCATTGTATTATGCGCCGTACTGAGTTGAATTGAGTTGAGTTGAATTAAATTCAGTTGCGAATTACGCTTCACTGACATTTCGCCTTTTATATTTCTTTTTGGTTTTGTTTTCTTTTTTGTTTTGTTTTTTTTTAATGTTTATTTTTATTTATGCTCAGCCTTCATATGAAAAGACATTTAAGTGTAATTTTTATGTCATTTATTCATTTTCCGCACAATTTCAAATGAATAAAACAATAACAACAACAACAATAATAATGATAAAACTTGCTAATTTCTTTTTTTTACTATGCAACTTTAATAACAATAACAAAAAATGAACAAAACGATGGCAACAGAAGAGTACAAAAGCAAGTTTTTTTTTCTGTTAAATTTCCATGTGATTTGATATAAAATCAAAAAAAGGAAGAGGGCACAAAAGATGAAGATGATCATGACGAACATGAAGAGCAATAAGAAGAAGAAGCATTTCATATTGTGGGCCTTTGAGTCTCCACATCGTAACATAAATACAATAACAATATTAAAAATAATAATCAAAAAAAAAAAATTTATACATTTTATGACAACAATGGCAACAGGAATAACAACAACATAAATAACAATAACAAATCATAAAAATATTTTTATAATATGTTAAATAAAACGTTTTACGTTTATCGTTTTTCTTCTTCTTTTTTCATTTTTTTGCTTATTTTATTTTACGACCTGTTCATTATTTTCATTGTTTCGGTTTTGGTTTCGGTTTCGGTTTCGCTTTTCATTCAAAATGTGATTTAAAAAAATCACATTGTTTTTATTGTTCTGTGCATTATGGAATATTTTAATTGAAAAAGCAAGAGGTGTGATAAAAGTGAAAGGATACCTCGCCCCATTTGTTCATATATAGAAAATTACTTAGATGGATATTTTTTACTGCGTTGATGATTAAATAAATTTCATATTTTGCTTTAAAAAATTCTCCCCATAAATTCTATAACGAATATTTTTTCTTTAAAAAAAAAATGATGCTTCAAAGTTTTAATGCTCAAGTTAAGCACTGAAGGGAATAGGAAAATCTGGAACTCTTACTTTTGTTAAAGTAACCGTTTGCAAAGAGATTTCATCCCCCACGATTCATCTATTATTTTTTCATAGATCTTTTCATCTTAAAGTGTGCTACAAACATTGAATATTTTTGCATACAATTTGATATTAAAAATGGACAAAATCGGTTAAACGACACTCTTTCTACATGATCTAAATTGAGAGGGCTTTGGTTTTGATATGCAAAATACATTTTCTATTCTTTCATCGCAAATTATAATCACTAATGCTAATGTTTTACATGCCCGGACCATGCCATTCATGGTCCGGGTCACATACTGGGCTACAAATATTCATTCTATTCAACTCAACAAAATATATAATTTACATTCATAACTGAAGGAGCTTATATTTTTATTAATATTTTTTTAAAATTTTTGCTTTACTTTTAAAACTTTGTAAATAAATTAATTAGAACGTTGTAGATAATTTCAAATTCGACCTAAGTCCTTTGGTGTAACTTTTTTTCCTTTAATTTTGCTATTTTATGATACAATTATGGCAACAATTAACAGTAATAAGAAATAAAATGAAACTTGGCAACGTTGCATTGTTTTCAATGTTTCAGATTAAATTATAAAAAATTTATGATTCATTAAAACCATGTAAAAGAAAGATAGAGATAGAAGAATGGAAATAGCAAACTTGAGAAGAACTTGAAAAGTTATTGCTTCTATTTTGGTAGGTGCACTAGATCTATACGTTTGTAACTCTTAAACGAAAAACCCTAAAATGTGGAGTATGAAGTTTTGACATGATTTAAATATATTTGGGCATTTCTAATAAAGGCCTACACATTGTAAATAATTTTTTGGTTTTTAGAATAGCCGTATATATCAGCCACGCCCCCTTATAATTAAAAAATATTAAATATTTATGCAATTTATTTTCCCAAATCTTTTCATGCAATTTCGAAACATTTAAAATTTCTTCATACAATCAAAATATTTCCATTTTCATTCAAAATTTAATTCAACTTTTGAATGGTTAATGTTTCAGCTGGCATCATAAATCAATTTTAATTTTAATGTTTGCTTTTTGTATTGATTGTATATTTTTTTGTTTTTTTATTTTTTTTTTTGAAAATTTCAACTTTGTTGCATATTTTATTTAATTTCGTTTCATTTTGCTTAAATTTTTATTGCAGAACTTTGAGAATTCATTTTTAATGCTATTTTCTATTTTCATTTTATTTATTTATTTATTTATATATTAATTTTTTTTAAAAATATATTTCATGTTACGTTTATCTGTTTGCCGTTATTTGTTGTTGTTATTATTGTTGGTTCAGTTTGCTGTTTGTTTATAAATAATAAAATGTTTAAAATGAAAACTCATAAAAGTTTTAATTTAATATTTTCCTTCTTTCTTCCTTTTTTGCTGCATAAACTTCTTGTTCTTATTCTTTCTCAGCCTTATTCTTTTTTTACCTTTTTTATTAAATTTTTTTTTTTTAATACTTTCTCATATTATTTGACTTTTTCTATTTTGTTTTTTGTTTAGTTTTGTTTTTTGCCAAAAGCACCAAGGAATTATGGCAAATATTTAAGTTAAAGGCCAAAAGTAAGAAAAAAAAACAAACTCCATAAAATCATTTTTAAATATAAATGTATGCATGTGTTTGTATATGTATGTGTGTATATATATAGTGTGTGGTGTGTGTGTGTGTGTGTCTTTGCTTATTGTTATTTAAAAGTTCAACGAAAACTGTTTTTCTTTTTGATAAAATTAAATAAAAATATTTAAAACCGAAAAATAACAATAATAACTATAAAATCAACAACAACAACAACAATAATAATAATAATAATAAAAATTATTTATATATAGACTTTATAAAACACACACTCATACATACAGATACATTTACATGTGAATCAAATGCAAAGTTTGGCGCAATAAAAAAAGTCGAAAGTAAAATTTATCAAAAGGAAAGAAAGCTGAGGGAAATTCAATAAAAGCGACAATAGAAATGAAGGGGAAGAAAATCATGAATATCCAGAGAGAAAAAACAAGAGAAGGAAAGAGAAAGGCAGCTAAAAATGGAAAGGAAATATAATAAAATAAATACAAGCAAAATTATATTATTTTATTTTATTTTCATTAAAAATTTTCGTTTTCTTTTTTCATCCAACTTGCTTTACTTTGCTTTTCGTATTTCAAAGTATTTTTCACAACGGAAAAATGTCCGCCATAACAATAAAATGTAAATGTGCAATGCAAAAATGAAGGAAAACCATGTAAGTGAAAATGGAAAATTTAATTTCCCAAAAAAAAAAAAAAATAAATAAATAAATAAAAAAATAAAAAGGAAATAAAAGAAAAAGGCAAAAAGGCAAAAGCCAAAAAGACAGTACATCAAAGTGATTTAAACAGAAAAATTACAAAAAAAAAATTTTTAAAAAGGGGGAAACTTTATAAAGATATTAATTTATTTTGATGGGTTTCATCAGTTTTTTTGGGTTTCCCTTAATCACTCTTTCTTTCACGCATTCTCTTTTTTTCTCCACTGTTGCATGCCATTTAAAATGAAGTCTTAGAGAGCAGTAGTGGGAAATGACAGTTTGGCAAACCGAACTTTACAAAATTTTAACCTTTAAAAATCAATGGTTCCTCGCAAATCTGTAACTAAAATGGAATCTTAGAAAATATTTATAGACGCTTGAGAAATCATTCTTTTGTTACGCTTTTCAACGTTCACTGTGTCAAATAGAAAAACCATAAAAACCGGGTACGTGACACCATAATCAGCAATATTTCCAATAAAGTGATCGTAGTGCTCTCTTTTGATGGACAAATGAAAAAAGATTTTTTAAATTGAAATTAAGCCCCTTCCATTAATTTGTGCCAAAAATTTACTTTTTGGTCAACTCAACTGAGGTTTTTAATTATTAATCCAAAAAGATTTGTCAACTGAATTGAACTTTACCATTTTTCAATTTACTTTTCTTAAAACATTAAATCCAAGGAGAAAGACATAAGAGGCTAAGAAAATTCTACTTCTGCAATCTCCTTTTGACCACAATACTCTTACCTATCTTAATAAAGTAAGAAGAAGCGTCATTTGGAAAGGGCTTCAATCATTGCATCAATGGATTATCAAAGTTTTACAAAATGCAATGCTTTTAAAAAGCGAAGTTATTGCATAAAGGGAAAATCTGTATATAATGAAGCTAGCGAGAGAGAGAGAGAGATAGAGAGAGAGAGAGAGAGAGAGAGAGATGAGGAAAGGATATAATTGTAAAAGTCACGTAAAAAATGCTCATACTCTGACCATAAAATGATGGTTACAACATAAGACTACAGGAATTTTGAAACATTTTTAAATGGAAGAAGAAGAGCAGATGGCAAAACAAAAAACAAAGTAACATGTTTCAGCACGTTTGGCCAAATTTATTCATTTACGTGCATACTTAACAGCATTTTTTTTGTTTTTTTTTATTTTTTTCTCCTTTTTGGATTTGCTGTGAAACTTTTGTATTCCACATCACAATGGTTTATAAAAGGGCTTGAGATATTATATCAAACAAAATCACTTTTTGAATTGATTTTAGTCCGCCTGTCCATCTGGTTGTCTGTTATCAAGCTGCAGATTGAAATTTGCGAGCTATTTTCATGAAATTTATAACACAAGCGAATTTTGGTCCAGAAATTAAGAAATTAAGCCTACTGAAAGTGATGACAAAGAAAGCAATTCTGTGATCTTTGCGCACTGATATAAACAATTGAAATATCAAATTTAATTTTAAACCCCCTCCTTTTTAACAAAATTTTCAAATAAGCAAAAACTTCGAATTTTCAATTTTGTTGATTTTTTCAGTAAGTTGAGCAAAAGGGTTTAAACTATTTAAGAGGCAGCCTTAATGGCCTTTTCTGTTTTTTTGAGGTTTTTGATTTCGTTTTGATATTTTAAAAGTCTCTTCTTTGTCTTCCCATGATTTACAGATTTTTTTTTTTTTTTAAAAAAACATAATTCCAATATATTTAGAGCTGATAAAATAATGAGATACATTTTGTATTGTCTCAAACAAAAAGCAAAAGAAATAAAAGAAAATTTCGTAGGACAAGCAAAAAAGAAGAGAAACAAACAAGAGCGCAGGATTTTAGTTCAGGTCCATCAAAAAAGAAACCAAAAAAGAAAAAAAATTGTAAAAATTATGTTGAAAGTAAAACAAGCACAAAATAATAAACTGAATGAATTAGCTTTTGGGTGTTGGATCAGTGCATAAATAAAAAATGGAAAATTTCAAGGGAATCATCACATACGTCTGCATACTTGTTTTTTTGGTTATACATGGTTGAGTTATTATTATGATTATTATTATGGCCATGGCTATCGTTATGTCTGTTCACGACAAAAGAAAAAAAAATTTCCCCTTTAGGTCACATTCAACAAACCATTTTGCCCTCTTCTCTTTTGTTCTACGCGTCTACGCTTTCTGCTTTGCCAAAGGCATTTTCAACGCCATCTCTATCGCTTTCGCCACCATCAGCAAAAGCATCAGCATCAGCATCAATTTCAGCTACAGCTTCAGTTTCAGCTTTAGCTTTAGCTTTATCATCATCTTTCTCATGCATTATGCATTAAGGATACGGATTCGGATTTCAGTTTTCGGATTGTGTGACTGTCAATGCAGTTAAACCGGAAAACATAAATCTGGATGAATAATAAACAAACAAGCCAAAAAAAAAAAAAACTGAGCCAACTAAAGCAAATATTATACTTTTTTTGTTTCTCTCTTACTTCACGCATTTTGTTTGCTATTCGTTTTGGTCCATTTGTCGTTTGTTTATTAGTTTGTCGCAGACACCAAACTCTTCATATAAAAAAAACATTGAGCAAAACAAACAAATTCTTCTTACTTTTCTTTAAACATTTTATTTTTCTTGTCTCATACCAAATTTTTTTCATTTTCCGTTTATTTTTCATTTTATTTCTGCAGTGCGTGTTTTTTTTTTTTTGTTGACATTTTTTGTAAGTTTATCTTACCCACTCACATTTGCTTTTACCAAAAAAAAAAAAAAAAAAAAAAAAAAAATCGCTTAAATATATGAAAACTTACCGTGCAGACAGATTCAGAGGATAAAAGCTCTAACATCATTTATCAGAGATAGAGTTTTTTTTCAGTTCAGTGCTTTAAACGCTTAAAATATCTCAAAGAAAATGTAAAACAAATAAAACTAAAAATAAATAAATATTAAGGCAGAAATTGAAGCATGAAAGATGAAACATGCCCAACCTTTTTAAGCAAATTGTGGTCGCTCATCATCATACAAACATCATACAATTATCTAAAATTGCTTATTCAAATTCTGAGTTCTTCATTTTGGTAGGACGTGTCTAACCAATAAATTATTAGAATTTTTTGTTTGTTATGCGGCTGCATCTGCTCTCGCATGGGGAAAAGTTGTCGGAACAACCGGTTTACACAAAATCAACCTCAACAAAATCTGAGTTATTCAGACATCGTTTTAGACGCTTACTTCTATGGCGTATTGAACTTATGTGAAGGGAAACCATTACCCTTAATGGAACAATTGTTTCATCTTGCAACTGATTGGCCTACACATCAAGCCAAGTAGAATTTCAACTTTTATATTTTGAATTCAACCAAATGATTGCATTAAAATCGAAATCTACATAAATTGTTATGGAAAAATCGGGTCTTTTCAGATTTAAGGCTAATTTTACATCTAAATTTTTCGCGAGAAAGATAATTCGAAATTTCGAATTGCCTAGATTGTTAATTTAGCTTTTTTCTTTATATGGCGGGCCAATAATCATGATAAATTAATTGAGAAATTTTTATTTAGGGCAACTTCTTTGTTTTTTTACGCAAAATTCTAGAATTTTTCCAAATTCAAAATGTGCCCATTTTTTAAATGAGTTTCCCTTGAAAATATTTCTAAATATTATTTTATAGCAAACTTTTAGCACCATGAAATATAAAATATATATTTTCCCTGCTGTAAATATTTTTATGAAAATGAAGCGAAAATTTTGATCTAAGGTCCATTAAAGGGTTTTTGGCTTCACATCTTTGTGAGAATGTCACGAGATATTTTTGCATTCAATTTCTTTAATTTACCTCTAAAATTTTCTGTAGTTTTACATTTGAAAGGAGAAAATTATTCGTTCACTTATTTAAATTAAATTAAATTAAATTAATTAGCCCAGAAAATTATTTTGGAAATAAAATTTGCCAAAAAATATTAGACTAAGCATTTAGAATTTCAAGTTGTCATTTGTTTCTTTCAATTGTTACATATGGCCAGTCAAACTTCATTTACCTTCAATCTTAACAAATAGAATGAAGGATTTTGATAAAAAAAAATTTTATAGAAATGGAAAAAAAATGGCAAAAAAAAATTATAACACTGGACAAGAAGTCAACAGACAACTTTTAACTTGTTTTGTTGAAATCTATATATATGCGCGTTTTTGTATGAGCGTGTGTGTGTGCGTTTGTGTGTATGTATGCTTTGTACGTTAAATGTAGTTGTAACAATTTCTTTTCTGTTGCCACATTTTTTTACGCCTTTTTTTGGCTCTTTTTTTGTTTTTTTGTTGCCGTTCGTCTTCTCTTTTTGTCATTTTTAAAGATCTTATAGTCTTTAGGCTTTTACTTCTCTCCCACTTCCACAAAAAAAATACCTATCTCTCTCTTTCCCTTTTTATACTTTTTTATCTCTCTCTGTCTCCTTGCCATTCTGTCTCTGACTGTCTTTCTCGAACTCATTTGCCATTTCGATTTCATCTTCATCTTTTTCGTCGTCGTCTCTTGTATCATTATGTCAATAATGCATTGTTGTTGTTATTATTATAAATATTATGTTGTTATAGTTATTATTGTTGTTATTATCACTATTATTTATATAATTATTATTGTTGTTGTTATTATTATTATTCAGAGTCATGCATTTATTACCATGAATGGTTTTACTGAATGCTTCAAAGCGAAAATTTCTGCTGTTACTTTTGCTATTATTAGTGTTGTTGTTCTTGTTGTTGTTATTGTTGTTGTTGTTGTTGCTATTATTGCTGTTACTTTTAGTGCTGTCATTATATTTGGCTTGTTTCTTGTTCTTGTTTCTTGTTTCTATTTACTTAGTTTCCCTTTGAGTTTTGTTTTCTGTTGTATCTTTTTCCTTGTTTTATTTCAACATTTTTATTCCTTTACAACAAAGTTTAACATCACATCATTTTTTATGCTTCTTCTGCCTTCTTCTGCTTATGTTCTATCCTGCTCTATATGAAGCTGTCCTGCCTTTGTTGTTCACATTCCTTTTCCCTTGCGATGCTGAAGATTTTTTTCCTTAATTTTTTTTTTGATCTCTTTATAGTGCTTTTCTTTCATTGTTAATCTTCTGCCGCTGCTACTTCTTCTTTTTCTTCTTCTTATTATTATTATTCTTAGTTCTTAGAAATAAACACAAACTGCTTTAGACAAATTTTGTATTCCTGACTTTTAGTTTAATGTATTTATTTATTTATTTCCTCATTCATTTAATAGTTAAGAAAGTTCCAATCTTCACCTCCATCACGATCAAAGTCTTCATCACCGCCATAATCCCCATTACCGTTTTCTTCGTTTCATTCCATCACATTTTCAATTTCATTTTACATCTTTGTTTCGTTTTATTTTTGTTGCTTCTTTCAAAGATAAATTTACAAAAACAAATTGAACCAACAAAAAGAGAAAAGAAAAATTTTTCCTTTTTTTTTTTGGATTTTTGTTTACTTTGAAGAAAAATAGAGGAAATACACGCGTTTCTGTTTTATTTAATGATTTAATTTTCTTAAGAACTTTATAAACATATAAAAAATACAAAAATATTAACATAATTTTTTTATCTAACGTTTTACGTTACTTTGATGTTCCTAACGTTTATCTCCTTTTTTTATAGATTTACGTGTCTCCTCATTTTAATTTGCTTATCATTTTCCATTTTTTTTTTATTTTGAAAATCTATATTTTGATTTTTTTTGGTTTTGTTGAATCTTGCTCGCAGTCGCAATAAAAGTCTAAATATAATGTATAATTTTTTTTCTATTCTTTTAAATAATTAATACACGATGGTGGTTCAAGAAGTTTCATTTCAACCTTCATAAAATCATAATTTTGGAATATTGAAAAAAGTTCTGTAGTAGAGGATTAATCTGGAAGATCATTCCTTTAGAATTCTTTACTAGAGAGAATTGTCCATGGGCCCAAAAGAGTTTAAAATTTAGAATTTGTAGTGGCTCGTGTGAAACGTTCCTCATCAAAATGTGCAAGATTCGTTTTCTGCAACATTCAAAATTCATTTTACGATGATCTGTAACACCTAAAATGCGTCATCAGTATCAACTTTTCTAAAAAAATTCCTAAAAAAAGTTGTACATGTGCCCTCTAAATCTTAGAGATACCTCTATTCTAAATCAACAATTCTATTAGATACAAATTGAGTGTAATAATTTAGTCAAGACGAAATCAGCATAAAATTAATGTCTTCATTATGAGTTTCTTAAAATGATAAAAAATATTATAATTTTTCTGTAAGTTTCTGAAAATTAAATCCATGTAAATTTATGTCCATTACAATCTTCTGATTTGAAGAAAACTTTCTTATGAAAACGTGTCGGCATCTTTAAAATTTATTTTATTTGTAGATTTGTCTAAAATGTCAAGTCTTGATTGTCATAAAAATTAGTGCACTTAAAAATGAATTAACTAATAGCATAATTCTTAACATTATTTGCTATTTTTGAAAAAAACAATACAATTTGGAAAATTGTTTAGTGAATTTCAGCAATAACCTTCCATTTTTATGTAATTTCTAGAATAAGCTTTCCTCAGAAATTTGCCTCATTTTTCATTTACAAAGTTTTCAATTATATAAAATTTATTTATTTCAAATTTTATTTAATATTTTTATAGTATATTTTTACGTTCAATTTTTTTTTTTTTTTTTTGGAAAAATTATTTTGCCCTTGTAAAACTGACTTTTGTGGTATTTTCTTCAGATTTTCTTTTCTTTAGTATTTTTATTCATCTATTTTGTTGCTTCGCTCCTTGTTCTTTGGCTTTCATACTCAGTTTCTATAATTTTGTTTTCCCGGTTTGGTGTCATCATAAAATTACTTCCGTTTTAACTTTAATTTTCATATTTCTTTGTTCTTGCTTTTTGCTCGACTGCCCCACTTGACAATTCAACTGTTTAGCCATTATTCACTGTTTTTGTTTGCCATTTGCTATTGTTGTTGTTGTAACTCTCTTGTTGATTATTATAACTATTACTATTACTATTATTATTGTTATTGTTATTGTTATTGTAGTTATAAGTATAAGAATTTGATGTATTTCTCTGCTGTTGTTCGTTCCATGTCGTTTACTTTTGGTTTCATTACTTTAAATCTTTCCTTGGCCATTTTTTCTTTGTTTTATTCTTATTTATTTTATTGCTGCCTTTTCATTTCTTCATATTTATTTCCATTTTGCATTTAACTAACGAAACTTTTAAATTTAATGGCACTTCGGGCCATAAATGAACCCTTGACTCTCACTTTCATTTACTCTTCCGCTTCTAAGCCACCGTTTCTTAATGCAAGTCTTTCGGCCTTCATTCTTATTACACTTTATTGTTAAAAGAAGTTTATTCTCAAAAAACAAGAACTTTAGGGTAGGTCGGTACTAAACTGAAAGTACTCTACACCAACCAACGAATGGAATTGAAAAAACTAAAAAATTAATAATTAAGAAATTAACGAGTTGACAAAAAAGTTCTTTTTATGGGGAGGTTCAAAAAATCTATTGATTTTTTGAGTCCCCCCAAAATTTGACACATATATTTTGTATATCAAAATATAAGGCCAATTCTCAGGAAAATATATTTAAAAATTTTTCTGGGTTTTGCCGAAAAAACCCGTTATACTAATGTGGTCCTAAAAAGGGACCAATTTTAACCATTTTCAAGAAAGTTTAGCGTGAAGTTGCATCAAATTTCAATAAAATAATTAAAATCTGGAAAATTACGATTTGTAGTACGGATAGATGGACAGGTGGACATAAGGACACACGAACGGACAGATGGTCAGACGTACAGACGATTCAGAGACTAATTCTAAATCGATTGTTATAATAAAAAGTAGTTCGACTTCAACTCCTTTTTAGATGTTACAAACATTTGGAAAAACTTATAATACTTTGTATGACAAGTGGTGTAGAGTATGAAAAAACATTACAACGCTGCTTGTTGTTGCTATTTCCGTTATTCTGCTACTCTGTTACACATGTCGTTAATTTTTTTTTTTTGTTTTTAACATTTATTATACATTTTATTTATTATGCATTTTGTTGCTGTTATTGTTGTTGTTATTGTTAATAGTGCAAGAATAGTGCGTTGTTGTCTACTTTAATATTACACAAACCAATTCAATACACAAACAAAATACAAAAAGAAATAATAAGAAACGAAAAATTTGAAAAAAAGAAAATTAAGAAAACAAATTGTTAGTTTGGTTAGCTGCTCAGGCGAGGTAATGAAAAGGGCAAAGAATTTTAGTAATGTCGATGATGAGGGTGCAGCAGGCAGTTTTTAAGGATACCATGATATTTACGGCAAATATCAGCAACATTGGTATAAGAAGTGAAGAAATGGCAACAGCGCGTTAACAGCAAAACAAAAGCAGAAATTTGTTAAAAAGTATTTTGTTGAAGTGTTTGGCGCAACAGAATGGCAAAGTAAATTAGTTTAACCGTTTAATTGCTTTAGAAGAAATTACATTTAAGTATTCATTCAATGGAATAATACGAAAAGAAATTAAGGCGAAGCAGAAAGGCGTGAAGACAAGTGCTATAAGAAACAGAAATTTAAGTAGATTTTGTTTGTGGGGCAGGAAGAGGTAGGACACAAGACGTTGCGCAAGGCTTTTAGTGAAATAAACTTGAGAACGGAAACATTTTAAATGCTAACGGATATGACCCAATTTTATCATTATTATTCTTATCATTATTATTATTATTGTTGTTTTAGTTGTTGTTGTTCTTGTTATTATATTATTATTATTATTATTATTATTATTATTATTATTATTATTATTATTATTATTATTATTGTTGTTGTTGTTGTTGTTGTTAGTTTGTAGATATTCCCGTTTAACAATAATAAAGCAACAATAAACATGTTGATTAGTTTTGTTTTCACTATTTTTTTTCTTCGTTTTTGTTTTTGGGGTCCACACAAACATGGCAAAATATTTTTTTTTTTAGATAAAATTAAGTCACATCGAAACTTAATGTTCCTGCTTAGCTGTAAATTTACAAACCACCCCAACAGATAACTTTTTTTTTCTTTTTTTTCTTAATTTTTTAGATTACATTTTTTTTTGCAGTTTTTTTTTTTAGTAAATAAGGTTTCCTTCATAATATCAAATGAAAATGAAAAGTGAATCTAAAAGCAAAAACCAAAAAAAAAAACTACATTTGACACCATTTGTTCTATCTTGTACTTTTATTATACTTCAGAAAGAATGCATGTTCTTAGTTTGCAAAAATATTATAAAATGAAATTTTATCTTTGTCATACTTTCATTTGACTTTTAGACCGAATTCTTCACTTCTTCAATAACTCTCTCTTGAAATCTCAAAACATTTTAAACTTAACGTCATTCCTCATTCTTAAGCACCAAATATTTATAACCTTCTGTGTGTGTGTGTGTGTTTGTTTGTGTGTCATGTGTTATGGCAAAAAATGCAAATAAAAAAAAAAAAGAAAAAAGACGAAAATTGACCTAAGAAAGAATCAAATGGTCTCAATTATTGTGAATTATTTACATTTAAAACATCTGTTTATGGGTATAAAAAAAGCTCTTTTTTTTGTATACGGAAATTCTACATACTTTCATGAGATGGCAACACTTCAAATTACTTCCTGTTTTTGTTTTTTCCTTAAAAACTAGAACGTTCAAATATCGTTTGGTAGAAGGAAATTTTTTCGAAAAGTGCTACTCCTGTGGCCTGTTTTTGATATTGCATTTTTTTCAAGTCTGGTAAAAATATGTGATTATTCATTTTTAACGAAATATGAAGAGAAAATCGTCAATCTCCCTAAATTTATTTAATTTAAAAAATTTCTCCTGAGAATTTATACCAATCAAAAATAAATAGCGCGATTATACAAAACTTTTAGTTTTGAATGGCTTCATAATTCCCTAGATAAAGTATGGTAAATTGTCATCTTAAGTTTTTGAAACTTAACCTGATGTTTGATGATGTTGTGGTTGATGGGCGTGGTCGTTGGGCGTGCTCTATAAGCAGTTTTGGTCTCTTTCAATATTATTTCATAAAAATAAATTTCGTATCCTTTTTACAAAATTTCCGCCTATGTCGATTTTTATGACCAGAAAAATCCTATCAATGGACAAATACTAAAGCACGGGCTGACATAACTAAATGATTATCAAAAAACATACACACATTTCATTAAATCTCTAACAAATTGTTTGTTTGTTTGTTTGTTGTTGTTGTTGTTGTTGTTGTTGTTGTTGTTGTTTACTCATTTCTGCAATAAAAGGCATAAAAATTGAATTTTTTTACAAAAACTTTCCAATTACAAGTACATTTTGCTTTTTGATTTCTTGTTGTTGCTGTTGGTCAAATTTTAATTGTACTCGCATTATTTAACTAATGATTACAAAAAAAAAAGTTATATATAAAATACAAAGAGAAACGTAAAGACAATTGAATTTTTTTTTGGTCTACTTCTTTTACTCCTCCTCTTCTTCCCTCAGTTTCACAACTTTGCTTGCTTCAGTGCAGTTTTCATGCATTACAAAATTTTGCATCATTTCTGTTGTCGACAATCATTTTAATTGAAAATCAATTTAAGTTGTTTCTTTTTTTGCTTGCTTTATTTCTTTGTTCTTCTTCTTCCTCTGTTGGAAGATTTTTCTATTGATGTTTGTTTGCAGTTTTGTACTTTGTTGCATTTTGTTTTGTGTTGCCCTTTTAAAAACTATTCCAACGACATAATACAATTTATATCTATCTCTTTCTCTCTCTTTTCCTCTATACCTTTCTCTACTGCTTGTTATTGTTGTTATTATTATAGTTCGCTTAATGATTCTCATTGGCCGTTTTTAGAACTATAATAATAATTTAGCAACAATAGCAATAACAGCATTAGCAGCAACATTTTTTCCACAGAGCAAGACTTTTTTTGGTGTTGTTGTTGTGTATAGTTATTTTTGCTGTACCGTTACAATTGTTCTTTTTCACTGTTCTTTTTGTTTTTTGTTTTCAAAGTTTTCTCACTCGCTTTTGATTTCAGCTATATTTGGCCACCCACCACAAACAGACTAAACCTGCATAATTGTTATAATTGTGAACGTGAATGGTCGTTCAAACGACCAGTACAGTTAGTGTTTTACATGCTTACCTGCCTGGAAGGCTCAAATGCATGGTATAAACATACTTATGATCGCTAGCGTTGGTAGACACGTTACAAAGTGCATGCCACCGTCCCGACTAGCTTCCAATTTAAAGCCACTATTGCACCTCATCTAGTTACCTTAATCCTTGGTGTAAGGATTCGGGGCCTTCTTAAAACCCCTTGGCTTAGATTAAATTAGCCCGATAAGCCTACCCAGCTAGCCATTTTATTCGAGAAATGGCACCCTGCTCGACAAAACTATAATAGTGGTATAAACATAATAGGTCGAGCTACGTCCGCGACATGGACACCACAGCCCCCACGAAGCCAACTCCAACATCACCACATGGGCAAAATATGAATTTGGTGATCCCGTGGTACCAAATTAAATCTTTGGATCTGATCTCGTGAACTCATGATGCCCCCTGATGGATATGGATCAGAAACCATCTCATGAGCCACTCCCAATTGAGCAGGTGCTTCTCGGGATTGGTCGCCCCCCGTTCAAACGACCATTAGAATATTTTGCCCGCTTGGCTATTTCGATGCAACATTCATCAGCCAGTACGCAGCAATCAGGCGAATGCAACGTTAAGTCAAGCCATCTAAGTCATGCATCAAAATACATTAAGCGGTAGTTTGCAAAAAAAAAAGCACAAATCAATTAAACGTGCCATATCGCAAAAATTATACACGTACACATACACATACATACACACATTTACATTCATATAGAATTTAATGGTAACAAATGACAGAATTTATATGCTTTTTGCCCTTTAGTTCTCTCTCTCTATCTCTTTCTTGCTCTCTAGATTACACTCGTCCATTCAATTATTCCGTTCCCATTCATCTCTGATTTAAGTTGATAAAATCCATATGTTGATATATATGGGAATATGAGTGTATTGTGCAATTGTTGTTTAAGTAATTGCTTATTGAACAAAAACCAAAAAAAAAGCGACATTTTTCTATTTACGCTACTTGTCGCAATAAAATTGGCGAAAAAATTTTCATACACATATATTTTTCAGTATTTTATGAGACGGCCGCTATTGGACGTATACTTTTTTTTAAAATTTTTTTGTTCCTCATTTTAATCGTTCACCATCATCATCATTTTCATTACCCTCATCTTTCTTGTTGCGCTATTTTTTTCCATTAGTTTCGCACTGTTCAATTTTGCACTAAGAAATTTCTATTGGCCCTGTCATAATAACCGTAACATACGAACCATCAATTAATTTATTTTAAAACAAAACAAAATTTTTCAACTCGTTCGTTTTTTCATTTTGTATAACGAGTATAACGAGTACCCTTAAAAATAATGGCCAGCATATTGAATTTTCTGAAATGGAAAGCACATTGCACGAGATGAGACCTTTAAAAATTTTTATTTTGACTCACGCTTGGAATTAAATTTTTTCAAATTTTTTTCTGTCTATCTATTTAAAGTAACAATATCGCACTTGGTAGAGTTTTTTTTCAACACGCGCCCACATTTCAAAAATACCAAGTCTAACTAAATTTATAGCCTTTGAGTTATAAGAACTAGCAATTTTTTATGTTTTGTAATTTATATGGAGCAAATGTAACAAATACAATATAACACGCCTTATAAATAAAAGGAATTTCATATATTTAGTACCTTTAGTGCCTTTATTTATTTATTTATTTTTTTGGAATTTAATGCAAAATGTTTGGTTAAAAAATTGAAATAACATCAATCACGCCCACTAATTATTTGATGGGTGTTTACTGAAGCGACTTTATCTATTGTTTAATTTTTTTTGGAATTTTTTTTATTTTTACTTTATCGATCTATCACTCACTTCTTGTTTTCCTTTCTCTGTAACTCTCTCTCTCTCTGTCTCTTTCCCTCTCTCTGCCATCATATAAAAGTTTTGTTTTTGTTTGATGTCTGAATACGCCATTCTGTACTTCTGCTGATGCTGTGTTGTTGTTGTTGTTGTTGTTGTTGTTGTTGTTGTTGTTGTTGTTGTTGGTTATGCAATTATTTTTACACACATACACATACATTTAAATATTATTGAGTGTATACGTAAGCTATTGCATTACAAATTTTTTTAATTAAATAGTTTTTAAAAAATTGAATTACAAATCGGTTCATCATTCACTTCATTTTACTACTTGACTTGACTTCCATACATCCCAGCGCGCTAACATTTAGCTGTCGTTTTTCATTTTAATTGATTATTTATTTTGTATAATTCATTTATTTATTTATATAATTTGTTGCTGCTGCTGCTTTTTTTGTTTTTTTACCTCACATTATAAATCTATTTAAATATAAATATTGCATTTGAGAAGACTTCTATGGCCGGCCATCAAACCGGTCAACAAATGGCAAAAGAAAAAAAAAGAAGAAAAACAACACATTTATGCAAATAGCTTAGTGGAAAAAAAATTGTATATTTACAAACAATAAAGTGTAATTTAATCTATTAATTGTTTTCGTTTTCCTCTTTGTTTTCGCTTTTAATTGCAACATGCAATAAAATGCACGAATTTAGGGGCAAAAAGTCAACAAATTCATGATTTTATGATTTTATGATGATTCTTTCAACTTTAATGTGAACATGGAAATAAGGGAATAGATTTTGAATGATTTCTTCCTTCAATTTACATGCCTTTTTTCCAAAAAATTTTTTTTTACATTTAAATTGAAGCAAATAAGAACTTTTATAGTTGATCGATGTCGATTTCTAACTTTTTTCCGTATAATGATTTTCTTTCAATAAACTTGTCACTTATTATATGAAGCGTGGTCATATAAATTCTTGAGATTTAACCATTTTTGAAAGGGTTCGTTTCTGGGCCCTAAAAAATTTTGTTAATATATCTGGGTCTATTTCAATTGTAGGGTGTAATAAAACTTTTCGTTTTGCTGAAATTTTTCACTATGATTATTCATACAAATCGGGTTTTTTTTATGATTCATCGATTCCTATGATTATTGGCAATTTGATTTTTCACTACTTCTATTTATTTCAATGATAGACAGCTGCAACAGTAGCGGTAGTTGCAATCAATAGTTGCATGTCATCTGCCAGTTAAAATTGTCCTTTACAATTGTAAATGAAGAAGTTTGAAAAAAAAAGTGCTTGACTAAATGCAGCAAAATGGTCAAAATATACAAAAGCTTAGTTAACTCGTGTAATCAAGAGAATTGTTATTCAAAATTTTCATTGAAATAATAACTCAAACTCAAATGAACTTTATCGTAAATTTTTATTAAATAAATTAAGGTTTTAAGTAATAAATTTCTGCTGTAACGTAAATCTGGCAACACTGCATGATAACATCGCACGGCAACATTGTATAGCAACATCGCATAGAGGTATGGCAATTTTGTTTAAACGATTTTCCATAAAAATTTCTTTGAGACAATTCGTTGCCTTCGGAATATTTCACTCGGTAAATTTAGTGCTTTTTTTTTAATGTAAATTCAGTTTAATCAAAATCAATTATTAGCTGAGCGACTAAGGGCCGTTGTAAGCTATTCCATAATTTGGGAACCGTGTAATGGCATAATTCAATGATTACTCTGGACAATGAAAATGATCGAACTAAAAGAAAAATTCTATAAAAAATGAAACATTATTTTTTTCTGTAAATAAGTTTCAGATTTATCAAACGGACCTCGTATTTTTACTTTAACTTCTATTGCATCATTCGCATTGTCTCACATAAAAAGTAACATAAAACCATTTACTTGAAGATAATTTCGTTTTGAAGAAATTTAAGAAGAAGAAGTACAAAAAAAAATAGAAGCACAAAAAATATTCAAGATGAAAAAATAAAACGAAAAGTAAAATATTAAACTAAGATAAGAAATGCTGGTAGGATATTTGATAAGTAAAAGAAGAGGAAGAAGAAGAAGAAGAAAAGAAATAAGTAAGTAAAAAATGTGCAACATACAAACAAACACATAATGATCGGATAATCAATTTAATTAAACAATCAATTAATTATTTGTCTGCATTTGCTGAGTTGTATTTTTGGTCTCTTTTCTTTTATTTGTTGTTGCTGTTTTATTTTATTTTCAACTTCAACTTTAACTTTCATTTCATTTTATATATTCAATTATTCGATGCAGAGAAGATTAAAAGAAGCACATGAAGTAAAGGTAAAGAAGAAGAAGAAGAAGAAGAAGAGGAAGATGAAGATGAAGAAGATAATGAAAGCATCAATAAATGTGTATGACAACGGGAATAATAGTAAGAAACACAACAACAACAACAACAACAACAACAACAACAACAACAACAACATTTATTTATTTATTCAAAAAAAAAGGGGAGAAGAGAAAAAGCGTGAGTGAATCTATAAAACATAAAAAAAAACAAGATCGAGAAAAGAAGTGGATGAAAGATATTTTCTACTTTCTTGTGTTCTGTGAAGAAATTGACAAGTTGACAATGTTGATGAAGTTCAAATGAAAATGTCAATTAATTATATAAATAGGAACAACAAGAACTCTTGAAAAGTTAATTCTATCATTTATATATCATTTCATTTAATAAAATCTGAATAATGCAAGAAACAAAATACAAAAATGTTGCCATCATCTGTAATGGAAATGAAATGAAAACAAAAAACATGAAGAAGAAGAGTTGTTTTTTTGCCTTCGATTTAGTTTTTATGGATTTTTCAAGTAGCTTAAAATTAATGAAATCTTTCTTAGAAGATTTTTCAATGTTTAATTATTAATAAATTTTCATATAAATATTTTACAAAGAATTTATGCTTATTGTTGTTGATTTTATGAAAGATTTCTATTGTTATATTATTATTATTATTAATGTTGTTGGTGTTGTTGTTCTTGTGGTTACAAGAACAACAACACCAATATAATTTTTTTATAATAATTATGGCATTTAACCATTAACTGACATTATCATCATACAAATGTTTTTGCTCTCTATCCATGTAATTTATATATATGTGCTTCTCTGTCTGTCCATCTATATATACGTTTCTCATGGCATGTTGAATCTTCATGTCCACTCAACCCGCATTTTAAAATATTTGATAAGCTCATCATACAATCAAAAAAATTTAAAGAAAGCAAAAAATCAAATATAATCAAAAAAATATGAAAAAACTTATAATGCTTATAATGCTTATAAGCATTATTATCATTCTCATTCTCATTCCTTTTTTATTATTATTGTGGATTTTGTTTGTCAAGAGTTTGTTTTATGAAATTATTTAATATTGTTGTGTTTCAAGTATGTAAATGAATCATGACATGACATTGCCATAAACATGAGAGAAAAAAAGGCTTTGATTTATATTTTTGTTATAATAAAGCAAGCATTCATATTAAGATTAGAATAGCAGAAATAAGCTGCAGCATAAGCAAAATAAAATTGCGACAACACCAAATAATAATAAAATTATAAAATAAATCCATTCAAGTATCTAACATTATGTTTGAAAGAATAATAAGTGTCATCTATATGCATGATCATGTGCCCTCACTTTCATTGTCCAAATAACAAAAATCTCAAAAAAAAAAACAAATGCAAAAAAAAGCAAAAAGCCAAAAATAAAGAAAAAAAAATTCCAACAATTCAAAAGTGAGTTAGGAAAAACTTGTAGCAGGCTAAGGTCGAATTTTTTTCACTCTTTATCGAAAGAGTTAAATGCATGAAGTGATTGATTTGGCCAACTTAAGGCAGATAAAAGAAATTCTTTTTCTGATAATTTGTTGTATAAATTAAAAAAAAAATCTAAGATAATAAGCTTAGCTAAATTATATAATAAAAGTTTTTCAATGGGCGTGGTCAATATTTATCAAATATAGAAAAAGCAAAATTAAAATTTTCAATAATATCTGTAAAAAATTTAAGAATTGAGTAGAATCGTAAGAAATTTTATAAAAAATTGAATAAAATAATATGAAGTTTGACATTTAACGATTTTTTGTGGGCATGGTTAATGTTACTCGATTTTGAAAAGACAATATTAAAATTATTGATCTTTCGATCTGAAAAATTTTCATATATTAAGTGAGATTGTTAGAACATTAAGAAAAAATTTTATGAAGAATAATGTAATTGGTGGGCGTGGTTAATGTTCATTAATATTGAAAAAACAAAAGTAAATTTTCAGTTGCGCAATATTCAGGAATTTTATAAAATTCTAAAATCAAATTTTGTATAACTAAAAATTTTTGATGGGCCTTCTCGATGTTTCTATTTTATTTACAACTATCTAGATTCAGTACTTAGTCCTTTTGCGTGCATTAAGTTCAATTTTTCTGCATGAAAATTCCATATTTTAAATCAATGAGAATTTTCTTTCAGATGAGCAGAGAGTTGGAAAAATTTAACTAGATCATTTTGAAATTCTGTTAGTAAGCCAATTTGATACAATGAGATCTCATTCTGGATGTTTCAAACATATTGATACAGTGATTAATTTTCCAACTTTTAGTTCGATGAATAAAACAAGAGTAAAACAAAAGGAAGGCATAACCGCATTATTATGTGGCAAAAACGTACGCGAGCACATTCAATTTTGGTGTAATGTTCATCCATAAAACATCTGAACATATGGTCTATGACATACATATATTTATGTATGATATATTCACGTATGAAAAATACAAAAAAAAAAGAAAAGAAAATCGTGCATATTTTATCGTTGGACGCTCTATGCAGAAATTGGTATTCAAATTATAGTTTAAAAATTGCAATTTCACCATTAAATTGAAAACCAAAAAAAAAAAAGATTGTGAGGTCTTTGCCTCTAACTCATTCTCTATTTTATATTTATATTATTGTCTCCCTAACTGTCTGACTGTTCATCTGTAATGTTTGCCTGTTATTTTGGTCACGTTATAAATGCATAAACTACAAATACCAAGAAGTAAAATCTACAAAGAATAGCAAAGAAAACTTTGACTGCATACAAAATTTCAAATGGTTTAACGTGAACAATTGATAACAATAAAAACAATAATAGCAGCAACAGTAACGATAACAGTAGCAACCGCAATGTGCAACATTTACAGTTGCGCCCAAATAATTGAATCCTTTGAGCGAAGGCAAATCAATATCTAAGTTCTAACCTTTAAGATATTTCTTAGAATTACGAGATTGCATTAATTATCTAGCTGGGGGCAACCAGTTCTGAGAAGCACTTGCTCAACTGAGAGTGGCTCATGAGATGGCCGTTGGTGATGCCGGCCATCAGGGTGCATCATGAGTCACGAGATCGGATCCAAAGATTCAATATGCCCATAGTGGTGACATTGAGGTTGGCTTCGTAGGGGCTGTGGTGCCCACATCGCGGGCGTCGCTCGTTCAAACATATATATGCTTGTCGTGCAGGGTGCCATTTTCCGAATAAAATGGCTAGCTGGGTAGGCTTATTGGGTTAAGCTAATCTAAGCTAAGGAGTAATAAGAAGGCTCCGAATCTTTATACCAAAGATTAAGCCATGTATATAAGGTGCTTTAAATTGGAAGCTAGTCATTACGGTAGCATGCATCCTGTGTGACGCGGCTACCAACGCTAGCGATCATTATGTACGTTTGTGTACCATGCAGTTAAGCCTTCACGGCAGGTATGCATGTAAAACAGTCATCTGATCATCTATCTAAATTAATGCTATCCATTGTTGCTGTCATATATTGCCAGTTCTTTATATAACCAGAAGCAATTTTTTTTATATCGATCAACTTGAAATCAGTTTCTAAATTGATCTTAACCAGAGTCCAGAATCCCTCTGTGGGGCGATCTGCCTGCTTGTATATTTCTAATTGAAATTTTTAGATATTCAAATTTTTAGACATGCAGCCATCTTGGGAAATCCATTTGAAAATCGATCAGTAGTTGGCATTGACTTCAACTTCTGTACATACAAAGTAGAAATATCGCAGACGCTATAATTTGCTGCTGTAAGGGAAAACTTTTAGTAAAGTTAAATTTTGTGAAATATTCGCCTCGGTATTGCTATCCAACATTGCGCGATATTCGATTATACGTCCAGCCAATAATTTATTTACAAAAATTAACGCGGTTAGTATAAATAAATTCAAGTCAATACACTATACAATTTTTTTATGATAATTAGATTGATTGGCAAAAAATTTTTACAAAAAATGGTTATTAATGAATTCACGACCAAAAAAAAAAAATAGACTTCCAATCAAAACTTCCAGTAAAATTTTGCAATTTTTTAAGATCAAATGATTTTTTAAGTGAATTGATTAAATTGATTAAGTGACTTTATTTAATAAAATTCTTTTTTAGAGATGTGATAAAAATTTGTGTAAATTTTTCCTAAAGTAGTGCATAAAAATTTTCTTTTAGATTTTAAAAAAATTTGAATTTTTTTGTAATGTAACAAATCATGTTGTAATTTCCTTAATCAAAGCGAAAATGCCACACCCAAAATGAAAAAGAAGCCATAATAAAAACAATAAAATATAAAACAAAGCAAAACAAAACACAATGAAATGAAATGAAATGCAATGAAAACGAAATCAATAAATCAAAAATTTTATAAAAAGTCAAAAAAAAAAAACATAAACATTCGTTGAAAGAGTTTGTCAGTAAATAAGTGAGTGAATGAGTGAGTGAGTGAGTTAGTGAGATTATGCACGTGTGTGTGTTTGACATTTATAACACAATGGCCTTAATAATATTAATCCTTTAATTTACACTGTTTTATACTTTTAACAGGCCGCATAGAACCGACTACATTTTTCACATACTGAAAGAGTGACAGATAGATAGAAAGAGAAAGAGTTAGAGTTAGAGTGAGTTAGTAATATAGGGTTAGAAAGGTTGCGGTTTCATATTTTATGTTGTTGCTATAACTGTTGTAATAACTATTATTGTTTATGTCAAATCATAAACAAAAGCGAGAACAAAAATTTGAAATATTTTTGTTTCGTGTTTCAATTCGTTACTGGCTGTTGCTGTTATTTGTTGCTATTGTTACATTTTTGTAATAAATTGAACATGATGTTGGAAAAAAAGCAGTAGCAATGGCAATAACAGTAACAGTAGCAGTTTCAGTGTCATTCATTAAAGACCAGGGCAGTTAAATTTTCAATTGAATTTGAATTTGATTTAAGAGCCCTTTGGGTATGACCATTTTCTTGTTGTGTCCTACGTTTCTCTTTTGTGCTGCCCGTTATCCATTTTTCTTATTTATTTATTTATTTATTTTAGATTAATGTTTTGAATATTTTGATACGCTGAAATATTTATTGTTTAAAAGAATTCTGCATTCTGCGCCATGATTAAACCTCGAAACGAGCGAAAGAGAACAAAATTTAGATTTACAATCCTTTATATAAAAAAAAAAATAAATGCCTAATCTTTTCCATTAAAAATAATGAAATAGAAAGAAGCAAAAAAAAATGCCATATAAATTTAGCACTGATTTGCACATAACTTAAATGAACGTAGAGGAAGAGATAGAGTGAAAGAGAGACTGAGAGAAAGTGAGTGAGAAAAAAAAAAGGGGCGCCATATATGGATAATTAAAATTTGCTGCATTTAAAGGCTAATCTTATTAATAAATCGGGCAACAAAATCTTTCAATTATATTTTCCTAAAAATGATTAAAGGCTTACTAAGTCCATGCTTAAGAAAAACGGTAGAAACATTTCCAAAGAGAGAAAGAGTTTACCGCAAAGACTTTTCAGAAATAAGTTCATCAAAATTAATTAAAAATTTCACTTAAAAGTTAATTGGTCGTTATTAAGAAATTCGTTCTGAAATAACGCCGGTGAAAAAGTTTCATCCAAATTTTAATTTTTTTTTTTTATTAACACATTTTGACAAGCGAAAAAACTTTTTATTTAAGCATTTTTACAAATTCTAAGAGAATTTATTAAAATTGAGAATTATTGTATTCTGGACAATCAAAATTTGTCCGTGGACCTGTTAGCTAAATAAGGAATAAATACTGAAATTTATTGCCGAAAGGATTAAAGGCTCCAAAAAGTAAACGAAACTTTAATCGATTTTTGATTTTTATTGTTATAGAATTTCAGAGAATTTAATTTAATTTAAGACCTTTCTAATCGATTTAGATTTCATTCAAAAAAAAAAAAAAAATAAAATAAAGAAATGAAAGAAAATGAAATGAATCAAAAGTTGTTTAAGTTGTATCATTTCAAATGGTTTCTGGGCCATCCCTACTCAGCACTCTACCATGCAATTAATTCTTGTTCTTGTTCGCTTTTTTTTCTTCTTCATACCAAAATTGTTGTTGCCTTTTTTTCAGTCTTTCCGTTTTTTTTTCGTGTTTTCCTTGTTTTGGTAAGTTTTTAATTTTGATTCGGGTAAACGCAATGCGGTCTGAACATGTCGCCCTTGCGTTTATAACCGTGTAATATATGTGGCTGCCTATGTGTACCTAAGTAAGTGTGTTATCATGCTGTTCTTTTGTTTTTTGTTTTTTGCTTTTTGAAATTTATCTCATGTCAGGGATGCGAATATTTCTCTCTTTGATTTTATTCCATTTGATCCTATTTTTTTTTTTTCATCATTTTGCTGCTACCTTCACCTTTGCCTTTGCTTTTGCCTTTGCCTTTTATTGTTCTTGTTTTTGGATTTTGATATATCACATTTCACAACAATTTGCTATTTAAACAAAATGTGAACATGTTTTGCTGCATTCATTTTTTTTATGGCGTACAAATCATTATAAATGATTTAAATGTATAAAATAAATGAGGAATGCTGGTTTTAAATGTCTGTCTCTCTAATTTGATATTTGCTGTTGTTGTTATTGTTTCCTTAGCCTATGATGAAATTTTAATTACGCTTATTGCAATCATTTAATGTAATCACATTTCATATCTTTACATATGTTTATAATTATCACGAACAAGATAAAAAAAAAGGCGATCTCAAATATCACGCGAAACCTTTTTGATTTTTAGATAATACAACGAAAACGAAGAACTTGTAAGGGCAAGGAGAAACAAATCATTATCTATGTATCTTATAGTGTTTGTCTGGCTTAACACTTGAACATTTGAGTTTGTGCCTTAAATGAAATTGTTAACAATGAGTAAACAGGTGCAATATACCAAATTACAAAATAAAACAAAACCGAACCAAAATGTGTTGAGAAAAAATATCACGTAAATAAATTAAGAGCAATTGAAAGACACAGAATAATTGCAAAATACATTTTCATCCTAAGCCACTTTTCAAACTCCTCTTTTAAGATTTGTCTTTGCACAAAATTTACAAAATAAGAAACTTTGAAGAAAACATTTCACTTTTTCTAAAATTTTTAAATTTTCTATAAAACAACAAATATTAAATGCTGAAGTATTTATTTGTATATAGATAAATTATTTTAAACTGTTATTTAGACGATCTGAAGTAACTTTTCAATGCCTTAAAACTTGTTGGTCTCCTTTTAGGGATAATTTTTCTGAAAATGGAAATTCTACATAAAAATTCGAAAATTTTCTGTAGAAGTCCAAAGGATAGGCCTTGCCGAAGTAATTTCAATTAAAAAAAAAATTATATAAAAATTCTATTATGGTCCTTTGCTTTGAAAAATGGACCACATTTTCTGGGCAAAAAAATTTCTCATCCAAAAAAAAAAAAAAAAAGAAAAAAAATTAGAAAATTACCCAGTCTCAGTCATTTATGGAATTCAAATTTTCTGATACTGTCATTAATGTACATGCCAAATAAAATTTCATGAAAATATTTTAAAAAATTTTAAATCAATTTCTTTGATAACGAAATTTGTTGGAGCAGAATGATCGACAAAACACTTAAATAGTTAACAGTTGCTAAAGTTTGATTTGAAATTGATGCAGTTTGCGATTTAGGTCAACATCTTTTAACAACAATTGTTATTAAAATTTTTAAAGTGCTGTCGATGCTGTTGCTTGCAACAACAAAAATTTCTCCCCTCTTTTCTAATTTTGCTTTTGCTTCTTTTGTTTTTGTTTTGTTGCTTGCTATAAATTAGTTGGAATATTTATTTGCTCGTTCGTTTACTTGAATTGGAATTTGTTTGTTTGCTTCTTTTCTTGCTAACACTTTTCCCCTTTTTTTTCTTTTCCTTTCTATTGTATTGAAGGGTTTTTTTTTCATAAATAAAACATTTTAACCCCCTTTTTTTGCTTTCTTGCAAGGTTCCAATAAGTGTATGCCCATTTATAACGGTAAACAACCCTTGAGCTTAATTTTGCCGCTTTTTAAGTATATTTGAATAGCACATGAACACGTGCACATACCGAATGGAAAAGAATGGAACAAAGAACAAGAGAAAGGACAATGTCGCCGTGCAACATCACTTAAAATAGTTATAAATATATGCAAATAATTGTAATAATAATAATAACAATAACAATAATATTAAACATAATAAATATAATAAAATTAAAATAAAGAATATTAAAAAAAAATAGCCAAAGAAGGGAAGAAATTTCGTTAAATTAAAAAAAAAGGGTTTAATTCGATTGAAAGCCTTTCAAAAAAAAAATAAAAAAAAAATTGGTAAAGCAAAACAAATTGAACTCATTTAAATGGAAATCGCCCTTTGTAGAAATTTAATAAGTATAAAAGTTATGTAGGACTAAGTTTTTGGTGGTAAGTTCTTGTTTTTCAATTTTTCGTCCATCAGGTGTAAAATGTAGAAAGAAATTTTTAAGCCAACTTGAAATTATAACAAAAATTACTGAGATTTATTTAGGGAGATGAGACTCTAAAGTTTGGAACTAAATTCATTTTAATGGGTGTAGCACAAAATTTTAAAAACTATTTATCCCCAAGAATTTAGAAAACTTCCAAATGAGACTTTTGGAAAATTTTAACTCAATTAAATGAATCATATAAAAAGTTATGTTCCTCACTTCATTTAGATTTTGGTGCAGCCTAATATTTAACTCGTATTCTGAATTGACCGCAGAATAATTGACAAAATAAACATCTAAACAAAATTTCAAGTTAATTGTTCATGTGAGTTTGTGGTGATAAGCGATTTCTTTGATTTGAAATTTGCTATAAATGAGGGGCTTAATTATAGAGAACCCTAAATCTAGACTTAGATCTCATGTTTTAAAAAGCGATATTTTAAAGAATTTCATTTGATATCAGAAATGCTCGATTATTCCAAAGTACTTTATGCGAAAAAGCTACATAAACCATAAGCAAATGAATCAGTTTTAAACAAGAACTATGGACAAAACATGGAAGTAATGTAAGGTGGAAACGGCCTTCTACTTTTTTTTACCATTCGTTTTTTTTTCTTGGTCTATTGAAAGTCTTTTTTAATTTCTACTTTATTGTATTTTATCTTGCTTAAAATACAAATAATAAAGTTAATTTATTTTGCATAAATGCGCACACACACACACACACACGCACACAAACATATTTATATAATACAATGAATTATCCAAAGAGAGTGCATCTGGTCTCTGTTGCAGAAGTTTACTTCATAAAAATTCATTTATTAAAGACGCAATGTTTTATTATGTTTATTATGCTGCCGGAATGTGGCGTATAATGCAAACAAGCGCACATATGTATGCCATATACATATATATGCATATATGCACATAAAAGTTTTATTAATTTTTTTTTTCTTTTTTACTTTATTTTTTCTCTGTTTTTGGTTTCTATTTTGTTTCTGTTTGGTTTTATTTGTTTTCTGCTTTTTAATATGAAATTTATTTATTTGTATTTAAAGTTTCTTTAAGTTTTTTTCTTATTATTATTATTACTGTTGTTATTGTTATTGTTATTATTGTTATTGTTATTACTGTTATTGTTCTGCTTGTTGTGGTTGCTTTCATTCTGGCGACGAACATTTTACAATAGAATAAGACAGAAAGAACATTTTGTAGAGGTTGAAATTTTGAAGACCCACCATCCAGAATTTTAATGCGTGGACTCAATTTTGCGTATTTTTGAAGGCGCATTTGATTTCTTCTTCAAATCACAAATAATGTGGAAAATGTATGAAAAGGTATTCCTTCCAAAGTAAGCTTGGCCAAATTTTTGGTAGTTTAATCTAAATACCAGACATTGTAACTGAAGTAAGCGAGAAAAGAATTTCTTAAAGAGAGACTTTATATTGTAAAGTAGGCGTGTCTTTTAATTGATTTGAGCAGGCCTGAAAAATTTGCCAAATATGAATAACCAATTCTAATTATTATGAACTGAGCACATCCAAATAAATGTGCCTAGATTTATACAACATTTGATACTATCAAATTTTTTATACAATTTCTAAGATATTTGAAACTTTCTTCAGTAATTACAACTGAAATGGCCTTTGACTAAATATGATATTTTTCGAGAATTTTTATAGTTTTGTGAAATCCCTGAAGCTTTCTCCAATAATTGTAATCGAGGCCATTAGATAGTTGATTAGGCAGACTAAAGGAATTTGATCACTTGAGCCCTGTTAAGTACTGTTTTGCGGACTCTCTGAAATTTGTTTCAATAATTTCAACTAAACGTTCAACTCACATCTTTGCTTGTGAAGTCTCTGAGGCTTCATTTTCCAAGATCGCTAATAAAATCAATGTATTCAAAATTCTTGAGTGGGTAGGAATACCGAAATGGTTCCAATTATCACAGTTGTTTATATGTATGCTTTTTTTCTCTTTATTAGTCTTTTTTGAAATGTGCTTGCTTGTATTGGCTTTTATGGCTTCCGTATGGGCGAGCATTTGCTATGTTTTATAAATTTTACAAAAATAACAGAAAATATTTTTTTGAGCATTTTTTACCATCAAAGTTATTCGCATTAAAGAAAACAAAAGGAAAGAAATAGCATAAGAAGGGAGAAAATATAAAATGAATTTTTTTTTCGTTTAAAGCAGCACAAAAAATATTGCTCTGTTTATTTTTGTTTTTTTTTTCTTTATTTTTTGTATATTGAAACTAATAAATACAAACAAATAAATGAAGCAAAAAGAAATAAAATAAATAAATAAACAATTTACAACACATTTGGCCTGTCACCCCTACTGAGCTCTTTTGTATCAAACGTGTTATCCTTTTACAATATTTTCCTTTTTTTATTTTTATTTTTTTTTGTCACATTAATCGTTTATTCCAAGTTACTTAACAAATGCATTTTTTTTATATATATTTCAGGTGCTTCTATGTATTTGGATCATTCATCGTGGTCATTATGAAAGGTTTGAAGAAATTATCGCATGTCAAAAAGAATGGAAATGTTTTGACAAGTATTTTATAAAATTTTTTTCTTATAAAAATAAAATGCTTGCTTATAGAGATTAAGAGTAAATGCAGCGAATCCTAACTGTTGATTTAGTTCGCATTGCTCCACTAAATCTAAACTTGAACTATGAAGTGTAGAAATTCGATTCTTTATGGCATGATTCAATTTTTTACATTTTATTTTTGAACTTCTTAGAGTTCAATTAAAAATATTGTCGAAATAGAAACATCTGGAATTTTCAAAATACGCCTCTAATATAAAACAGACTTTTACCAGATATCCGAAGTAGAACAAGGCAAAATAAAATGGCCCTGAAAAATAATGCTTTAAGACTTTTATTGAGTGGAATATTTATTTAAATTTCATAGCCCTGATATGACATTTCAAAGTCACCATATTTTGAGTTGTCACTTCTTTTGTTAAAAATAAAATTAATAAACTTAAGGAAGAATGATAAACATAATTTTACAATTCAGGAAATGGTCAAAATCTTGAATCCATGGCCTGCAATAAATATTTGTGTAATTAATTAATTATTTACATATTTATTAATCTAATGAAAAAAAAGCGTTGATTATTTATTTATTTATTAATTATTGTGACTCAATTTAGCATTATGCCATTTTGAATGAGTCGCTTGTAAAATTGCGTTCGGTTGTGGCCTTCCGTCAAATTTTTAACATATGCCCAGTAAAATATAACTTAAACAGGAATAACGCAGTACAAAATGGAAAAATTAAATAAATGACAATGACAGAATAACAGTTAAAATGTTAACTGATATTTATCTTTTATTTTTTGCTGTCTCAATTTGGCTTTTTGTCTTTTAAATTTTTTCAGTTATTTGACCTTTTTAGCTTTTTCCAGATATTTTTCTTTTCCGGTTACTTTAAATTGAAAAACAAAGAATGCCGATATCATTGTTGTTGTTTTGATTGTTTTTACTGATTGGTCTTTTGTTGTTTACTCCAAGTTTGTCTTGTCATTTCTAAGTGTTTGTTTCAGTGTTTATTGATACATAAAAAAATTGGCTAAATTTGTAGCGAAAAACTGTCAAATATATCAATAGAATTTTACTTATTTTATATTTTCTAGCTTTAACTTTTGCCAAGAGCCAAACTTTTACCAAAAAAAAAAAAAAAAAAAAAAAATAAATAAATAAAAACAAATGAAAAACTTTAAAAATGTCAAAGTTGCCTGCAATCGATTGTGCGGCATTCTTCAAATTTTAATCAGACAGACGAAATTTCCAAATTAATAGAAAAGCTGGCCAATCTTTTAGATTGAGGCTAATAATCCCAAAAAGTACATCGATTTATTTTACATTTTGCTTAAGAATTTTTGATATTAAAATTTTGCCGATTTTATATAAAAATTTAAGGGAAATTTATTCTTGAGATAAGATTCTCTGCAGGGAATGTTTACGAACATGATTTGACCTGAACATTTTTTTGATAAGATGGAGATATGCGCCGAATAATGAATGTAGAGCTACATAAAAATCAGTCAAATAGTTGAAAGGCTTGGGTGAACCGATAACCAATTGTTAGCTGGCGATTGGTTGGAGTGGCAACTTATTATAATGGACAAATGATCAGACATATGGAAGGTCAGGTAGATGGAAAGACAAATGTTTGGTTATATGAATTGTTGTCCATATTTACATTTAGTGGGTAGGTAAATGAGTAAGGTAAACTAAAAATGGTTGTACAAACACCTGACTAAATGGAGGAATGAATAAAGGAATGGCCTCTTAATGGCCTCTTGACTGATGGACAAACTAATGAATTGCGCCTTGAACGCTCGATTGCATAAACTTAATTCAATGTTAAGGGTTCTATATCAAGTTTGTCTCTAACAAATGCCTTCACTCCAAATTTATTTTATCTTAAATCATAAGTTCTATAAATCTTGATGAGAAACAACTTCAATAAAGCGTGTGAATCGTAGAACAAAATTGCAATTTATTTTTATCGGTTTCAGTGAAGTTGTTTTTTTCTACAATGAATAGAAATTCCCATGCTTTCGGATTAGTTCGGTTGACATTTAATTCAATTCAATAAAAATGCAAAATAACTTTTAACTGTTTGATGATTGAAAATTGTAGTAAAATATGAATATTTGATAACTATTTGATTTAGATCTCTCTGCCATTTTTCATCACCCTTTTGGATTGTTTTTTTTCCATATTTCTATGTAATTTCTATTTTTATTATTATTTTTAATTTTTTTTTTTTTGATTTTTCTTTTGAGGGCCACTTCAACGTTTGCTTTGTCTGGCTTTGGCCCTTTTACAAAAACAAAATAGAATAAATGATGAAAAGCTTAAATGATGTAATTTTGTTGTATTTATTTACCTGTTTGAATGATTTGTTTCATGGGCAAATGGTTCAGCATAAATGTTACGTACGGGCGGTACACGGCGTGGCAATGGCGGCGGTACCGGATTATAACCATCCATAATTGTATCACAATCTGAATATTTTATTGATTTCATTGTCATTTTGTCGATTTTTTTTTGCTTTACTTTGCTTTGCTTTCCTGTGCTTATTGTTTTTGTTGTTCTTGTATGTTTCTTTTTTTTTGTTGAATTTTTTGTTTACTAATTTAATTACAACACAAATTCAAATGGAAATTCAAATGTAAAGTATTTTAGTTTTTCTACTTGTCTTACTTTTTTATTTTCATGTCACTTTCAATAAATCATTTGATTTGCAAAAATTTCATACCATGAAAAAAAACATTCAAAAAAAAAAGGCAAATCTTCAAGACCCCAAAAAAAAAAAAAAATGGTGGAAAAAAATTATTAATAACAATGCCATTCCATGTTAAAGGAGAATTGAAAGAATAAAAAAAGAAGAGCAAGTTAGTTACAACAACAATTATAAAGTCAATGAAACGTATAATCGTTCGTTATGGAAAACAAGGTTTGCACCGTTCCGTTTTGTCTTCTACTCCTTGGGCCATTTACATTTTAGTGAAAGGGGGCGAGGCACTATTTTATAATTATGCTAAACAGAATTTATTCCCGTGTTATTCCACCCTTTCTCTCTTTTGCTTTTTTCCTTTTTCTTGTTAAGTTATGAGAAGTGAAAATAGTTTTGGGGTGATGTAGATTTCACTTCTTTTTCTCTTTGCTTCTACATGCATAGGCATTTTATGCAACAAAACCTACAACAATTTCATAGAGAATAATTATACAATTATACATTAATGATCATTATGATTAACATAATGTGGTTGTAGTTATTGTTGTTATAATTGTTTTTTGTTTTCTCTGTTGCCGGTATTGTTGCTGCTGCTGCTATTGCTGTTCGTTTGGCTTCTTTAGCTACTTCTCCATTCAATCACCCACATTACATGAAGCATCGTATTGTACAAACCCATTTTAACACTCTAAAATATCTGAGCTTTATTTCTGGCGTCTCTTTTTTTTTTAATTGTTTTGTTTCTTAGACCTGCCTATGATTTGTAAGGCCTGAAGAGAACATGAAGCAATTTTGCAGAGGTTCTTAAACGCCTCTTAAATATCATACTCTATTTTGCTTAATGTTTTGAAAAAGTCGAGTGAATAAATTTTCAAACAAGAACTGTGTAATTTTTGAAAGATTTGAAAAGTTTAGTTCATATGACAGGGCATCGAAAATATGGTAGAATTTGAATGAAATGTACCACAAAAATATAACAAATTTTAATTAGCGATTGTCAAATAATAACGTTGAGCTGATTTTGAAAGAAAATTAATGCAGTAAGTCTAATAATTACCCTGAAACAAGCTTCTGCGAGCTTTGTTAAATATTTTTTAATATAATAATTTTTTTCGATAGGAAGAGTTGCATGGAAATTTTTCAAAAAAATGTTTTGATTTTATTGAAATCTATTGTCGAGTCAACTTTGGTTTAAAATATGGCCATCTAATAAAATTTCTTATAAATTTTTTTCGTAAAATGATGTCTTATAATTTCTTGAGGCATAAATAAACAGAAAAGCTTCAATTAATACTGAAATTGCTTCTGATTGGATCGGTGTTCAAAAGAAACAGGATGAATATCAAAAATGTTGCAGAGCTTTAATGAAATATGAGCCACATGGAAATGGTGAAGAACACAAAGGTATAGGAATTTAAGGAAGACAGATAAGCAAAGAGGCAGAAGAAGAGAGAAAGAGAGAGACAGAGTGACAAAGAATGGTCCAGTCGTAGATTTACTATAATTTTTTGTGCTAAATGTTATCAAATGCGTATGGCTTAACAGCTTAACAGCAACAATAACAGTAATAATAACAACAACAGTATAAAACAACAACAAGAGTAATTATAAAAATAATAATGATAATCATAATAATCATTCACCGTTAATAATTTTTATTGTGTTTATTGTGTTCTGTTGTGTTTCGTTGCCGAAGATTTAAACTTTATTAATTTTGATTGTTGTTGTTATAAATGTTGTTGTTACAATATACAATACAATAATGGTCATGGCGTCTATATTATTGTTATTCTTATTATTATTATTAATATTTTTATTATTATTATTATTATTGTTGTAATTTTGTTTGGCCGTAAAGTTCGTTTGTTTGGAGAATTGGTTTTTCATGTTTTTGTTGCTGTCATTGTTGTCGTTGTTGTTGTACACTGACTGGCTGGGTTTATTATGATTATTATTATGATTTTTCATATTTCTCTTTCATTTTTCTGCTTCTTCTTCTCCTTTCACATTATCTCTGACTTTATACTTGTTATTTTCTTGTTGCTTACACTTGTTTTTGTTGTTGTGACTATTGTTTTTCTTCTTCTTTTGGTGTTGTTATGTTGATGTTATTTGTTTTGTAATTTATAATAAATTTCATATACTTTTTTCTTCTCATATTTTTTTTCCAATTTTTTTTGCCATTCTGTTCCGTTTAATTTTCATTGTTATTATTATTATTATTAGTATTTTTATATTTAATTCTAGATGGTAGTGTTTGTATGACGATTAATCTGGAAAAGAAATTTACAAAATAATAAATAAAAAAGAATGTTGTATTGAAAATTTATGAAAAAGGATGAAAGTATCGGATTTTGTTCTTATTTTTGTTGTTTGTTTATTCTCGTTTTTCATTTCATTTTTATTGTTCTCAGCAAACAATTCTCGATAACGTGTACGTAATAAGTTTATTGCACTTGGCTCTGTAACGCATTATCCATTCAATTTAATGTGATGGCTAAGGCTGTGCTTCTTCTTTTTTTTCCATGTGAAATTTATTTCTATAAAAAACTTAAATTGTATTCTTTGCAATTTCGAGGCCTGGTACGTTTGAAAATTATAAAATATATAGCGCCATCTGTTGCGTGATAGTTATAATGGAAAGCTATATGTTTCCCTGGATGAAATGCAGCCAACTTCATATAAATCATTTGACAGATGACAAATGAATATAACACATGTTCTTTAGGACTTTTTCTGGTTCATAAAATCCGAACAAAGTTTGTTTTAAACTTGGTAAAACCTTTCTAAAGTTTTATGAAATCTAAAAAAGGCCATAGGATGAATCATTTAAAATCTTCGAAATTACAAATCAAAAACTTCAAATCATATCGATTTGTAGAAAGCAGTACAGGAAATAATCGCTAGCGATTTAAATCATTCAGAAAATGCTGTCAGAAGAATTAAATTTAACGTATTTTAAGATCCACTTAAAATTTATGTGTCTGATTGGGGAATGGAAAAGATCTGTGCTTGTTCTTTTCTATTATTTTTACTTGCATATTAATAAAGTTAAGAAAATCTTTGCTGGAAGAGCAATATTTATTTCAACGACCACTCTTCTTAATTGCTTGATCTAGAACCATGTTACTATTTTCTGTTTTCTATTTGCTGTTATCAAATTTGACGTCTATTATTTTAAAATATAGTCTAAGTAGTTTGCTTAAGCGCAACATCATTTCATTAATCATTTTTAAGAATTTTTTAAATGATTCAGCGCTGTGAAATGCTAGTTCCGGACTTTATGATATATGATGTATCGTAAACATGTGATATATAATTATCACATGCAAATTAATGGTAATAAATATATATATAAAATCAGCACCCAATTTTGCGTACACTTCAATCAATTTAGTTAAGATATTTAAAAAGGCAAAAAAAAAAAAATGGGAAAATTATGATTTTCAAATGACAAATATTCATTAAATGGGATCATTTGGAAGCAAAGTTCACTTAAATTTAAAAATGAACAAAAGTAAACATTTTTCTCATATATTAAACATTTTTTAGAATAAATCTTTATATTGAAAATGGTTCTCGAAATGGTTATCAATTCTAAATATTTTCATTAGAGTTCACCTTTAAAGGAAAATATATCGCGCTATTAAACTTTAATAGAATATCTCAAAAATTCTTACAGATTCTTAAAACATGGACATGGATAAGCAGGTGAGCAGAAACATTTAAATTAATTGAGAAAGTGTTACTGAATCGATCATTAAAATAAAAAGTTGAATCCACCTCAAATTTTTGTAGAAAGTTACAAACATGTAGACAAATAAATAGAACCCTGTTTAAGCAAGGAATTTGGAGTACATGTCTTCTTTCAAATACAATAGCAACAACAACAACAATATCAACAACAACAATAATAATTTTTCTTACATTCTTACTTCTTACTATTAATCATTAAATTCTTGCAAGAAAGAAAAAATTTATATTTACATGCATTTAATTGCGTGTTTTGCATAAAATTACTTATCGACATACATACATATATATGTATGTATATATATGTATGTCTGTATGTCTGTATGTCTGTCTGTTCGTTGTGTTCATTTTGTATATGTCTCTGGATGTCATTAAATAGTTTGTCTGATGTGTGACACATTGAAAATAAATGGCATTTTATAAATTTTAATGTTTTCGTGATGCAGCAACAACAATAATAGCATTAAAAATAATATGAAGAACAACAACAACAATAATAATAACTTATGAAATATGGATTGTGTTGTGATATTGAATTTGATATAAAAATTGACAGCGATTATATTTAAATATGATTTATATGAAAGACCCAACCAAAATAGATAAACAGAAAAATCGAGCAAAAAGCAAGGAAAAAAAAATAAAAGCAAAAAAAATTGAAGCACTTGAAGAAGAAGTAGACGAAAAAAAGGAAGACAAAGCAGAAATAGAATCAAGCGAATGTTCTTCCTTTAAAGTGCCAGAACTTAACTTTAAATAGGACAAAATGAAGACGAAGAAGAAGACAAATAAAAAATCACATAAAAATTATAATAAACTAGAACAAAAGCGCCTTATAAATGACAACATCATCAATAAAATTTCACAAAATGAAATGATGTGATGAAAAGAGTTAGCCCAACCAACAAAAAAAGAAAAAAAGAAAAGATGAAGGCATGGCATAACATAGCGTAGCCTGGCGTGGTGTGGTGTGACATCATATGACCCTACACTTGCTCAAACGCTTCAAACATTGGAAACTATTCAAAAAAAAAAAAAAATTAAAAAAAATAAAAAATAAAGAACAAAAAAGAAGCAAGAAAAGAGCAAGTAAAATAAAGAAAAGAACAAAAGCAAGAAATGTAGAAAAACTAAGGCGAAACTTATACAAAAATACAATAAAGATATTTTGTTGTTGTTACTGCTGTTTTTAGAAAAATACGCCACAAGAAAAAAGGCGCATTCAAGAAAAAGAGAATGAAAGAGAAATGAAGCGGCTTAACAATCATGATTATTGTTGCTTAGAATATAACAACATAAAAAAAAGATCGCTTTGTTAGTCTGTCGGTCCGTCATTTGATTGGAGTACGTTTTGCTCAGTCATTGTGTCGTTTCGTTGATTGGGGATAATATTTATTGAAAGGCTTTTTGCACAATAAATGGCAATTATTGTTATTGTTGTTGCTGTTGCTGCTGTTGTTGCTATTGCTAGCTTGCTTGTATTTTTGCTTAAGCTCATAAATAAACTCAAGTGACTTCTACACAAACTTAATTATCGTTGCCGTTGTCATCGTCAATATTGTTGTTATTGATGTTGTTGTTGTTGTTATTTTATAAAGGACTAAAACACATAATCGAATACGATGACTGATTACATTGTAAAATGGCATAACACACACACATACATATATATATATATATACATACATACATACATACATACAAAACACACACCAATACAAAATGCCATGAAATGAAGAATCAACGAAAATACAACAAAAATGTTTACTGCTAGAGGGATGAGTGAGAAAGAAACAGGTAGAAAGAGAAAGACATAAAACCAAAGCAAAGTTCATTGTGTCTACTTTGATGTTCTTGCTGTTGTTGCTGGTGCTGATTTAGCTTAAGTCTACATTTCTGTAGATTACTCTGCGTCCATGCCATCATTTTTTTTACTTTAGTTTTTACATCAAACAATCAAACAGCTTTAAAATAAATGTTAGATTGATACAAAACATATTTCAATTTTCAATCTTCAAGTTGCCTGCTTAGTAGTTCGTCGTCCTTTTAAAGTTCCTGCTTTAGCTAAACTAAATCAATAATTTCTGACAAAATCAAAATAAAAGCAAACAAACGATAAAAGAAAAAGAAACAAAACTAACAACAACTTATTGGGCAAAACCTCCTTCAATTTCTTGAATTCATAATCAAGCAGAAAGCTTCAATATTTATTTATTCTATATATCACCTCAGAGCCCATTTAATCATGTATCCCTTGATAGTGCTGGACACGAACTAAACTCACTTTACTCTACAAAAAATACCATCTACAACAACAACAACAAGAGTAAAAGAAAAGAAAAAGAATAAGAAGAAGAGTCTAACTCAGATAGAATAAAAAAGCAAGTTTAATATTTTGTTATTTTTCTATTTTTAATAGAACTTTTAACTTTTTTAATTCTCTTGTCTCTTTCCATTTATCTACGACATGTGGCAACACACGATTGTAATCAATAGGAGTATTGATTTTGTTTTTGTGTATATAAGTGTGCGCATGTGTGTATGTATGTACAATAACAATAGCCACAATAAATAAATAGCGTAACAACAACAATTGCTGCTGTTTTTTTATTGAAATCGTTTCGGTTGCTTTTGCTGAAAATTGCAAACAATATTTGCCACATTGCAAATATACAAATCCCCTAAAGGCTTCAATAAACTGAAACCATGAACCACAATTCTTCTTATAATGATATTTTATAATACAAAATTGTACATACATACATACATACATACATACATACATACATATAAATGACAATATATAAACTAAATTTATTCTTTAATTTATAATTAAAATATTCAAAGAATTTTTGTTTCTTCCTCTTTTTTATCTTTGTTCAGATTATAAATTTTATTCATTTATTATAAAGCAGCAATAAGGATATTGATGATGATGAAGGTGATGATAATGATGAAGATGATAATGATTATAATGATGATCTAAATAATATTTAACTTATGGTTACTTTCGTTTCATTTTATAAAGCTCCCATAATTTCATATCAAATTGTTACAATTTTCTAAAATTTTTAGGCGGCCAGTTAATTTTTCTATACTTAATTAATTCACTTCAGTACTCATTCAGTTAATCTCTCAATTATTCACTCACTCATTTGCACACTCAATTACTAATTAAATTATTCATTCATTAAATTCCATGAGACTTTCAACTTGTCAACTGGACTTTTATTAAGAACTAAATTATCTAAAAGTTCTGGTTCTATGTTATTTTTTAATGGAAAATTCTATAAAAATAGTCCATGTGAAACTAGTTGGTAATTTAAAAATTTTACTAGGCACTTTCTGAATCGATTTGAACTTGCTTATCGGTCCACATTTGTATCTAAAACACGTTTTGTTTTAATGCCTTCAAAGTAGATTATTTCAAAGATTTCGTGCTGAACTCAATTTGATTTCAGAATTTATGGCATTGATGGTTGAAAATCTGATAATTTCTATAATCAGTCTAAGCATTTTTTACGAAAAAAAACTGCATTTTTTTTGATTATTTAAAACCGAAATTGCTAGAAGATCCAGCGGAATTGTCATAAACTAAATCTGAGAATCGAAATTACAGCCTTAGGATTCACTTTCTAAATCTCTTCATACTTGAATTTCGCTAACAAATTTTTAATCACACAACTTTTATAAAAATTTTTGTAAATTTCTGGAAAAAATTTGCTTATCAAATTTTAAATTAATTAATTTTCTCGTAGAATCAGTAAAGTAAAAAACCGTATAACGTTCTTAATAATCGGCCCTAATCATTTGTATTATACTTTCAATATTTGCATGCTGTTTTCTTCTTGTATCTATTAATTATTGAATCAACCCAAAACATAAAATGTCAATAAAACATAAATTTCAATAGAAAAAGGATTTATGTTTGAAATCTCATTTTTAACACTTGAGTAGATTTTTTCGTATTTTATAGCCATAGCTATATAATTCTCTTCTAAATCTATTTTTAAAATAAAGCATTAAAATCTATCTTCTGTTTCTTGGAATAAAAATGTTGAGAGAAAAAACAGAGAAAATGAAATTGAAAAACTGATTAAATGTGAATAAAATGTGCATGTGTGTAAGGGATTACCATGGTCTTTATGTTTTTGCCTCTGATGCAATTAATGCTACATCTAAAATATTTAATGATTCAATTTTTGTATTATATTACAAATTTATATCATGGATATAATCGTTACGGAACTTTTATAACATCATCAAATTTTTCTTTTTATTAATGAAATTTTTTTTTCTTATGATCATCATTTATCCGTTGAAGGTATATACTTGTTACACTAAAATGTTTGTAACACTTTGTGAGAAGCCTCTTTAATTAGATGGATCTCGCCATGTCTGTACATCTGTCCATTTAAACATCTACTGGAAAGCTTCTCTGGAGTGTAAATATTTGTGTTATTGACCTTAATATTTGATTTATGTTTGAATTATTCGAAAGTTCATTTATACAAAATTCATGGTAAAAATATATTAATTTGATCCAAAGACTAGCTTACAATACAATCTAAACTTAAACACTTTAAACTTTTAAAAGAAAAATTTTAGATTTCCGATTACTCATAATTCATACAAAATTGTCATTAAAATTATCTAAGTTTTTCTAGTCATAAAGAAATGGTCATACTTTTCATGTACTTTCATGCACTGCCTGATTCAATGGTGGGTATTCAAAATTTTCTCTTATTAACTGAAATTAAAAAAAAACTTCTTTCGCGTTTTCAGGTACTTTATCTTATTAAGAGAAATTCTATCTCCCCTCGTTCATCAAAATACCAAAAACAAAAACAAAAACAAAAAGAAAACCATGTACAAGTACAATAATAACAACAACAATAATAGCAAACAAACACCAACAGGTTAAGGGAAACCAACGTGCATGTTCTTGATGCTTTCTAACCAAATAATTCGATGTCGCTTCATGTTTATGTTTGCTTATCTTTTGGGTTATACGAATATATATTTATATGAAAATGTATGTATGGATGTATAAATAAAACCATATGTCACGTGTACGTATGACATTATAATGGAGTAAAGTTTGAGACGGTTCAAGATTTGAAATTGAGTGAATGAAGGCCGCAACCTTTAACCACAAAAATTATGAGACTCTGTGACTCCTGAAGTATGTACAATGTCACATGCATACAAGAAGTAAAACTCTTGGTCTTCTTTTTTTTTGCTTCTTCATTTCTACACCACATACATTCATACAAAGATTTAACAGCATGCAGATTGAATTTTTAGTTATTAGCAACAACAACAATTATTATCATTTGCTCGTCTTAGTTTCCCTTTTTCTCGGAGATTTTACCTCTTTTTCTTGGCCCTTCTCTTTTTGTTTCTTCTTCTCCTTTTGTTGTTGTTGTTGTTGTTGTTGTTGTTGTTAACATTAAAAACAATGTACTTGTGCATAAGAAACGTGTCAGTTTCTAAAAACTTTGAAAAATAGATGACAAGATGCCGTTGTCATCATCATCATTATTATAATTATCATTATAATAAATAATTTGTAAAAGGCAATCTGTGAATCGAAATCGTGTGTAAAATAAATTTTATGTTTTCCTATTTTTAAATTTCCAACTTTATTTCTAAAACTATTAAACAAATGAGATTTTTTTAAGAATTTACACATCATATATGTATTAAAGGTTTTGGTTCTATTCCTAAATGCATTTCATTTAATTATTTAATAGAATTAATTTAAGCCTGAAAAACATGAAATTACTTTTCATAATTTTCCATAAAATGTTTGCTCAGAAACATGATTTTAGAGATTTTTTCCCATGAAAAAAAAAATTAAGAACTAGTTAGATTCAATTAAGGGGCGCGGTTCATGCAAAAGTCAAGGTATCCAAAAAAGAAAAAATATTTAAGTAATAAAATAATTTTATATTCAGATATAAGCGATTTGCAATTTCGTAGCTTATCTTTAACGAATTTTCTAAATGTTTAACTAAATAATAATTAACTAATAATTAATTAACTAATAATTTACTTCAAATTAAACAAATTAGTTCGAATTAATTCAATTTTCAATTAAGAAATCTCTGAAATTTAAAGAGCATACGATTCACGTCTAACGAATTGAGGTTTTCTTTTAGGGTAGTGGGCGTGGCTACAATTAATTAAACAACTAATTAAATTAGTGTTAATTCAAATTTATAGTTTAATGTAATAAAATTTTTCAGTTTTACTTCTCTGGCAATTTTCGTTCTTTTCTGTTCTTTTCCGTTTAGAAGCAGCAGCAAATAGAACGTTTAACTTAATATGCCATCTATTAAAATGAGTATAATTTAGAGAAATTTTGTAAAAAATCACGCTTGTTAGATAATTAAATTATTGTTAACATTTTTACATTATCCTCATGTTTTTTATGCCTTGAAATTTTTATTACTTTTTCTTATACTCTGAATTTATGACTGGTTTTCTTTTAGACGTTTAAACGAAAGACGCCAATTTCCTTAATGTGTCTTTACATTTTCTTCTTTCTCTCACTTCTTCAATTTCATACGTTCATTCATTCGTTGGTTCGTTTGTTTGTTTGTTTGTTTGTTTGCTTGTTTGTTTTTTTTTAAACAGATGCCATGGTTATTTAACATGCGACTTATTGACTTATCTATTAGCACCTACTCGCATAGAAATAAATGAAGAGAAAAATAAACAAACAAAATAAACAACGACAACAACAACAACAACAAAATCCAACAAACTTTTTACGAGGCCATAAAAGAAAAAGAAACATTTCAATTTCCATTCAATTGTGAACAAATTTGTTTTACAGAAATCTAAATTTAGTTTGAGGAAAAGTATTAAAAAAAGTGATGGATAAAGATAGTAGTGGTGGGGGGGGGGGGGGGGGGGGGAGTTAGAAACGTGGCGTGGAAAAGATAAGAGTGATTTAATGCCAAACAAAATTCATTAATATCTAGCATTTTTAAATGACGAAGCCTTTGTTTTTACTTAATTTATTTAATGGGGAGTTGACAAATTGAAGTACGATGATAATTGAAAGTGGTAATGACTTTTGAAAATCTATGTGAGAAGAATAATTTACAGGGCCCTTAATTTTCTAAAAGTTAAACTCCCATAAAGAATTTTATCCCTCAAATCTGTTAATTGAATATTTGCATGGACAGACAGATAGACATATAGGCCACAATCGCTTCAGAAGGTGATTCTTAGATTCTTAGTAACAAAAGGGTCTTAAATTCTAGATAAATGGTCACAAATTTATAACACTCTGAATCAAAAGAGTGGCAAAGTTGTGGATACAAAAATTGCAAAAAAAAAGCAACTTGTCAAATTATAAATTTAGATACCTCAAGTATATTAAACTAGATTTCATATCGATAGATAGACCTTATAAAATTCGATTCAATCGAAAACGTTTTTATTGAGATAAATTAAAAAAATTTTCACCGTAAAACCGAATTCAACAAAATTCTAAAAAAATTATGAAAAAAAATTTCACAAATAATTAGTTAATTATATTCAATAATGCCGCCATTAATTTCAAAGTCTTTCATCTTAAATTATTTTTCATTTTAAATTAATGCTCCAACTGACGTCAAGTAAATTTATTAAAACAAAAACATTTTCATATTTCTTAGGCTGCTGTTAATGTTTCTGCTTCTATCTCTTCAAATCTTTCTCTTGCGCCCTTTTCCAATGTTGTTTTTTTTTTCTTCTACTTTTTTTGTTGGGTTGTTTGTTGATCCGCAAATCAGCAAATTGCTTACTCTGGATCAACTATTAAAAATACTGGAGGCTGCATCGGATGCATGAGAAATCTTAGCTAATATATCTAATACAAATACACACACACACACACACACACACACACACACACACACACCACACATATCCATACACACACATACATGTACTAGCAAACCTTCTCAAACATGCGATATACATGCAACATGACGCGGTCATGTGTGCTTTTGGAGTATTTGGAATTTATATATTTTCTTTGTTTTTGTTTGGATTTTGATTTTTTATGGTTTCGATTTTCATTTTTGTAACATTTTTCTTTTTCCTTTTTTTTGTTTTGTTTTGTTTTGCTCTTGTTTTGTTGCATTAGGCTCTAGGGCGACATTTGTTTATGTTGCCATGATGCAGTAAATGGCATTATCAGTTAAAATTGCAGCTTCAACTTTAGCTTCAGTTTCAACATCAGCTTCAATTTCAGTTTCAGCTACAATTTCAGCTACAATTTCGGCTACTGCAATTATTGTTACAACAGATAAGTTTCCTTTCACTTATCTTTCTCTCTCTCTCTCTCTCTCTCTCTCTCTCTCTTTTCTCTTTCTACCACCATTTCTATTTTTATCGATTCATATATCGCTATCTCTTTTACTCTTTATCTCTTATTCTTAGTCTTCTTATCTATTTGTATCTTTTGTTGTTGTTGTTTTTTTATGGTCTTTTTCTTTGGTAAAGTGTATGCTACTTTCAATTATACTCACTCAGCGTCATAAATTCAAGCAGCCCTGCTAACTTATTGGCCTTCTAGGCAAACGTGATATATAAACCGAAAAGGAATGTCTGCTACACATTACTCTATGTATGTATGTATGTATGATGTGTGTGTGTGTGTGTGTGTGTGTGTGTGTGTGTGTGTGTGTGTGTGTGTGTGTGTGTGTGTGTGTGTGTGTGTGTGTGTGTGTGTGGCATGCATTTTGAATGGTTATTAAACCGAAACAAAACTACTGCATTTTGTTTAACTGCTTTTCATGTGTATCGAGCATTAAGGCAAACCATTCAGATACGTTTTACGGTTTTTGGCTTAACACAACATTTTCCTTTTTTTCTTTGCCACTACTGCTTTTGGATTTTGCTGTTGCTAGTGTTGTTTATGGTTTATTTCGTATGATTATATGGCAAATATTTGCTGTTGTTATTATTATTATTATTATTATTATTATTATTATTATTATTATTATTATTATTATTATTATTGTTGTTGTTGTTTAATATATTGCATTGCATTAATGTAAAAACCATAATCGAAATGAGGAATATGGTCCGGAAATAAGCTTAACTAATGTTATCTGTTACATAATGCGTTGTTGCATAAGAAAAGGTAAAAAAGAAAAAGGCAAATGGAAAATAAAGCAAACATGATTTGCCATACTACAAATATCATATGGAAAGTTTTAATAGGGATGCCAATGCAACAAAATAGCAACAACAACAACAAGAACAACACTATGAAACATTAAAAGTAAGCGAGAAGTAGAGTTTTGCAGGAAATTGCAGAAATTCTTTTATTTTTATTTTTTTTTAGTTTTTTTACGTTAAAATTTAAAAATTTTAATAATATTTCACATAACGCCCATTTGCCCGCCTGCCCGATTACATTTATTTATGCGTACGCTCTTTAAAGACACATTGCTCTTATCTATCCATTGTGGCTGTTTTCTTTGATTTCTTCATCTCTGAGTTTAAATTTGTCCATCTGCTCAATAATGACTTGTACTTGCTCAAATTCCGCACCTGTGGGACTACATATGTCCATCAGTCTGTCTCTATGATTTCACATATCATAGAGATCATTATCTGATCTACCAAATTTGTCTATTTCTCAATTTATTTGCAGGGGGCTACATTTGTCCACGACTTTGCTTTTATGATTATATTTGCCCCTTTGTCCATTTGCCCATTTGTCCTGCTAAAGTTTGTCCAAATATGGCATTATTTGTCTATCCGTCCGTTCGTCCGTCTCTAGAAGCTACATTTGTCCTCTCAGTTCAGTTTTATGATTGAATTTGTTCATCTCTATGAATTTTAAATAAAAGCTTGTTTGCCAAAAACGCTTGAAAAATATTACTCAGAAGATTGAATCGATGAAAGAATCTACTTCTATTTTAATCCAAAATGTTCGAATGTTTATTGTTTAAGAAAATGGCAACTGCCATAAAAAAGGGAAAGCAGAAATCAATGATCAAGAAAAAAGGAAAAAATTGAATCAATTTTTAGTATAAATTAGAGACTTTAGAGAGCTGAAGATGAAGGTACACTCAAAAATCGCATGCAGCTAAAATAAAATTCTTTTAATTTTTTTTTAAATTCTTTTTTTCATTCATTATTTTTAATTTTTGAATCGCTTCACCTTCACCTTAATATTTTTTTTTGAGAAAGAAAATTGCTTTCTGGAGCATTTTTACACACCTTTACAAAGATGCTGAGAGAGAAAGAGAGAAAGAGAGATAGAATCAGTCCCTTTAAAATAATAAAACAATAAAATACGTGTAAAATGTGCCACAATAATAACAAAAACAACAATAAAAAACAATAAAAAAAAGAGCAACAATACAATTTAGTTGTAAGTAGAGAATCTTGCTTGGTTAATTTTTTTATGACTTTGTTAATAGCGATTGTTGAAAAATTTATGCAAACGGGGAGAAAAATTGAAAAAAAAATAAAATAAACCACCAAAAGAAGAAAATATGAAAAATGAAGACAAAAAAAATTTCGCCCCCTTTTTTATTTTTACTTTGATTTTGTCTTCTTCTTCTCTTTCCTTTTTTCCTTATTCCTTTTAACGATGTGTTAACCGTTGACGTCGACGTCTCGCCTCCTCTCGCCCCGATCATACCGGGGCGTTGTGTCTTCTTGAAATCATTTCCCTTATTTTTACTTTTTGCCAAATCTTCCCAATTTTGATGAGAATTTTGTAAAGTGCGACAGCCTTTAGGGAATTTTTTATTTCATCTCAATTTTCGTTGTTGTTATTGTTATTGTTGTTGTTGTTATATCGCTTTCCCATTCACGCACATTGTGTGATGTTGGAATGATGTAAAAAGGCTGAAAGAAGCCGTTAATTTTCTTTGGGCGTTACAAGAGAGATTTTGCTCCTCACTCCCGTCTTCATCTGCTTCTTCTTGTTTCATTGATTAAACCTGTAGTGAATTGTGTGAAATAAGAAAATGGCAAGAAGAAGAAGAAGAAAGAGTATGTTTTGTATCATTTCAAGGTTAGACTTTTTTCTTCTTCATTTTTTGTTTTCTTGTCTTTTTAAAACTTTTGTTGTTATTGTTGTTTTTGTTGGCCCTTTTTATGATATATGATTTTTCATTTAGTTTTATTACATGAAATTTACTTTAGTTTTTTTCCTCTTTTTCTTAAATTTTACAAATTACAAATTTTTCTTTCATTTTTCTTTTTCTCTCTCTCTTTCTGTCTCTCTCCATTTATTTCTTATTAAAAATTTTCTTTATTGCATTCTGAAACTTAATTAAAATACTATTTATTTTAGATGAAAGAGAAAATGGAAATTTCAAGCAACAAAAACAACAACAACCAAAACAACAAGATATAAAAAATAAATAAACACAGCTGACAATTTTTTTCTTGTTTTACATTTTCTTTTTGTGTTTAAACAAAGTCCAGATATAATTTCATGATATTTATCTTAAGCATCTTCACATTCATCTTTATCTAATTGTCTGTCTATCTGACTGTTTATTTCTATTTTTACTTTTTATCTGCTACATTTGAAATGGATTCAAAGTTATTTTATATTTTGTTAAAACGTTTTAAACTCATTTGTCTGTCTGTCCGTCTATTGAAACATTTAAAATACTTGAATGAAATGTAAAATATCTTAATAATATAACTTCCGGCAATTCCCCAACACCCGTTCCCCTCTTTCCTGCATCGTTCCCTTCCCAGCCCCTTTTAAATTTCATGCAAAAATATTGTCGTGCCAAAGTTGGACAAGGTCGGTAGACTTTTCTTCCGTACAAATGTCTTCAAATATTTCTAAAATTGATAATTTATTTTAATGCTAGAGGCATTTGCTGAATGCTTCAAGACTATTGGACCAAGTTGTCTAAGACATATTTAAAGAGCCGGCTGCCAAAGCCTGTTTTTTATAAGAGTTTCAACATATTTCATATTAAGAATACATTTACAAATCTTTTTAAGCATCTGTTTTAGATTTTCTTCAAAATTCTTCTTCTTTTTTCTCATATGTTCAGAAATCTTTTTGAAAACTAAAGCCACTAATGGCACATAAAAAATCCTGTAAACTCAGTGAGTAAGAGAAAAAAGCCACTTGTCAAGTGGCTTAAGATCATTAAAAGTTGAAAGATGAAAACTGACACTAAGAAAAATCAAAACAAAAACAAAAAAAGAAAAGAAGGAAGAAAATTATGCTAAACTTATTTATCCAGAGAGATTTTTGTAATAATTTTACGACATCGTAAAAATTTCAATAAAATAATTCATACAAATCAAAAAAAAAAAAGAAAAGAGAAAAAACTTTAAAACAAAAAATCTGTTTCTGGGTGGTCTGCCAGGCGGTTTAATGCCTGATCTTGATTTGTGCGCGCTTTTCTTTTTGCTGCTCTTTTTTGCTTTTTATTGTCATGTCAAATAAATTTCCTTTTTACTTTGCTTTCGTTTTTTGATATTTTTTTTTTTATGGAAAAATTCCAAGTAGAAGTTTGTAAATTTTATTATAATTAACAGTCGAAAAATAATGATGATGATGATAATGATGATGTTGATGAACTATGAAAAAGATAAAAATTTGTCCAGTGTTTATTTATCAAGTCATAAAAATTTTTCATCTTTCATGGAAAATTTATTAAAATATTTAAACTTTGGCTCACAGAAAAACTACATTTTTTTTTATTTTTAAGAATTTTCAAATATATTTATTCATCTTGCAAGAATGTTTGGAATCTTTTAATAAACTTTTTGTTATAGAAATTGAAATGAATGATATGAAAATTCTAATGAATGGAATGAAGAGCGACAGGCAAAACTAGATCGATCAGAGAAGGTAATTCAAATCTTTGTGATGTACTCAATCTATCAATCAAAAGCTTTCCAAGTTCCAATATTATGCATAAAAATTAGCAGTGAATATGCCACAGGTGATTGTGAAGCATAAGGTCTTAAGCTTCTTAAATAAAAGGCCTTTGGAAAAGACACTATGGAATTATTCAAGGATTCAATCTTCAACCAGACGTTTTGAGGGACTAAAAATCAGGGCCTTCTAAAATGAAGCCAATTGGCATATTTTAAAATTATATTGTAATCTATAGCAGTCTTAAAAAGAAGTCAAAAAAAGGCTAAGATAGTTTCTGATCTTCATAAGTGGCCTTCACTGATTAGGCTTTCTAAAAAGCAAGACCAATTTGTTTTAATACAAATCATTAGGGACATAATTCCTAAGGCCTCTAAAAAGCTTGTGCTGTTACTAAATAAAATACGAAAGAGTTCTACTAAACTAAATTAGCTTCTGATAAGTTACCCAGATCGAAGGCCTTTAATTTTCAACTACTTGAAGCACTGTTTTTTAAAATGCTGAACAATCAACAAAGCAGACTTTCGAATAATTAATTTCCTTTCTAATTCCTATAACTTTGGCAGCATTTATTATATCCAATGAATGATTTATAATGCACAATATTAATCGATTATATCAAACATTTTTTTTATAAGTGATTTATCATTAAATCATTAATTTTCGTCATAAATTATTGTTAGTTGAACGTGTTGCAACAATTTTCTCCAACACATCTGGAATTACTTCAATTTCATTTTTATTGCGCTTCAATTTAATATATATTTTTTATTGTTGTTGTTATTGTTATTGTGTATTATTAATCATTAATTAAAAGTGTAAAAAAGTAAGCAACGAAATAACGAAATGGCCAAAACAAGGAAGGAGCTGAAGGCGAAAGCATTTCTGTCATATCACAATATTTTGCCATTTTTTTTCACTTTTTTTTTTACATTTAGAAATGCAAAATGTCAAATTGAAATGCTCCATCATACTCCAACACACAAACACACACAAACACACTCAATACATTGATAAATGTACTGTGATTATTCTGGTTGTGATTTATTTATTTGAGTAAGGCAGGAAAAGAAAGTGTGTAAATGTAGAAAAATATTTATGTAAATTATTCAAAGTAACATATTGAATGCTTCTTCTTTTTCTCTCATTGTCTATCTCTTTCTCAGACATCTTAGATAGTTCAGACATCATTTTGTCATTTATGCATTGATTTTAATTTTTGTTTTTTTTTTTCGTTTTGTATGAAAGATGCAACGGCCGTGAATTGAGATGAAGTGAAGTGAAAAATAATGCTTTAAGGGCAAACAAAATATGGCACACCCACGCCTGTAGTGTATTTATATATGGATGAATAAATAAATCATTATTTTTATGTGCGTTCATAATCAATATTTTATGATTATTGTTATGGCCAGACAAACAAACAGGTAGACAAACAAACAGACGGACAGACAGACAGATAGACAAAATCATTGACTGATTGTTTGCTTGCTTGTTTGTTTGATGTCTCAAGCTAATATTCATTATTATTATTATTATTATTATTATTATTCTATTTAGTTAGTGTTGTTTATGCAGTTAGTCTGTTCATTGTTCATTCATTTATGCATTGACGAACTCAAATGTTCAGACCAATTTATGTACACAAAATCTTCCATATCAAATTGACAAAATAACAAAATAATCAAAGAAAAAAAAGGAAACTGAAAATATTTCCATGTCTGTTTGAAATAGTTTTCATTATTTTTGTATTTCATTCTCATGGAAAATGTGATGTGATAATGATTTTAAGATTGAAGAGTTAGTTGCGGGTTCGGTTCGTTGGAGGGTTGATTATAAAGTTGGTTGTACTGTTCGTTTTTGGTTTGGTTTGTTGTTGTAGGGTTGGTTGTAGTGTTGGTTAGAGGTTAATTGGGGGGGTTGCTTAGAAGGTTTGTTCTCAGAGGTTCTTTGGATGTTTTTTGAAAGTTGATTGAAAGGTTAGTTGAAAGTTTAGTTGAGGGTCGATTAAAAGTTGGCTAAAAATTTGGTTGGATAATTAGTTGGAAGGTTGGTTGGCGGTTGGCGGTTGGCGGTTGTTTCGGTTGGGTTGATTGGATCGTTAGTTGATAGTTTTAGTTTGACATTGGTTGGATATTGCTTGAAGTTGAAATTGGATGTTGTTTCATGGACCAGTTGAAATGGCGTTCTCTATTTGCTATGTCTTTTGATCAATTTGGTCAATTTTCAATATGAAGTACTTGCCGGTTTGTTTGAAATTGATATCTCACTTTTTAATAATCTTTACGACAACGAAGCAACCAAGTTTAAATTGGTACACCAATTCAAGACAATTGAACTAATCATACTTTTGTAGAACAATAACAAAAATAGCAATAATAGAATTACAATGGCGGACAAAGTGAATTATACAAAACAGAAAAAAATTAAAAGTACAAATTTTATTATGATTAATAACAAAATATAGATGAAATGTAATAAGTAAATAAAATTTAACAACATAAAACACTAAAAAGTTCTATTAAAAGTAAAAAAGACAAAAGGAAAAAGCAAAAAGTTATTCTACAATGGAAAACTTTTTCAATTTAATTTTGACAATTTATGTTACAAGATAAGCAAGAGAGTTGAGATGTTAAAATAACAGCAACAACAAGAATAAGAAGGGCAATAACAATAACATGATGCCGCAAATAGTAAAATATTTGTATAATAAACAGATAAAACAGAACAGAATTGAATTGCATTGAATTGAATTGAACGTCAAAAGTTTGAGTTGAAACAAAGTCAAGTATGATTTGTAGAAAATATAAAAGAAAATAGCAGCAACAAAAAAACAAAAACAAAAACAGCAGCAGTTAAATTCTACTGCATAACAAACAGGGAAACTAAAATAAACAAAACAAAAAACAAACGAACAAGAAAAAAAATACAAGAAGATAAAGAAGGACTGCAAATACTCAAAATGTGATATAAAGATATAACGGCAAACAAATGAAATGTATACAAAAACCGTAAGAGTAGAAACTTCAAAAATAGTAACAACATTTACAGCAACAGCAATAGCAACATATCACAAAACGATATTTACAGAGATCATAAGAATAAAGATAACGGCATTGAGATATACAGTCAGAGAGCTTGGGTCAGAGAGTTGAGTGAAGTGAGAGCGGTGAAAGTATGTAAAATTCTTACATCACGTAAAAATCGACAGAAACATTTGAAGTGAGAGTGCTTGTTTGCCTGCTGTTTGTTTATATTTATTATATACATCTGAGAAAAAAAAAATAATATGCAAAACAAGTTTATGCATGTTCACGAAGAGCATTTGTTTGCTCTTATTGTTGTTTGTTTTGCTTCGTTTTTTAAAGAGACTTTCAAAGTATTAGCATGCTCCGTCAATAAATTTGAATGTTCATGTTAATGTTTTGCCAAGCAGTCAGTTATTTCGTCAAATAGTCTGCTTACTTATTTACAAAGTAAATTAGTCAACAAAGTCGCGTTTGTTGTGTCAGTCGTATCATTTAAACAATTCAAGTTAGTCAAATTAAATAAAGTATAAAATGCTTAATGGTTTAAAGTAGTAGCTTAACTCTACAAGAGATAGAATGATAAACAGTTAGAGGGAGAGATAGAGATAGATAGATAGATAAACATGTGTAGTTGAGATTCTCAATATTGTAATGATGCAAATAGAAAAAATACACAACTCTAAATGTTTCACGTACTATTTGTATGTGAAGTAACAAATTCTAGCGTAGAGAAAGCATCATTTTATGGATATGAAGGCAATTGCTTTTAGTCAATTCAATTCAATTCAATTCAATGAATAGATGAATGAATACATTTATTTGTTACATTTGTATATTTTATAAATATAAATTTTAATTTTCCTTTAAAGCCCTTTCGCTTGGTTTTGGCATTCACTACCCAGACAATTAATAGTTGGATAAATGTGTTGATTTTCTATTGATTTGCAAGACGCTTCTTTTTTTCGTTATTTATTTTATGATACTTCCATTTACACCTTATTTTATTTATTGATTTGTGTAGTTTCATTAAAAAAAAAAGTGTAAAAAGTAGCAAGCACCTAAAATCTATTTTAGCATTTTAAATAGATCTCTTGATTGAAAGGTTCGTATCGTTTTTGATGAGATTTGTCAATTTTCTTTATTTTCATGTAGAGAAAACATTAATAATTCATTTAAAAAGTATTTGCGACGCTGTTTTGCTGCGCTGGTAAACAAATTTATATTTATATTTCGCATCTGAATGATTCCATTGAATTTAAAGTGATAAAGACCAATAGAATGGAAACAATTTTATTAGCCGTTATTCTTAAAGACTAAATAAGTTTTACATTAAAATTTTTAATTCAAAATTTTGTTATTTCGAAACAACAAACCGAAAATGTTGAAAATTCTGCCATTTTATTTCATCTCACTGTTCTTGTAAAACTTTATTTTTTTTTATTTATTTATTTTTTTTTTTGAATAAATTGCTCGAATGAATGGAAGAATAATTGACTGATACAAATGAAAAAGAAAGATAAAGCAGAGAGAGAAAATGGGCAAACTGAAGGCGTATGAACTGACTGAATAAATGATAGTTCCCAATTGCCAATTTTAATATACACTATTAAAAATTTATTTATACATACAGTTAAACCTCATCTTAAGCGATTCTATATAAAAAACGCTCTTTTAATAGTGAAGCGTTTCATTTAAAATTTGAGATCATCTGATCATTGAATATTTATCTTGTAAATCTATTATGCTAAATGCCATTAATTTTTTGAAGATTTTACATTAGTTGATTTTCCATTTTATAAGGCGACATATAATCGTAGAAATCAAATATGAATCATAAAACGCTTTATTTATTCTAAGATTTTGTCAGCATATAAAACTGAATATAAATTAAAATTTTTTATAAATTAAAGCTTTTTGATAAAGTTTTGCTGTAATTTTCCTCTCAAAACGATTTTGATAAAAGAAAAGAAAACACTTCGCAAATGCGTTATGATTAGAAGGCGATAACTAAGCAACGCGTTAAACAATTTTTTTTGCTTTACATAAATTCTAACTGTACATTTGAATTAATATACAATATTTCCTGGAATAAATTTTTCTAGGCTTTAAATTAAATGTTGCTGCTGCAAAATATTTTGTAGCCGTAATAAACGCATAAATAATTCTGATGCAATATAAATAAATATATAAATTGTTGTTGTTAGCTTCCTTTTAGTTTGTTTCGTTTATCATTTCTCACTTTTCCTTTTATATTATTTTAGAAAAAATTTTGTTTATGGCAAAAAAAAGAAGCACAAAGCAAAAAGAAAATTCTACAATTTCATTCCTTCTTTTTTTTTTGTTACTTTACGTTTCTTTTCCTTCATTTTTCTTATGATATTTTCTCACTCATTCTTCCTTATTCTTTCTCTATCCATTTTTCTTCTTCTTATTCTTCTTCTTATCACTCTCTGCCATTTATTTGTATTCATTCTGGACGTGTTTCTGCGTTTTACTTTCTGTTGCGCTGCATTTTATTTTATTTTATTTTAATTTATTTTTTATTTATTTATTTTAGATTCAGTTTGTAAGTTTGATTGACTTTCCTTTTTTTTATAAATTTTTTTTTTTAATATTTATTTATTTTGGCTTCTTTTCCTTTCTTGCTGGTTTTGTTTTATTTATTCCTCTTTCTTTCTTGTTTTTGTTTTAGTTTTTTTACTGTTTCAAATTTTTATTCGAATAATTTAATAGGCTTCATAAAATTATTGCTGTTATTAATGTTAATGTTGCAATTGTTATTTTTAAGGCTTTTATTGCTATTATTATTGTTGTTGTTGTTGCGGTTGTTGCTGCTGTTTTTATTATTGTTATTCAAAATAGTTTATTTTGTGTTTGTGTTTACCTTACGATCATAATTATCATAATTATCAACAAATAGCAAAAAAAAAACGGCAGCAACATCTAAGGCAGCAACAGAAACAACAAAAAGCAGCATCTTTATCATTATTAGCACAATCTAAAATAATCGGCCTAAACTGAATAATCACGCTTCAATAAAGGCCTCATCATCATCATCATTATGATCATCATCATAAGCATCATCTTCATTATTATTTTTGTGATAAACATGTTGAAATGTCTGTGTGTATTTTATTTAACATACGGCATTTGATGTTGCATAGAAAAACTTTGTGAGTTGGTTGCCGCCATTCAATGCTTCAATTCAATTTCATTCAATTCGACTCTTTATAAAATGCTTGCCTGCCTTAAATCAAACTGACAAACTGACTGGCAAAGTCTGAGAGCCCTAAAGCTGTTTAGACTGCTTGTTTGGCTGCTTTTCTGTTTGTCCGTCAGTCCGTCAGTCCGTCAATCATTCATTTATTTTGTTGGTGATTATTTAACATTTTTGTCTGGCATCATGTTGCTTCGTTTTTCACAATTTTTCTTACTTCTTTATTATTTTTATCATACATACACACGCACTCACTTACATACACACACATACACACATATACACATCAATTTATTTATTCATTCATTCACACTTAAAACGATTCATTCATACATTTTAAGTCATTTTGAGTCATTTTTAGCTTTCAGTGATGTAATGACAAATGTTTTGCTAAATTAAGAATTCTTCAGTTAGATGAGAACTTATTGCATTGAAATTGTGATATAAAAAGTTATTAAATAACATGAAAATGAGCAAGAATGAGATAAAATGAAGAAACAGTGATACATTGAAAATCAAGAAGTAGAAGAAGAAGCAGAAAAAAAAGAAGAAGAAGAAGTAGAAGTAAGTGAAAAAAAAAGAAAAGTACGTCAAAACCGAAACTGAATAATATTAAATGATGCCTGCCTTTTGCAACTGTTCACTATTTCTTTCTGTTTCTATCTCTATATCACTCTCATTCTCTCTCTCTCTCTCTCTCTCTCTCTCTCTCTCTCTCTACTCTTTGGCTCTTTTGTGCAGCTAGAGTTGATTGAATGCTGATGCTGAAGCATTTTCACTTTAGAGACATTTCAACGTTCTAAATGGAAAATATTGTGATATGAAAGTAACAACAATAGCAACAACAAAAGGCAGCAGTAACAACAACATTTGCATGGCAGGGCAATGCAATAAAATAAACGTAAAAGCATTTAATTTATGGTGCATGAATGATGGATTTTTCTACACACATATTCACACACCACACACACACACACAACACACACACACCATGCTAAATTAAAGAATTATTAATATTATTATTATTATTATTTTTGTTCTTGTTCTTCTTCTACTTATGAGACGTTCTTCACTGCCTTTCGCTTGTTCTTATTCTCCTTCACACCTCCAACAACTTTTTTTTACCTCTTTGTATTAATATTTTTATTTTATTTGTTTTCCTTCTCTTTTTATGGTTTTTTAGTTGCTCTCAATGAATAGAACACTAAATTAGAAATTAAAAACTTTTTAACTTTATTTATCCATCTATCTGCCTGTCTGTCTGTCCATTCCATCATTGTTCTCATCATCTTCATTTCTTCTTTTATTTTAATTAATAATTTTTCAGCTTGTTATTAATTTTCTTCTAAAAGCAAAACACATTTTGAATACAAAATTTCATCTATTTTCTTTTTCTTCTTCCTTTTCTTTTTCATAATAAAAATCTTATTTAAAAGCAAAAAACTATAAATTTAAAATTATTCTTAATTTATTTTTACAAGGCATAAGAAAATTTTATGCAAACACTTTCAGAAACTTTATTTTCCTTCCATCAATTTTATCTGACAACTGGATTTTTGGGAAAAAAACATGATTTTATCTGATAAATTAAATTTTTAATTTAAATTATGTAGATAATTATTTTTTATATAAATTAATGCTAAATGTTCATTCATTCTAGGAAAAAGTATAAAGCCCAAATCTAATTCCTTCAAAATCATCTTCAGATAGTTTAGAGTTAATTGATTTTCAGATAAAATCGCCCCCAAAAAAATTGTCGAGATATAAAGCAAATTTTTAAAAATTCAATGAAATTTTTTATATTAGAAATTGAGTCATTTTCATTGTTCATTTCTATAATGATTAGAAATTTTGTTTTTTATTTGATACAAGAAAAAAATAAAAAATAAAAAAATTAAGAAAAACTATTCACAAAAGTTTATTTAAAAAAGTTATGGTAAAGTATTGTAATAAAGCATGCATTGCTTGCATTATAAGGCATAATGAGGCATCATATGGCATCATAAAGTAACGCTTTATTATTTAGATATAACTGAATAATGCATTTAATAATCCATGAACATTATAAAATTATGGCAAATTTTTTCTTATTTCTTATTTCTTATAGCCATTGTTGTTGTTGTTCAGATTGCTTTTTTGTCTTTTCTTTTCTTCTTTTTCTTTTTTTTCTTATTATTTTTTTTTTTTTTATAAAGACATTTAGTTCTCTTTGCTTTATTAAACAATCTATTATAATTTTAATTATGTACATAAAATGCAATAATTAAATGACTTTGATAAAGAACAACCAAACGTTTCACCTTAATGTTTTAAGCACTGAGCGTACAGTAATTTATAGAGGGATATATGGATATATTTATATCTATTTATATTAATAGGGATGTAATGTTGGCATATGTGAATATATATAAATAAATTTCTACATATTAACAAAAAAAACATCAATGAACAGACAGCAGAGCAGAGCAATAGCATGCCAAACAGATTTGAGGCGAACAGAAGCACTCAGTAGGATTAAAACATGAAGAAAGCTAGAAAAAACATAAAAAAAACAAATTTGAAAATAAAAACAGAAACAAAAAAAAATCAAAAAAAAAGAGCAGCGCAAATGTGATTTCCTGTTTGCAATTTAGAAATTCTCCTAAATTGATGAAAAAACAACAACTAATAGCAACAGCAAATACCACGCAGCAATAATAATAGCAATGGCAATGCCAATAATAATGATAACAACAACAACAACAACAACACCAACACCAACTGAAAATGGCTAATCAAAACCTTATAGTCCTTCAACAACGACTTTTTAATAAACTACAAAACTTTATGATGATGGCAAAATTTCGGACGATATTAAATAACTTACAAAAATTCGTTATGCATGAGTGGACTGAAGAAATTTCTAAATTTAGCTTAAATTTTGGTACATTGATTGTTTATAACAAATGCCACTCTCTCAGTGGAATTTCGTTGAGTTAATCCCACAAATTCTATATTTCTCTGTTATATTGACTTTTTTGTTACAAAAAAAAAAAAAACGGCGTTATATGGGTAATGGCCCTAGAAATGATGCTATGCTAATGAATTTTAAACGTGTTCATCTTTAAGTTAGACGACGTGTCCAAACGAAATTTCATTAAAATATTTAAAAAATTGCCAACTTTAGCTTGATAATAAATATGCATGGACAGATGTACGGACATTAAGAAGGACGTACAGACATACAAGTTTCAATTGTTTACGAAATTGATTCTAAATCGGCCGCTACTAAAAAGGGGTTAAAATCTTAAATCTTAAATCTATTTGCACAAATTTATAATTCTTTGTATTACACAAAGCAGCAACAACATAAAGATGAAAAGCAACGAGAAAAATTTTCGAACGTACCGCAAAATTTCACATTCATGTTTTTATGCTGCTGCTATTTCTCACTCGCCTTTTTAAATTTTCCTATACTTTTTCTTCTTTTTCTTTTACTTCTGTGTTTCTTTTTTGTTTCTTTGGACTATACGATATTAAAGTTTATATCAAGTATAAACATTTTTGAGTTACTACCACGCTCTGCACATTTATCTATAACGTCAAAAAAAAAAAAAAAAACAGAAAAATTACTAAGAAAACTAAAAATTTGCAATTTGACTGAGATGAAATTTTTTTTCAAATACTAATTGAGGGGAATACTATTACAGCTTTTAAGAGGCATGACCGTTTTTTTATGTAAATCTTGAGTAACAAATAGAAAAAGGAGAAATATCATTGTTTATAATTTTCAACTGGGCGGGGCTAATTCGTAGGGTTTTGGTGTAAATGTTGATTATCATCCAGATTTTCATGGGCGTAATTAATGTTTTTTATACCCATCATCCAAAGTTTGGGGGAGACGTTTTGCCAAAAGGAAGAGTCTAAGACACTACAAAAACAATATACTTTTGATACGCATTAAATTCTAAATCGATTTGGACATCCCCATCTGTCCTTCTGCCCGTGTATTGATAAGATTATTCTGGTCGCAAGAAACTAGCAGAAACATTGGTAGATTTGGCAAGTAGATTTTTCTGAATTTAATTTCGGAAAGTATCTGCTATGCGTAATTTAAAACCTAAAAGCAGCGAGTAGAAAAAGCTTGAACAGTATTCATAGTTTAAACATTATTGCGGGCGCATCTTTTGATTGAAATTTTTAATTTGATGCGCCAACTTTTGCGAAGCAGAGAAATTTTCAGAACAGAAACCTAAATGGACCGATATTTAGTCATGACAAAATCATTAAAATTCATTTTATTTAAATATATGCATTTTTTAGATTTTGTGCCACTTTAAGGGTTCCATAACAATTTGCTTTTCTAATTGTTTTGAATAAAATAAGTCAATCAACTTTTTATTTGAAGTTGAAACTTGAAAACTATAAACACGTAGCGTTATCATTCATAGATATTGAATTAGTGTAATGACAACAGCAACGACAACTATAATAATTAAAATAATAATGATTAAATAAATGAAATAAATGAATGAATATTTTTTCAGGGTAATTTCATTTTAAAAAATCTTTATTAAGCGGCGTTTTTTGCTTCTTGTCTTTTGCCAAACATGTGCTTTCATTTGAATTTGTTAGACAGACAGACAGACATACTCATGCACTCCTTTTTTATAGATTTTCTCTCCCCCCCCCCCCCCTCGCCCAACATCTCTCACTCTCTCTTTCTCTTTCTCCCTTGCTTTAAAAATTTTAAGCGATATTTTTTTTGTATTATTGCTCGTTGCCGCAAATTGTTGTACATTTATCGCTAATAGACGAGACAAAATTTTTGTTCGATTGATATTTGTAAATGGATTGCCTTAAATCGTAAAATAGATTCATGCAAAAGTTTTTGGTCCCTTGCCGTTTGTATTTATCATTGCGTCACACGCCAATAACTTACGATGCTGATTCTGCTAAAGTTGTTTTTAAAAATTTCAATCGAATAGCATACAAAAAAAATATTTGAAAAAGAAAAATAGAAACACAACGCTCGGTCATGAAACTCATACAAAACCAAAGAATATTCAGCAGATGAGTGTTGGTTGGCATCGAAAAAACCATAAACAATAAACAATCAACCAAAAAGAAGAACTAAAGCCAAAAAAAAAAAAAAAAACAAAAAAGCAACAAAAAAAAGTAAATTGAAAACACACTTTTGAAATTGATGCCGGCCAATGTTTATACATTTACATATCTGAGCATTTATATATAAATGAATATTTTCTTTTCCATGCTGCTGATGTTCACTGTTGTCATTGTTATTATTGCTATTGCTGTCTTTAGATAATCAAGTGCGGCAAGAGGCGAGATGGAGAAAATGGAAAAAAAAATTGTAAAACAACATAAGCAAATATCTTTGATACAATGCAATTCAACAGCAGCACCAACAACAACGGCACATATAAGAAAAATTAAAAAAGCAAAAAGAAAAAAGAAGAAGCAGAAGCGGCCTTAACGTATAAGCATATCAACTTACTTATATTATGTGCCATCTAAGATTCGATTGATATGTGCTCGTTGAGGTCTTGTTTATATTTAATTCATCTTACATCTCTTTATTGTAACATTTATGACAATAACAATTACAACAACAAAGCAAAGGAATAATCAATAAATGCAGCATTGCTTATTATTGCTAATAGAAACAATATCAAAATAATAACAACAACAGCAATAACATTGACAATAACAGCAACAATATTAATAAGAAGAAAATCTTGAACTACAACAACAACAACAACAACAAATATATCATGTTATAATCATGCTCTATAAATTGTACAGTAAATACATTTAGTAAAGATCTGATTAGCAACAAAGTTGCTAATTAAAAAGCTTCTGAAACATAAACTTATTATCAACATTATTGATTAATTTTTCAGATTAAATGTTTAGCAACAGGTTTTTGATTGTAATTATTTAGACAGAGAAAAATATAAGACAACTACTGTTATCTTATTGAATATTGAAAGAAGAAAATTTATTTAATATCATTTAATTATGACTTTAATCTTAATTTATATTAGATTTGAATGATTGAGTTGGTTTAAAGCTTCTAACGATTTAAGTTGCATTCAATTTGTCAAGTGAATACATTTTCTTTTGGACTTATAACACTTTTTACTCTTAAAGCATTTTGTAATTTTGTAATTGAAAAGATTATCATTATTATTGAAGAGCTGACATGAGATTTGAGATTTATTGTTATGACGCTCATCTTTCTTTAGTTTTAGAGATCTTGATCAATCATAAAACTGATTTAGCTTTAAGTTGATACTCATTAAATGGAATTATCTATTTTTGTACTTTTTCTACTTTTGCATCTTGATAACGACTTTTACAGATCGCCTAACTTTATGTTTCCTTGAGGTTTTCCTTGTGGTTTTACAAGAGAACCAATACAAATATTTTTTGCTAATTTGTTTCTATTTAATAATTTTTTATATTTTTTTTTATAATTTGTATATTTGTTGAAATTTTTTTCTGATTTATTGATTCTAATTTTTTATCGAAATTTCTACAATATTATTTGGCAATTTATATTAAATAGAAATTGTGATAAAGCGCTGCAATATTTGGGCATTTAATAATTATTATCAATCAATCAAAAAAAAAGACGCCAGTTTAAACTGATGAAACTAAAAAAATCTTAGTCTAATGCTTCTCTAAATTGTTGAGAGATTAAATCCAAACCAATAAACATATTTCAGAATTTTATTTTAAAGCTCTCGTCTTGGGAAATGGTAAATGCTCAAAATGATTTTCTCAGAATGGACCAATATTTATGAAAACAAATTCCATTTATTATTATTTTTGTTGTTTATTATGAAGCCATTTATATTAGTTTATTTTAAAGGAGATGTATTTTGTAAATCCCGAAATGCATTTAAATTTTCTCATATAAATTAGAACATTTTCCAAAAAAAAAAAAAAAGTTACTTTCGAACAATTGTAAGGCATTCGTATGTACATCTCGATGTTGTATATTTAAATAGGAAATTTTCCACTAAATCTAGCGCAAACAATTAAAAGAACAATATAACAGCAAAAAAGGAGAAAAAGTAACTGAAAGAGCAAAACAACAAAAACAAAATTAAGCCAATATATTCAGAATAATTTAGTTACAGCTGCAGAAAACTTTGTGTACCATAACTGAATGTTATAGAAAATTGTACTTTGCACATATGCATTTATTTGCACACACACAAACACACACAGGCACACAAAATTACATGGAAGTAGATGAGCTACAGAAAGGGATAGATAATGTATGTAGCTATATGTTTTCTTTTTTAATAATAAAATAAAGGAAAAGGGAGTAAACAAGAATATAAATCTTCATATAAAATCTAAAGAAACGAAAGTAATTGTTGATGGGCTCTAATGAAAAAATATTTGATATCAAAATAAATTTATATAACTACATGTTCACATTTGTGTATGTGTATGTATGTGTGTATGTATGTGCATTTGTAGATTTGTTACTTACTTAATCATGTACCAATGAAACAAAAATCCAAAAATAAAAATAAAAAAAAAATATGAAATAATAAAATGGCATGGAAAAAAGTTGGCGTAGAAATTGAATTGAAAGAAGAAGCATAGAAAAAATCATAGAGTATGAGATAGCTCATTGAAATAGAAAACTGAAAGTTGAATTGAAATTTAAAGTGTAAATGTGGAAAAATGTATTCATGCCAACTTAATAAATAACAACTAAAATGAATGAAACATTAAAATAAAATAGAGAAATTTTGAAATGCGAGCAGAAACCTCAATGAACCGCAACAACGATAACATTTATCGCAATAGAAATCGCTTTCATTGTACACGCAACTTACATTAAATTTGTATGTGTGTGTATGTGTGTGGGTTAAATATAACAAATTGTTTTATAAATTATATTAGAAAGAAGAAGAAGAAGAAGAAGAATAAGAAATAGAAAAAAGTGGCAGCTGGAATAATAAGAAAAAGAAGGGAAAATAAGCTAACAACAACAACAACAACAAAATGCGTTGCTTTTTTATTGGAGCGAGAATGCACAATGGCAATAAACACTTCATTTCCGAAATCACTTTAAAATAATATGATAAGAAAATGACGACAACAACACAACAACAACAACAACAACAGCAGCAGCAGCAGAAGCAGCAGCAAAAGCAACAACAGCCATATAAATGAATTCAATAATTGATAATAAAAATAAGCAGCAGAAAATATTTTTTTAATATTCTCACAAATATATAAAATGCCTTCTCCTTACACTTCCCTTTTGTTCTCGCCTCATCTAGAGAATTTTTTCATTATATTTCATTAAAATAAAAAGTGAAATTTTTAAGAAAATCAACATAAATTAATTCTTAAGGGGACGAAATGCTTTTTTTCTTTCTCAATAATTTTTTGTCCCTAAACAAAAAAAAAGTACATTAAAAGTACTTTAAGTGAAAAACTGGAAAAAGGTAAATAAGCAGAAAAGAATAAGAAGAAAATGTAATGTAGAGAAGAGACGAAGGACACATTCCATCTTTTTATTTATTAATAAATTTCTGATATTTTCTTCTTGTCAATATCACAATGATTTCCTTAGGGTACAATTGCTGTTATTGCCGTTATTGTTATTGTTATTGTTTGTTGCCATTTCTAAATGTTGTTGTTGCTATTCTATTACTTACTCATACTTTATTATTAGAATAACTCTCTGTAGCTCTCTCCAATTTACATGCTACCAAATCCTTCTTACACCCTACACTATTTCTGATATTATAAGTCTGTATAAATGTTTGTAATATGCAGAGTTAGATCCCATTTTTTTATTGTATCGATCAATTTGGAATTACGTTTTTAATTGATTTAAGCGTGTACATCCATCCGTCTGTCCATATGTCCATCCGTCCATCTTTTCAACTGGCCATTCACTTGTACCAAGGTTCATTGGTCCGTCCTTTTAATGTTTTTCTATGGAAATTTTGTTATCAAGCTACAAGTTATATACACGGTAAGCTTGGTTCCGATCGCTCCATTTTTTTTTGGAAATTTTTCAAATAACAAATTTCTTTCAAAAACTTTAAATTTAGACATTTTTACCATCTTAATTGGATTTAACAGATTTTTGTAAGATATTTAAGCATCAGTCTCGATAGACTAAAAAATGCTTACACTTACTTTGTATTAATTTATTTTCCTATTTGACTTGGTACTCTGGAAGAGATAGGCGAAGAAAAACCAAAAAAAAAAAATATAAATAAACACAAAAGAAAAAACTGGATCAAAGGGAAAATTTATGCATTTTTAACTAGATTGAAAATTATGGGAAAAAAGGTCCTTTACAAGTCCTTTAAATACATTACAGTTTTAGAAAGATAAATTGGAAGTGAAAATGTAAAACAAAAAAAAAAAATTAAGAAAAAAAAAAGAAAAGTGGTGTAAGTAAAAAAAAGGCAGCAGCAGCACGTTCAGCATTTTAACCTTAAACATTTTATTAATTTCATAACTAGTCACGAGGGACATTGTAAATAAAAAAAGAAGAAGAAGCTTAAATGAAAACATAACAAAACACAAAATATTTTAAAAATATTCTGCTTTTTCTTTTTGCTAGAAATTTGTTTGCTCTTTTCGTTGTTGCTGTTGTTGTTATTGTTGTTTAAATAAAACAAAAAAGTAGAATAATTTTTAGATGGACAAAATTTTATAAACTCCATAAATATGAAATATGAAAATCTTTCTTTTTTTATGCCCATTCAAAGGGAATGAAACTTGCACGCAAAAATTTCCTCGAATACGTGAAAAATGCGAACAGAGTTCAAGATAACTGAAAATTGTCGAAATCTTTATAGTTTAATACTTAAAATGTCTTAACTATCTCGTACACTTAACAAGAGTTAGCTGTAACTACTGTTTGTGGCTTTAACTTCAATTCAATTTCAATTTCATTTTTCAATTTCAATTTAATTTTTCAATTCAAAGAGCGTCAACGTATTTTTTTGTTAAGACTTATTCCAAAGCCTAGTCTGCTGAAATGAGATAGGACCTGATCACCTAATAAACTGGTACACGAGAACTATTAAAAGAATAGCCCTCGTGCACCACGAGGTACACGAGTGCTATTCTCGTGTACCTCATTTGTGTCATATTTTTATTCCCAAAATGGACGGTAGTAATTTACCGTCAGTTGAGTAAATGGTTGCCTCAACTTTTAGGTTGATTTCTCTATAATTTTTAATATTTCAAAAGTCAATTTCCTCAAAGGTTTTTGGCTCCATATTTAATTTTAAAACATTTTACTTAAATTTTATAATATTTAGCAACTTCTAAATTTCTCTTTATTTGTATAATTTGTATAAAAAGTTGAATTGGATTCACTTATGGTAATTTACAACTTGAGATTTAAATGAATGAATCGTCCGTTTCTAACTCACATGCAACCTTTACAATTACAAATCATTTTTATTTGGTACATCATAAATAATTCTATTAAAATTAATAATTAACACAATTAAAATCACTTGGTATAATTTTGATATTCTTAATTTTAAATGTGACCATTTGAATAATGGACACAAAATCAAAACCATTAATAATTTTCTATGATTTTCTAATGAATTTTTTTTTGGACTTTCTTGTAATTAATTTTAAAAATGATTTGAGATACATTCATGCGGGCTCTTTTGCTTATTTTGTTGTACAAGCAACAGAACCCTCATATTCAAAAAAAAAAAAAGGAAAAAAAAATTGTGTGCTATAAAAAAAAAGCAAAGTTCTTAAAGGTCAATTCTAATAAATTTTAATTTATAGATTATTAAATGAAATTGAAATGCTTCAGAAAAAAATTACATAAAAATCATTTTGTGTATTTCCAGTTCAATTCTGGTAGCTGGTAACTGGTAACTGGTAGCTGATATTTAGTGAAGTTAGAGTCGGATGTCAAGTCTCAAACTTAGTAACCGTTTAAATGGGAATGGGAAACTTAATTTTATTGTTTAACACAAAAGAAAAAAAAAGAAGCATATTTTCCTACACATACATGTACACACATACATACATACATACATATTTATATATATATAAAAATGTAGATTGTGAATATAAATGAAGTCTCTTGTAAACAAACGAAACTTATAAAAAGAAAGTCTTAAAAAGTCAATCGCATGTGCATTCAGTTATGGCATATAAAAATGTGCGTGTGTGTGTGTGTGTGTGTGTGTGTGTGTGTGTTTGTATGCAAAGAAATACGAAAAAGAAAGAGTGAGAGAGAGAGAGAGAGAGAAAGCAAAAAAGTTTTAAGAAGGAAATGCAAAAATATATCAAAAGTGGCAGGCGATGATTTTTCTATGGTGGGTGCGTTAGGTGTGCAAATGGGAGTGTGAATGGGGTGGGCGGTTAAACGTTTACGTTTACGTTTACATATATAAAAAATTGTATACACAGTAGGATACTATTTAACACAAAATGCAAACACACTCCAACACGACACAATGCAACACACAAAAGCATGCACATTTAAGGAAATCAACGAACGAACGAACGAACGAACGAAAGAAGAAACATTTATTTAGCACAATTTTTTTTTCATGCTGTTGTTGTTGCTGTTGCTGTTGCTATTATTGCTGGTACAATTGTTGTTGATAATGTTGTATAAATGTAAATGGAGAAACCAAAGGCGTTTATACAAAACTTTACATACAAGCAAACGTAATGCGTATAGAAATTGCAACAAAGAATAAACAAAATGATGAGTAAAAGTAAAAAGTGCACTTTAAAAGTCAAGTGTCTGTGGTTGAAACAGCAATAGCAACAGCATCAACAATGCGACCAACTTACAACCAAACGACACATCATACAATTGCTCTTGATTATTATTATGATTATTATGATAATAATTATAATGATAATGAAGATAATGATAATAATAATAATGATGATAATAAGAACAATGTTGATGAGATCATAAAAAGACGCGTAAATTAAGTAAAGACATAAAAAACAAAAGGAAAGAAAAAATTGAATCCTGAAAACTTTGCCAGCAAAGTTTAATAATTTTAATTTTAATAATAAGAATGAAAAAGCGAAAAAAAAAATGGAAAAGAAACTTAATGAAAATGGCTATAAATTTGTTAAAGAAAAAAACAGTGAAAAGACAAAATACAACCCAATGCTTAAAATAAAGGTTTCCAAAAAAAATGTGAGACATTGTGAAAAATTTTGAATTTTTTCTAAATTAACGTTTTTGAAAAATGAATTTTTTTTATTTATTAATAAAAATAACTTTAATTTGAAAATTTTTGAACTTTTTTGAAAAATATTTATTTTCTCATGAATATTTTTCCTTTTTTAGAGAGGGCTTTTTTTCTATGGAAATTTTTATATAATTTTAAATAAATTTTAAATTTTAAATAGAAATTGTAAAAATTCGTAATTTTTATATATCAAATAAATTTTAAATACAAAATGCCTGTTACATTTAACTCAGTCTTCTGGTTTTCCTTTATTATGAATATTACAAAGTTAACCAGAAGACAGTATCAAAAATATTTAATGAAGAATGAGACTCTTCTTTTTTTTTTTGGGATTTTAACAAAAGTATCTTAACTTTTCGTATCTTATTCTGGCATAAGATAAAAGTTGACTTTTTTATATCTTTTACTTTTACCTTCTTACTTACTACTACTTTATTCCTTTATCCTCTACGTCCTTTATTTTTTTTTTTGTTTTTATTTATTTTTGTTTGTATGTTGTTACATTTTTTTTACCAGCAGTTTTCTGTTACCAGAAAAATACTGAAAATTCATTTTTATTTTTTATTTTTTGGTGAATATTTTTCTTTTCTTTTCTTTTCGGTCCATACTTGAGAGATTATTCTACTGTTTCATTTTCGCTTTATTCTTTTTCGATTTCTTTTTTTTTTTTTTTTGCTTCATCCATTTTTTTATTGATATTTATTTTTGTTTTTTTGCATGTACCAACATAAAAATTGTGATGTGACGAGAACAGTCCCAATGAAAATTTTGTAAAAGGAGTGCAGTAAGAAAAGGCTAAGATAAATCCTTACAAGTGTTCGCTTTACATACACATGCACACTTTTATATAAAAATATATTTTGTACTATCAAATAAAACACTTCACTTCTGCAATTGGAATAGTTTCATTCTGCTCAAATTTACATTTCACAATCACATTGAAATCTGCGTTTTGCAACGTTTTATTGGTGGTGACAGGACATGTGTGTTTGTATGTATAACCTCTCAAATAACTACATATACATATAAATACTCAAAGGAAATGCCCGAGTTATTGTCACACTGATTGTTCTACTGATGTTTGCTGTTACTTTTCTTATCACAAAACCAAATAAACAAAACAAAAAAACCCCCCCAGAAAACGAAAAAAAAAAAACAGGAAAAAACTTAATAAAAAATATAGACACAGATACACATGCACATACATTTAGATTTGGATGTGGTGTGTTGTTGCTTTAAAGAAAGTACAGAGCAGGAAATTGAATAGAAAGAAAGGCAAGATGCCGTTGCAGCAGCAGCAGCAGCAGCAACACAAAGCGTTACGATTCAATGAGATTTATCAGTTTTTGAATATTTTATATAAAATATATATATATACACACACACACACACACACACACACACACACACACACACACACACACACACACACACACACACACACAAACACAAACACACACGCACATGCACATGCATAAGCATTAGGGAATCTACATGAAATTTTACGTTTTTTCTTTTTTTTTGTTTTTTTTCTTTTTTGTCAAATTTCATTGAAACTAAAGTTAGTTGGAATATAAGGACGTAGAAAAGGAAGAAGAAGGGTAAGTTAGAAGTTGGAATTTTTACTGATTGATATTGTCACTATTGCACTTAACAATTTGTATTGTTGCTGCTGTTTCTACTTTTTTTTTTTAATTCAATTTTATATTATAAAGAAATGGACTTTAAAGCAACAAAAACAAAAAAAAATGATGGAGGAAAAATGTTTAAGGAAAGTAAAAACAAATCATGCTTTTTGTTCAATTTATTATTATTAAATGTTGCAAGTTGCTGTATGTAGCTTTCTATCTATCTTACTCATACATTTTATATTTTTCTGTCTCGCTCTCTCTCTCTCTCCCTTTTTCTCTGCTTTCTTTTAGCACAAAGTCCTTTAGAAATATGTTTCATATTTTTTTTGGGTAAAAATTTCTTTTAGGAAGTCTTGACAATTTGTTGCTGTAGTTGTTGTTGTTGTTGTTGCTACTTTAGTTAAGACAAAACTTTCTTACTTATTAGTTATTTATGATGTTAGATATTAAACGGTTGTCATGATTGTTTGTTGTCTTTAATACTTATTGTTATTGTTGTTATGGTTGTTATTGTTGCTATTGTTGTTATTATTGCAATAACTATCTAACTTAAGTGGACGGATGCATTCATTTGGTTATTCTTCAAAACGCTTTTAGCACATCATTTTATATTAATGGAAAATTTCTTTTCTCGTTATGTTTTGTTTATCTCAAATGTTTGTTTGTTTGTTTGCTTTACATTTTCATCTAATTTTTTTACTGTCTTCCATTTTCACATTTTTTTTTCTATTGCATGTCATTTATTTGTTTTGGTTTTGGTTTTAGTTTTTACTTATATTTTTTTAATATTTTATGCTTATTTGTTTCGTGTCATCTTGCTCTGGTTGTTGTTATTATTCTTGTCCGTATTGTCCTTGTTTTCATTCATGTTGCTTTCGACTCTTATTACTTTTGGTTGAATACATTTTGTTGTCATGTCATGTTGATGTCATTCACGAGAAAATTATATTTGTCCTGTTTCATTATTTTCTCTAACTCTCCTTTCCCTGTCTATCTATCGCATTCAGTCTGGAGAGAGAAACTCCTTCTCTTTTTTGGTCTTTTTTTCGTCAAACGTTGAATAAAATGAGAATATTTTTATATAAAAATTAGAAAAGTAAAATACAAAAAGAAAAACCAGAAAAATTTTATACAAAAATTTATTGTTAGCGATTACGATGGCTTTTAAATACCTTAAATCTTTTGACCAAGAAACATGAAACGAAAGGCCAAAATTTTCAAAGAATTTCCATTTGACAAAAAGAAAAAAAATTTCGAAAATCTTTCATGTGAAACAGTATCGAAAACATGAACTGATCTTGTTTTAGACACCAAACGATTACTTTAAACCGATTTTTATTGTAAAGCAATTAAATCGATAATTTTTTTTTTATATACCAATTTTTTTCAAAATAACATTTTAGATGGGAATTGAACAAAAAAAATGATTCGATCTAAGGCATAAATAATGCCGTTTGTTTTTAATGTGCAAAAATGGCCACCTTGCCCAAATTGCCACCGAAAATCTAAAATACAGTTTTATTATGGAGGACTTAGATAATTTAAGCGAAATTTTTCATTTAACTTTAGTTACAGGATTCTGAAGAGTTCTCTTTGAAAATGTATTAAAAATTATAAATTGCTTATTAAAATATTGGCTACTTTTCCATTTTGAAGATTGAACTCTGGTCGGAACAATTGTCCAAACTTGCCTACATCTAATGCCATTTGTTTTTACGTCAAGACACGACACGAAGCCTTGTCAAATTTCAATAAAATATCTTAAATGTTACGTTATATAATTTAAAATGCAAATTTTTTATGGCGAAGTAGAAAAAGCGGTAAGATCAAAATTTGATACCAAAATTAACATTTTTCAAAATATGAAGCGATCTTATTCGTTTCTAAAGTAAATCGTTTAAAGTTTTAAGGGAAAATTTTTAGTGCACAAATCAAAATAAGTAAAAAAATAGCAAGAAATTTTGAATTGATCGATTTAAGTTGCTTTTAGTAAATAATTCCGAAGCGATTGTTATTCTTAAAAATTATTATGCCTTTTTGGAGATTGTAGGATAAAAATGGTAAGTAAGGAAATGGAATATTTGAAATTGAATTGTAGGATGAAAACGTATAAGAACAGATTCAACCAGCAGATCAGCAGATACATAAAAAAATCTAAATATTTTAGATCTAGCATAAAATATTTATCTCTGAGTTAGTCCGTTCTGTTTTATTTTTCCTTTTTTTTATATTTTTGATATTTTTTCATTTAAATAGAAAATTTATATGTTTACGTAAATTTATGAAGAATTTATGAGTTAATGTAAAAGAGAAACTCCTTTTTGAATAAAACAAATGGCAGATAAGTAATTGGACAAATTTTTAGATGAAAGATGAAATAAAAAATTTGGCCAAACGAAATTTATGTAAAGCTACTGCAAAATATTTCAAATATTTTGCATTTGTATTTCTTTGTATGAGTGTGCATTTGTATGTCTGTCCTTTATGTGACGCAAAAGGAAAAAAAAGCAAGTTATTTACAAATCGTGATGGCACAAAGGAGAAAAAGTGTCAAGCAGATTTTTTCACACTTCATTTCATTCTTCACTTCTTCATTTAAAAGGAATTTCATTTTTTTTCCCTTTTTTTTTTACTTTTATTATTTGATTGATCAAAAGATCGATCTTCTATTCAATTCTGCTTCTTTTGTTTTTTTTTTTTGGTTTTTTGTTCATCTTTCTTTTGTATTAACGTTCTTATATCAAGTAGAAAAAAATACACAAAATCCTTAAGAGCCTTTTTGTTTTGTTAATCTAACTTCATCTTCAACTTCAACTAGAACATCACGTTCATCTTCATTTTCATTTTCACTTTAATCTCTTTCTCTTTTTCTCCTTTTTTATTATTTTCTTTTCATTTATTTATTTATTTTTTTTTATTATAAATTTCGATAATCTATTGATAGATTCAAGCCGATTTTGAAACAGATGTTTCCAATAAAACAAATTAACAATAAAGTAACAATAATATAAATAACAACAACACAAATAGAAAGCAGTAATTTGTTGATTTTATTCATTCATTTCATTGAAGTTGAAGTAGAATGAAATAAAAATGAAAACTCTCCATAGCAAAAATTTGCCATGTGTTCATCCAAATAATCCATAAATAAAAATTTTTTACTCGTACAAAATGAACAATAAAATCGATGATTTTACAAAAAGCATGACTAATTAGGTTTTTAATGATGGATAATATTGAGACAATCGATATTTTTAATGCATTATTTACTTTTTACATTATTTGCCGATCTTTGATGGATCAGCTAAAATATTTTGGTCTGTCAAATGTGATTTTTAAATACCCGACACTGGATCCTGGAGAAATTTAAAATCAATAAAAAAAAATATGGCGTAATATTTTCCAAGACTTTACCGTTATCTGGTAAACGATCTAAGCTCATTTATCGATCGATCTAATAAAAATATTGTTTAGTGATAATGATCTAATCAAAAATTTAATAGTACATCGCTTTTTCATAATAAAAATATCGAAAATTTTAACTTTCTCAAGTACAACAATTCTATTTTAATTTTTAAGTAAAAGCTTTACGAGGTGAAATTTATTCGTTTGAAATTTTCGGTACCAACTTTTGAATGTCTTAATTTATTTGCAAAAATATTTTAATTTTGAACGATATTTGCTAAATGTTTATCGATTCAAATTCATATTAAATTGATCTAATAAGAATTTCATAATGTGAAATTTTTATTAGATCAATTAAAAATTAAAATTTAAAAAAAAATTAAAATTAAAAATTTATGTAAATTAATTAAAATTAAAATTAAAATTAAATTAAATTAAATTAAATTAAATTAATTAAATTAAATGTAAATTATCTTATCGATTTTTGTTAACAGAAATATTAAAAATTACAAATTTTCGCCAAATTTCAAATTGTCATAAAATTTTGCAGATTCAGTCTTAAGAAAAGCGGTACGGTTTTTTTTTTGCATTTGAAGTTTATTTGAAATTTTTAAGCGTAAAATTCCATTTTTTTTTGCTTTAACTTGATTTTTGCATGAAATTTTTGAAGATTTATTGTTGCATTTTAATTTTATTTTTTCAAAACTTTCACTTTCACTTTCTAAAACGCTGAAAAATTTCACATTGAATAATAGCAAAAAAAACACTCTTTTTAAATTAATTGATTATTAATTAAACAAAAAAGAATGAACTGTTTTCAAAATTATTTTGATTTTCACTTTTTTATTGAAATCTAAAATGTCAAGTGAGATTTAAAAAATTATTTGTTGGATATTTTGCCATAAATTGCTCTAGATTTTATAAGTTTTTTCAAACAAAAAAAAAATAATTTTTAAAAATTACAGAAAAAATTATATTTTTTTTTGTGATATTTTTTTAGTTCTTTCAATCACGTAAATTAAGAAAAATCAAAAAAAAAAATTTATATGAGGAAAAATTTCCAACGATAAGATCATGAAAAATTTAGTGTTCATTTCTTAAAAAGTCAAAATGTAAAAATATCAAAATGTCAAAATGCCGTTGGGATTTCAATTGAAAAATGACAAAGTGCTAGCGAAAGTGAGAGGAAGAGGATAAAAAAAGGACAAACGATGAAAAATTATACAAAAAAAAATTTGATATGTTTGTTTGTGTGTGGTTGCTTTTTTGGCATGTTTGAATATTTCACAACAACAACAACAACAACAACAATAGCACTTCAATCCAAGCAACAATTTTTCCTTCATTTTTTTTTATTTCATTGAACAAATTACAAATTCGCTTTCACACACACACACACACACACACACACACACACATAAACACACGGTAAGAGATAAAAATCTATAAATTTTAATTCACACTTGATTTTAGACAAACGCAACAATTCTAATGCAACAACAACAAGAAGAAGAACACCAGGAAGAAGGAAGATGAGAAACTAACAAAAAAGATATTTTTTTACGTTTTGCTCGTGAAAACTTTAACAACCAACAAAACACATACGCACACACACACACCACACACACACACACACACACACATATCCATAAATGCAAATGTACATTGAAATTTTTATGTAGAGGGAAAATATTTCAGTTTGTTTAAAGTTGGATTCTTTTGAATGGAATTGCGTTGTTGTCATATTTTTTTTCATTTTATTTTAATTATGCACTTTTTTTTTTAATTTTGATCCATGTTATCGTTAGCGACGTTATCGAATATTGTTGTTAGAATAAAACAAAAACAAAGTTATGCCCGATAAATGAACAATAAAGAAATTTATGAGGAAAATTGCGACCTACATTTCATTTTCAAATTGCTCCTTCTCTCCCTCTCTCTCACTCTTTCTCTTTCTCCCCCACTCTCTCTCTCTCTCTCTCTCTCTCTCTTTTTGCTACACGAACTCCATTTCTTTTTCTTATTTCATCACTGCCATAATTTTATATACTTTTTATTGCTGTTTTTGTTTCTGCTTCTTCTTCTTGCTTTTCTTTGAGTTCTCCTTCGTTCAGCTTCTTCGTTTCATGAGTTTTGTTGATGTTTTAGCAACAATTTTTTTTGTTCATATTTTTCCTTTTCTAATTCGAATTTGCTTGATATTCCACTAAACAACAACAATAACAACAACAAGAATATTAAATACAATACTAATAATAAAGAAAAGAAAAAACGGAAATAAATAGAATTTTTATTGATTTGAGAATTTTGCACAAATGTTTCACACACACACACACACACACACACACACAGAACCATCCATTAAAAGTTATGAAAGTTTTTTGTTATATTTTTATTCTTTTTTCTGTTGTTAAGTTTGATGCTAACTTTGAAAATTTCATAAATATTCACGTTTATTACGATAAAACTTAATGGAAATAATTTTTGCACATTTTGTTTTTCCTTTTATATTTTCATCAGCATAATTTATTCTTATTTTCTGCTTCTTCTAATTCTTTTCCATTATTTTTTTGCATTTCATTTCATTTCATGCCATTTCATTTATTTTGTAATGAATTTTTTTCTACCTAGGAAAAAAAACAAGAAGAAGAAAATTCTAGTTCTTCGGCTTTGAATTTAACGTTTTTCTTATTTTTATTATTATTATTATTATTATTATTATTATTATTACTATTGTTGTTGTTATTGTAACTTTTAGAAATTTAACATTTTTTTGGGTATTTTTTGTTTTTATTTTTGATTAAAAAAATTTCTTTTCCATTTTTTTTTCGAACTTTTCAACTTTTTTCTTTTAATTCACTCTTTTTTCTTTCTGGGCTCGTTTGACTTATTTTTTAATTTGGTTTTGTTTTATTTGTTCTTATTGGTGTTGTTGTTATTATTATTGTTATTGCTCTTTTAATTTTATTTTATCACACCAAATTAAATAAATCAATATTTTCTGTTCGCATTTGTGTGATGCTGTTGATGATAAAACTTTAAAAAAAAACCGGTTTTGTCTTTTGTTTTTATCGATTATTTTGGGCTTTTTCGTTTTCCTTGAATCTTATTTTCATTTTTATTATCCTTGACATTTCTGCTTATCCTGAATGTTTATCATTTAATTTTAGTGTTTATTTTCCCTATTTAATATATTTTTTGTTGTTGTATTATTGCTGTTTTCTTTTTGCTCTTTTTTCATTTTTTTCCTCCTTTTTTCCTGCAACTTTAAATTTTGCTCTGTTCGATTTGTAACTTTTGTTGCAAACACTTTCATTGATTCCCTTTTCTCATGGGGAATTTAATTTTTTTTCTAAATCTTTTTTTTTTTACTTTTTTGTTGTTGTACACTTGTATGAATTTCTTTTCATTATATTTAATTATTTTTCTATCTATTTTTTACTATTTTTTTTCTTCGTTTTATCAATGCATTAATGTTGCCTGACATTTTTCGCTTCTCTCTCACATTTTTCTTGCATTAACAAAGATAAGAAAAAAAAAAGAAGGTAAAAATTTTTGAATAAAGAAAGTTTTATTTAGTAACATTGCGTTGTTACATTTAATTTAATAAATCGTGCACCGTTTTCTTTCTCAAAATTCTTTTCTTTTTTTTTTTTTTTTAGTTCGTTACTTGTAAATTTGAAAACGTCTTGACATACCGACGAATAACGCAGAACTGAATTCATTTTTGGGCAACTATGTTGAAGATATAGAGCGCGAGAGTTATTACTGTCATTATTGTTGTTGCTGTTGCTGTTTTTGTTTCTATTGCTGTTGTTGCATTTGTTTGTTTTGTTACCTTGCTATTTTGTTGCTTGATGGAATTGTTGCTAATATATATTTATTCTTTCTTTCACTTTTTGCATAATACTTTGTTTTATATAATAACATTTATATACATTACTTTGGACTTACTTTGTTTTAATTTTGCTTAGTTACATATGTTTAGATACAAATGTTGCTAAGTTGATTTGTTCATATTATAAATTTTATATTGTTACATTGTATGGGAACTTTTTTTAACAGTTTATATGCTCATTCGCTCTCAATATTTTGTTTTGTTTTGTTTCTTAGGTTTATTTTTGGTTTTTGCTTTTTCAGCTTCTTTTGCAATTAGTTACTTTTTTTCTTCCTTCTTTCTAACTTCTAGAATATACAATCTAAAATAGGATTATGAGAGAGTTAGATATTTTGCTTTGCTTTTGTTGGTGTTTCAAACAAGCAGACCTATAATCAGGATGTTGGATGGACAGCCGGCCAAACATTTAACGTTTTTGAGGCAACTGGTTAAATTAATCACTTAGTTTCTTGGTTTGTTTGTTACTTTGTCTTTGCTTTTGGCTTTCTTTGTCAGTCTCTTAATTGAATCAACATTAATTTTTATGAAAGTACTGCAAAATGAGGGAGTGCAGTTGTGCGTAGTTTGGTTTTGGTTGGTTGCGTGTGTGTGTGTGTGTGTGTGTGTGTGTGTGTGTGTGTGTGTGTGTGTGTGTGCGGGTGCGGGTGCGAGTGTGTATGAGATTGGCTAGCAGCCTGTTGTTTGCCTTTATTTATTTTGATTTTCTTTTCATAAAAGTGCGTTTTTTGTTTGGGTGATATAACAAAAAAGAGCTATATGTTTTGCGTAAGTGTCGTTACTTTATTCTTATTGTTGTTGTTGTTGCGATTGTTATATTTTTAATTACATATTGTAATTAAAAATGGTTTCTTGGATAATGTTGCCAATATTGTTATTGTTGTTATTGTTATTTGTTACGTTACTTTTACACAATGTTGCATGTATCTATTGAAGAATTATACACAATATACTTGTCTCTTCTTTTATGCCTCTCTCTCTCTATCTCTCTGTTTCCCACTTACTTTCTCTATGCATCTTTCTCTCAGATATTATTCCATTATGTAACACTTTTTTTCCTAGCATTACTTTCTCTCACGCTCACCTACTTTTTGCTCTCTTTGTGTTATTAACTGTCACAAGAAGAGACAGAGAGAGAGTGAGAAAGAGAAATGGAGAGTGTGTAAGTGTTGATTATTTAGTATTCTCTATTAAACTCATTTGGTTGCAGTTTACATGACCGACCACAATAATGTTTTTGCTTTTTCTACATTACTTTTTTATTTACTTCTTTCTTGTTAGTGTTGTTGTTGTTATTAAATACTTGTTTAACTTACAAGTAACGCAAAGTGTTATGAGAAACAATAAACAAGCATTTATTATTCATTGATGTTTTTTTGGCAATTATGACGATTTAACTAATTGAATTGATTGATTGACCACACAAAGTAACAGAAAGAGAGAGAGAGAGAGATAGATATATAAAGAATTCATTTATTTTCTTGTTACTTATCCATAGAGAAATAAATTAATAAAAAATCCTTGTTTGCTTTTATTTTTCTATATTGAAAGAAAGTAAGAGAAAGAGAGAGGAGTTTTAGAGAGAATCAAAGCTTGATTGAGAGAGAGAAATTCAGTAATTACATTGCGCATGTTTTGCTTCTCAATTTCAACTACTCATTTTGCATCTCTTTCTTTCTTATCTATCTATGTAGTGGGTGGTAAAAATCATTAAGGCGCAAATCCCTTCGCCTCTAATTTTATGTAATACTTTTTACACTTTTTGTATAAAAGTATTAATTTTTACAACATTTCTAATTTTTGTATAAATTATTAATGAAATTAGAGAAATTCTTGCGCAAAAAAATTAATTGGATTTAAACTGAAATTTTTTTATAAAATCATTACCTCTCATTTGAGGTTTTTGTAAAGTAAATGTATACGCATATTGTTTATATAGTAATTAAACATAAAAATTTAAGTAATTTTTCACATTTGATCTCTCTTAATTTTGCCTACAAATCTCTCCATTATCTCTGTCAGTATTAATTTTTTATGCCTCAAGTATTATTTTGTTTCATCTCACAGTAATGAAATTTGTTATCATACTCTGATTTGTGCATAACAGATTTTTATAACAGTTAAATTACTCTTACAGTTATATAAATGTACTTAAGAGAAATTTAAAATACTTTTTTAGGGATACTTAATAAATTGTTACTGTAAAAACATAATATTTAATTTTACTCTATTTATTATTTCTCGCTCTCTCTCTCTCTCTCTGATTTAATTTTTTCTGATTGCGGTTCGGTGCTGAAAGGGAAGTTTCCTTGTTACAATGAAAGAGAAATGTAATTATTTTTTAATGTGAGTTATCTGGCAGAGTTCAGTAACTTTGAAAAAGAGTTCATTTAAAAAATTGGCAATGTAAGACAAAAGCCGTAAACTATTGCTTGGGCTATTCTGACTGTGAAGTCGATAAGTAAGTTTTACATTAACATTAACATTTAAGTTAACATTTTATAGAACATTCTGAACATTTAACAGTTGTACAATTTTATAGGAATTTTTTTTATATTTTATAGAACATTTTTAACATTTTGATTTTTTAAGTTTCATTAACATTTTTATGCTACTTTTTATAAAACTTTACAATTTTAAGATTTTAGGCAAATATAAATATGAACTTGTTGAAACTCCATGAAATATCTTTTATAAGAGTTTTGTCTTCAATTTAGGTTTCTTTAACTGGAAAAATAGCTTTGCGAGAAATTTAACTTCAGTTTCAAGTTCTAACCAAAATTTTGTAAGTTCCTTTCAAGCAACAAGCAGGTTTTTTATCTCTTCTTTTCTGTAATAAAGTGCCTCTATATTAAAAATTTTATGACAGACCAGACTGATGAGTTTGATGTGCTAGAATTGTATATAGATCGCTTAATGGTTCAATTTTCTTTGTCAAATAATGTCTTAAAATGAAGTAGTTAAAACTTTTTTAATATTCGAATTAAAGAGTTAAATATCTAGATAAATGAAGATAATAGACTCTTTGAAAATTTATCACATATTTATTTATGAAAATTTTGAAGCCACATAATTTTAACTAAGTGTCCTGTATTTAGTTGGTTTCATGAAATCAAAAAAAAGTTTCTCATAAATGAAATGTCAGTAAAACAACAACAATAACAATAACAGGAAAATTGAAGCAAATCATAAAAAAAAAAACAAGAAAAAAAGAACAACAATAATCAAAGAATCAGTTCATCCGATTATTACAATAACTTGAAGTAATTAAACTCGTATGGAAAAGGAAATCCTTTATAATGAAGTTGTCTATTTCTCTATATGTATCTCTTACGCTATATCTATCTTTCTCTTTTCTTCTTTAACACTTTTTAACTTTTTTATGCTTTCAATGTGAGGGGAAATGCGTACGAAGAAATATTAAGTGGCATTTACGAAACGATTAAAATTATTTGAGTATTTAAAGTTTAGAAATGTAAAACAAAATCTTTAATCAGCATGAGGAGATTGTAGATTTTAAAATACTTTGACTGCAATGAACATAAAATTAAAAGAAAAATTGAATGGAAAGTTAAGAAATTGTCAAAATAATTTTTCAAAAATTCCTTATATGTAGGCGAGCAATTCAAAAGTGGTTCAATCTAAATCCAACTTATATGCAAAATCTGTGTTATGCTTAAAGCCCCATTTTCTAATAATTTTCCTTGTTGTTAGAAAATATCCAAAATTTTGAAATTATTTATTAATTAATTATAATTTAATATAATTAAGGAACTAAGTAATTTTTAGTAGAATTTTGTTAGGATTTTTTATTTAGAAGTCATATGTTTCACTTGTTCATATTTTGCTTTAAAAATAAAGCATCTTGCCAACCCCAAAATTTTTTATGGAACTAATTCGGGGAACTAGATTTTATATAAAATTTCATGAAAGTTATCTAATAAAAATAAAATTTGTAAATTCATTCATTAACAAGCACGGAGAGTTAAATGATTCTAAATCGGCCATTATACGTCAAAATGGTTCGATGTTAAGTGCACTTGGTAGCCTTAAGTTTTTAAGGTTGTTGCAAGCTTCACAATTTGCTTAGAATATCTCTCCAATTTCCAGAGCAGTAAAATATTATAATAACTGAAAACTAAAGACCAATTATGGCAGAATTATGTATGTGTATGTGTACGTATAAGTTTTAATCCTTTAACTAACAAAATAAGAAAAGTGCAAATTAAAGAGAATTTTTGAAATATTTTGTAGAAGAAAATTCTTGATAGTTTTTTTTTTTTTTAGCATAAATCGTTTCACAAAAGTGAAAGCTAAAAAAAAAAAGACAAAACAAAAATGTTCTTGTGTGCTGTAAAATAATTGAAAGGATAATAATAAAATTACAAAAATGAGCAAAACAACAAAAAAACAAAAAAACAAAAGTACCACCGATTTCACTTTATTACTGACTTTTTGTATTTATTGGTTGCCATGACAATCTAACAATTTGTTTATCTATTAATGCGTAAAAATATGGTGGTGTCATGTTTGAAACGATGCGTGTGCGAACGGGTCTGCTTGTTAGAGAAAAAGCCCAGGCAGAGCCTGATAAACTATTAAGCATTCTATTGTTGATTGACATAATCAGGATAAATCCATTTAAAATTTTAGGTTAATGTATGCTTACATTTCAATGGATGGTTAGACAGACGGGCAGATAGACAGGGTAAACAGGTTAGAGAAAATGGCAAAAATGTGAGTAGTTTGTGCATATAGAAAAATAGACATATAGAAAAATAGGCTGGGAAGGTACATGAATGGACAGACAGATAGACATATATAATGCAATGGCAAATAATGGCAAAGAATGGCAAATATGTGAGTTAGCAGATAGGCAGAAGGACAGAAGGACCGAAAGGACAAACAGCTAAATGGATAAAGAAACGTAATTCACGTATTTTGTTTTGATTTAAGCTCCAGGTCGATATCATCGACCGCATAATGCGAATTAATAAGATTTTCTTAATTGATTTATGTGTGCGTTTACGTTTGTGTTTGTGTTTGTGGGTGAGTGTATGCTTTTTATATGGAGATATCAAAAAAAGACTACAGATCGAAACTTTAAGTTTTGCTTTATAAGTAAATCTTTTTTATATAGATAAATGAAATTTATATAAATAGATGAATTTACAAAGAATTTGTAAAACTAAAAATTATCCTTTTAAAGCAATAATTTTTTTTCTTGGTACTTATTTTCTTTGAAGTGCCATGCCCACTTTTTTTATCAATTGACTTGAATTCTATGGCATTGATAAAACTTATTTATTAAGATGATGTTGTTGCTGCTTAACTTAAATAGTTTATGAAAATTTATTAATTAAATTGCATCTTTGTCTCTCTGTCTCTCTCTCTCTCTCTTTCTCTCTCTCCTACACACACTTTGAATTTTGAGTCAACTTAATTAAATTCGCTTCACTTTTATGGCAATAGAGTTTGTAATAATGTAAACGCAAAATTTGTGCTCAAGAAACAAACGTTTGAATGTTATTAATAAAAATTAGCAAAAAGTATGAGGAAGAAGAAGGCATATAGTTTTGAAGAGAGTAAGATGAAGGGAAAGACGTAAAGACGATTTGTGATTGTTACAAATATTGTCCTTTTCTGTTGTCATGATATAAAAAAATTTTCTTATTGTCCTTCAAGTTATTTGTTACGCATACATGTACATGCTTACACACACATACATACATACACATTCACACATTCACACACTCTCTCTGTTGTTGATTTGTTTGCTTTATCTTATTTGTAATGATTACGATTTCGCTTTGCTTTTCGTTATAATTTGAGAATTTAGACTGAAATGATGATAATGACGATGACAATGATCATGACGACGATAATGATAATGATGTATAGCAACAATTGTCTTCTATCTCTATCTCATTCGCTTTCCATCTCTTTCCATCAATATATCTCACTATTTCTCTATCTAACGTTTTCTCTAACTATCTCATTCTCTCCCTCTTTCTCCCTACCTCCCTCTCTCAGCCGGATAATTTCTAACTCCCCTTCCGTTATTGCGCGTTTTTTTTTACCCATTTTGCTTTTTCAGATTTCTTCTCATTTTCTTCACTTCTTTGGTTTTGTCATCTCATAAATTTATTCCTGCCCGGTATTGTGCATGACATATCACCCATTTACACACACCCATATAAATATGAATTTGCAACATATTTTTCTCTTCTCGTTTTTTTTTTGTTGAACTTCATTCTATTTTATTGTCTGTCTGTTTTGTTTTGCATTTGCCTTAGTTTTGTTTATCGGCGCTATTGTTCTTCTTCTTCTTCTTCTTCCCCTTGTCACATATGTTATATAAATTTATTATATTTTATATGTGAAGACAAATTGTACGTAAAGAAAGAGGACAACCAGTCCCGAGAAGCACCTGTTGAGCTGGGAGTGGCTCATGAGATAGTCGTTGGTGATGCCGGCCATCAGGGGGCATCATGAGTCACGAGATCAGATCCAAAGATTTAATTTGGTACCACGGGATCACCAGTTTTAATATGCCCACTGTGGTGATATTGAGGTTGGCTTCGTGGGGATGGGTTGCCACATCGCGGGCGTTGTTTGTTCAAACATATATATGCTCGTCGTGTGGGGTCCCATTTCCCGAATAAAATGGGTAGCTGCGTAGACTTATCGGGCTAATTTAACTAAGCCTAGGAGTTATAAGAAGGCTCCGAATCTAGGTACCAAAGGTTAAGCCATGTATATAAGGTGCAGTGCGGGCTTTAAATTGGAAAGTAGTCGTGACGGTATGCACCATGCGTGACATGACTACCAACGCTAGCGCTCATTATGTACGTTTGTGTACCATGCATTTGAGCCTTTATGGCAGGTATGCATGTAAAACACTCACTGCACTGTACGTAAAGAAAAGAATGGTAAAAATTTTGTACTTCGCTCTATGTTTTAGTTTGCATCAACCGTATCTCACGGATAGACGGACATTCCTAACTAATTAAACAAAATTTTACTAAATGTAATAAAACTTATAATAAATATGGAGAATAGAAATGGAGATAAATAAATTCTCATATAAGAACAATTCAACTTACTTAAAGGTAAATAAAGTGAATAAAAGAATTTCTGAGAAAGTATGAAGGATATTTTCAAAGAAGTCCTTGAAAAGTTACTTAGAGCAGACATATAACGCTCAATAAATGTCTGTTTAATACATTTGGGCCAATTATGGGTAATTTCTGGTTGGTATCTTCATTCAGATTTAAAAGCTGAAAATTTCTTAAATGTGTGGAAGTTATTTGCGAAGTAGATGCCAAACTAAGGAATCATGTTTCTATTTAGAGTACCTTAAGGAAATTCTTTCGAAGAAAATGGCTCACACTAGCTAGCACTAGAAAAGTTAAAATTTAATATGTTAAGTTATGATTTTCCAACAATTTTCAGTTATTCTAGGGAAGATTTTTTTTGGTTTCATATTTTATAAATTTCTAAAGTTAAATTTATAAATTAATTTGGCTAATTGGCTATGAAATATTTGGTAGAATACTTTAGGCTCACTCACCCTTGTTGACTTTGACTTTGTGTATCACTGGAAGCAGCAGATTTCGTTTGACTTTCACTGCAACGTACACCATCCGGTATCAAATAATCTGTAATTAAATAATTTATAATTAAGAATTTTTTAAGTTAATCAGTTTTTTTGAACAATTTGTTTTTAAATGGGTTTTAAATAAAACGCTTAATCATGGAAGCTTTTGAGACCTTAAAGCAAAGTGCTTAAAAAAACTGGAAGTTTTCATAAATTTTATTATTAATGATATTTTAGTTCTATTGAGCTTTGCACTTGAAACTTTTAAATAAAGGATTCTTTTTTGCAAATTATATTTTAAAAGTTTTCTATAGATTAGAAACAAAAGTCGAAGAATTATTTCCTGAAAAGTACCCCATTATTTTCCTACTACTTCCATCACTTTATTTCCAAATATTTTCCCCATTATTTCCCCCCTTATTTTTTCCATTGTTTATACATTCCATTACCAAAATATGAGAATACTTGGTAAAATATCCATAAACTTGCTGTTAGATGCTTAAAAGCTTAAAGAGCCATTAAAGCTTTAAAAGTATGAAGCAGTATATTGTGGAAATGTCACAAACCTTTTTGTTGTTGACGATGATGCTCCTGTTGCCGCTGCTGATTAGTTGGTATAAATTCCTCATGTTTTTGATCCCCTTTCTCTTCATATTTAAGCTTATACTCCGAATGTTTACACAATGACATTAATAAGGATTGTGTACGTGGTGGAATTTCAGGTGGTGCCGGCTCTGGCGGTGTCTCTCTGTCATTACGCAAACAATTCAATTCAGCCAATTTATCTAACGAATTCGCCGTATCGCTTAGATTTTCTGCTTCCATTTGTCCATATTCTCTTAATTCAATTTGTAATTCATGTAATTTAAGCATATCACGTTCATTACGGCCATTTGTATTTGGAGCATTAAGGGCCAAACTATTAGATGATGCGGCACTGCTTGATGTACTCATACCTTTTGAACGATTGAATAAACGGCCATTTTTCATATGATGATGTGAGCGTAAACGTTTCATCGCATCGCGATTTTCATGATATTGATTAAAACTGTGACTTCTTTGGCTACTCTCCAAAGGATTACTTCTGACCGTAGTTGTTATTGCTGTTGTTGTTGTTGTTATTATTGATGTTGCTGTCGTTGTTGCTGGTGTTGTAACAGGCAATAGAGTTGTATTTGATAAAATTGCCGTTTGATTTATTGTACCATAATCAGTTGCATTCGATAAACGATCTAAACGATCTAAACGATCTAATTTAGATGCACTATCCGATAACGATAACCGTTCACTAAGTGAATCCGAATTCGATTGTGTCTCATATTTGGCATTTAAAAATGGATTCGTGTTACGCGTAGATTTTATTAATGAATAGTTCGTTTGTTGTTCTGATTTCGTGGCCGTTGTATTAGCAGTTATAGTAGGCGTGGCAAATATATTTGACGGATTTTGTGTTATATGTTTCACTGGCGAACACAATTCAATATTCTCAATGCCATTTTCAATGTCGGCATTTTGATGTAATCGATTTGTGGCAGTTTTTGTGCTTGGATAATCACTCAAACGTGAAAATAACTCTTCATTTTCTAGATCAGAATTATATCGATCCATATCTGTAACAAAAAAAAAAAAAAAAAAAGAAAACATCAAAGATTATTTATTATATCAAAGATATTTTATTACAAGAACAAAATAATACTTAATTAAAGCTTATTTTAATTTATATAAAACAATGATCTTAAGAAGTGCATATTTAAGATATCAAAGATAGCGTTAAGTATTTAATTGTATTGAAATGAATGGAATTTTGTTTTCTTAATATTCTTATTACATTTTTATTATCACAACAACATTCTGGCTCTAAGCTAAATAAATCCGCTTATCATTGATCCTGTTACTAATTGAAATTTTGTACTCTTTGCTTTACTTTATTACATTTTAGTGTTATTTCATACTTAAATTTGGAATGAATTAAATCTTTTTCTCATTCATATATTTATATAAATACGTGGGTAGTTTGATAAGTTTAAATCTTTTGGAATTTTTTCTATATGATAACTTTAAGTGAACATCTGTAGCATAATAATTCAGTAAGTTGTTTATTACTTTATTAAGTTCCATTTTGGATTATGTGAGATTTAAGTCTTAAGTAATCTAAAAGGCATTGTCATGTCTAAAATGGCCCATAAAATTCATTGAAGGAAAATTTGCAAGCAAAGTAAAAGCGTATACATTAAATATTTTATGAACATTTGTGCAATATTTTCAAGTAGATTCGATTTTGATTTGAAGATAAGAACAACTTTTCTCCAAGTCGTCTTTCAAAGACGTATTATACAAATATATTAGTAAGGCTAAAATGACAGTCTTAGTGATTACTTTGTATTATCAGACTGGCAGAAAATGCTAGACTATAAGAGATTTGAGTCGAAAAAGGAAATCATCTACAAGATTCATTATTGGTAAATATTAAAAAATTTATTGAAACTTTTTACTTGTTGTCCAAGTAAAAATAAATATGTTCAAAAGTAAAATAATAAAAACTTTGCGTACAGCCCTCGTATAATATTTTTATGTACATGGAAGCTTAATAAAGAGTTATACGAATGTGAGCCCTAACAAAATATAAAATAGAAAGAAAGAAATTTGAAGAGTAGCGATTTTTATATGCATTACTCGACTCGGTCTGTATAAAATTATAAAGACAATCTCATGCATGATGGCAAGAGAATTTATGGTCTAGAGACCATCGAATGTTTGAAACGTGAGTAAAATTGTACGACATTATGTTTGCACTTACATGGATTAGAAAAGGTAATAAGGAGATTGAAAAACAAAGTAAAGGCAAAAAGAAAAAGGCAAAAGAAAAACAAATAGAAATGACATAAAATCAATTGGAGTCGATTTTTATATATAGTACATCATTTTGTTTAATAAGCTTAAAAATATTGATATAGAAAGAGAAGAAGTCATGAAAGTAAAAATAAAGTAAGTTTGAGAAGGATTTGGCAACTATTTTTTTTTCTATGAAAAAGAGTGGAGCCATCCAAATTTAATATTAAATAATCCTTAGGCATGATAAAAATTTTACGTAGATAAATTTCTTGCAAAGCGGTCTTGTTCAAATTAATGGCCGAATGTTTTGGAATCAAGCCACGCCTCTCTTTTAAATGTCACTAAAGTAAATCTAAAGTTACAATTTATACTCGAAGTGTAAAGTTGTCTAGCCAGACAACAGAAAGACAGATTAAATTAATTCAGAATATGAGTCAATCGATGGATCGAAATTACACAAAACCCATTGTATCACAAATGACGTAGATAATAACATTAGGCAAAAAAAAAATCCCCGAGAGAACACTGATAATAACTTACTTGCCAATTGCTGACTCTGCAATAACAATTGTGCCAACAATTGTGTATCAAATGCTGAACTTTGACCAGTATTTTGATATTCATCTTCACTGCTACTATTACAAGCATGACGGTTATGCCATTCGGCGGAACGTTGACGACGCATCGTTTCACCGCCACTAAAATAATATTCACTGTTAATGTGGCCCAATGTTATGGCACTGCCACTGCCACCAGCAATTGTTATATTGTTGCTACTTGCAAGGCCATTGCCACTACCACTGCCCTTTTTCATGCGGCCAATCGTTCCTGAATGACTCGACATTGCCACAAGAAAGCTCCCTTTCTTTTTCTTTCTTTTAGTCCTTTACTTTTTGTTTTTCTTTTTGTTTTTTTCTTACTTTTTAATATCTTATTTTACCGGGCAAAATTGCTCTCATTTTTATCTGTTTTATTTTTATGGTCAACTTTTCCGTTATTTTACTTGTTATTGTTATTGTTCTTGTTTTTATTGTTATTATTATCCTTTGCCATTTTATTGTTATTTTCAAGGCACAATGCTATTTTGATGTTGCTGAACTGCTCTGCATACTTTGCTTTCCCTTCTGCCTTTCCTTACTTTCTCACCATCTTTTATCACTTTATATTATATAAAATTTTCTGTTGTTGTTGCATTCAGATTGCGTATTAAGGTGCTCGTTACGATCTCATCTCAGTCATGTAGGTCAATGGTCACGCTATATAAAAATCCTGAATTGCTTTTACTTCTTAATATTGTGGGAGTTTGAAATATTTCTCTACTTTTTTCAATATTTCTGGCACACTTTAACTCTTTCACTTATACGCTCTGTCTTTGTCTTTCTTTCTTTCTTTCTTCTTTGCTATTATTATTATACTTTATTGTTGTAGTTAGTGTCAGTTTTATATTTCTTGATGCCTTGTTATTGTTATTGTTATTGTTACTTTATTCCTATTTGAGCATTTATTTAATTGATTTATGTGCAGAGACGTGTGAAAAACCATTCAAAAGGCAACGTACGCTCACAAAAATATTCTTTTTCCATATTTTATTTTTTATTAATTTATTTTTTTTTATTATTTTTATTATTTTTATATCATTTTATTTTTCACTTATTTTTCATATTAATATCACTTCACTCTTTTACATTTCTTGCCGCGAACGCTTCAATCTTTCTGCTTTCATTCACCAAACACAATTCCTTCGAAAGAGAGAAATAAAAATAAGAAAATAAGAAAAATAATTATTAAAGGAAACGATCGTCTTTTTTATGAAAATTATTTATAATTATTTTATAAAAATGATTTGAGCAGCAAATAAAATTAAGTTTGCCAATTTATTGTTTGTGCTTCTTCATTCTTTTCGTTATTGTTGTTATTGCTGGTTTCTTTAATAACGTAATTGATTTGATCGAGTAAATTAAAATATTGTCAAATAAAGTTGAACATTGTGTAAATTTGTAAATAGTTTGTAGAAAAATTTTAAAGTTTTCAAATTTCAAGCATACTTTTTATAAATAGTTGAAATTTTTACGTTAATTACTTTTGTACTTAAGTGCATCAAATAGAAAAATTGTAAAATTCTAAAGTTCATTTAATTTTGTTAAATTGTTTGCGTCATTTTAAGTTTTTAATAAAATGAAAAATTTTAATGAAACATACAATTTTAAATAGTTCAAATATGCTCAATATGTCCATGCCTCCGTCCATTTATCTATCCGTTTCCTCCAATAATTTTTGGTAATTTTTCATGATAGCGACTTGTTAGGATTTAAGAGATTTCAAATTTAGCAGGAATATGAAAAATTTTTAGCATCTAAGTTAATATTTAAAATTCACAAAACCTTTTAGGGGCCTCGCTAATTTTATAAGCTAAAATGGAAGCATTTCTGTTCATGTAGAAAATTTTTAATCACTTGATTAATATTTCTAATTTATAAGATGCCTGAAGTTTTTGATTTGTACTGGGCTTCTTCAAATAATTTAATAACTTAATTACGCCCATATAAAATTCTGGCGTTCAGTATACTTAAATTTTTCATTTTATGCAAATTCAAACGAGTTCAAAATTATTTTATAGGTTCTCGAAATGCTTTGATGGTGTTTGGCTTGATTGTTTGTCTTGATTGTCTGTCCAGAAGCTGATGCCCAACTAACAAAGTAGAATTTTACTTTCCATATTTCTTCTTTTACTTGATTTCTATTTCTCCTTCATTGACCCTTGTAATACCTTTGCCAATCTGTAGACAATTTTACAAAATCTTAGAACGTTGATTGTTGCGTACATATAAATTTTTATGTACGAAACAAATAAAAGAACAACAAAAACCAAACAACAACAAAAAAGAAACATACGACCTTATAAAATTAAGTTATAAAATTGTTCAGATTAAGTTGATTCACATGAGAATCAGAGTTTACCAAAGTTGCTTTTTCCTCTTCTATCGGAAATTTTTTCATTCTGCCTGTTTCATTTGAAAAATTTTCACTTTCTATTTTTACAGAATTTATTAAGTAAATACAATTTTTTATTGTTGTTGTTTTAGTTAGCACAGTTTGGTGAACGCTGTAAAGAATAAGATTCTATAAAATTCTGTTGCTGATTCTGTCGGAAAGTTTTATATGTAAAGAGAAAAAAAAATCTTTGTACAAAAAAGTTTTTTTTTGTTTTTCTACTTCTTTTTCTTCTACTTATATTTATTTTATTTTATTTTTTTTTTGTTTTTTCATTTAGTCTTAATTCAATTTTACTTTTAATTCAATTTTTCTTGTGTACGTTTCTTTTACATGTTTCCACTTTTCCTATTTTGTTTTTTGGTCTTTTTTTTTTTTGGAGAATTTTTAAATTATCGTTTCAAATTTATTACTGTTTTTGTTTGTTGTTCTTGCCTCACTTAAATTATTATGTTTATTATAAAATTATTAATCGATTTAAATAGTTTGTGTCATCAAATCTTTTTTTCTTTTATTATAAATTTATCAAATATCAATGATTTTTTAACTGAGAACTTTTTTCAATCTTTTTAAATAAAACTTCTTAGATTGATATTTTAAGAAGATCTTTGCAACATGAAAATGTCCAATCACTTTTTGTCTTTTACTCTAAATTTCAGATTGAAGTCTGATCTTTAACTTTTAGTTTAAGTTAAATCATCATGCTTTTACTTTAAGTTTTTTTCCATATTTGTAAAATAAATTGTTTATTACCAAAATGGCATGAAACAAGAAATAAAAATATTTACTGGTTGTTTTTTTCCTTTCAAGTTTTCATTCAATTTAGTTAACTACGTTCGTATACATTCTACGTATTGACTTGTAAAGTAAAGTAAAGTAAAGTAAAGTATTGAAAGTAAATAATATTTGGCCAAATGAATTGTTCAAGTTGTTTACAAATATGACAAGGACATTTTCCTTCTCTCTTACGTGGCCAACATGGCGTATAAATAACAGACATATGAAAGATGAAAACTTTTAAAAACATAATAATAAATAACTCAATAAAATTATATATGGCTGAAGTTAAATTTCGAGTACCCACCAATCAGATATTAAGTTGTATGACTAAAAAATGGTCTCGATCAATTTATTTCAATTTCGTATCAGGAGAATTGTCTTTAGAAGAAATAAGGATAAATTTTTAGTGCTGAATTTAAAAAAAAAAACCTAAAAATTAAAAAAAGTTTTTAATAGTTTTTCTTTTTTAGTGGGCGTAACCGATATTATTATGAATGACTTATAAATCAGCATTGAAGATTTTTATGAACGTGCAATATACTTTTGCATTTTCTTTTTTATATTAAAATGTAACATACTTTTGGGATGATATAATTAAAAAGTAAAGTTCCTACGAAATTATATTTATTTCAGATTCCATTGGAGGCTTGTTATTTAAAAGAATTGAATTGTAAGTTCCAATTTGTAAGGCCCTGGAACGGAATCTACAAAACTACAGACACGGTTAGATGAATTCAAATTTTTATGAAGTTAGAATTTGATGATATAAAATTGTACATAATTTCTGAAACAATTAACTTATAAATCTTACATGCTTTTTGATTTAAAGAATATATTCCTCAAATTCTGGTGTGTTGATACAAAAGTTAAACATTTACTAAAACTAAATTCAATTTTCCCTGAATGGACAACTGAGAAAATAAGACAAAAAAAATATATCAATAAAATTAAGAATAGAGATAAATTTCAGACATTTACGTTTTTTTTTTTTTTGACATATTTCAAAACAATGCTTAAACTTTGTAGTAATCAAATCCTTAATGCTGATTGTTGATTTAAAAAAAATTAATTACGAGATATTTTTGCCAACTTATTTTTGTCTCAATTTTCCATTATAGCTGCTTAAATTAAATGAGTTTTATGTATGCAAGAGGAAAAGAGACGCAACAACAGCATAAGGCTTAAAATTATTAAATAAGTACAAGACCGTTTTATTTAAGCTTCAAATTAATGCTATTTTATATGACACAACAAATTTATGTTGTTCGCTACGATAAATGAAGCCAAATGAAAATCTTTAATTATCTGCCATTATGCCCCTTAAGATTAAGATTACAAAAGATTTCAATCATTTGCACTTTCGGTTCGTTTACGTAGTGGCTGGAATTGTATGCCGTTAAGTGATTCACTTAATTATTTGTTATAGTAAAATTTTATAAGGATGATAATAATAATGCAAGTAAATTTAAATGCAATTTGTTAAGAGACTGTAAGTCATTTATTAAAAAACTAAAAGCAACCTGAAAATCATTTAATCAAAGTATCTCTAAAAAAAAATCTTATAATTTCTATCAGTATTGAAGCATTTTATAGGTTAATGGAATATAAAATGTTTACAACATATTGCCAAAGATTAATAATGTATGCAAAAAAATAAAGCGGAGAAGAAAGAAAAACCTGGATAGAAAAAAAATTTATGAAAACAAAAAGTTAAATTAAAATAAAACGTTTTCATTTTCTCATTTTATATTAACAAATCGAATCGTATCGCATCGAATACATATGTATATGTGACATTTATTTTATATTGTTGTTGTGGTAGTAGATTAGCAAGGATTAGATTTTATATCAACATCTCGTTTGTCTTTCTCAAAATTGCTTCAAAAGGACCTTTATAATTGTTTAAGTTGATTTTCATTTGTATATATAAAAAAACACACATACACACTTATGTATATGTAAATATACGATTAAAAAAATATTCCCTTTAAAGATTATGGCAGAAATGTTTAAGGAAGGCAAGCAATAAAATGGAGCTGAAAGAAAAGCAAAAATGTTGACTTCATCTGATATATATTTTATTTTATTTTTTTTTTGATTTTTTTACCATTTCATACAAACATCGAAATCAAATTGCCAAATAAATTTTTCGTAAACAATTTTCATTTGACAAGCAGCAAAGAGAAAAAATTTATAACAAACTTGACTAAGATTGAATCTTAAAGTTCCATGCCAGATGCAAATGGGCATTAACGATTTATATAAGTTTATAAATAATGAAGAAAATATGAGAAATATTGTAACATTATAATTTTCAGTAGGCGTGGTCAAATTAATTGATTTATATTTTTTGCTTAGAATTTATGAAATTTATGTTTAAGTTTTAAAATGGAAAATGTTTAAACATTAAATCTAAAAATGAAAATTGTTTCTCTAGAAAAGGTTGATTTTCGAAATTTATGCAGTCTGAAGTAGACGTAACCTTTAATCGGCCTAAGCAGTTTATACTAGCAAACTTCGGTAAAAATTTTTATTTCATGGAAACGAATTTTAGCAAACATTTTTAGTAGCATTTTATGCCACTAGAAGTGTATGGACAACTGGAGAGTGCTACGTCCATTCAAAATCTATGCTTCTTACGATAATTTTTGCAAAACTCTGATTTATTATTTCGTTTGTAACAAACTTACTTTCAAAATTAATATACCTAAAATTTTTTGGTAGTGCATAAAGGCATTCCATCCATTCAATATATATATATATATATATTTTGTTATATTAATAAGAGTCAAATAATTCAAGAGAGAAATGAGAGAATTAAATGCAGTTGATATTTTCAAAGCATTTAAAGCCATTTTTAAGCATTTAAAATAATTTGAATCTTCTACAGATTTTGATCATTTTTCTATTTAATTAAGTAATTTTTATAATAAAATTTTTGTATTTTTTCATAATCCAAATGGATAAAATTGCAACATCGTTATAAAACAACATTAAAGTTTTCTTTTTAAAAGCTCAATATTTGCCAAGAATTGGAAGAGGCTTCTTGGAGTGCCCTCGATTTGTAAGAGACCTTTTAGAGGCCTTATACAATTAAGCCCATTAAAAATTTTTAAACTTTCGTTTCAAAATTTAATCTTCTAGTTTAAAAAAATTCACTGGAAGTTTCTCGGCTTCATTTTCTTGTTATGGTTCTTTTGTGCTTTTTTTACTCTGAGGTTAACTTGATTTCAAACAGTCATAGATATGTAGACGTTCCTTTTTAGTGCAACACATAGCAACAATAACAGCAACAATAATAGCAATAATAAATTTATAAGGAAATCATTTTAAATATATCCGGTTTCTTTTTTGTTTTTCTTTTTTATTACTTTTTTTCTGTTTCAGTTTTATTGTATAAAATGAAAGGAAGATACTTCATTTACTTTATTATTATTAACTTGAAAAGTCTACTCGTATAATACAAGCTCAAAATATAAATGGTAATGGAAAATAAGGCCAAAAAGGCAGATGAAAGAAAAAAGGAGCAAAGAATAGCAAAAAAAAGAGAAACTTAAACAATAATTTTATATGAAATCCAAAGAATTTTAACTCTTTTTTTTTAAATAAAGTATTACGCCAAATAAATGAAGTATTTAGGAATTTTGTTATTGAATGAAAATTGTTCTGCATTTTCTTTCGATTTAGTTTTTTTTTTATAAAGACATTTCTAACATTGGAAATTGTCAAATTTGATTTTGGCTTCTTCCACGCACAACTTTATCAAATTATTATACAAAAAAAATGCTTAACTTATTGAAGGAGATTTAGAGTCTTGGTTCATAAAATAATTTTGTGAAAGAAATTTAAAAAAAAATTTTAAGAATTTGTTGTGAGAGTTCTAATTAATTTTAGTTGATTAGAAACTACTTTTGTTTGACTAAAAAGTTACAATGATGGATAATAATGGACCTTGCTCTGAATATTTCATGAGCGTTGTCAAGCATTTTAATGAAATAGAACATTTCATTTAGTATAGACCAAATAAGTGCGTCAAAGTTGGCTTAGATGGGTCTAAATTTACGAATAAAACGAATCCCCCGAAAATTATACTATTTTTCTGACTTTCTTAAATTCAAATCAATTTTTTAACAAATTCATTTCCATTTTTTTTTTAAAGTGAATCGGAGCGTATGATTCCTAGTTTTCATGTAAAGCCTTATTATTTCCTAACAAAACTTTTATGTAAAATGAGCTTACAATTTTGTGCATTTTTTTTTTTAGATAAAATGCTGCTTTCTTAGAAACTGCATACGTCTATCTAGCAAATATGGATCAGATTGATCTATTTATTATATTTAATGCATCTTTAGTTGAATATTTTTTTATTATCAATTTTTCAAATTTGTCCATTTACTTAGGTTAATTTCATGACAATATCAAGCACATTAAGCAAATTGTTTTAAATTCGCTGCTCTTCCCTACTTCTATAAAAAAATGGGGCATTATTAAAAAAATAAAAAAACAAAAAGGCCAAAAACAAGAAAGCACGTTTTTTTAACAAATTTTTTTATTTTACTTTTTATTTTATTTTATTTTATTTATTTTTGTCAGAAGAAGTCACAAGCCATAAAATATTTTCTTATTATTATGCTTGTTGTTGTGGGTTCTGCATCTTGTTTATTATTATTATTCTTATTCTTATTATTATTATTCTTTATTCTTTATAATTTTTTGTTATTGTTAATAAAAGTAAATAACAATAACCGAAACATGAATAGAGAACGTTGCATTGTTTTGTTTTGTTAGTTGCGTATGAAGCAGCATATTGCCTTGAGAGGAGTTTTGCTAAAGTAAGAAGAAGAATTTGTAAATGAAGGCATGAGGTTTAAAGAAATGGTTTGTGCAATGGCCACATACAAAATGTATGAATGTAGGAATGTGAATAGCAATAATAATCAAAAAGACTGTAACAATGAATAAGAAAAAGAATGGGAACGAAAAAACATTGCAACAACAATCTCAACAAAAAAAAAAAGAGTAGATAAAATAACAAAAACCAGGAAGAAACAAGTTAAAGAAAAGTCACAGGACTAAAGGTACAAACTGACAAGGAAGACATTTATAATAAAAAGAGTGATATAAAAAGACTAAAAAAAGACCAGAAAACGGTAGGAAAAATAAAGAAAAAGTTATGAATAAGAGAAGAAAATTAAATGATAATAGAAGCGGAAAGTTATGCAATAGTAGCCAATGTTACACTTAAAATGATAAATAACAATCACAAAAGCGATGGCAAATGATCGAAGTTGAGTTAAAGGGTAAAATTAGAAGACTCTTCTACAAACTAAAATCAAAGGCGGGGCGAAAGTACAAAAATATTTGAATTCAGATTTCAATTTTTTGTGTAAGAGAGAAATAGACAGAGAGAGATAGAGAGAGAGAGAGATAATAAAGATAAGGAAGAGTGTTAAGATATGAACAGAATGAAATGGAGATACAAGTATAATGAAAAAGTTCCTTTGGAGAAGGCCAAAGTAAATGATTTCAAAGCAGATTAATGAAAATGTTCATCATCAAAAAATTACATGATTTTATATTCTTTTTTGGCAGCTAAAATATAAAATAGAATAATATTAATAAGAAAAAGCAACTAACAAAAGAAAAGTTACAGGAAATATGTTAAAGAAATCGTTTTTTGCATAACATTTAAAAGCAACAACAGGGAAGGAAAAACAACGAACTAGCTCAACAAATGCAAATAAATAAAATAACGAGAAAAATGTTGAAGAAAAATTTAAGGCATTGGAAAAATTGGTCAAATCAACAGAAGTGAAAAAATGCATGCAAAGCGAGAAAAGAGAAAAAGAGAAAAATATTAAAGGAAATCGCTACATTTACATGATAAAGTTCATGTGGTATCAGTCAGATCGTCCGTCCGGTATTCAGTGTTGCACTTCACCATTTTTACAAATGGCCTTTGCGAGCGTTTAATAAACGTTTACTTTTCAGTATGCTTGTGGTTTTTGTGAGTTTACCAAATGTTTATATTCTTTTCCTCGCAGGGAAATGTCCATCAGTTCCTTCTGTCAGTATAACGGTCCGTCGGTCCATCTTTCTGTCTGTGTTAAATTCTTTGCACACATGCTCATTTACAAAAGTTGGCCAGTAAATATATGTTAGCAATTTTTTATGTCTACAACAGTGATAACCAAACTATTTGAAACGAATTCTCAATTTCTTCTTCTTCTTATACATTTTACAATCTTCTTGCTTCATTCTTCACTTACGTGGGATTTTTTCTTTTGGTTTGGTCTTTCGGTTTCTTCATCTAACTATTAATAAGCACACGCCTACATACAAATGTTAATTCTTAGGAGCAATGGCTTTGAATTGAATTTAAACGCTCGAATCGATTTTAAGTTATTTATTTCTCCCAGGATGTTTCATTCCATCCTTACCTCCTGTTATCCTGCCAGCCTACTGTCCATTCATCCTTCCTTACTGCTTTGACTTTCTTATTCATACGTCAGCCGATGTTTGCCACACGCACATACATGCACACACACACACACACACATTCAATAGACATCATAATAAAAAATCATTGAAGCAAATTTTTTCTCCTTTTGTGCTTTACTGGTTTGGATTTATCTTTCTCCACGGTTCAGTTCAGTTAAATTTACACTTAGTTCACTCATTTAAATATTCATTCCCTTATGTCTTTTTTTTAGTACTACAGTTTGTATGTTTATGAAGATTTGGTTCCTCCGGATATCTTGTCTGATCTTAATTTCTCTTCGTGGCTTCAGCAGTATCATTTAAATGGCTTTAAATGATCAATTGGTCCTTCCAAAAGACGAAAATTAATATCATGGAAGTTTTGATTAGATATTACCATTTTTAGAAGTCATCAACATTTTCCAGAAACATTAATAAAATTTCATACTTTTGTTATTCCCTCTACACATTTCTTTACCCTGAACAATTATTCCTATTTCCACATGTACTTTACAAGATGATTAGGGCAGAAAAAAAACAATAAACAAAATTCAAAAGCAGAAAAAGAAGATGAAGAAGAAGGAGAAGTAGACGATAAGTGGAAGCACAAATAAAGAAATGGAATAATAGCACTCATAACGAACATTATCTCTAAGTAGAGTAGTTATAAAGTTAATAAAACAACCAACTAAAATGTAAAGCAAATATTTAACGCAAAGCAGAACAATTGAGACTGCGTACAAAAAAAGTACTCACTAAGCAAAGCGACAATTGTGGCAAACATTTACTTTCACTATAATACCGTTATTTCATTGTTCTGAAAATTCTTAAAGCACAACAAAAAAATCCAGTTAGAATAACAAATACACAAAACGTGGTGTCGTTTCTTCTCATTTCATCTTATCGCAAACTGTTACATTAAATTTCCCGTTACATTAAATTTCTTTTTCGTTGCAACGTTCGTTCTTCTCCTTCTACGACAGTAACTATTATCAATTGAACTATTATTTACTGTTATTTTGAGAGCGCTGTTGTGCATGTGCTTTGTTTTCCTATGATTATGTGCTCCTAGTTATTTTTTTATTTTTTCCTCTTTGGATATTTTTTTTGACATTCAAATTGTTCATATTATCTATTTTTACAAGAAATTTTACATTGTTGTTGTGTCAATTTTTCTTATGCTTTCTATTCATTACATTTCATGTATTTCGATTTGGTTTTTTAAGATGAAAGACAAATTGTCATTAGAATTTTTCGTTAGTAATGATGATGAATGAAGTTGGTAAACTTTAAAAGGTTAAAAGAGGCATGCAAAAAATGCCCTTAAAATCAAAATGACAGTAAATTTTTTGCAGGACTATAATTAACCCTGTCAACTAGATAAAAATAGTTTGTAGTTTATCTAACGAAATACTTCACTCCATACTTCAGAGTTATTGATCTATTTTGTTAGAGCAAATAAATTAGCGCTGCATCCTTAAATTAAATGTAATGACAAGTATTTAAAATTCGCTTCCAACTGTTTCAGAAAAGTTTCTGTTCTTTTCGTTAACTTTCATTTTTCCTCTCGTTCTATCTCTCTCTCTCTCTCTCTCGTTATCGCTTTGTGCCTTGTGAGTATGCTTTGTGATAGCCCCTTAATAATAAATATTGGGTTACTGTGGGTTTTTTTTCTTTTATTGTCTCTGGCCATTACTTTTCTTATTATTGTTTGTATTGTATTGTTAATGTGTTGTTTATGCAATTTTTATGTGACTTTTATTATGTTTTATTTTTTTATTTTGGCTACACCATATTTTAATGTTGTTTAGTTTGATATCCCTAGCACTTTTTCATTTTCAATTGCATTTTCAATTTCTATTTTCCATTTTCCATTTTCCATTTTCCTTTTTCTATTGTTCCATTCATTCACCCACTTTTATTACCACTGCTGCTATTGATGCATCTGCTTCTGCTTCTTCTATTTCTTTACGTTGTTCTTATTATTATTATTATTATTGTTGTTCTAAGATTGCTAAACACATATAACAATGGGAAACTAAGAGCAGCCACAAAATAGCAAGAATAACATAAATTTGAATGGAAAAGTAGAAAAGGTAAGAAAAGTGTTATGTGTATTTTATGGTGTAAAGAAGAATCAGGTGATTGTGGTGGGTTAAGAGTAAGTAAGTGAGTAAGTTAGAAAGAGTGAAAGAGAGAAATTGTGATAGAGAGAGAGAGTGAAGAGTAATAGAAGCCATCCCATAAACATTAATATCAAGTACAAAAGATTATTTACGGATTTATAGGAGTCATGTTGCTGTCGTCGCTATCGTTGCCAGTGTTCTCATTCATTGCTGCTATTGCTATTGCTATTGTTATTATTATTGTTACTATTTCTATTATTATTGTTTATAATATATTTTGTACATATTTTCTATTGTATTCTGTTTTGTTACTAAAGTAATAAAATATTTAATAACATTAATTGGACATAAAATAAATTATAAAAAAAGGTGTAAAAGAGACAGAGAGAGAGAGAGAAACAGATGAGGAAAATGAAAAAGGCAAAAGATGAGAAAAATATAGAAAAGAACAACAATTTATAAAAGTGTGGTGACAAATTTTTCTTGAAATTAATTAATAAGAAAAACCTAAAGAAAAAAATGCCAGCGATTTTCTCACATTTGAAGGTGAAAATAAGTTGCAGCCAAAGAGATTACAATATTTTAATGAAATTTCCTTTTTTTTTTTTTTGTATAACAAAGTAATTAAACAATTTGTTAGAGAGAATTTAATGATAATGCCAGGTAAGATAAATTAATGTAGGATTAATTATTCTGTTAATTTTTGTTAAATTGCTGCATACAAAACAAGAATTTAAATTTCGCGTTACATTTAGTTCTGGTAGGTTCAACTTTAAGCATTCGTTTAGTCCATGTCCATGTCCTTTGATCTTTATGGGCATGTCACAATAAGTTTTTTACAAAGGCAAATATAATTTTCGGAATATTAAAAGTTCACAATTTTAAGCCGAAAAAATTAGATTTCTTAGAAGCAATTGTTGCATTGAAACATAAAGCATTTCATATAGGCAAGTATGTTTTGTGGGATTCAAAGTCAAAATGGTCTTTAAAGGCGCAAAATACTTCTCTCTAAATTAACTATTTGGTGATCTTTTGCCAGATTGCTATTTACTTATTCTAAGATGGAATTTTAGTAAATGAACCTTAAAGTTATTTACTCTTCTTTGGTGGTGGAGGTATTTAAAATTTTCTTGGCATACCTGGGGGCCTTGTATCCCATGTGAAGAAACATTCTCGATTTTCAAATGCAATTTGAAAAATTTGAGAAAAAATTATTAATCGGAAGTCTGGGAAATCCGTTGCGTTTCCAATTTCTATTGGATTCATTAATCCATATATTTATTATTATTATTATTATTATTATTATTGCAGTTGCTGCCCATTTCATATATATAACTAGTTTTAACTTGTCGAAGTAGCATGTAACTGAGGAATATGATCAAGATATAAAAATCGAATAATGAAATTGAAAAATGATAAAATACTTCATGCATATTTTATGCTTGTATTTATACACAATATGTATTATATATGTAAGCAGAAGCGAACACACACACACACACACATACACATACATACATACATTCATACACAAATCTAAACAAAGAGCAAAAGTACATTCGAAAAGAAGGAAAAAAAATTTATTAAAAAAATGTAAAATCTAAACAATAAATAAAAATTAAATAAAGAGGACAAAGAAGAAGAAGAAGCAGAAGTCTAAGAAAAACTAATAATAAAACTCAATAAAGCGGTAAGAAGAAGCAAGAAGAAGATTGTAAAAATTAATGAAAGAGATAGCTTTACTTTTAAGCATACACAGACAAAGAAAGCAATAAAATGAGTAAGAAAGAAGAAAAACGGAATAAGAAAAAGATGATGCAGAAGAAGACTGAACAATAAAATGAGAGAAAAAAAAGCATAACAACAATAATAAAAGTTTTAATGTTTATGAAAAATTTTCTAAAGCAAATATTTCTTCCTTACGCTATTTTTGTTTTTTTTTTATTTTTTTTTGGGGTGTACATTTTTATTTCTATTTTGTTGACTTTTTCTTTATCGACCAATATTTTCAATAAATGTGCACATAAATGTTCCATAATGTTACTTCATATATATGCATGTATGTATGTATGTATGTATGTATGTATGTATGGTTGTGTGTGTGTGTGTGTGTGTGTGTGTGTGTGTGTGTGTGTGTGTGCATGTACATGTGTGTTCATTGTTGTCGTTTATCAAACAAAAAAAGAAAAGAAAAGAATTCTCTAGCTCATTTATAAAAACTATAAATGACCTTTGGAATTTTTATGGAAAATGCAAAATCCTAAAGGACCCTTCGAAAGGCAAACATGAGATGATGAAATAGCGACGAAGGGAAGGGAAAGAGTAAGAGAAGTAGAAGAAGAAGAAGAAGATATACAACTCATAAAAATTTATGTACAAAAGAATTTATGTAGATCTCTCAATAATAAACTATTTAAAGTTTATGGTCTCTGCGTTTTGTTTGGTTTTAGCTTTTTGGTTTACTTTTGCTAACGCTTTTGTTTTGTAGTTAGAAAGTTGGCTATCTGGTTAGTCGTTGATTGCTTGTTTAGTTGGTTGCTTTTTTCGCTCTTTCGCTGGTAACGTTGGTTTCACTGTTTGTCGTTTGGGTTTTTACTACAGTATTCCTCCTTTCTTTCTTCTTTCTTCTTCTTTTTTTGGTTTATTTCTTTTTTCTGTATAAATATCCCTTTAGCTGGCCCAAAAATTCGTTAGTTTGAGTTACCTCTGAATTGGGTTGGTTTAAGTTTATTTGGACTTTGCTTGGGCTTTGGTTCAATTGTTTCGTTGTGTTGTTTTGTACAAAAATGTTACCGCAAGAAAAACGGAACACATCTCTTTCTATCTCTCTCTCTCTCTCTTTCTCACTCTATATATAAATATATAAATATTATAAAAAATTTCTATAAGAATATTTATTTGTAGTGTATGAAATTTTTATAGGAAAACTTTTCCGTTTTTCTTTCATTTTTGTATTTGTTTTATTTTTTTGTCTTTATTCTTTGCTTTGGGTGAGAGAAATTTTATCTACCATCATAACACAGCGGCAATAGCAACAACAATATTTTCTTATATGTTGCATACAAGTTTTTCTTTTTCCTTTTTTTTTGTTTCTTCTTATTTTATATTATTTTTGCATTGCTCATATAAATATATTGTTTCGTTATTTGTTACATATTCTTTGAGCTAGTGTAGAAATTTATTTGCCAACAACATGCAACAACATTTTACATTCACACACATATAACATACATATAAAATGGCCAATATTCTTAGTGATATATGTATATATGTATGTATGTATGTATGTATGTATGTATGTATGTATGTAAATGTATATGAATGTATGTGCACATGTGAGAATATATTAGAGTGCAATTTAACTGTGAATAAAAGTTGTTGGCTGCTTGGCCTGACTCTTATTGTCATTTGGGCAAAAAAAAAATATATATTATATAAAAAAAAGGAAAAAAATTATGAAAAAAAAAAATAAGAAACTTAAAGTGTTACAAAGCTTCTTGGCCTGATTTTCCGGCATAGTGGCAGTGCATTCTTGTACAGTGCGGTAAAGGGCAGTGGCTTAATATGGAGGACAATTTTATATAAAACTTCCGTTGTTGTATGATTTTTTAATTTTCTTTTTCTTTCTCCAATTTCTTTATTGTTATGTGCATGTTTCATTTGAGCCAGAGAAAACAAAGAGAAATACAAAAAAAAAAATTGAGGCAAAATGGCAAAAGTAATAATAACCGTAATAATAATAGTAATAATAACAATAATAATGAAGAGTCAACTTTGGATTAATTTAAATTTCTTCCAACAAACAAATTGCTTAAATTGCTGTATTTCTGCTTCTTCTTCTACTTCTTTTTCTTTTGGTTCTTCTTATTTTATTTATTATATTTTAAATGTTCTTATTATTATTGTTGTTGTTGTTCGTATCATGGCTGAAGAAAGAGTGCAAATTAAGGGAAAAGGAAACTTTTTGTTGTTGCCTTAAAAAAACAGCAACAACAAAAATGAAAGTCAGACAGAAAGCAAATGAACATGAATTAAATTCATTTATCTAAAAATTGTCCAGTAATAGTAGCTGCAAGAACAACAATAACAGCAAGAAACGACATGCCTGAACATGTTTAAGCATGTTTAAACATGCATGTATGTTTTTTTTTGTTTTCTTCATTTTCTTTTATTCTTCTCTTAATTTTGCTTGTAACTTAATTCTATTCAAATACCTCTCCCTTTATCTCTCTCTCTCTCTCCTTCTATCTCCCTATCTTCTTTCCTCAGGCACTTTATCCAGAAGTAGAAGTTGAAAATACAGCCTTTTGCATAAGAAACATTTTACTGCATTCGGAAGGCGTTAACAAATTATTTATAATGTTGATTAGCATCCGACTTCTGTTGCAATCGGATCATGCTTGCTTGTATGTCTGTACGTTTGTCTAAATGCTTGCCTTATAACATGCCTGAACACTGAAAATTTCCATATTTAATACAAAGAGTACACAAATTTTTATAAACCCTTTTAAAAAGTTGCTACCGAAAAGTCCTGTAAATTGATTTTAAGGGTCAAGTCTCAATAATTGTTGGACCTTTGTTTAGAGCATATCAGACGTTCCAACCTTGCAAGCTATGACAGCCTTGCTATGAATAAGATATAAAATTTTTTCTTTCTTTTCGGTTGGCTAATATATGGAACACTTAATCAATTAAAAACAAGTTGTGTAATAGTTTTTCTTTTATTATAATTGAATGCATTTAAATGTTTTTAGTGCAAACCATTTTATTTTGCGAATTCATGGCAATTTAATAAATTCGATGATTATTATTATTATTATTATAATTGCTGGTTGTGGCCGCGATTGTATTGTGTTGTGATAGCGGTTTGTGGAAAATTTTGGCGTTTTATTAAAAACCAACTAAACAAAAAAATAAAGCAAAACTACAAAGGATAAAAAAAATTAAATATAATATCAAAAATTGAACAAATAAATTGAAATAAAACACAGGAAACTTAAATATAAACTTTGCTCAATTTCATTTCATTAAATTGAAATGTGAAACTTGCTAATAAAAAAAGCAACAAAATAAAAAAAATTCTACATTAAAAGTCTAAAATACGTTTAAACGAACAGATCAGTTGTTTGCATTCGATGATTAAATTTGTAAAAAAAGATATTTCAAATGAATTTAAATTGATGAGATATACAAATAATAAAGTTTACTTCACTTTGAAGTTTCTTTCACTTTCGGTTTTCATGTTTCCGATTTTCTGGATTTTTTTTTGTTACATCACTATTTATTTTTAAAAAAAACGGCAAAATGAAATCTTCATTTTGTCAATGAAAAATAAGGTCTAAATTAATCTAGAACATGCGGAAAGGCAATATTTGTAGTACCATCGAAAAAGTAAACTTAAATTTTGGTAACGGCCATAGAATTTTCTTATGGAAAGCTCGCGATCAGTTTAAATTGATAAAATTTTTACATTCGGGCGATTTGCCGGATTGCTTAACTATTTCTTTTGGACGATCAATTATGCAGGATTGAAATTTTGATAGTCTTTTCCGGTTCGATTACTCTTTTAAATCATTTTTAAATATTTTCTATAAGTTTTGGACAAGTTTTTCTTTCGTGGAAGAATAAAATGTCAAAATGTCAAAAAATTTCCATTTTTGAAGTGAATCCAATCAAAACATAATGTAAAGAATCTATGAAACATTTTCACCAGCCAATCGGGTTATATCAATTGTCAAAATTTGTATAATATTGTGGATTACGAGGGCACTTGTCGATAAGCGATTTGCTTAAAGTAAGAACTTTCTTTTTTCTCTTGGAACTTTACAAACTTATAGACGGAGATTCGAGTACTGGTGGGGACGAAAATATATAAAAAAATGTTTTGGATTAGAGAGTTTAAAAAACGGTTGTCCCATACTTCTCATTTTAGTTCAAAAAGAAGAATAAGTAGGATTGCGAGATTTAGGCATGAATTTTTCGGGAAAATTTTACAGGCACAATTTTAGTTGAATATCTTTAGCATTAAATTTTTTTTAGTTCAGATATCTTTTCTCAACAAGATGAAACATTTTGCTGTATTCAACTCAAAAAATTATGAATGATTAAAAAAGTTATCAATGTTATAAAGTTATAAATGTTTTAATTTATTGAGGAACTAAAAAGAAAAAATTAAAAAATGCTTTTGAAATTGCGTAAATTGCAACATATTTAAAATAAGCAAAAAAAAAAAAAAATTAAAAGAAAACGTTCATTAAAGTAGAATGAATGTGAGTTCTTCTTCATGATATTTTTATATATTTATTTTTCTAATTTAAATAAATTTTATTGTAGTTCATTAAAAAAAATTTGTGGAAAATTCTCATTTTCATTGCGCTTTTAATTTTTCTATTTTATAAATGACTTTTGCCTTTTTTTTCTTATTTAACTCTCTGATCTTCTTCTTCTTTATTATCATCTTTCTCTTTCTTTCTGATAATGATTTTCTTCTTGTTTCAATTAACTATTCAAATGAAGATGGTGATTCTTTTTTTTTTTTTGGTTTTTGTTAGAGGCATCTTCATTTTATTCGACTTTTTGCCTTTTTCCTTTAATTTTTGCCCATTTAGCTTTTTTTTTAATTGCATAAATTCACGCACAATTATAACAACACAAAAAGACATTGCTGTGAGTGTATATGTGTGTATGTGTGCATGGATAATTTAAATAGTATAACAAAAGAAAATCCAAAAAAAAAAATGGGAAACTCAAAATGGTTGCATAAAAAGTGAAAAACTCATTAAAGTTTCCTATTTTATGTTGCCCAGTTCTGGCCAAATAATCCATAATTATTTATTTAGCATTTTTGCTAGAAACTAACATAGCGTGTCACGAAGAGAAGGAGAGTTAGAAAGAAATGAAGCGAAAAGGAAAGTTTGCAATATAATTTAATGAACTGTCAATTCAGTTTATAAGTGGAGTAATACAAAAATAGTGTAAGATATAAATAAAGTTAGACAGAGTAAGACAAAGTAAGATAGAGATAGAGAGAGAAAAAGTAAAAGTGGAAATCAATAAATTTTCACGTTGCATATAAAATTTATTTATTAAATTTCATTTATTTAGCAAGAGTGAAAATTTTTGCGCTTCACCCTTTTTTGAAATCATTTGCAACATGACAAAACTTTTAGAAGTTTATTATTAACTTTAAAAATATGTTTCGTAAGTTTAAAAAGAGTTTTCGTTGTAGTTAAGATCAATATTTTGTATTAATTTATATACATCTGCCAATCTTTCTTCGCGGCCTTTATGCAATGGACAGTTTGTTCTGATAGTTTAACTATCTGTGCTATAAACTTTTTATGAGGCGCTTAACTTTAAGTGGATAAGGCCACTATATGGAATCGGACCATTATTTAGGATTAGATAAATCATCTTAACTATCACGAATTGTTGAGTTTGGTTTTGTGGGAACTGTTACTCTGTTCTTATGACAAGAAGTCTTACTGGATTAAGATTTAACTTAAACGTTTAAAAAACAAAGTGCCTTTAGCCTTAGAAAACCATAAGCGACTGAAACATTTGAATCTTCCTGCAAATGTAATACTTTTTAAAGAGCTCTTCCTTTAAAGTATATTTGTAATATACAAACCATTAATAAGCCAATAATTAATTCAAAACGATGCAAAAGTATTTAGTAATCGATTTTCATCGATTGCAATTTATTTAATTTTCTTTTTACATTTAATTAATCAATTCATTCATGGTCAATTATATTTATTCCCCTTTTTTGGTTTTTCCTTAAAAACCCACATAAATAAATGTTGGTTTCATTTATCAAGTACAAAAAAAAAATACAATGGGAAAATAAAACGTATCAATTTTTAATGGTATAAGTATATGGAGAAAAATATAATTTTTGTAAAAAAAAATCAATGAAAGAAAGTTTCCTCAATTAGTCTTGGCATGTTTCAGATTATTTAATATTATTCATTGTTGTAAACAATGTGTAAAAATTGAAAAGAATGTCAAAGAATTCATAAAAATATAGAAAATATGTAAAAAAAAATTCAAATAATGAGTAAATATTTAAAAATTATATGAAATGTAAATAATGTGAAAATAGCCATAAAATGTAAGAAAAAGCAAAAAAAAAAAATTGTGGAAAGGTAAAAAATGTATAAAAATGTAAAATATGAGTAAAAGGTAGAAAAAAATTAATTTCACCGCAAGCAACTGGAATTATTCGTGCATAAATTTATTCAATAAATTAATGTATAAGTTAAAATTATTTAGCCATTTTCCATTATTTTAAATAATTTTCGGTGAATATCTACAAGATTCGTACAATTAATTGTAATTCACAAATTATTCTGTAAAGTTTACTGAATTAAAGGTAAAGTAATAAAGCATAGCATAAAACTTTTTAACTTTTGAAGAACTAACAATACTAATGATTATTATAGGTCATTTCAAGGTTACGCAGACCATATGCCTGTTGAAACCCCTGTAAAAGTGGAAGAAGTTTAAATTCAAAATGGCCCTAAATCCTCTTAGCAAAGTGCTTTCAAATTGACCCTTTCAAAAATACACTAAGGAAAGTCAGTCTGTAAAATAAACTTGATAAAATTTCTAAGAGACTATAATTTGACTTTAAACTATTTAAACTACTACTACTACTTAAAAATATTTTGATGAGTTGGCAAATTTGAAATGGATAAGAAAAATCTTTAGAATAATAACTCTCAAAGCTTTTCCAGCCGGCCTTTTTTAAGTGATATAATTCATTTCTAATTAAAGCTTAATTGCTTGCCACATTATATCTATCCATCTGATTGTCTGCCCATGTCCCTCTTTAATCATTTATTTATAAATTTGTTGACTCTTCTAAGCAGAAACATTCCAGATAATCATTTAGTTGATATATTTCTGTATAATAAATTAAAATAAATAAAAGAGATTGACATAGTATTTTTTATAGAAAATTATACTCTACTACTACTACTACTACACACACACACAGACACACTCTTCAAGAATACTAAATCAGACATAAGTTAGACAAAGAAAGTAGAAGCAAATAGGAAAATATTTCTATAATGAAAGTAAATGAATTGAGATGAAAGTTAAAGTGTTCTTAAGTCTCTAGTCGAAGTCACAATAATTGTGAGAATAACATACCATAAAGAAGAAGAATGAAAAGAAAACACAATAGAACAGAATAGAATAGAATAGAATAGAATAGAACTCCATAAAGAAAGTCGAAGGAAGAATTTTATTGCTTTAGATTTCTCTCCATTAAAAATTGCACTTACGTTTATTATTGCCATTCATGGTACATTTGGGAACATAATGGAATATCTACACAATACGTGTAGATTAAGTAATAAAAAAAAAATTAAAGTTAGTTGAAGGTGCAATACAAACTTCAAAGTTAAAATGAATAATAATAATAAAAAAGAAAAAGAGAGAAAGAAAAGTGAATGCACCATTTACTATGGATACAATTGTTATAACGAGAAAGCTAAGTGAGTTAGATAAATATATATATATAAATATATATATAGATATATATATATATATATAAATATATAACCATTCAAGATAAATATTTTGTGGAAGGGCTAACAATAAATGTACATGAAATTACATTAAAAATGTACTGCTTTACCGCGTCTAACAAAAAATAAAGATTAACAAAAAATTGTTGTATATAAATAAATAAATGTAAACAACAAAAACAACAATAACAATAACATCATAACAAGGAAAATACAATAAAAAAAAAATAAATCATTTCAACAAAATCTAGTAAATTCAATTCAAAACCATCTAACATAAAAATGTTTGGCTTTACTTTATTTAAATGTTAACGAAAAAAAAGCAAACCGAGAATAAATAATAAATAAATAAATAAAAATTATTTGAAATTGATGGAGGCCAACTTGACATGATTTACTCTACAGCAGATCATTTAATATCATTAAAGCATTAGAGTAATTAAGGACTAAGCTAAGATTTATATTTGAACATTTCGTTTAATTAACTTAAATAAATTTCTAATAAAAAAAAAATGTTACAAGTCAGGCCATTTATTGTAGCTTAAAAGATTTTCTGCATTTTTAAGTTTTTTTTCAATTTTAAAGGAAATGGTCATAAAATTAAATTCTTTTGATCTAAAAAAGAGTTTTGAAAGGTCGATGGTATTGCCGATTTCAGTAAATGTCGCCTAATTGATATCGGGAAAAGCCGATGACTTTCCATTTATGTACAGGAAGTATGCTTTGACATATGAGTCGAATTCATCACATACTTCGGAAATGATCCTTAAAATGATGCAGTACAATTAAATAAATCAAAGTTTTTCGGAAGTTTGATACAATCTTTCAAATCAGCTGGTGTAACTAATAATTGAGAAGTGTCTGACATATGAATCAACTTTATTAAAAATAAAGTTCAATATCTAGCTCAACTTTGGAACATTTGGTCAAAAATGGCTCTAAATTTGATTTCATCTAGAATAAAAAGTTTTCTTAATGAGTAAGAAGAAGATTATGTATGAATAACAAGATAAGAATTTGAGTTGTAGGATAAAAATTTTAGCTACAAAGGAAAACATTGCGCATAAAAGCCAACATAAAGGCAACATGAAACAACATGTTATCGCTAAATGATGCAGAATCATCATCATCAAATCAAAATCATGACCGAAACATTCAAGGAAAAATAACTTTTATTGGTAAATTGAAACAAAATTGAAATAAAGTGGTAACAAAAAATATTAAAACAAAACAATAAGATAAAATAAAATAGAATAGAATAGAATAGAATAAAATTGAATAAATAAATAAAACAAGAGTACCAGTAGAGTCAGTAATGATAGAAAATAATAATAAACGAGACTGAAAAATTTTTGAATTGAAAGTTGAGTGAGAGAGGAAGAAGAAAATGTTCAGTGGGCAAATAAATGAAAATCATGCCTTGCATCTATGTAAACACATAAATCATATATATATATACATATATATATATATATATATAAATAACAAAATATCGTGTAAAATTGTTTCTTACGTCGCTTCCCTTGTTTTGATTTCAATTTTCCATTTACTGTGTTTTTTGTCGTCTTCTCTGATTTTGTAAAAAAGAAAAATGTTAATTGTTTTTAACAAAGAAAGAGAAAAAAATATACGGCTTCATTATGTAATGCATACATATATGTATGTATATAGAGTTGATAAAAATAGTTAGACAGACATTAAGTTATTGAGAATTATTTGCTAAGTTTGCAAAAAAAATGTAGTTCGAGGACTATGCATTAATTGGCCTAAAAAGGAAAAGGCGGAAAAGAAAGATATATAAAAGTTATATATTCATATAATCACAAATACATATACATACAAATAGGGCATGGTCAAAGTCTGTTTCCAATTGCGGCCAATTAGAGCACTTAGATAAATTTAAAGAGTTTTATTTTGTAAAGAGGGAGAATTCAAAGAAAATTAAGTTAAAATTTGTTAAATTACGAAATTTTTATTGAGCTTGATTAATTTTTTTCCTATTTTTGATTACATTGATTTAATGGCTAAAATAAATGTAGGAAATTTCGCATTTTTAGTCCTTGAAATTATTTAACAAAAAATCTTAAACTTCTTATAAAGTAAAAAACTTCGCCACCATGGTTGTGTAATGGATTTGCCTTTAGTCCGATTTGGTTCAAACTTCAATTGCTTTCTCAACTGTTTAAGATTTAAAACATGGCAAAGAATAAGCGAGTTTAGTTTAGAATTTATGTCTATTGCGATCGAAAGTTTAAATTCATTTATGTCTACGTTTAGGTGCTTTTCCAAATATTTTGATAAAGTAAATGTTCCTTCAATTTGTGAATCTATTGGTTACATTTTGTTATTATTCCCGAATATGCATCCCAGATGATTATGCTTTTATCAGAGAGATTTATTCAAACATACTTGTTATAGGAAAGTTTTTTTTCAACTTTCAATTACCCTAAAAAAGTAAAGTTAATCTTAAGTTTAGTTGTGCCATGACTCTAATTCACTTAAAAATTGATTCCAGAGACTTAAAAGTTTCAAAAAATCATGATCACATGATGGCAATCGCAAAGGTTGAATATCGTAATGGCATGAAACAGATTGAGATATGTTAGAAAATGGGCGGCATATTTTTGGTGCCGTTTAACTTTTGCATGTTAACGTGTTTTTTTTTTTTTTTACTATTTTGGTACATCTTAATTTCTATGGATTTCATAAATAAATAAATAAATAATATATAAAACCTATTAAAGTGAAGGAAATGCATTTAGGAACCGTTAAATGCAATAAATTCACAAGAAAAAGAAACAAAATTACAAAAAAATTAAAATAAGAAAATATATAGAAATAAGAAATTCCATTAATCCTTCAAAAGTGAAAGTAGAAACCATGAAATGTGGCATGCCCTCGGCTTCTCTAAACTGAACTGAAAGCTACACTTGGAAATTATTTTACAAATAAATAAAAGAAAAAACATTCTAAAACAAAATAATTCTTAGTAAAATAACAAAAATAATGCAAATGTTTTTTACTCATCACAGAATATAAAAAAAATTGATTTCGTTCTTAATTTGAATGCTTAAGGTTCTTATAATTCTGGCCGCAACTGTTTTCTTTGTTGTTACATTGTTGTTGTATTTTAGTTGATGGTATTTTGGCATGTACTTCAAGTACACACAACATTCAAATTGTTGGTTGTAGAAATTGCTTTCATCTAAATGTAGCTTTTTTCTTCTTCTAGTTCTTCTTTTGTTTTGATGGGCCTTAAATTTAAGTTTTGTACTTTTTAGAATTTGCTTATGCTTTGAAATTTTTTTTCTTTATTGTTTCTCTTGTAATTTTTCTATGTTGGTTTGTTTTTTTTGTGCCATTTCCATGTTTGAATTCATAAGCAACCACTTCCTTCATTAATCATCATTTTGTTTTCCATTTCATGCTCGTTTTTTTTTGCTTCATTTTCTCATTTTCTCGTTTTCTTACATTTCATTATCCTTTTGATTTTTTTGTCTTTTTGTTTCTTTTTTTCAATTTAAAGAATGTCAGTTAATTTTTGATGTATTTCGCATGAAATTTCTTTCATGTTAGAACATTGAAAATTATAACCTGTTTTTTTTTTTAGAAATTTCATTAAGATAATATGAGAAATTTCAAATTGATTAGAAAAATATGGTTCAATTAACAAAAAAAAAATTGTTATTTTATTTAAAAAAAAATCATAATAAAATGTTATTCCTATTTCAATTTTTATCAGTTTTCAAAATTCATTGAAATACTGGTCCATTTTTTTAGTGAACTCGTTAGAGACAGCCCAAGTCATTATTATTAAAGAGTCATATGACCGTTGCAAGAAAGAGAAAGCTATAAAAAATGGATCAATCCGGTTCACGTTATATCGAAATTATCAAAATATTTCTAAATGCTTTCTTTGGTTAAACTTTTTTTTTTACATAATAAATTTATCGGTATCAAACGTTGTTAAAGGACGGTTTCAGGGTCTGTTTTGGATTATTATAAAATTTTTTAATAAATTTTACATAAATAAGCAAATTTTTCCAAGTCGGGTTTCACAAATATCTGATCAATAGGACAAAGCTTAAATATGTTTAGTCTTTAGTTGTTAGAATTTAGTACAAATTCTTATTAAAATTTTTTTAAAAATTCTACCTATGAACATTTTGTTATCTAACAATAATCTTTTAAGGACTGAAAGTTGTAACTAACACTCTTGCGCACACGTATCACACCACAGTTCAGGTAAAGCATACAAAATTCCCTTAAACTATAATAAGACGTGTTTTTTTCTGCATTTCCCTTATTATAACCATCATCCGAAGGTGGGGGGGTATAAACTCTTTGTTATTATGTTTGTAACACTTAAAAGGCAGAAGGACATGTCTTTGACAGACATGTCCTTCTGCTTTCTGGGAGTGGTAAATATTCGCCTGGTCCCACGAAATAAATAACGACTAGAAATTCGGCAAAAGCATTAAAAGTTCCTGGACATTATTTGAGATTCAAAATGGGTTAAATCGGTCAATGGACATGCCTACAGTGCAACTTTAACTGAGAAAATATCTACCTTTTTTAGCAAAAATTTTTAGTGTTTCTCTTACAACTTGAACTTGATTACTGAGACAGATAGAAAGGTAAAATTTTTTACAAATATTAAACCCATTATTCTACAATGAGTACAGAAAAAAGTTATGAAAATCGACCACGCCTATACGAAATTACCTAACTTCATAATATCTATTTGAGAAATACCAAAAAGGTTCTGGATAGTAAGTATCTGAAAGTTTGATTTCTGCCACATAAAATTTTTATATTAGTTTTATTTATAAATATTTGCATAAGTATGAGTTATTTAACTATATAAAATGTACAATTGTGCACATACACACACCCACATATATATATATATATATATAATATATATATATATATATATATATATATATGTATGTATATTAATATGCAAAATACGCTTGATACAGAAACTTTTGCATGAACCAGAGAGAAAATATGACCAAAGGAATTTTTTTTTTTTTTTTGTAAAAGTCCATGCTAAGAAAAAGGAAAAGTATTTACCCAGAAAGAAACTAGAAATAGAAAAATCAGTCTTTAAATCATTCACTAGAATGGTAATTTATTACACAAAAATGGGCGTGGTTCTACTTTTGATTTGGTAATTGCTGAAATTTTTCTACCTCACCAAAGAATGCCTCAAGAATTAGAAATCCTCGATAATAAAAAAAGTTCTTTTAAAAAAGTATGCTTTAATGGCCCTTGATTAAGTTTTAACTAAACTAAATAAACTTCTTGACTGAAGAGCCTTATGCAATGATGATGATAATTGAACAGATGAATATATTTTTCGATTATTTCATATTGCGTCAAAGTATTTGATACAAATCGAAAAATTTGAAAACATTAATTGAAAAACTCAAATTTCTATTAAATTAATGTTGTAACAAAAAATGTTGTATGCAACATTTTAAAGTAATTTTCTACTCAACTTAAATACTTTATTGGAAATGTAAAATGCCAAAGTACTTTGTTTGCTAAAAGTTTTTCCCTTGCTTCTTCTACTCCTTTCTTTTTTCTACTTTCTTCTTTCCTTCTTTTCTAACCAACAAAAATAATACTTTCTTTTTTTTTTGGATTGCTTCCATTTCTGCAAAATATTTAAGTATTCTAACCGCAAGTTGTAGTACTTTTTTTTATATCAATTGTGATACAAGAATATTAGAAGGTTTTACAAAACTTAGGATGGCTGAAGAAAAATTGAATTTTTATTTTATCAATCGCCAGTTGATACTGCTTGAATGTTTTTAGACTTGATGTACTGTTTTATTTTTATTTTTATTTTTATTTTATATTACGAAGCGATATGCGTACTTTGAGTTAAAAAGCAAAACGTTTTAAAAATGGATCATTTTTTAAACCACTTTCTATGTAGAAATGAATTCATGATTTTCCATTCGTTTTTAGGGAAAGTTACTGCAAAATGTTGATAAAAAGTTGATAAAAGTTGTTCCAAATTTTTGGACAAAGTTTGTTCTCTTATTGAAACAACTATCGTAGAACAATTGTTTCTGAAAAATAGTTTTATTTTGTATTCACTTTCGTTTGTGAAAAGGTAGAAAAAAAGTCCGCCTTGTATGACCGCCCGGTTATTACTTATTTATTGTTTAACTTGAAATATAAAAATTATTTCTTTATTTTCCAAAAAACTATGCATTGTTTATATAGAAGTATGAAGCATTTGTTAGAAATATAATTCACTAACCCAAGAAGCCACATCAACCACAATCACAAGTAAATTCATATATTGAGTTATAATAAAAAGTTTTTGCGGTTTATTCGTTAAAAGCTGTTGTTGGTATCTAAGCACAAATCTGGCAACAATAGTCCAATTACGAAAAACGAATGTTTGAAAGTTGCTAAGTTAACATTTAAGGTTACATTTTGGTAAAGGCGATGGTGCAACTTAACGCTAATGTAAAAAAGTCATTTTGATTTGAATAGAAATGGAAAATGCAAAGAAAAAAGTTAAGTGATGAATTTCTATTTAGGAAAAAGCAAAAAGTTTGGCAAAGTTCAAAAAATTCGTCACTTAATGGCGAGAACGCTAAATGCGTGAAATGATTTTCAATTTGAATGACGCAAGTTAGGAAACAGTAGAACAAGTTTAATGGATTTGATGAAGCATTTTAAATGTTTATCCGAAACATTGCGTTATCGGACTATCACTTGGGTTTTTGTAAAATTTTCTTAAGAAAAGAATTGCTGAAAATTCGTAGACTAAATATTTTGTTGATTGAAAACTGAAATTTTTTAACGTTAGAATTATAAAAGTTGCCGGTAGGACAAAGGGCTCTGGCAAATATGGACAATACTTGGAAAATTTTTTTAAAAATATATTGAAACTTTTTACATGATCCAATAAATATTTATACTTATACATAAATTATCATTGAAGTGGAAAAGTATATTTTTTCTACACAAAGCAAAGAAATATTGAAATAGCAATAACAACAAAAAGCAATAAAAAAGAAGAATAAGCACAATGAAATTAAATAAGTGAATACATAAACACGTAAAATATCTAAACATTACAATATACCAAGCATCGTGATCATAATCATGATGATAATGATGGAAAATAGTACATATTTAAGAATGGACGTACGGACATATGGGCACGTGGAAGCATGTGGAAGTATGTGGAAAATAAAAGAAAAGTTGAAGTACTCACTTTCATCGTTTCATTGTACAAATTTCATATTCTGACATTTCCATTAGACAGAGATGAGTAAACAAAGCTATAGACAGATGGATTAGTACAATAAATAAAATAAAATCAGTAAAAGAAAAAGAGAAAAACAAAACAAAACAAACAGAAATGAAAACTAAAAAAGAACTCATGTGTGTATGTATGTGTTGTGTTTAAACTTTAAGTGTATTGAGTGTATTTAGTGTTTGATTTATTTTTTTTTTAAGAATGATGGACACACGGACGTACTTGTGTAGGTGATATAGTTTTGCCAGGATATGTTTATTTATGTTTAATCCATTTAAAACAAGGAACAAGTAATTTTTTTTTCTTTTTTTCTCCATTTTATTTAACCTTTTAAAGTTTGTAAATATATAAATAAAGTTGTACCAAAGATTTCTTAAGTAGACGTATAAAATTGAAAAGTACTTTTGTGTGCTTAACCCACGAACTTTATGCCACCAAAGTGATGGTATTTTTGTCATACCATAAAATGGTTAATGGTTAATTTTAAGGGAATAACAGATACATCCTAGACGAAACAGGCATATTAACAAAGATTCCGAAAATTAGTCTACCGCTTATACTTTTCTGAATATTACAATAATACTTATAAATCTGTCAAAATTTCTATGAAAAGTAACGCCAGCAAATAATTTTCGTAAAAATTCTTTCTTCTTTTAAGGTTTTTATAAGACTTTCATATCAGCCAGTTAATAATTTTTTTTATTTTTGAAATGAAATTTATTTATATCATTTAAGTATTTATTTGCCGCTTCTTCTTAAAGCAAAATTATATTCCTGAATTAGTAAAAACAAAATAAAAAAAGAAAAATTGGCGAAATAGTAAAAAAAAAGAAATATTAAAGGAAAACATAAAAGTCATATCAAGATCATTTATCAAAATATTGCATTAATAACAACAATATTGCTTGGTCACATCAATCATTTAAAAATATATGAACAAGCAAGTCATGGTTTGTCGCTGGGTCCTTGTGGAATAATATTTCTTTCATTTTCATTTTTTTTTATATATATATAAATTTTACTTAAATAATCGTTAAAAGGGGAATAATTTATTTAAGGATTTACATTTTATGGCGTTTATGGCAAATATTAATAACAATATTAATTTTGAAAAAATAATGATCGATAAAAAAATGGAGAAAAATTGGTTTGTTTAGAAAGTTTTTGTTTTCGAATGAAAAGTTCTTCAAAGACTTTTTCGATCTCTAATGCAATACGATACATTAAGCGCTTGGTTAATGACAAGCATATTTGATAGAAACTTTCATGAACTTCATTAAATGGTAGCACTAGACGAAGAAGTCTGGAGGGAAATTTCCCATCTAAAATTCATCTAAAATATTGAAACACATAAATTTTTTTAGATCAGTATTACTCCGTGAATGGCATTATAATCTAATTTTGTTAACCTACATGTAGGACCGCAATCACTTGCAGTAAATTGAATATTGGTAATTTATTTTTTGATTGTACATTCATTAGGAAGCACTTTAAAGAAAGCGTTTTAGGTTTGGCCAAACTTAGCACAATGCGGTTCTAATATTATTTGTTAATAGAGTACCTTTTCGTAAGGTGAAATTTATTGCCACATGACGCTTACTAACAAAATGTTACAATTTTATAAAGAGTCGACTCTTTTGTGTAGATGATTAAAAATGATTTTTCAATTAACCTTGCCAATCCAATTATATTTCACAACAAATAATAATTATTTACAAATACATTGAATGAATTAATTAACATAAATCAACAGATATATATATATATATATATATATATATAATATATATACTATCTCTTTTTCGCTTTTAATTTCCTGTTTTTTTTTCTTATTTTTTTTTTTGTTACATTTCCGTTAAGTAGTTTCATATCATGTCGTGCAATTCAGACAATCAACACAACAAACAAAGGCAAAAAAAGAAGGAAAAAAAAACCAAATAAAAATTGATAATAAAATAGAAGGCCGTACAGGTAATTTACACATGGCAATGCATAAATTGTAAAGCCTGTATTTATGAGCAAAAGATGAGCTTCAATGTTCAAATGGAGCAATGAACAAAAAATAATGTATTGGCCTTATTAACGTGATGTGCATTTACATATAACTTGTTCAAATTGTTATTGTTATTATTGTTGCATCATTAACGCATACATAAAACTATGTATGTGTGTTTATAAAAGTCAATGATGAAGAAAGTAGAAAGGGCGATAGAATTATAAAGGCATTATTTGATTTTATTAATATTGACTATTTGACGCAAAAATAAATCAAATAAATCTAGAATTGTAAGAAAATATACAAATTTACATATAAGTTATATATAAATAAAACAATGTACATTGTAATGTAAATAGAGATTGTTATTTATTATTTATTGTTTAAAAATCTCTAAAAGACCAAAATGTCAAATTTACAAATTATATAGAAAATATTGAGATAATACTTGAATTATGTAAAACATGAAATGATATATTAAAATTTATCTCTTCCATTCTCTCTCTCTCCTTCACGACCTTATATTTATGGTTAGGTAAAGCATACCATACCATTTCAAAATTGATATGATTTGTTATTTCTCGATGTTGTACATATTTCAAGGCAACATTCAACAATGATCACAAAAATGTATACTGGGAATTATGAAATAGATTTTGTCATTCATTCATTCCATTATAAATTCATTATTATCTTACATTTCTATTATTAGATGCATTGGTCAATAAATTAATGGTTTAATTATAAATTAACAATTTATTTTAATACTCAATCAATCCATTAATAATTTCACTTTATTTCAAATAATTGCTCTATAAAATTTCTTTGGCCTCCTGGAAATTTTTAACTCATCATTCTGGCAACTTATTTTTGTGCTAGTAATTACTCCCTTTAATCCAGATGCACAATAATATGAATCCTCATAGAATTTATTGGAATTTCTTGAGGGTACTTGTAATTACAAGAAATTCCAATTTTATATAAAGCTCGATAATTCTAAATGAAACTAAATGGGGTAATAGCACTTGGCAAAGCCTTAACCTCAACAATAGCAAATTAAATCTTCAGTCCAATGCTGCATCTTTTACAACGTTTGTACTTCTTTCTAAGGCCGTGAAACATTAAGATTTTTTTTTTGCTTTATATATGACCTTTCCATTTAAAATATATAATCAAAAGAATTGATAGAAAAATTTGATGGATCTATATAAAATTCTTATAGATGCGCAACATTTCTGCTAAACGCTTTTTGAATTAAATTCAATTTATTATAAATTTATCTGCTTTCATTATAAATTTCATGAATGATTTTATTTCATTGAACAGAACTTTGCAGCCGTTAATTTTATTCAAACTTTTATAATCGTATTATGAATAATTTATACATTATGTATAAATTTATGTATGCATGTGTGTATATATTTGCCAATAATATTAATTAATTTATTGAATTATAATAGCACAATAAATTGACCAAATACAAAAAATTCTTATTTTCTAATTGCTTTGCTTTCATGACGAAAATTTACCAAATTAAGCACCAAATAGTTTTTACTTTATAATAAATTGAAATTGTACCAAATGTGTGATGATAATAATGATGATAATGATAATAATATTAGTGATTTATTATGATATGATATTGATGCGATATTGCTATTTCAATGTTATTACTTGTTCAATTGATTGTTTTATTAAATATAGAAATATTGATTAATTTATTGTCGATTGTTTTGTTTTGTTTTGTTCATTGTAAAAATTTCTTTTGATTTGCTTGTTTTCCAACATTTCTCTGATAAAGTTTTAAAATTGATTTGATAACTAATTGAATACAAGTTTTTCTATTTTAGATATGTACACTGCCCCAAGGAAGGACTTATGAGTACCGACATCAATTTTGACATCGATCTTCATCGATTTATTCGAAATCACTTTGCAAAATCAAATTCTTCTATTTCTAAACTAATTTAATGTTCTCTATTCAAAACCCACTCAAATCGATTCAAGCTTTTAAGTTTACTTGCCTGCTTATAATTTATATCATGTTTTCCACTGTGAATTGCCAATTTCGTAGGAGAAGCTTTTTTTTGTAATGGTTTACTTTGAAAAAAAATATAAATATTCTTTTGTGGAAAAATCGTTACAAATTTGCATCTTAATGAGATGAAATATGTAGGCCAAAGTAATTAATTTTTTAGACGCCTTCCCATATGCTTCAACTTTTTCCCAAATTTATACTACACATATTCAATTTTTAAACAACATCCGCAGTTAGATCATTGCGGACCGTTTGTAAAATATTCATTTAAAATTCAATATCTATATCGATTTCTTGTTTTTATTGCATTGCCTTTTAACTCACTTTCTCTAAGAATTTTATAGCTTAGTGTGCAAGGAAGTGTTTGCTCTAATTCTATTAATCAATTGAGATAAAATTTTGTAGTGCATTACAGCAATTGCTTATCATTGTGTTTCTACCAAAAACGTTCATTGCGTATTTTTAGAAGTTTCAATGCAATTGTGCAGTTTTTACTTTTTTTGTTTGTTCTTCTTTTTTTCTTGTTGTTTGGTTATAAGATTTAATTTACATTCTCTTATATTTTATTTAAGAATTTTACTTATAATTCATTCGCTTTAAACAGGAATTAGATGTAAAAAAAATTTCAAAACTTAATTTCTAAGTTATATTTAAGGTTTTAGTGAATCTTAAATTTAACAAAAAAAGAAAAAAAAAGGAATGAAGGTTTTTTATTACAAAAAAAAAAAAAAATAATTCAGTTGAAATTTTGATTTTGATTTTTATTCTTTTGAAAGAAGTTCTATATAAAAATTGGTTAAAATATCAAAACTTCTTTTGTTAAAAAATTTCTCTAATAGTGAATGATTAAAAAGGTCATAAAAGTGCAAATTAAATTGTTGTCCAAAATTGTTCATTCTCTATAAAAATCTCAATAAATTCTTCAATTTCAAATTTCAATAAATTCTTATAAATTATAATCTACAAAGTAAATAAACTATTTGATGATGTCAAAAGCTCAAATAAATGATATTAAATGTATTTGGAGAATAATAAAAGTTCAGCCAGATAAAATTCCTGCAAAAATTAGACTTAAAACCAAGCCAATTCGAAACCTCTTTCTAAAAAGAATGATAAGTTGAAATTTGTAGGGCAAATCATTAAAATATTACTATAAAGTTCGGATGCATTTGCAAATGACCACAAATAAATACTTCTTAATATTTTATTGTAATATTTTAAAGTGCAATAGGAAATGAAGTGATAGAAAATTGGAAATTTACAGAATAAAAAACAAACAAAAAATCCTATTAATTATCATTTAATTATTAAAGAATGCTTTTATTCAACTTGTAGTTACTTACTTAATAGCAAATAACTTACAGTAATAGATAATTGAATGGATTCATGCATAAAAATATATACATTTCATTTTTATTTTTATTTTCATTTTCATTTCTATTTATGATTCTCTCAAATTCTCCAGAGATTAAAAAATAAAATAAAATAAAATAAAATTAATGTCAACAATTGAAATATAACATATCATTTTTTATACAATAATCAAAGAATATTAAGTAATACTTCTAAAACTCCAAATTTTTCATCTAATTCGTTTATCTTTTAAATAATTACATAATTTTTTTTTTATCTTTTTCATTTATATCATTTAAAATTAATTGATTTTTCGTTATGTTATCTTTTTCATTTTATTTAATTAATATTATTAGTTTATCATTCTTAATAATCTTTCACATTTAACGAAACAACATAAAACATAAAACAAATTAATCAAGACTTATATTACTTTTTTTAAGGCGATTGAGGATTTCATAAATTAAAGTGCAAATCAAGAAAATGAAAATTGGAATGATTTGAAATGATTTGTCCTATGGAAGGGAATTAGAAAGCGCTCTAAACCCCAATTAAAGCACTTACTTTTAAGGATTTTTATTTGAATATGAACGCTTATTTTTTATAGATTGACTTTTTTAGAATAAAGCCTTATTTGGAGAGTTGTAAAAGTAATGATCTTCGATCCAAAACACGTCTATGGTTTAAATTTTCGCAAAATATCTCAAAAATTACCATCTGTAGAATTGGTAACAAATGACGTGAAGAGATTTTACCCGGATGGATTTTAAACTGGACTGATAAACGGGCGGATAGATAGACAGATATGGATGAATAGACAACTAATTTTGAATAGATTTTTATGATGAAATTTCGATCACTTAAATAAACTCTCAATATCATATTATAGTGACCGGTATAAACAGCATCGATCTATCGCAAAGTTTTAGTTCATAGTTTAGTTCATAATTAGATCTTTAGTTTGGAATTTTTAAAATAAAATATAATTTCTCTATAAGTTTTATCTCAGATTCTTAAGTCCTTAACATTTAAATGCTTATAAAATTCGCATTGCAATAAATTTCAATAGAAAAATTTACATCGTAAAATAATTTTATTCAGAAATTTTCAACTTAACCAATTTGGAAGGTAAGATAGGCACATTTTCTGTAGGTTTAAATGTATTAATAATTTTAACAAAATCCTCTTTAAGTGAACTACTGCCAACTAAAAAGCCATCAACATCTGGTTGTTTGGCCAAATTCAAACAATTGGCGGTTGTCACAGAGCCACCATACAATAAAGGCATTCGTTCGGCTACATCTATTGATATATGATTTTCTAACCATTTTCGTATAAATGACAACGATTTTTGTGCATATGGCGGTCGATCTATTATACCCGTACCAATTGTCCATATCGGTTCATAGATTAATAGAACATTCGACCAATCTTTCACATAGTTTTTTATCGTAGATAATTGTTTGGCTAATACGGATTCTGTATTGCCCGATGTATGACTTACAAAGTTCTCACCAATACATATGAGTACACTTAAACCACTAGCTAAAGCTGAAGCGGCCTTTTCACCAACCAAATCATCCGTTTCATTGAATGTCAAACGACGATCTGAATGGCCCAATAAAACGAAATTTGCACCAACATCTTTCAACATGTGTGGTGTTACTTCACCAGTATAACCATGTTTATCTAATTTGTAACAATTAAGGCCAGATAAATTGAAATGTTCGGGTAGTAAACTTTTCACTAACGTTAGATAAGGGAATGGGCAACCGATAATTACATTGGTTTTTTCATCAGCTGTGCCGTCTGTAGTAAATTGCATAAATTTTTAACAGTTTGTTGATCTTGTATCATTTTCCAATTGGATACCACATAAAATGGCCGTTCTTTGGACATTATCTCATCGTTTCATTTGCCACGTATCTAAAATCTTATTTTTTTTTATATAACAAAAAGTTCCATTAAAAGGAATAAAACTGTATACAAATAAATGATAACTTTTTTAATTATAATAAAACTTATTCAGTTTTCTAATAAACATAAAAAACTTTTCATGTGAAATCAATTGAAATTGACATTTGATTATCGATTTTTTCGTAAATAAGTTGGAATATTTTCGAACAAAAAAGAGAAGTTCTCACTTTTATTCAATATTAAGCCTCCTCACTTTCTTTTATACAAATCGAAATACTCTAAGACATTTTTTTATCATTTAAAGTTTTTCTGGCATTCTTTGGAATATTTTGATACGATTCGATATGTTTTTTGGCCCAAAGTCTAACCATTTCAAATTTTATAAGTTTGTTTTTATAAAAGAGTGAAAAATATTAAACAAGACTCCTTTATTGAACATTTCATGGAATTATATTTTTTTATAGATCATTAAACGTAACATAACATAACATAGCACAGCATAGGGTGAGCATGGCATAAAATAATAACAATAATTGTTATTATTATTACGGCTATAAAAGTTATGTTTAAGTTGAACCATCAAAATGTATGAAAACATAAAATTCGCCTGACTTTTTTTTGTGTGCAGTTATGTTACAAATCGTAACATAAATTTTCATCGCTACCACAATGTGTCACGTAACAAAATGTAAGCTTTCTAAAATTTATACTCTAAAGAAAGAGGCATAAAGTTCGAACTGTATTATACGATTTGAAATTTCTATTCTGGCAGTGTAAAAAAAGAAAATACATTTTTGAACATGATAAAATAGAAATAGAAAATGGAATATTTGAAAATTGAAATATTCGAGTAAGTCATGCATAAAGAGAAGTAAAATTTCATGAAGGAATTTGGTGCCCAATAAGAAATTGGGTCGTAAAGCGGTCTTTGAAAAATATCACAACTATCAATTAAATTTTTAAATGTTTCCCTAACTTTAGATAATATTTGGATTGAAGAATTTTGGATTATCCCATAGAATTGTTGTATGAATTTTCTTTTTTTTTTTTTTAAAGAAAATTTTCCTTTTATATCTCTCTCTAAAAATATCCATAACTTTTTTGACTCATTCATCCAATTTAAATCAAATGAATTCCCGCGATTTTCTAAAATAAAAAATCATCACAAATAATTAAAACTTTTAAAAATTGCAAAAAGTAAAGGTAATGCAATAAAATGAAACATTTATTAATGCAAAACATAACATAAATATATTGAAAATGTTTTGCAAATAACAATAATTGTGTATAATTGTTTTTATTATATTTAAAATATAAAACTAATATTTACTATTTACTTTGAAGATTTTAAGTGCTTAAAATAATGGTTTTATTGAATGCAATCTCACGCACAATTGATAGAAATTTTTTGGTAAGTTAATTAAAATGCTTCAATTTACATAGAATTATTTAACAAGAGGAAAACAGAAAAACGAATAGAAACTCAATTTCAATTGAATCGGATATTTCCTTGTGTATACATTTATTTATTTGTCAATAGTTATTTATTTATTTTTGCTTTATTTTTGGTAATACCATAAAACACTCACCCACAGTGACAGTAGAAGGAAAAATTCATTAAAAAAAATTACTTCGAGTTTTTTAAATTAAATACGATCGAGGCTAATTATTAAATATTTTACATCATATTTTTATAAGAAAAGTCTTGACTAAAAATCCTTTTCAAAATAGATCGTTGCATGAGGCATGATCATAATAATAATCTGAACTTAATTAAAGTTCCTTTCGGGCGTCTTTATGCTACACCACGCCTACATACAAAATTTCATGCAAATAGCTTCAAAATTGCATCCTATACTTTGATAAAAAGTTTACATGGCCAGACGAACACTAAAAATGAGAAAGTGATTCTGATTCAATCAGTATAAAAGTAAGTAAAAGTTGAGTCCATTTGAAACCCTACGAGGTATTCTAGTCAAACTCATGGTACCCTGTATCCCAAGTAATGTAGGGTACGTTGGGCGAAAAGTTATTTAGTGTCTTCGACTTGTTCTTATACGAAGTCAAGTTTACCTTTAAGCTACATAATCATAAGATATTTTGATAGTTGATACAGATGAGTAGTTGCGGGAGACAGTTGAAGTAGCTTTTAAAGTTGGTACTTTCTCAAATGCTGAATATCTAAAGCAATATTTTTTTCATGGACTTTATAAAATAGGCCGTAAAAAAAGTAATATTTAATAAGAATGATGATAAGAATTATTCTTCTCTTATTCTTCTCCTGATTCTGAAAAGGTGAACGCTTCAATTTCGGGCTTGTTAATTACAAAGTTAACATAAATGCATTTTACTTCTTGATCTTCTACCAAATTCTTCCAAATACTTCTTCTTTAACTAAATATGACATAAATAATTTCATGGTATAGAAATCAAAATAATTTTATTAAAAATCTCATGGTATCTTAATAATAATAAATTTGATCAGGTACTGTAATCCAATACGAATAAAAAAGAAATAAAGAGATAAATAAATAAATACAAAACGAAAAGAAAATTAAGCAAAAAATAAAAAATACGAAACCAAGAAAATGGATACACATGTTTTCGAGGTCAAAACATACCAGAAAATTAATGCCATTGAATGGCAACAAAAGGGAAATATGGATATGAAATATAAAATAAACAGATTTTTATGTTGCTATTTTATGATTTTACAAATCATTATTATTATTGTTGTTATTATTATTAGTGTTATTATTATTAGTATTAATATTATAATTGTAGTTTTTCATTATAAAAAAAATTTATGAACAAAAACTTTACCAAAATTTGAAAGTTGAAAGTTGATTTCTTTTATGTTAAAACGTTTGAAATAAAAACACCCAAAGAAAGCGCTAAAAACTTTAAAAGTTTAAAGAGGAGCATTTCTTCTTATTATGGTCTAAAAATGAAACTAGATCGTATCAAAATCATCTAGAATTCTATAATAAGGAAATGTTAATCCCTTTTTTTTGTTTTTTTTCGCATTCTGTTCCGTTCTGTTTGAAAGTTTGAAAAGTGCATCAAATTTCTGGATCAAAGTGTTTGACTTTTTTTTTTCAACTCTAGCCAAATGTAAGCTTCTTATTTATATCTCTTTTTTATAATCTTTCTCCTTATTATTATTATCTGTATTTTTGAAAATTTTTGTTGTTGTTGTTACATGCGATATATTAAGTGATTTTATATGATTTTAAATGTACAATACAACACCATATTTTTTTGCGTATTTTGTTGATGTTCATCTCACATTCCGCATTTCACTATATTCGCTGTTTGTTGTTGTAGGTTTATTTTATTGATGCTTAAGAAAATTTTGGTAACATCAACAACATTAAATTGCAATAACTAAAATAAACTAGTTCAAAGAGTATTAGCTATAAATGATGGTAATGGCCATTGAAATGGAATCAAAGAGTAAAGTAATAGAATAGAAAAATTAGGGGACACACAATTTTAACAATACAAAGTAATTACTCTACCATTAAACTCATTTGAAATATGTTAAAATGAAATTAATATAAATGTATATTGACATAATAACAATAGCAATAATCAAATGATATCACCAACAAAATAACAATAAGAACAATAAGAACAAGAATAAGAACGATTAATATCAAGTCGAAATACGATACAAAAAAGACTAGAATTTAAATGAAATCGAAATAAGAATACAACTAAATGTGAGCAGTAATGATAATGCCAGAGAGATAGAGAGAGAGAGAGAAAGCAATATATAAGGAAAGAGATAGTTATATATATATATAAATATATATAAAGATAAAAAGAAGAACAGGCAGACAGACAGGTAGACAAAAAGGCACTGAGATAGAAGGAGATAAAAAAGTTATATAGAAAAAGAGAGAGATAGACAGATATAGAATGAATGAGACAAAGATCACAAGTGAGGGGAAATTACAAAAAAAAAATATATTAAAAAGTCCTTTAACAAAATCTCATTATGGCTTGTAATTACCATTTTTGTAACCAAGTACAATAAATTTTGTAAATTTTCTAAATGGTCTCAAATGTGAAATGTTCATGCAACATTTTTCATGCAACATGAACATGTAAATAGCATTTTCTTACAAACACTTCATTTTAATTAAATTTCTTATACAAACAACACATAAATAATATAATTTAAATGAATGATTTATTTAGACAAAAAAAAAAACCAAACAAAGAAGAAGAAAAACACTAAGCTGCTAAATTTATAATAAGAATAAATAGTAATATTCAAATCGATTTCATAATCGATCATTAAATTGATGAAGGAAATGTCAACATAATATATAAATATATAAAATGGAAATTTTTTACATATTAACACTTTCATAACAATTTCTTGATGTAATTTATGGAAATTCCCTAAAATGGTAAATTGACATGATTTGTACATTGGAGATTTTCATAAAATTTCTATTTAATTTAAAACATTATAATTATTATTTTAATTAAATTATTCATTCCATCATTTCTTTAAATAACTCAATCAATTTATTGGAGAATTTAGTCAAAAACTATTTTTAAATTATATTTATTGTAAATCACAACAACAGAGTTCAAGGTGCAAGCACTTTTTTCGTTTTATTACACAAATGGATTTAATTGCTTTAGCCTAGACATTAGTCTTTCTATTAAATGTACCTGAATTTAATTAAACTAAAGACCTAAACTTTTTAGAAATTCTAATTGAATTGAATAAATAGCTGTAGTTTTGTTTGATCTAATAAAATTGAGAGATACCATTTCTAAGAAGTTTCAGAATAATTGGGTCTAGGCTCATAGGTATGCCATGTTTTAATTTTCCACACAAGTAGCAAGAAATTGGATTAAAGAGTTAGTTTGATAACACAATGGCATCAGTTTTATTGCTTATTTAGTTAAGGCATTAGATCAGACTTCTAAGTGCTTTAAAAGTCCATATTGCGGAAATATATTCAAGTATATTTATAGGTTTATCAAGTGAGCTCTCTTACTTCTTAATGAATAAATAGAGTTTACGAAACTATTTCTATGGCTGTGATTTCAAAAAAAGGCCAACAGTTAGACATTAATAATTTTGGTTTGACAAGAATAATAATTTAAATCTATTTATAGTTTAGGGGCAATTAATTGATTAGAAAATGTATTCGCTATAAATTATTTATGGCGTTGTATTTACTCGTTCATATTATTACTCGCTATATTATTATTAGTTCGCAACTTAACGATCTAAGTTGCGATTGTTTCCATTGTTAAATTTTGCAAAATACCATTTGAAGCGTTTGTTGTTTTTCAAGCTTTCAAATTTTAAATAAAAGTGAGATTAGGATTTTCCAATTTCACATGATATTAGTGAAGAACCTACAATATCAATAACAATCGTTTATTGTACATTTTCCCTGCTCTGCTTTCACCATCAAATTTTCTCTTGTGTAATTTGCAATGGCAAATGAACTGTTTCTTTGCTCTAATGTGTTGACATTTTTTTAAATATGTTTCATAAACAATATAATTGATTGGAAATGTCACAATAAATACAAATTATACTTACTTTTCATATCTATTTATACACTTCATATGACGACAATTTCGTTAACAGCGATAACTGCACTCAACATGGTAAGAGCAGCAAAAAAAAAAAAAACAAACAAACAAAAAAATCAAGAAAAAATAGAATTCGTAATCCTTATAATTATGATTGATGGTTCTTTAATCCAATTTTGTTGCTTGGTGTTTCTCTTTGATAGATTTGATAAACAAACAAACGCTCATGACAGTTTTTTTTCTTTGCTTTATTGATATGACGCGTTTTTCCATAACAATTTTCGTTGAGTGCTTTGTTTGGTTTTCTACTTATTACTATGATTATTGTTGCTTTTTAAAAATTTGTGCTTTTTTGGTGGTTTAATTTTGCATAGATATTTTAATGTTAATGTTATTTTAATGTTAACTTTCATTTGGCACAGATTTTTGCACATTGCTTTAATGTTGTATCATCGAATCAAACAAATCAACCAATAAAAATAAAAACAAAAGCAAAAACAAAAACAAAAAGAAAGTAAGTGAATATTGATGAATTTGTTTTGTAATTTGTGGGGTCCTTGAAATTTTTTCTCGCAATATTTTTCCCTTTTTATTCTAAAGCTCGTTCATGCACGTATTATGCTCATGTTCACATTGACGTTTACGTTTACGTTTACGTTCATGTATATATTCAAAAACACATACACATGCACACATACCTATACGAAGAATTTATATAATAAATTTTATAAAGAAAGAGAAGATCGAAAAGAAAACCAGGAGCACTTACTAAACCGAAAAAGGAGAAGAAAAAGAAGAAGAAGAAGATATTGTTGAAGCGAATAGAAATATTTCACCTTATTCAAATGCATAACACGCACGTTTGTTTATACAAAATATTTGTCAATCTGTACGAGCAAATGCATTCTCATACAAAGAAATCAAAGCAATAACAAACTTCTTGTTGAGGCAAAATTTTTTTCATAAACATTTTAAATGTACATTTTTTACTCCGTTTCTTTTTTCTTTCTTTGTTTTTTTTTTCTTTTTTCCTTTTTTTGTTAAATGTTTATATGATTTTTATAAATAATTGTTTTTCATTAGAGAATAATTTTTCATGCTGGATTTACTTTTATTTGACTTTGATTTGTGAGCATAAATATTTGTTAAGATACTTTTAGGTAATTTTTTTTAGATTTTATCTCTATTTCATTCCAGCATTTTACCTATTTTTGTATTGCAATAGAAAATACAATAATAACAAGGGTATTACGATTAATTGAGTCTGTCGAAAACACTTGTTCTACTGAAAGAAAATTTATAAGGAAAAACCGTAAAAGGAAAATACTGAAAGCGACAAAAAATCTTTTCCTTAATGCAATAATATTTATATATTAAAGATTTTTTATTTATTTAACAGGTTTATAGAGTTCCAATGATGTTGGAAATCTTCAAAAATTTATAGAATGAAGCAAAGAATTTTGTTTGGCCTCGTATTTCTGTTCCTTTTGTATACTCAATCATTTTTTTCATTTCTATTATTTCGCTCTTTCTTTTTATTGCGTGGGTCATATCTATCAAATAAATTGGGCCACATCATACAAATTGTAAAATAATTATAACAGCATAAGTCCCGTCAGATACAGGCTCAAGTTTATATTGTAGAAAAGCTTTAAAGAAATAGCTAGAATTGTTTTGACAAGCAAAATGATTGTACTTAAAAAAAAAAGAAAGAAAAATGTATTTGAAGATTGTCTTTCAAAGAGGCAAAAAACGAGCAGAATATTGGAAATGGATGTACATAATCACAACAACCAAAAAAGAACATCAAAATTTTTTAAATTAGAAATGAAATGTGGCAAAAGAAATTAAGCTAAAAATTTAGTAAATTTAAAGTACTCGTTTAAAATGTGCCACAATAGTAATAATCATAACAATTATAAAAAAAATGATGATGATACAAAATCCTAATTGATATTTGGCATACCATATAAAATAAATGGACAGACCCAACAATTATTATAATTATATGGCAAATAGACGGAACTCAAGAAAAAAAGCACAAAAGAACAAAAAAAACATTTGAACTTAATGAAGCAACATTTGCTTCAACATTTTTGGCAACAACACAAACAAAAAATATTCAGGTGTATTTAAGCCTTGAACATTTGCCTACATAATTAAAACTTTCTAAACAATTTACTCCGCTCTATTCTGTTTTGCTCTCCTTTAACCATTTTAATTAGAATTTTCGCTTTTATTTTATTATATTTTTTTTATAAAAGGGAAAGAAAAAAGAGAAAGACTTATAAAAAACAAACAGCCCAAAATGCAATATTAAATCATTATAAATGATGTGAAAAGATGCTATGAAAAAAAAGTAAAATTATATCGGGCAACAAGTTTTTGTACATTTTCATTTTAATAAATCCATAAAATCATTAATAAGAAATAAATTATAATCTGTTGTTATGCGCTGGGCTACATAGAACGATGTACAAGCATAAATTACCCTTAAATAATTATGTCATTAATTGTTATTTAAATAATCTATAATCTAGTTATTTTAATCCTTTAATGGAAGTTGCCATAAAAGTTTGTCATATATTTTTTTTGAAATTTCTCTTAAATTTTTTTTTTAATTTTATTACACCATAAATATTAAAAGCCTTTTATACTACATACATATGCTTTTCAATATTTATGTTTATAATGTGTATTCTTATTTTATTTATTTTATTTATTTTCTTTTTATTTTTTATATTTATTTTTTGGGATGGACACTCTGGCGTATGAGTGATAATTATCTTATACACATTTATAAATTTCCGTAATATAATTACGTAATGTTATGAAGAAGTTAAATAAAATAACTTTCTCCATTAAAACACATTTACCGTAATATCCGTTTACGCGTACGCGTTCTCGTTTGCGTTCGCAATTCCAATTTTCATACGAACATATCGAAAATCGAACGTTTTACTTTCACTTTTCATTTTGAAACGTTGATACGTGAAAATACCGCCATTGACTAAATATCTTTTACTTTAATGGCATTATGCTTAGTTAAATTTTCCTACCTTCACTTCCCATCACTCTCTGTTCTCTGTCTTATCCTGAATCTCTCTCTCTCTCTCTCTCTCTCTCTCTCTATGGTTTGATAGTTTTCAATTCAGTTAGAATTCACGTGGTTAACAGCAGAAGCTTTTCTGTACAAAATTTCTGTAATTTTTCCCTCTCTTAGAAAATTAACAATAACTCCTTTTTAAATAAAGCTTTTCTCTCTGTATTTTTCAGTCTCTTTCTGTTCTTCTCTGGTTGCTTTAGTGTTAGCAGAACTGACCTTTTTAATAAAAATTTTTATATGATTTTTGCCATAAAAGACATAAAAATTAATGATAAAATCTATAACCAATTTATCTATTTCTGCGTTAATCAGCATTGCTCATATTTTATATAATACTTATTACATGACAAATAGTACAATTCTAATGAAACATATTTGCTTGGCCAATATTACAGTTATAACAATGTTAGCATTAATTTCATTTGAAATTTAATTTAATTAAATGAACAGTCAATGTTGTCCGTCTTTCTGGTTAAGTTATTAGAATTAGTAATAGATCAAATCCTATTGATAACAATTTGAATTTTTTTAACTTTAACATAAATAACGTCAAAGTTAGTCTGCTTTTTATTGAATTAATGAATATTCAAGATTTGTTCATAGCGACTTCATCTTTCGACCCATTGAAATGTCATCAATAATATTCAATAATAAAATGGCAATTTATCCTTTAAATTGTACATAAATATATTTGGAATATTTCAATGTATCAAAGTGTTAAAGATAATGCCATTCAAAATAATAATATCCATAATGGTTTTTATACGTTGAACTTCTATGCCCCAAAAGAGTTAACATCAATTTTGTTGATTTTACTTTTTGTTACCTCAGTTCGTTTCATTCTTCTTTTATACGTTATTTAAGTTTATTATGGAGCAAAAATATTTATGATAGATAAGTATTAAATATAAACAACACTGTACAACTAATATGGCCAACAATAGCAACAACATTTAAAATAACAATTTTAACTTTAATAACAATAATAACCATCAAAATATGAGAAAAAAAAAGCACAAACCAAAGAAACGAAAGAAGCAAAGGAAGTTAAAGAACTGATGGGACCAATGAACACAAGTAAAGTCAAGTCAATTTGGATATTGGCAACAATTCTCTACTACGTGCATCTTGTTTGTCTGCTTATTTTACTTGTATATGCATCTTTTTTTTTTTATAATAATAATCATCAACGACATCATTATGATTATCATTAATAGAACGTGCTTGTATTTTGTACTTGAATTTGTTGCTACATTTCTATTAAGATTATTTTGATGGAAGATTATACAAAATATGGCACAAAAATATTATAAACATGTATATATATGTATTTACAAATACATATATGTGTGCATGCATGTATGGATGTTAGGTGTCGAAAGCAGTTTCCATTTGGCGGCAGGGCCGTAATGTTGCAAGTTGCAACATAAATTATTAGCAATATTATTTCTAAATGCTTTAACAAACACACTAACATATGTTTTATTATATAAATTGCATATATATCTATATATATATATATATATTTAGCTATTCACTATAATATTATATAATAATATTTTCGAATTCATAAATGTATTCCATGTTGCATGCATAATGCATTATTGCCTCGCAATATTTTTTCACAACAACCAACCAAATATAACATGATTATTTTCTCTTACTTTGACACACACACACATACACACATAGATACCTGAATAATAATACACACACACACACACGCATATATATATATATATATATATATATATATATATATATATATATATATATATATATATATTATTGTTGATCGACATCTAATGTAATCGACATAAGTAGTTTTAGAAAATATATAACGATTATTTTGTGTATTCTATTCCATGAACAACATTAAATGCTCATCTCGTTTGACTCATTTCATTCTCAGCTCAAACCATCTCATCGTACCATTTAAGTATCTAATATTTTATGACGGTTACAAAGTATCACAAAAAAAAGCATAAGAGTAAAAATCAACTGAATTTACGATTAGATCTCTGGCATTATATATGAATTGTACATGGTGTTGCTTGCTGAAGCGTATAAGCTATAAAACTGAGATGGCAAATTAGATAGGAGTCGTAAAGCAAAATGCGTTTCATGAAATTGCTTAGAGTTATTTAAGAAAAATGATTTATTTCATTGTGAGTTATAAAATTCATTAAAATGAGATCGGAAATGATGAATTAGTTAAAAAGTAAATGAAATTTGAAGTCTTCAAACTACTTAGCTGAAGGTGAAGTGCTTCAATGGAGCAGATAGATCAATTATATGGATGTAGTTTTTGAAGTCGTAAATCAAATTCGCTTTACTGTTGTGAGTCACTAAATTAGTAATGCATGCCAGGAATAGATAACTTCTTAAGGGTCGTAACTCATTAAATTACTTGGAGATAGATTAAATGGCAAGAGAATCTGCATATTGTATTTTATTGAACAAGAATACTGTACTCATTAGGTGAGTCGTAGATCAAATTTTTTTTATTATTGGATATCGCTAAATTTTTTAGGTCTTCTTAAGCCTAAAATGATAGTTATTTAAGGCAGTTTCAGACAATTGCATGAATGGTTAAATTAGCTTTAATTGGCTAAACCATCATCTTTCCTCATGAAGACTTTTGCATTGTAGGTTTGCCATCACTGTTTTAAAGAGTTTACTTTTTTCGGCTTTAAATTTATATGAAAATCTCTTGTTTTTCTTTTTAAATTTTTTTTTTTTTTTTGGTTTAATAGAGCTAAAAATGGGGCACATATTTGTATTCACTTTATTATATTTTATTTTATTTTCTTCTCAGTTTTTTCTATTTTTTTGTTTTGTATTTTTTTTTTTTTTGGAAAGCAGATTAAACTTTGAAATATTTTGCTGTTAACTCCATTTAAGTAAGTAACTTTAGTTTAGAACAACATGGAACACTTAAATTATCATGACTTAATTTTTAAGTTCCATCTGACTTATGGATAATAATAAAATTACATTAAAGCAACTGAAATATTGAACAAAATTCCTTTTTTTCACATTAAATGCTTTGAAAATAAGAATTTTTTTAGATATTTGGAAAAAATTTAAAGGTTAAATATTTTTTCAAATTTATGCAAAAGTTTTATATTGACACAGATGAGTAAAGAATAAAAGAGTTTATTAAGCTTTCAAAGGGCAACTTTACCCTTCAAACCACTTTAAATTAGATGATTAATTCTGGCCAATAAATTATTACAAGTATCAATCTAAATTTTCTTTATTGCCACAATTAAACTGTTATGAAATGACTAATGAATGAAAATGGCAAAAAGAAGAATAATCCAGACAATTTTATTAATGCCAATATAAATTATGATAAGAAAAAAAAACAAAAAGTTTATAACATTATAATTAATCAGAATGATCGATTGCTGAAAAATTTATTTCATTAATGGCCTGGCATAAACATTTGTAATGCCATTAATTGTTACATTTTCATGATTAGCCTTCTAATTTATCATATAAGAAAACTATTTATATTATTTGTGCAACTCGTTTATGGAAAGTTCAATGTAAATTTATTATCTTAGATTTATTAACTTCGCTTAATTTTAATTTGATTTATAGAATTTAAGGGTAGACATGACATTTTTTTTTCTAGTTGAATAAAAATCTAGTAAAAATATGAATTTAAAATTATTTAGAGAAAGTATTGAGATTAAAGTTTTTTTAGGAAATAAAGTCAGGGCCGTGGAAAGATTGAAGTACATTGGAAAAGAATGTAGATTGCAATTAAAAATTGTTATTGTTACTTTGATTTGAAATGGAAGCCATAAAAATATACTAATTTAAGTTCTTCATTCTGCTTTCAATTGCCTTCTCAATAGATTGCTACCTAGAAGTTTTCTAGAAGTTATAGATCCTTAAGTCTTATTCTGCCACTTAAATAGCCTTGATTTAATGTTAATTCTAATGGCAATTTTTTCTAAATCGTAATTTGAATTACGAATGAATTAATTTTTTTTTATTATTATTATGAATGGCAAACGCAAAATAGGGAAATACTTTCTCTGAACATTTAACATTTAACAATATTTTTCAATCTCCGTTTCATTCATTCAAATTCATTAAAATGCAATTTCCGCTAAAATGTATGACATTTGCATTTTATTTATATACACCACACAATAATTTTAATGCCATTTGAAAAGATTTAAATCGATTTGTCTCTTTGTCTGTGAAAACTTATCTTTTTAAGTATTTTTTAAATCAATTTTTGGAGATATTTTGTTAAAATTATGGTTGAAAATTTTTCTTATTGTGCATATTGTATTGAAATCACAAATTCTATTGATTTACTTTGATAAGAACATTTTGAATTGTCTTGCGTAATAAAAAGTTGTACACTAGAAAAGGAACGATTGCAAAATCTGATTTATCCAAATTTTTTACTATAAATAGAGCCACATACATACAGTTAGTGTTTTACATGCACACTTGCCTGGAAGGCTCAAATGCATGGTATAAACATACTTATGATCGCTAACGTTGGTAGACACGACACATCACGTGCATGCCACCGTCACGACTTGCTTCCAATTTAAAGCCACTATTGCACCTCATCTAGTTAGCTTAATCCTTGGTGTAAGGATTCGGGGCCTTCTTATTACCCCTTGGCTTAGATTAGATTAGCCCGATAAGCCTACCCAGCTAGCCATTTTATTCGGGAAATGGCACCCTGCTCGACAGAAACATAATTGTGGAACTCTATATAAACATAATTAGGTCGAGCTACGCCCGCGACATGGGCACCACAGCCCCCACGAAGCCAACTCCAACATCACCACATGGGCAAATATGAAACTGGTGATCCCGTGGTACCAAATTAAATCTTTGGATCTGATCTCGTGAAACTCATGATGCCCCCTGATGGATATGGATCAGAAACCATCTCATGAGCCACTCCCAATTGAGCAGGTGCTTCTCGGGATTGGTCGCCCCCATAAATAGAGCCACAATAAAGATTTTGTAAAATTTAGATCAAGTGGGTCCACTTTTAAAATAAAAGGGTTTGTAAATGGATTAGTTTAAACAATTTAGTGGCCACAGAATGACCCTCTTATTCGATACAAGTCTGTGTGTCCGCATGTAAATTTGAAATGAAGCTACATGACTAAATTTTTAAAATATTTTAATAAAATTTGACGTATTTCGACCTTAGAATGAACCATGTTAAAAATTAGTAAGATTCTAGCCCCCGTCTCATGGACCTGTAACGCTTCTTTTCGAAAGAAAACTTACTATGTGGGAAAAATTTCCAATTTTGAATACTTTTTAATGAAAATGGTTTCAAAATGATTATTTGATATACTAAATACGTTTACAAAATTTGGCTTAGAACCGTGGAACTGTTGAAAATCTGCCTATGTAAGGAACTTTTCAAATCACTCAATTAGAAAATTAGAACTTTATACTTTCCTGCCCTTTCAATCGTATTAAGTGAACTGGTGTAGGGTATTTCCATGGCGACCTTAAATAGCTAATATTGAGGGTTTTTATTTTCCATTTTTGTTTTTGTTGTTGTTGTTGCTTTATATCACTCATTATTGAGGGCAAGGAAGTTAAAATTTCAAGTTATAAGTAAATAAAGTAAAATGACGAAGGAAATTAGACAGAAATGTAAAGAAAAATGCAAAGAATGGGAAACTTTAAAAGAAAAAGAAGAAGAATAAGAAATAGAGAAGGCACTTTCTGCTACATTAGTTAAAAAAATCAAAAATGAAATGCTCAAGGGAAAAAATAATAAATAGAAAGGACGATGATTATAAAATCGTCAAGTGAAATTAGAGAAAATCTAAAAATGTTTTAGAATTTTTAATACGATTTTAAGGATATTTCCGGTGAAGATTAATTACTATTTTAGTGCTACACTCTGAAATAAATGTGCAATATAACGCAGCACTTTAGACATTCATTAAATAAAAACACAAAACATATGCAAAGAAAAAAAAAACGCCATAGAAATGGAAATGGAAGGCAATAAAATTGAAAAGTATTTAACTCTAACACTCTTTCTACCTCTCTCTCTCTCTCTCTCTCTCTTCCTCCCCCTTTTGCTTACTGTATTTCTCTCTCAATCCAACTTAGTTATTATATTGTTTGTAAGTTTCCAATATAAATACTTTAAATAGCACAAAATGTCATGTTGACACACGCATTTCCACAAAACACTTTGCCAAATAAATGAGACAATGATTGTAGTGAGTAAGGATTAAGTGTATATGTACATGTGTGTATATAAATGATAAAATAAAGTGTGTGTGTGTGTGTGTGTATTTTGTAATACATTAAAGTATATATAATTGTTATAGTCCTGAAAAAGGACAATGCAATTAATAGAGAGAGCGGGAGATTGAGAAAAAAAAAGCAAATTTTCAAGTAATGGATCGATTCTTTTCCGTGTACAATTCCAATTTTACAATTTAAAGTTAGTTGTTTACAAATGTGTGCCTGACTATAACACAATAAACTCAATTCAAAAGCAGTAGTTGTCAAGCAACAAAAGAAGAGCATTCAAAACAGCAGCAGCAGCAACAACAACAACAACAAACGTCCCTAGAAGAAGTTATAAAACAAGATAAATTTACTATTTACTTGTTTGTCAAATTGTCGTTTAAGTTTGTCAATGTATTTGTATGTGTGTGTATGTATATGTCTAGGTCTAGATTTCTGGGTTTTTGTAATTCTGTATGCATTTTTATTTTTGCTTCAATTTTACTACCATTATATTCTTAGATCTATAAAATTTGTCTGCGAGCAGTACTTGTCATTCATCATGCAAGACCATTCATGTAAAATTACAATAATATTTCATTTTACATATGCAAAAGAAAAAAAATTAACAAGTACAAAAAAAATATTCAATAGATTTGGCTTATCCAGCTAGTTGGCAGTACAATGTAATTTCTTATAATAATAATCTTATGATAGAAAGATTTAATGAAGTTTGTAGATCTTTCAAAATTACAAAACTCAATCAAGAAAATTTCTCATAAGATAATCATTTAGACACTCGATCATTCTTTATTTATATTTATATAGATTTCTTAGACACCTTGCTTTTATATCTTACATCACTTGTGGTATAACAAAAATACTTTTTTAAACGAATAATACTTGTCTATCCGTCCGTCCATCTTGTGTCTATTCATGCAAATTTGCTAGTAAAATACAAGTCACGTTTGGATCAAGTAGACCATGGAAACAATTTACGCCGTAACACTTTGGGTCAATTAAACTATTTCAATGGACGACCTTTAAGTTTTACAGCGATTTATGTGATGTAAGTTTAAGTTAAAATCTTAGACTTGTATTTTCAACTTACTTTTCTTGGAAAGTTCACATCTTTTCATCTTATTTTAAGGTTGATACTATTAATTTAATGATGTTGGAACATTACTTTTAAACATTTTTCTGGAATAAAACTTATAAGTGAAAGTCTTTGGAAGTAAAAGAAAAACTTGAGAAGTATGAGAATTTTGGAAACTTGCTCTCTTTCTCCCTACCGCCCAATTCTTTCAATTTGCTCTTCAGCTTTTCTTCTTTACTTTTCTTAAGGCCTTTTTATGGAAATATTTCAAGTTCCTTTTTTCTTTTATCTATTTGAAAAATTTGCATTGTTTCTTATTTTGTGTAAGATTATTATGTAAATAATTATCAATTTACTGTTATTGCTATTGCTAAATTTTTTTTGTGGGGGAAGTATGTTTACAAATGGTCAGACAGACTGACAAACGGATAAAATAACATCTAAAATAAGTTTCGACGAAATTTTTGCAATTTTTTGTTAATGAGAATCAGGCTCTTGTACTTCATGAATTTGATTTTGCCTAAGTACACTTTTTCTATGGTAAATTTTTTTAATAGAAACTATTTAAGTACAAATTAAAATTGAAATAATTAAAGTGAATGGTTTTTGTCTTGGAAAAATTCTTACTTAGAAAATTCAAATTGGAAAATCAAATTGAAAGAAAATTTGAAGTTGTTCCTTAAGTGATTAGCGCAAATTTCTCTTAAAATGATTACATGAAGTTTTAAATTTCTTTGCTGGCTTCTAACAACTTAGTTGAGATGGTACCTGCTGATTGATTGAATCCCTGCTGAATACCTGCTGTTGAATATGATGAGAAAACTTATCTACCTTTTTTTCTCAAGATTTTCTAGATTTTTATGATTTTCTTATTTCATTTTTATTTTGCTACTTTTTTTTTTGTGTTTTACACCTGCATTAGTGATAAATATATTTACTAAGGCGCATGCAATAAAATGTTAATAAACAATAAGAAGTAAACAAGTAAACAAAAATGAAATGCAGCGGCTTTAACTTTAGTTTACATTCTATGCATTCAAAAAAGTTTTGAAGAAGCAAAAAAAAAAAAGAAATAAAAAGAAAAATTAAATGGAATTTTATGATTTAAAATGTATTAAACATCTTAATATAAATATGCATGAAAGAAATAAACTAAATGAACTAAAATGTCATCACTTTTAAATTAAAACAAAATTAAATTCAAATTATTTCTGTTGCATTCGAAAACTAAAGAAACTAAAAAAAGAAGGCTCAATTAACATAAAGCAAAAGGAAAAAATCCCAAAAAAAAATCTCATAATGAGTGTATGTGAAAATTTATGTGTTTATATGTATTTAATGTGAAAAATTTTGAATACTTGTGTGTTTGTAATTATTTCAAAGTTATGCATTTCTCGCATTGTTGCGCGTTAACAAGAAAGTGAAAGTTTTCCTTTTTATTTGTAATAAGCAAACATTAACTGAATAAATTCAGTAAATATGTGAGAGTAAGTGAGTGAGACAATAATTTGAGTATCTGCATACAGATACATACAAACGCCAGTACATATAAATTGCAAAAAATTTAACGCTTGCATTTGTGTTGGCATGAATTTTCTAGTTTCATATGCCCGCCTGTTGTAATATAATAGTTTATATTTTAATATATACGAATATTTATTTATATATGTGTGTTATATGTAAATATACATTTATATTAAAAAAATTTTAAAGGGTCGTTACATTAAATATACTGGATCCATTAAAAGTGACTTTCTTTTCTAAAAGTTTGTAATGTAACAGAAAAATTAGAATAAATTAGTTAAGTCATTTATTAAGTAAATATTTTAGAAATATGTCAGAATATGTTGAGCAACCATTGAAAGTGGACTCGGCTCTTACAGCCCCTGCCATCATCAAGTATCATCTTTGAGGAAAAAGAATTCAAAGGATCTTGTTGTGATATACAAAGCGTATTTTGAATATAAGCCGGTTCTTTTGATTCAATGGAATAAAAGAGAATTAGTAATAATTGATGTACATGAACAAATCAAAGTATCTAAGCGAATCGTTCAAATTGAGCCGACTCTTTCAACAGTTTCTGAAACTTTGTTCCATAAAATATACAAAGAAAGAATGAAAAGTACTTTAATTAAATATTATGTTATATTATTATTTGGGTTGTATAATGTATAACGTATACATTCAAGGTGAGCCGGCTCATTCAACACTTGACACGTTAATTTATTGAATAAGGAAAAATATGTATTGTAATAATATTTTTATCATTGAATCAAAGTGCAAAAAGGTATGTTGGAAGTGAGTCGACTCTTTCGATTATTACTATGTGTATATTCATAAAGACTTTCCTTTATACGATGAATGAAGTTGAACCCTATATTTTATATAATCATTTTATCATAATTGATTTAAATGTGATAAACAGAATCGTGTAATATTAAACATTTTATTCAATTGTCAGCATTTAAGAAAATGATTTCAATTTAAATATTCATGAAATACATACACCCACACATATACACACACGCACATATTATAATATGATATGCAGTGACAATTAAGTGAAGATTGATGGTACGAGAATATGCCAGAAAAATAAAATAGATAAACAAAGAACGGATGATAGAGCAAGTGAGATAAAATGAGACAGATTGAGTGGGCGGGTTAAAAATGAAAAATGTAATGGTTGATACTTTTTGAACCGCCGTATGTTGTCATAACAAAAATTTTCCTTTGATTAATTTATTATTTATTACAGCGTGTGTAATAAAGTTATGATGACATTGTCTTCCTCTTCTCTTCTTCTTCTTCTTCTTCTTTCTTGTTACTTTTTAAAGTTTTTATTTTCCATATGAATAAATAAAATGAAGAAGAGACGAGCAAGAAAATTATTCAGAACAAAAATTGTCATAATATCCGATAATTATTTTATTGGAAAAGAAAAACCAGACAAAAAAGAATTTTTTGTGATTACACTTAAGAAATAATTTCATTAATCGAAATCGATAGAAGTGTCAAAAACAAATAAAATTAATTTATTTCATTACAAAAATTAAACAGAAAAGAATTACATAGAAAATTAAAATTATGTAAAAATTTTCTATTATCCAGTTTAATAGAACTTTTCTAGAAAACACAAATTTTCAAAATTGTTACAAACTTCTAGACATATTCACCATACCGTTAACTTTTTTGATTAAACTTACAATTTTATTGTATTTTACATTCTTGCTTTTTATGCACTTAAATTTTGAAGCAACTTTTTAAATGCATTCAATTTTATTTTTCCAACATCCCCTAAATGTATGCTCTAAATTATGCAAAATACGTGATGAGTTTAATTATAGAATTTTAAATGAATTAATCGTAGTATTTTAACAGTTATTGAAAAAGTTGAAAAAGAGAATTAATTGAATTAATGAAAATCAAGAAAAACCTCCTTCATGATTTAATAAACTTAAAAAAGTAAAAAATCAAGAAAGAATAGAAAAAAATAATGAAGCATATAATCATCCAATTTCCTTTTTATAAGCACATAAATGCATGGAATTTTTTTTCTTTTTTAATGGTAATATGTTTTTTTTTTATTTTCTTAGTAATCACTTGAAATAATCTTAAATATCTATGATGTCTATTTAAATAGATACTACCGGAAACTATTACAGAACTACAGCAAATGGTTAACCATCTAAAACTTAATAATAGAATTAAAAAAAGGAAATGTCTAAGCCGTTTGTTTTAATTAAGCCATTATAATATAGGCCAAAATGAAAAAGTCATATTACCTTACAACGTTTTATTGTGAATCTACATTTTTCCTTCTAGACAAGTATTTTTTATACACTTTAAAAAATTATTAATTATTATTAAAAATTTCTTTAAATTATGCCATTTTAATGATTAGCATTTCAAAACCAATAATAAAAAAATTATATGAAGTTATCAGAGCGTCATTACCATGCATTTGAGTTAACCAATTTGTATAAAGAAATATATTGGTAAATGTAATACCCACATCAGGATTGCATGGCTTAATACTTGGGCGACTTATGCCAAATAATTGATCTGAAATAAAAAGTAAAAATTTCTTAAGATAATTATCATTCAATTCATATTTGTTGAGTTATGATTATCATTAAAAATATTTACCATTACAAATTAATAGAGCACCATAATTATCATGATTACAAGATTTATGTAATAAATTTTTACCGCAAATTATCGTGTAAGGTGTTACATGAAATGTACTCTCATAAAAATTATTACACAATTCAAAATTAGTTAAAAGAATATCAGTATGAAATAATTCATCATTTAAAGGGCCATTCTGTAATAAAGCAACATTATTAAAACATTATTTAATTTAAATTTTACTTTATAAAATTCTTAAAGTAAATTTTCTTTGATTTATACAAACTTGATAAATTTCATGCCAATTCACTGAAATACATGACATATTTTCTTTAGCATGCTGCGTTGCCAAACTTAAAATTTCTCTAGAGCCCATTTTTAATTGCATCTGCTGATTCAGTTCCACTAAAGCTATATCATTTTTATAATTGTTATTTGAATAATTTGGATGAATGAAAATATCTTTAATTTGAATGATTTCTGTTTGTTTGGTTGGCACCAAACGATGCTGATTACCGATAACAGCTTCCATATAAAATTTGCCATTTCGTTTATTATCATTTAACAAATCTATACATTTTAATGTAAATAATTTTCAGCTTAATAACATTTTGTTTGTTATTTGTTATAAAATAAATTTTGTGATATTTATTGCTTACTTTGTAAACAATGGCCAGCTGTTAATATATATTTTGTGGATATAATGGCACCAGAACAGAAATGTTTACTACCATAAGTGTTGTCATTTTCGCCACCCACTCTTAATGATGCCACATATTTTGCAAATTTATTCTCGACAGGTTTATAACAAACAGACAATTTATGATAATTGAATTTCTTACAAAAGACATTTGTTAAAATATAAAGTAAACTTATTATTAATATATTTATAAAAGATTTGATTGATGTGTGTGTCATTGTTTCTTATTATAAAATGCCAAAAAAAAAAATAATTATTTTAGATATATTGATGATTCGATTAAATAATATTCGTAATGAAATTAGAGCAGGGAATTTTAGCAAAAGAGAATTTTTTTCATGATTGCTAAATTTATTGTAAGTTGCAACATTTGTCATGAAATGCGATGCGTGATTTACTTAAAGAAAAGAATTTAAAATCTATCGTTCTCTCATTTCAGGCCATTTGCAAATTATGCAAATTAAAAAAATTTGTATTCATGTTAGACCATTTCAAGATAAAGTCATTTCTTAGAATATCGATCAACTTGAAGTTACTTTCTTTAACGTTTTAAATCTGTTTTATTCTCAGAGAATCTTTGTATTTTTGCAATTGTATATAAAACTGCTCCATAAAACTTTTTACAAAAACTTATTTAGTTTTAAGTCAAACTATTTTAAAAATGAATAAGACGGGATATCTTTCTCAACTACTTTCGGAATAATCTCTTGATTTGAAGGAACTTATTACATGACACAAAAATGAATTTTGAATATTACTTCTTAAAGGGATCGATTGACAAACTTTTTCTATATAGAAAATTTCAGTCTAAAGGGTCGTTCATGGCAAAGTTTTTTTTTGGGAACTTTACACTTTTCATTTCCATGAAATCAGCATTACTTGACAAAGTCGATATCAAATATTATTAAAAAGTCCAGTTAAGTTTGATTAGTTGTATGATTTTATTATTAATAATTAAACCAGAAGAAATAGATCACCGGCTCAAGAGAAGTTAAGTGATAACTTAAGTTATAACTTAATGCTTGAATTGTATAGAAAATTTCAAGATCCTTTAACCAACTTTGAGAAAAGACTGAGAGAACTTACCGAAACATTGATCGCATGGAAAATTTCAAAATTATTCAATCAAATTTGAGAAAAGACTGAAAGCATTTTCCAAAGCATTACCTTAATGAGAAAATTTTATTTTTATATTTTCTTCTATTTCTGCCTCAGCCCATTTAAAGGCTTAAATAAAAATGTAAAATTAAATCTACTTGAAATTTTTTTAATATATTTCCCATTAAAATTTTGTATTTATTTGCCAATATTTTCATATATTTATTTATTTTCATATCCATTCAGATAACATTGTTACAGTGTTTTGTTTTACCATCTTTCGTTTTTTCTTTCTTTTTTCGTTTGAAACATGAAACTTTTGATTTTCATTTATGTTGTAAATTTCTTTTACTTTTCCATTACTGTTATTTTCTCAGTTGTCGTTGTCTTTTTTGCTCGTTTTCATTAATCCAAAGAGAAATGCAAATACTTCAACAACTATAAATAAAAACGGTTAAAGTTAAATAAAGCAAAATGTAAATATAAAAATGATCAATTGAAATGTGTAAAAATGAATTTTTTTCTCAGGTGTTTTTTAAACTTTATAATATAAAAGTTTTACTTTATGTTCCTTTATATATATATATATAATATATATATACACATATATATATATATATATATATATATATATATATATATATATATATATATAGAACTATGTATTTGGTTTGTTACGTCGCTTTTTAGCAGATATCTTTACATTTATGACATAAACAAATACAAATTCAAAGAATAAAAATCGAAAAGGAAAAAAACATGCAAAACTTTGTAAAATTTTCATATTTCCTCTCAAGTGAAAGAAATATTAAAATTTTGTTGCCATTATTATTATTGTTTTCATTGGTGTTGTTGTTATATAGATCTCTCATAAATTATATAAAAGTGTTTAAGAAGGGAAAAAATTCAAGCATTTAATATTTAAGATTTTCTTAGTTAATTTTCTCATATTAAATCGTTTTTTTTTTGGCGGAAGGTAACTACAGAAAATTACCACAATGAAATTTAATGAGTACAAGCCTCAATTTGGTATGGAATCTTGAAAGTTAAAAGCTAAAAAAATTCTAGCTTTTCATTATGCCTAAATGTACAAAAGGGAGAATTTGAATCAAAGAATCAAAAAATCTTTGTTATTTGAAGTTGTAGACTTTTGATTAAACTTTTAATTACCTAACGCTGATTTTCCAGCGAAAGAAAAATCAAACGTATTTATACTCTAGAGTAATCTAAAATTCCATGGATCCATGGTTAGTGTAATACTATTTCACACAAGAAAGCTAAAACGAAATGCTTAGTAAACCTCGGTTATCGCAAAATCCGTTAAAATCTTTTTTCGAATGCATTAATTTCAACAGCCCATTCTTCCCTAGTCTTGTAAATATGCTACTTTAAGAAAACTGCAAATTCCTTATAATACGACTTAATATTAAAATATCAATCTCAATGAAGCAGAATTAAAAGTTAACTTTTTAGTATTAATGCCCTTTTTATGGGACAAAAATAAAAGTACCATTAATAATAGTAAGCAGTAACATTATTCATATGACAAAACAAGAAGGAACTTTATAGTCAGCCAAAGCTGACTCTTAAGTACCCTGCCACTTTGCATAATGTGATTAAAGTCATAAAAGGCAAGTACAAGCCAAGAAAATTGAAAAAAAAATTTAATTTTTTTTTTATTTTTTTATTTAAAATAGTTCATAATATGAAAAGAGCTCCCAAAAATGAACCACTTTTAATATTTTTGTCTCTTAGTTAAGACACACTCATACACCAAATTTCTCTAAAATATCTAAAAAATTGCGATCTGTAGCTAGCAGGCGGACAGACGGACGTACAGACGGACGGACAGACAGGCAATCTTAAATTGAATCAGGAATACCAAAATTACAAGGGACCATAAATGGTGTAGGGTATAATGATTAAAAATAAAGCCAGCACTGAAGGCATTGACAATTTTTTGCCACTAAAAAAAAAGGATGAATGATAAAAGCGAAATGTCAATGAATCCTAAATGTCAAATGCATTCAAATAATTTTATAAATTGACAATTGAGCAAATATTAAAAATTTTCAATATTTAACATAATATTTATATATACTTTTTTATATTTATACACATTTTCACTATAACAATTACCTTTAAAAAGAAAAAGGCATAAAATAGAAAAGAGAAATACAAATATAGAAATGAAATGGAGAAAAAATCAAATAAATTGAAAATAAATCAGTGTCAGTTGCTTTTCATGGCAAGAGAAATATAATAAATTGTAGGTGATTTTGAAATATAGCTCAAGACAAAAATAAGGAAGAAGAATCAACAGGACTTTGCACGTTTACCTTCAAGTAAGAATAATTTCGATTGAGGATAATTTCCAGATGTAAGACAAGACGTTCATGACAAGTTTGTTTTAATGAAACTCTAAGCAAAATTTTGAATAATGATCTATAAATGATCGGTTGTAAGAAAAACGGATTTAAAAAATAAATTTAATGAATGCGAGTCTTTCAAAAAAATATTTAAATGAAATTCATTTAGCATACGATCGGAGACACTAAAGAGAAATTTAACGACTCCAAAACGATTTCTTTGGCATAAGAAATATGAATTATTCTTTTATTTATGTCTTAAAATATTCATCTGCGAATTTTTATTTTGTTTTTTCCAATTGGGAAAATTTTGCTTAGAAATTTTCATCATGTTTAAAATTTTCATCTTATTTTTGTTACATGAAAAGCATCTACGACATAAAAAAGTATTTGAATGTTTTAAAGTAAAAATTAAATAAAATATTTATGGGCAAAACTGATGGCAAAATTACAAATATTTAAAATGCTGATGTTATTTTTATTTTGGTTATTGATTTATTGAACATGAAAAATCGCAATATTTTACTTAAGTTGTGACAACTTTCGCTTTCAGTTTAACCGTTTAGTTTAGCAGTCACTTATGTGTTTTAATTTGTGTTGCGGCTTTCATTTTGTTGTTATTGTTGTTGCCATTGCTTCTATTTCAATAAAATGTTTTACATTTGAAAAGCGTAAGAATTTTCAAAATCATTTTGGTCATCCACAAACTGATCGAAATTATTTGAAAATTATATACAATCTATCTCGGCTTCTCGGCTCTTACCTCCCGCTGCAGTTGATGCGTTTTAACAAAGGAGTAAAGCAGCAAACCGCATAAGTACTAAACAGTTTTAGCTCAAACAGTTTACATCAAATAAATTGGGCGGTCGCTCTTCAATGAAAATGCGCCTTTCTAAATATCTGTATATCGTGTATTAGAGAGAGAAAGAATGAAAGCGAGAGAAAGAGAATGAACGCGAGATGCCATGGGCTTGAGAGAGAATAATTTTCAATTAAAAAATAAAAATTACGATACGATACGATAAATGAATAAAGTTCATTTCCTAAAATCAATCAATATCAATATCAACGATTTTATGATCCGTATAGTTTTTATCAGTATTCTCAGTTTTTAGAAAATTTCTCAACTAATTCAAATTACAAATGCGAGTTAGTATTTTTAATGTTTCCTTTTTGATCAATGCATTTCACATCAACAACAATAATTACCGTTAAATACTTAATGCCTGCAAAATTCAAAATCAATAAATAGTTAAATATCTCACAATTGTAATACTCACAATATCTCACAATTATTGTTCAAAATTCGATGGTCAAATTAATACGCAAAAAAAACTTCAAAGCAGACAAACAATTTTATACAGATTTTAAGAGAAATAAACAAAGACCGTTTATATATAAATTTTTATATGAATACGTATATATAAATGGATAACTATGTATGTGTACATATGTATATGCATTGATTCATTGATGCATTGATGCATTGATTCTTTATTATTGTTATTAATATGTCAATGGAAAAATTGAACAATTTTTTGTTTTTTTTTTTTTTTTGGCAGAAAATAAAATAAAGGATGGCCACGATATGTCACATTCAATTGACCAAGCAAATCTATGTATATATATATACAAATATACATACACATACATATATATACAATACATATAAATACATAGATTTATTTATACAGGAAACATTTGCCATGTTGGATGATTAAACTCTACAGCGGTAGTTTGGGCAACAATATAAAATAGATTCATTTTTTATTTTATCGATGGGCAGAGAACAATTTTTAGAAGCCTTTCAAGCTTATTGAGTCCATCTGAACGTCTGAACGTCTGGACGTCTGTTGTATAGCCATGTAAATGAAAATAGAAGCTTTAATATTGAAAATATTTTAATGAAATTTGTTATGTAGGCGTGTCTTGTAGCCCAAAAATTTCTATGATCACTTTTCATATAAAATTTAAATTTAAACAAATTTCTCTATAAGAAAAAAATTCTTATATCTCTTTAGAAAAATCTTTAAAACGTGTTTATTTCATGGATTAAATTTCTATGTGACAGTTAACGCAACCATTAATCAATTAATTTATTTATCCAATTATTTTACCATACAAATAACTTTTCAATTATTTCGGAAACTCATATTTTCACTTAAAAAATAAAATTTTATAAGCACTTTGAGGAAAATGAAATTGGAGCGTGTTTAGAAGTTGCCATCACTTAGCCAAGTACTTTGAAATGTTATTTGTTTATCTCTGCTTTGTGTATGTGCATGTGCATGTGCATGTGTTTGTGTATGTTTGTATGCGTTATTTGATAATAAATAATTGTCAACTAAATATATCGAAATAATTAAGAAACCCCATCAACTTCACATCATTTAGAGTTACTTTGAAAAATTTCATTTATTTTAATAGAAATATGGGTACATGTTTGTATATGTATATGTATATGCATATGTATATGTATATATAAATAACCATAAAGGACTTTGAAACAGAAATCTTCAAATAAATGTAATTTTCATTTTTCGTTAAAATAGTAACATGTCAAACCAAAAAAAAGAAAAAATAAATCAAAGAAAATTGAAAGAATATTTCAATTAATTTACAAGTAAATTAAAATGGAAATTGAGAAGAAAAAAAAAGACGTTCGCTAGATCAATGTTAGTTTCATAAATATGAAACATCATGAAAATGCGTGAAATAAATTTCTCTAATGTTCTGCGTTAACGCTTTTAATGGAGAATTTTAATTAAAACGATCGTTATAAATGTTGTTGTTGCATTTGGTCGATATAGTCCCATTGTTTAATTATCTCAAATATAATAATTATTATTGCTATTGCTATTATTTGTTGTTCTTCTTGTTGTTATTGTTCTTGTTGTTGTTATTGTTGTTGCTGCTGCTGTTGCTGTTGTTGTTTTTGTTGTTGGTTTTGTTGTTGTTGTTGTTGTTGTAATTTTGTTAAAAATGTTTATTTAAATTAAATAAAATTGGCGAAAGCTGCAAGCTTTGGCACATAATTTTTAATAAAAATCTATAAAATGCAATGTCAGCCGAAGCATGCAGAAACACATACAAATCTGCGCCTATGTTCATGTGTGTGGGTGTATTTGTGCTTTCATTATTTACTTAGTCATTATTGTACTTTATTTACTCTTTCATTATTGTAAATTTCTTCTGCTTTATTTATTTATTTATTTATTTTATGTGTATTTTTTTGATAGTGATGCTGCTGCTGTTATTTCTATTATTATTATTGTTATTATTATTATTATTATTATTGTATTAGATTAAACCACAAAATATTTATGGTAAAATTTTGCCAAAGTTCAACAGAGAAAAAATTAAATGAATTAAATCAACAGTTTACACAGTGTGGTTAAAGAGGCGCAATCAGCGTTGCTTAGAGCGTTGACGGTGGCCTTGGTGCAGCCCCACGAAAGTAAAACGCTCAAAATACAAAATTTTCATATTTAATTTTTGCTTAATTAAAATGAAAATGAAAATAAAAATTAAATTTAATATGAATCAAGTTCATTTTATGAAAATATTGGCGAAATTATTCGCATTTTATTAGTAGTGTTTTCGATTTCGATTATGTATAATTTTTGGCAGAGTTTTATGATGAATTACATTAAGTAATATTTTTAAATGATAAATAATTTATCAATATTAAATATTATATATATGGTTCTTGTATTTGCTAAACTCTTACAATTTTCAGCCCAAATTAAAATTGAAAATTATATTCTGGTATTATTGAAATATGAATCTTCCACTAACAAAATAGATTTTATTGTATGAAAAATTTTTTGAAATTTTTGTAAGAAACAGTCCTTTCAAAAAATAATCAAGAATGTTCAACAAAACTGATAAAATTTCATACTTTAAGTGGAAATGATAAGTATTTTGTTGAGTTAATATTTAAGTAAAATATTTTGCGATAAATGGACTTGCTTAATTTGAATTAGTCTTTTATATGAATCGATTTTAGTGCAAATGAACTTGAATATCTACATCGAGTTTTTAAAACTTTTACATTAATTTTATAAACTTTCAAATGGTGCAAGATGATTACTTCCGATTTTACGGGCACTGAAGACCAAGACCACTGAACGGAACAGAAAAGAGAGTACAAAATGTAGAAAAAGGGTATCAAAAAAGTAAGGAAAGGATAATTAACTAATAAAATAGTAAAAAGAGAATAGAAAAAGTAAAAAGTAAAAAAGGAACTGAAAATGGAAGCCCTCTACCGATTTTTTTACTCCGCTTACTGGACTGGCTTTTTTTTCTAACCCTTCCGCTATTCTTTTTTTTTGACGTTTTTTGCACTTTTTTTTTTAAGAAAAGAAACTAAAAAAATCTGTTGTTTTGTTCTGTTATGGCACATCCTGATCGCATTGCTATAATAATCGACTAATGTTCAGACGGAAATTAGTAATTTTAATACATAAACTGTTTGGCAGGTATTTTGCTTAATCATTTATGGCTGTTTTTCTGTTTCGCCGTTTTATTTTTTGCTTTTATTAGTTTATTTTAAAACGAAATGTAAAATTTCATTATAGAAAATTCATAAAAAACGAGGTCTAAAAGCCTTTACCGGATATGGGTATATATGCATAAAATGCGCACATGTACACATACACACACACGACAAGAATTGTATGCGTATTTTGTAAAAAACAAATAAAAAAAAAAAAGAAAAGAAAGAAACAACAAAGCACGTAAATAAAATTTTGTATAAAAATGAAAAATGCAAATTCATGAAAAATTTTTTCAAAAGAAATTTATGCAATGAAATTTTTCTGGATCCATCTTAATGATAAATCATACAAAGTCGTTTGTACATTTAGTTATTGATCTTAAAAACTTTAAGACAGCTATTTTCATGCTCATTTTTTATGCTCAGATTTTCGGCGCATAAAGAATTTTTTGTTAAATGAAGAGAATTGAAAAAACAATCTTGTTAATTCATAACAATTATCAATTATTTAACTTAATCGATTTTGAAAAATAATAATTTAGACTGAATTCATCAATTTAAAGCATTATTCAAAGAAAAACATTTTTTCTTAGTATTAAAAGATAAAGTAGGGATATTAAGAGTCAGTTTCAATCAACCATAAGATAATTAGTGATACAAATTAAAAAAATGACCAAGTTATAATGCAAAATTAAAAATAAATGTGCAGAATAAGTTCCATAGTTGAAACCTGCATATTTATGCCATATTCTAAAGAATAATTCACACAAAAAAAGTTGTGAAATGGTGTAGGGTATTTAAAAGTCGGTTTTCGTCAACCAAAACATTATCATTTGTTTTTCTTATTTTTTTTTTTGTTTGATGAAAATTGTAAAATTATAATGAAAATGTTTAATGAAAATGTGAATATTTGGAGAGAAGTTTTTTTTTTTTTCAAAAATATAAAACAAACTTATCGAATTTTTTATCTTGTACATAAATTTCTTTGTACACTTTCTTCTTCTTTATTTGCTTATAATTTTAATTGATTTGATGAAAGCATATCGAAAAATTTGCTTAAATGTCAGAATTTGCTTTATTTATTTTGCCAAAATTTTTCTTTCTTTTTTTTTCTGTTTCTCGTGCAATTTTCATAAATAGTTGTTGCATTTCAATGAAATGGAAACAAATTGAATATAAAAGAAGAAATGTTTTCAAATTTTATGTTTCTTCTTTTACGTTTTGCTCTTTATATCCTTTCAAGTATGTTTTTTTTAAAGTTGTTTATTAAATTTTTATTCATTTTTCAGTTCATTTTAACGTTGTCACATTCCACTCGAAGTAATTGTCAGACACGTCTGTATGTGTTATTAGCACTAATATAATAACAATAATAAAAAAAGGAACAACAATAATAATAATAGCAACAACAGTAACAGTAACAGTAACAGTAACAGCAAGAGCAGCTGTTGATTTATTTTATCGAAGTAAATTTGACATGACTCCTTGATATAATTTTATGTTATTTATATATAAAATTTATTATTATTTATTATTATTGTAAATTTTTACTCTGACAACTACAATCACAAACAATTTATGCAAAATATTTCAATTTTGGGAGATAAAAAATATTTGATGTACTTTTATTTTTGAAATTTGTATTTGTGAATTGGCTAAATAAATATTTTAAAGAAACGAAATATTTCAAAATATTAGGAATTACTTTGAATTAATTTGTATGGATGATAAAATGAAATTAAGAATATAAATTAATTCTCTATTGAATTAAAATAATCCATTAATTAAAATTATTAACTAAAAGAAAAATAATTCAATAAATAGTTTAAATTAATTTTAAATGCACTTAATTAATTTAATCAAACTATATGCAAATAAAATTAATTATATAATTTAAAAAAATGCATTACTCATTAACTTATCTAAAGTAAATTAATCTAATTAATAGTGTAATTAAAGCTGAAAGAATCTAATAAAAGTTAAACGATATGTACTAATAAGAATACTTAATAAAATTAAGCAAATAATTATAATACTGATTCAATAATAATAATTAACTTTAAATTAATTGGAATAAAATAAAATCTAAATTAAAATTTAAATCATTAATTAAATTTAAAGCTAATTAAACGAGATGAATTAAATTCAATAGAATTAAATTGATGCAAAAATAAATTGAATCTAGATTAATTTAATTTAATAATTAAAATGCAGTTAAATTAAGTAAATCAAAGTAAGTTCAAATATAAAATAAACTCAATTTTAATCTTTTCAAATTGCAATTTTTTTATAAATTTCATAAATTTATTCAAGTAAAAATAAAATTTAGGAATTAATATTTCAAAAGTTTTTCTTATTAATTCCAATTATTATTGTACGATGTATAATCATTTCTTTAAGTAATTCATAAGTATTAAAATAATCACCATTAATCAATTAAATAAAAACTTAGGACATACAAAAAATAAATAAATAAATATTAAACAGATATAAATTAATGAAAATAAATGAAAATAAATAAGTAAATACAACAATTTGTGACAGTTAGATTACAATTGTTTTTGCCTTTTTTTCTCTCTTCTCTTATTTCGTTGCATTTTATTTTTTTTGTGTTGTTTTTTTTTTTGTTGTTTTTCTTTGTATCATAACATTAATAATAAAATTGCGGAAACTATAAAGGCAAATTCCTTAATCCTTAAGCTTTATTTTTGCCTATAAAATGTTCAATTAAAATGTATGTACAAAACAAATGGAAGAGAGAAAGGGAAAAAAATAAATTTTCATAAATATTTATAAATTATTTGCTATAAATTAATCAAGACGTTTTACATAATTTTCTTTATAGATAAAATAAATAGTTAACAAAATGAGAAGAAGCAGAATAAGTAAAATATCAAAAAGGAGTAAAATGTTCAAATGCAAATCGTAAATTAAATGCTGAATTGTATTAAAATTTAAAAATTTCCAATTAGAAATGCTATGCTATGGTAAATGATTTCATCTACAGAGATAAAGAGTTGAATTTTAATAATAATTCTTTTTTTTTTCAAACATATCACTTCAATTGGTTACTTTTTGTTTTTGTCAATTCATTTAAACGAATAAAGAGTAATTGTGGATAGGAGAGTAAATTTATAAAACATTCATATACATTCGCCAAGTTTCTTCTTTTTATATTCGACATCATTAGCTAGAGCATGCCAAGTTTGTGTAGATGTTGGTAACATCAATTTAAAAGGATTGGAGAAGTTAAGATGGACCATTTTTTTTATGATATGAATTGACTTAGAAACTTTTTACAAGGTGACTTAAAAATGCACGTCCAATATAACGGCCTGTCCGCCATCTGTCTATCTGTTTACTTGAAATATGTCTATATAAATTGATAGATTTCAAACTTAGTGTGGAATGTGGCGGATTGAAATGCGGAATGTGATGAAGTGGACTGTAGATTGTAACGGCATAAAATTTGAAATGTGAATTGTGATAGAATTGAATGTGAAATATGGCAAAGTGAAATTTGAATGTTTCAAGCGGCCACCACTCCCTTCATATAATATTTGTGTAATTTTGCATATTTATTAAAGAAGATTTGTTTTCTCATTAAGTGTACCAAAGTTGCCTTAAATCTTTATACTTTTTGAATACGCTATGCAAATTGCAAGCTCACTTTAGACAAAATGATGTACAGCATTTAAGAAACAACATCGCCCGGCAAGGTTCCTCTAACGAATACGTATGATTTCGCACTTTTAACGATTGTTTGCATTTCAATCACGTATTGCGCACATGAAATAATTTAGAGCTATTGTAAATTGCACAATAGAATCATTATGCTATTATTTTGACATATCATAGAATTTTTTAGTTTATCACCTACATGAACACTTATAATGTATATATGAAATTGTATGTGATGGTGCAGTATAACTATTTAAAAATATTTGCTCTAACTGAAACGACTTATGATTTATGTCAAATGAAATCATCAATTTCAATTTCATATGAACAGTTTCACGAAAAACTCGCAAAGAAAGAAAATGGAAGAAAAAGTTCGCTAAACATTTATGAGAAAAAAGCAAAGTGTTAAGTGTGCAAATTAAACTTTGTGCAGTTTTAAAAAATTCACTTCAATCGTCATTAAAATTCAATTTCATAAATTCAAGTGAAAAATTCAAGTGGCCTTCAGTCGATGTAGCTAAAATGCTGTAAAATATTGATTTAAGAGTTTTGAGTTTTGACAAGAGAAACAGCCAACAATAAACTTGATGATCATCATTCTAATAAGTGAAAACTTAAGAAAATATCATTCAGTAAGTCTCTGTGCAAGGGAAAATTGTATTCTTTATATAATTCACAAATATTGCTCATCTTCTCTGTAATGAATATGAAATGACTTTGCTTGACTTTCTTGTTTAGAAAATGCCACGTCAATGATTCATCGAGCTGTTTAGTTGTAGAATTGTTTAGTTGACCTATGAAAGCTTGGAAGCATATAAATATGAAACTGATTCCATCATTTAACATTTAAAATTTTCAGTAAACAATAAATCAATAAAAAATCTTTAAATATGGCGCAAAATCAAAAGTGAGCTAATCAAATTTGTGAGAGCCATACATTTGTTAGGCGCTTGATTTTATATCTTTAACAATTATCTCGCAAAAGGTAAACTAAGCAAATTAAAGTATTAATGAAAGTTCTACATGAAAATGTACAGCTGAAAACTTATTGATCCATGTATTATCATAATATATTTGTAATTATCTACTTGTTTTGCCTGACCCAATTGTAACACTTGATGTTAAACAAGCGCAGGATAACAGCACATTTAATTGGCATGGCCCAGTCAGTTTGACTAATACAAAACTGTCATTGCCAAGTGCACATTATAAAACAAAATGTACACTTGTTGTACATTTGTTCAATCATCGTTATAATTTACCTATAAATTCATTATTTCATGGGAAATGAGTGTTTGAAAAAACCAAAAAGGAAATATAAGAGCTCAGTGAAAATTATGTGCAGTAATGTCACATTCATTCACGTCATTTTTCTTCTTTTTTTCTAGGGTTTTTCCATTTTTTTTGGAATTTTTTATTTTGCTTATAAAAAAGTAACTTTTTTACATGACCCTGCTCCAAAATGCTTTATTTGAAAATTTTCTTTCCCTTTGGCATTGGCAGCGGATTTTTTACAATTTTTATTTTATTTTTTACCTTTGCATTTCTCTTTGTTTACTTTTCTTAATAATTATTATCATTATTGTTATTATTATGATTATTTTTTTAAATGGTCATGTACAAATTGGTGACCAAAAACAAAAATTAAATCAAAGCGAAAAAAAGTAGAAAACAATATTGAGAAGGAAATAGCAAAAAACCCAATTAAATCAATAACGACTTGTTTACATGCATGCAAAGCTTAATTATTTGTTAGTGTGCAACAAATTGCAACATATCGCATATCACTCACAGTTTGTTGAAATCAAATTTATAGTAAAACACGAAACAAATAAATCAACACGATATAAAAATGTAAATGACAAAATAAGTTGACGATGGCGCAGAAAATTTAACAAAATTAAAGAATTTATATTATTTCATATGTAAAGTATAAACATTTTTTATCCTTCAGACCAGATAGCACACATTGATTTTTTGTTGTTTTAATTTCCAAACTACTTCTCAACATACTTATTTTAGTACGATTTTTATAGTTAAATTTTTAATGAAGTAAAAAATTTTTCACAAAGAACATGTAAAGTTTTGAAGGTGAAATTTCAGGCTCACTTTTTGTCATACCAACAACTTAGAAACAATTTCAGAATATAATTTATCTGACCATCGTATTTGTGTTCAAAACAACATGGAGCAAGTTTTTTCTTCAAATCAAATTTTAGGCCCCAATTTCAAAGTTGTAAAAAAGAAAATATGGTAGTTATTTTAGCTGAAAGAGCAGCTATAACAAATATGAACCATTTGAGACTTAATTTAAGACCGCTAACCAAGCAAAGCCCTTTGTCAGGTAATTCAACAAAATTGGCCTACAATAGAAATTTTAAATATCGATAATTTTAAGCAAATTCAATGAAATTCAATGAAATATCTGAACATTCTAAATGGATGTTCAGATTGTTTTATTTTTCGTATCCTCATTCATTTAGGGGACTTTTTATTATTTTTTCAAATTTATGGACTTCTATAAATTTCATTTTCTTAACATTTAAAGCAATTTTTGAAAAGTCCTTTTTTATAAAATAAACGAAATGCCTTCAAATATATAAAAATTGGCTTTCTTGACTGCATATTTACAACACTGTTTCCGTCTTCTCTTTTTTCGAATTGAACCTTTACACTTAAAAAAACTCCAGAAATTTTCAAAAGTTTTTAATGATAATTAAATAGTAAAATATAAATACATAACAATTTTCATATCAAAGAAAAGTAAGAGATGAAAGATGAAAATTTTGTCATTCTATAATTGTAGAACCAACATCAACTGCATCATCCAATTTCTATGCAAAAACATACCGCTTCATTTTAGAATACATAAATTTCATATAATAAGATATCACTCATACGTCACAGTGAACAGATACTGTTATAAAATTAGAATGGAAGAAATAAATATAAAAAATAGAAATATTTCATAAAAAAAGTTAAATGAATTTTTTATTGTTCTTTTTTATACAATTTTTTTTTATTTTTAATTTTTTATATGTCAAGTTTCTCAAATTTTTTTTGTGTACATATTAAAACTATTACAACAAATAAAACTTCTGTAAAAAGTAGAAAAACTCTAAAAATTAAAAATTTCCACAGTACAATATAAAAAAAATTGTTAACAGCAGTCGGAATGATGGTTAACAAACGTAAGCGTCATTTAATCGTTGCGGGAAAATAATCACTGTTTTAGATAGAGGCAGCATTTGTGACAGGGATAATGAGTTGTAAAAAATGTTGTGATAGAGATAGGAAAAACGGTAAAGAAACAAAGAGAGAGAGAGCGAGAGAGAGAGAGAGAGTGACAGAGAAAGAGTAAAGAAAAATGTTTCATAATTATAATGAAATTTATATGCAAAAGTTTTCTGATTAAAGTTATTAACGTTTCACTTCTATTTTTTCCATCATCACATTTTCCCTTTTTACTTGTTCCTTTTTTCACTTTTCTTTATATAATTAAATGGAGAAAAATATGTTGAGAGAAATACGTGTAATTGAAAATTTTGACGTGTAATATTTTTCTTTCTTATTAAATTCCATATTCTAACACACATTTTTAATGAGAATGCAAACATTGCTTGAATTCATTTCACACTCCACAAAAAAAAAGTAAAGATTTCGCTTAACGATATCTCAAAGTGCATTCTTGTAGGGTTATGTGGTGCATAATGATTGGATTTTGAGATAATTTTAGTAACCGTCGTCATTTGTAAAGAGAATGGCCATAAAATTTTACCCTGCAATCACCATTTTTTTATTATGAAAGACTGGATTCTAAAAATATTTTAAAAATTTTAAAAGAATCACCTTTCCTTAACAGTTAACTGTCGTATATGCAAGGTCGATTTATAGATATTAACTAGCATTAAATTTCTACAAATTGGCTCACATTCTACAAAACTTTTTTCTATTTTATTTTGTCCCAAATCAAATGTTACAAAATACAAAAAAAAAGGTCGGCAACAATCAACTTAAAGCAATTTCCTTCTTTGAGTTAATTAAAGATTGTCGGAGTTAATAAAAGGAAATTAAATCATATTAATTTTAATTCTATTAGGTTCTGTAAAATTAGGTTCTGTAAAATGTAATACGAATTTTAGACAACTAACTAACACATAAATGCGACGCTCTACTAAAGAAATATATAATTCATTTTATCATGAAATTTATTAAAGCAAGTTTTCTTAAGATAATTCAGTTTCTGGGAAATGTATTTAAAACGAAATGATAATGATAATGATAATTAAGTTTTATATGATGGCTATTAGATATTAAGTACATTTTATAGGCGTGGCTGATTTTATTAAATCTCTTTTCGGTTGGTGTTTCATCTTAGGAGAAACTTACCAGACCGAAGGTACAAATCAAGTACTCTGAAAAGTGATAAATCTGTGCTTTTGATACTCAACAAATTTTGAATGGACATTGGCCTTCTATTTACAGTTACATAATGCAATATAAAGACGCGCCTCAAATATTTAGGAGCCCAAGAATTTTAACCTTAAAAACTGAAGAAATTTTTGTCTTAATCTAAATTGAAAATCTTTCCGACTTTTGAGGGTCAAACGCTTCTTTTAAGACCTTTTACATGAAATTTACAGATGTTATCAAACTAATTGAAATAATTAAGTGTAACACAAGACTACTTAGTAACAAATTAAATTAGAGAATATAAACAAATTTAGATTTTGAAATCATTGCAATAAAACTTTTAAGAAATTCAAAGACTTTTGAATGATTTTAGATAACAAAATTTTGTTAATATTCATTGCTAAAAGTAAAAAGTAGATTCATTTCCTAAAAATTTACCAAATTATTGAAACTGCTTTTAAAGTCATTGAAGTCACTTTATTTTCAGTCATTTCTTGAAAAAATTCATTCAATAAAAATTGTGCAATAAATTTTAGTATAAAACAAACGAAATTTATCGATTAAAGAAAACAATCTATCTAATAGTTTGTTCCATACAAATTGAAATATAAAATACATACAAACAATTCGTCACATATACATATGAATGGATATATTTGGAACAATAATAGTTATAAATTTTAGATGGAAAATTTGTATGCTTTCAAATATAAACAAGAATAGATTTTGAAATTGTTCAAATCATTTCATATCGAAATATAATTTTCTATTTCTATCTATTTCTTTTCCCTTCTTCTTTTTTTTTCCTTTGTTCTTCTTGTTGCTTTATTCGTGTTGCATTTATTCTTATGTTATTTGTATTGTTTTAATATTCACAAGAAGCTCACATTGGTTAAGTAATAACACAAGGCAGGCGGCAATGGCGGCGATGGCGACGATAACAAATGCCAAACACGTACAAATCGTACATGCCAATTCTGAACGTACATACAAACTAAAGCGAAACATAACATAACATAGCATAACATAAAAGTTAGTGGTTATGGTGCTGGCACTAAATATTATTGTATTGCCAATGAAAATGGCTGGAAAGGAGTTATCTATAGAAAAAGAGAGATTTGGATGATTAAACGTTTAACAGAAAGACGGACAGACAGACAGACAAATATGTAAAATGTTATAAAATGGCAGAAAAAATGCATTGGCATATAATTATTAGAGAGTATTGTTCTCGTTCTATGGAACACATGCATTTCATACCAAAAGAAATTTGTACATTTATACATAACAATTAGATTGCTAATATTTCGTTGTTAGATTATTATACTCTAAACTATTGACTCAAACAAGTTATATGAAGTTTGCAACAACCAAAACAAATTCAGCTTGAATTCCTCATTTTATTGTTTTATCCAATTGTTTACTGAATTTTCTTTAATTTGTAGGGGAATAGACTTTGAAAAGCTATTTCCCATTTGTAAACTTAAGGATCGAGTTAATGTGTTCTTCAAGTTTTTTTTTTTGATTTAAAATTGAATTCCTTTTATAAACAAACTTTTTTACAAAAATTTTAAATGCATTTCAAGAGAAATTTCTTACTTAGACCATAAACTTTATAACAACCTAACCTAAAGTGAGGTTAGATTTGCCATTGCTCTACCAGTACGTAGTGAATTTTTTGCGAATTTCTCGTTCATCTTTAATTATGACATTTCAATCATTTGAATCATGAATCATTATCGTTTGGTGAATCTCCAGCAATATTGCTTTCATTATAGGCACTCTCATAAATTTCACTTTATACTTAAAAATTTTGAATGCAATTTACTTCTAACTTGTGCAATTATCAAAGAAAAGCAAAAAAAAAAAAACCAAAAACAGAAAATTCTATTCAAGCCAACAGAAGCAAAGTCAATGTATGATTTTCATACTTATAGCCAAATTATGTCATTATTTTGCTTTCGCTTATGTACCTATAATTTTCTAAAACACATACACATTGTACATACATACAAATTATATATATGGATGGAGAAAATTGTGTTAAGCGTTTACTTTATTCTCATTGATTTTATATAACATTCTCCATACGAAAGTATAATGGCGCCCTCAAAAGGCAAATTTCCCCTTAAACAAATCTAATGTTGATTTGCTTATTAGAATTTTTTGCTTTGTAATTATATTCTTGCACAGACAGAATATCTTGAAATTTTAAAGCAACATATTCAAGCTATTCAGTCACTAGAAATTGTGAATTTTGTTGTTTAAAATTATAAAAGAAAAAAGTCACATATTTGTGAAGTTCCTTTTTCTACATTTTCTCTAAAATTCTCCGAAATATTTATCAATTTTCTGTATTTGATAAATATATAAAAATTATGAACAATTTGATGTAGATGCCTACAAACACAGTTAGTGTAAGCTTTGACCTTTCAAATTATCATTTTACATTAAATTTACCAGAATTGTATCGATCACTCATTTCATCATAGCTTATGTAACTTTTTTTTTTAATTTAGTTTATTTCTTCAATTGTAGTTGTCTTAAAAATAAGTACATCCTTAATAGACATTTTCCCATAATTTAAGCGATTTTTCATGATTAACTAACAAAAAATAAAAAATTACTTTTGCAAATGTAAAAAAAGCCACGCCTTAATACATTTTACAAAATTTAGAGTGTAATACATTTGTTTGTGTTTTCATTTATTTCTACTCACTTACAATAAATTTTGTATTCTACTAAGACTTCTGAGTTCTTTCTTTAAGATCTATAAAAAGCTAGAAAAATCTAGAGAAAATTGGGTGATGAATATTCTTTCTCATAAGTTTAAGCAATTAAATATTAAATATCTAAATAATTGTAGAATATATTTAAAAGAATGATTCAAGTATAAATGAGAAGAATTGAAATGTGTTCGAAAGGGGCATGTAAATAAGTCAACCCTTAGAAAAATCTTCCTAAAAAGTGTTGTTTGTTGAATGTAAAAAATCATTACTTTGAGCTCACTTTATAATTTTATGTAGTTATTAATCAAAAGCGTATGATTCCTAGATAAAACAAGTAATATTTTCCTTTTGTTGTTTTTATACAATATATTACACCATACTTCCTTAATAGCAGGATACTTGAAAGGATGTAAACATGTAAAATGAAAAATAGCAAAGTAAAACAAAAAACCAAAAAAAAGAAAAACGAAAATGGCATTCGAAAGCATTACAGGAGGTGTGTAATTATGCCTTTACTGCCCTTATCTCAAATTAACATGAGGTGGGCCAAACTTTTGTACCTAAATCAAAAATAAAGGCATTAAAGCACAACTCAATATCTCAAGGTAATATATCCCAGTATAATTGGTCAGTGCACTTAGAGAAGGCAAACCAAAAAAACTATGAAAATTAAAAGGGTGTGAGGATAAATGCGAATCTATCAGCAAAGACCCGAACCGTAAAGTATAGCCTAGCTCCTCCACAGCTAATCTACGATTGATCCATACCATGACAACATTGGAGTGGTTAATTATTTAGTTTGCCTGTACCGCCCATTCTAACTTTACTTTGTTATGGTAATGTACATGAATAATGTAAAAAGGAGAATTTTTTCAAAATCGAAAAAAATGAAAAATCGAGATTTTGATATCTGATATAAAAAAGCGATTTTGGCCGAAGTGGCCTGGTAAACTTTAATTTTTTCAATCCAATAATTTGTACACTAAAATTAGTCTCTTACTAAAAATTTTAACAATTTGAAATGATTTGAATTTTTTTTCATTTCTCTATAAAAATTAAAAAAAAAAATTTATTTGATATGCCAAATTCATAAAAAGCATTCCAAGACTACAATTTAACAGAATTCTGTTAAGCAGTTAATAGAGCTCTGCTATACGTTAAGGTCTCGGTCTTTGCTGATAGATGCGCATTTATCTTCCTACCCATGAAAATTAAGAGATTGAAAAATTACATTACACTTGAAAGGTCTGGTCCATTCTTTGAACAAAATTTGAATTTTGAATACACTTAACATGCCAAGATCAAGTTTAAGCCAAATATAAAGAATTTATCTTCTGAATTTTCTTTCTTTCGAAAAAATTTAATTTAGAGTCCATTGCGAGCATGTTCTTGAACATATTTGATTCATTTTCTAAAAAAACTGCATGCCAGTTCGGCCAATGGACCGAAATCTATTTCTAAATTTGATACTGTTAATTTTTAAGTATCTCTGAGATTGCTTATTAGATGTTAACAAGCACTTTGATGAAATTAGTATATTTCTCATCCATTTGGTTGATGCATTTAAAGAAAAAACTGGAAAAAAATTTTCTTATTCAATAAATTTCCATTTAAATAAATTTTCATTATTGCTTGTTCCTCTTTTTTTTTTGTTTTACCCTTGTTTTCTTTTTAAATTTCTTACTTCATAAAGTAAGTTGCAAATTCTTGAGAATTATAATGAAAAAGAGAAATATTTATAAATGAAAATTAACAGTACCCACGTACATTCACGTAATAATTTCGCTAATAATATACCACGTGCTCAAACTAATGGAATGTAACCGCAATTTGTATGTATGTGTATGTGTGTATGTGTGTATGTGTATGTATGTATGCTGTGTGTGTGTGTGTGTGCTTTATTTTTTGTGTGTACTTTTCTGTCAGCATATAAAACGTGATGTATATTATTTATGTCTGTAAGTAATCGTTATATAAATGTGCAGTGCACAGACTTTCATCTCTCTTGTGCGGTACAGGAATATAATATGTTTTGTACAAGCATATGTAACGTTTGGGAAAAGACGGACATAGGTTGTTTAATTCAAAATTACTTTTGAAATGGGAAGCAGTTATCTGTTCTTATGTATTTCTGAGTACTTCTTAATGAGTTAAGTTTGGATGTTCAGAAAGTCACAGTTATGGGAAAATAGACCTATTTAGAACCAAAGTTCAGTTTTACGAAAATTAGAAAATCAGTTACACAACCGCTCTTTATAAAATGAGCTTTTCTCAAAGTAAGAAAAATATGAATGCAATTTTGAATAAATTATTCATGTAAAGCATCTTTTTGAAATATTTACCAACATGAAATTTTTACAAATAATAAAGTTCACCATTTTGTATAGTTCATAATTCAAGCATCTAAACTGATCGAATCTTTTAAGATCCGCTACCATATTAATGTAATTTAAGGAAAAATATTCTAGCTAACATTTTAAAGTTTTTTATAAATTTTAAATTCGATCGCTCTATCAATCTCTCCTATTTTCAATTCATACAAACTCTTTCTTGTAAATGGAACTTTGATGTACGTTAAAAATACAATTGAATCTTATCGCCTTTAAGTAAATTTTTTCTTTTGCCCTTTTTTTTTTATTTATATTTATTTCTTAACGAATCCAAATGATCTCATATTTTTCATATTACGCGGCAATTCACAATAATTATTTCTCTAATATATTTCGTGGAATTTTCAAGAAATAAAGATAACATTTTTAATAGTTGAACTTTCAAAGATTCAAAAGCCTTTTAATTTCATTTAGAAAAACATTTCAATCAAACAACTTTATTTTAAATTTGTGCATAACTTTCCATCTCCAAGTTTTCTTATATAAACTTTTTTTCTTACAAGGCCCCAAAATTAACAAAGAGAGTGGAAAAGGAAAAATAAAACTATGATCAATTTTTCTGGCTAATTCTTTTGCCATTTGATTTCTAGCAAAAATAAGCAAAATAAATTTCCAAAATTTGCTTTAGTTATAATAAAATTAAAAAATAACAAAAAAGTAAAAGAAAAAAATAAGCAAAGAAATAAAAAATGTTTAATGTGAAATAAAAGTGAAAAACTTCACATAAACTTTATTAATCATTGTAAATATTATTTCACTCAAATTTTATAAGCATGTGGTTACACGTGGCGAACACTTTTACAATAACACTCGACTTATATTTTTATTTCCGATTCTTCTTTTGTTCAATGTACAGAAAATGCCATACCATAATAACATAAGAAGCAATGTTAGCAACAACGCTAATACTAACAGCAACATCACCATCAAGTGCAACAACATTTTTAAGTCACAATACAATTCCAGGCAAAACAGTCATCACACCAATAAACTTAATAGAAATAGAAATAAGCATTATTGTTAGTTTTATTGTTGTGGCTTTTGTTGCTGTTGCTTGTTGCTTATTACTTATTGGTTGTTTGGCTTTGTTTTTGCTAGTTTTTGTTTATAAGCAGGCAGTAAACACTTTAGTCCTGCTTTGGCCATTGGCCATTTGCGGTAAATATGAATATGAATTTGTAACTAATAAATTTTTATTTATACATTTGTTGTTGTTGTTGAAACCTACACACCCATAAATAGTTTGAATAATTTCTTAAGGTAAATTCGTAATCTTTGTCACAGTTTGTAGCAATTTTATTGAAATTTTATTGGAATATTATTGAAATATTATTAAAAGAAAATTTCTAGAAAAATAATAAAAGAACATTCTTAGTTCAGGATATAAAAATTTCTAGTATAAAACAAAGAAGGAAGAAATTTGTCATGAAAAAAAATTATTTACTTAAAACACAAAACGCACAAAATGTTTGACAGATTTCTTCTTCTTAGATTTTATGTTATGGATTATTTTGGTCAAAGAATCATTGACCTAAATTTTCTTTTTCAATTCGACAATGTCAATCAATCAAAGATTTTGTAAAATCAATCCATCAATTTTGCTTTGTAAAATATTGAATTACACAAACAAAAATAAAAAAAAGAAAAAACTGGCATATTTTGTGATTATAAGATTTTGTGTTGTTCTTTTCACAATGAAACCAACCCTTTAGAAATATTTATACTGTTATTTTTCAACTTGCTTTTGGAAATTTTATATATGTTTTGGGCAATTTTGGGCAAAAAATACATAACTTTTTGTACCTCTTACTTTAATTTTCAAGGCAGTTTAGTTTTAGTTAGTTGTTTTTGTCGCCAAACGCCATTTGCCATATTTTGAGAGATGTCATACGAAGACGTTATTACCGAAAGGTCCTTTTTAAGGACCTTGCCAAAAATTATAAAATGTAAAATATATATAATATAATTACATTTAAATTGATAAGTTTTTTTCGTATTTTACGTTTTTTACACTTCTAATTTAACTTTTACACAAATGTCCTTGAGACATGTAGTCAACAAAATTTCCTTGTTTTAAGTAAATAATAGATGGAAAAATATATTTGCTGTAACGCTAAAGTAGGCACTTAACATTTTTTAAATATATATTGTGGGGAAATGTAATTCCATTTCTATTCGTTTAATATTTTTTCAACTATTTCAAAAAGTATAATTTAAAAGAAATACCTAAAAATTTTATAAATCTAAATTGAAAATTTTAATTACTCTAGATTTGTTGCCTATCTCAATCTAAAAATGTTTATTATTATTTTCAAAAAAATATACTAAAAAACTAAAATTGGAAAATAAAAGTAATTTCAAAAGTGTACTTTCAAAGGTGCTTTTGGATACATTTATGAGGTTTAGCTTTTTACCAATTATGAAATTTAGAAAATGAATTTTAATAACGTCCAATATTTGTTTAAGTTGTCCAAAGAATTTTTAGATTTCAAAAATGGATCAAGCAATCTTTAAACTTTTAAAGAAAACTTCATGAGAGATCGTTGCACTGTTTAAAATTTTTAAAAAGGTACATTAAAGCATGAAAAGAAAAACCTCATTATAGATTGTCAAATGGAAATATTTCTGTAAATTGTTGCAATAATTACACTAGCACCAGCAGCAACAACAACAATAAGTACTAATTATTGACAACTACTAAATATTTTCTAAAGTATGTAATAAGTCCTTAAAAGTGTTGGCATTTTTGGTTTATTTCTTCCTTTTTTTTTGTTTTGTTGGTTTTATGGTTTTTTTTTTAATTTTTCTATTCTTTTCTGTTGTCTGTTTGTTAGAAGAATGACTCATTATACCAACTAAGTGCAAGGATTCATTAAAAGATCATTAAGAGTATGTATGCAGTTATTAAACTAAAAATTTCTCCTTTATGTACCCTACACCACTTCTTATTAATTTGGGCGGAAGCGGAAGAAGTTGAGATGTGCCCAACTTTTAGTATAACGATCCACTTCCACTTAGGATCACTTTCTGAAACGCTTTAAGCTTGTCAATTTGTCAGTCCGTCTGTCCACCTGTCTGTTCAAATAAATTTGCTATCAAAGTACAAAGCACAATTCTAAAGCTATCTGAATGATATTTATTATGTACTCGTGGTTTAGTTCAAAGACGTCTAGGAATTTTTTAATATTTTAATGATTAAGATAAGAGCAACCTATTTTACACAGTGTTGTTATGTACGAAAATTAATTAAAATTCTGCGTATTTCTTTCTAAAAATATGGTGTAGGGTGTAGGGTACTTAATAGTCGACCTTGTACAATTGTACCATATGCACTTACTTTTACATACACACATATATATATAAGCACAAAAAGCATGTACGAAGAGTTTAATATAACACTCATACATACACACAAACATATACCGAGCAGGAAGAAACTTATTTAAGGATATAAGTAATAAAATTGTAACGGGAAGACAAGTGGAAAGAAAGAACGAAAGAAACCAAGACTTATAACTTTGCACTTTATAAGAATTCTATCTATTGCATTTGTTATCTTTACATAGAAACTTACTTCAATAATTTTTAAAGCATTGCAAAGAAAATAAAAAAAAGAAAAGTTAAGGCAAAGTAATGAGATGAGATGAAGAATGTTTGGTTGAAAGGGAAGGGGATGGAAAAAGCAATGATGCAAAGAATAAATTATCTCACTTATTTTACTTACTTTGTTATTAAAATGGGTGAACAATAAGAGTAGAAGAAGCAGAGAAATTTCAAAAAGTCGCCAGTAAAATGAAAAACTTGAGTTAAAGCAGAAAATTTTCTTATTTCAAAATATCTGCAAAGTAAAAAGCATATGGCGGTTTTTTAAACATTAGATGCCATAGTTTTCTAAATCAATTTCTGCCTTTTTTTAATTCTTTTACTTGCCGTAGATTAAGATTAAAATCTTGATGATTTAAGGTGAAAAAAATATTTTTTTTAATTTCGAAAAGTAAAATAATTCAATAAAAAGAAAATATTTCAAATTTCACAAAAATCTTCTACCTTTTCTTTTTCTTTCTTCTACGTTTGATAAAAGATTTTGTTATTTATGATCAACTTTTATTCTTTTTATTTTTTAAAAAATTTCACATTTTTTCATTGAAGGATAAATCAAGGAGAAGAAAGGCGGAGAGATATTAACATGAATTTGTTATGTTAAAAATGATACAAATATACACCCATACGTTCATATATCTTTCATAACTTTCTGAAATACACAATCAAATCTTAAATATAGAATTCAAAAATTTCACTTTTATTGATCATGATTAAGGCTATGGACAATATATGCCGGTACATATTGTCACTAGTCAATAAATTTTTATAAATAAAAGAGATACATTTATAAAAAATTTTTCACATTTGCAACAAATAATTTCTGAACTAAAATACTGATACTTATTGAGCATTATTTTACATTTCATCCACATTGATAAAAAATAAATCTCTGGCTACACGTAAATGATAAACTCATTCATTTGTAATGCATACAATTGTAAATATTCAAAATGAGTTTTTATTTTGTTGCTGCAAAAATAACTAAACTAAATTAACCAAAATAACTAAATTAACTGCATTAGGGAAAATAAATTCTCATTAAACAACAATTTGAGTTTGTTTATTTGCTCTGTTTTCCTCGGGACAACAAAGGCAAAGTAATTTAATCAGTAATTTTTGTATGAAACTGAAAAATTTCATGAGAGACGTAAAGTATGACTAAGGTGAAAGTTTTTTTTTTTTTGGAAGTTTATCACAATTTCTGAAAAACTTCAGAACATAAATTGCTAAGTCTTCACATACATCGAACAGACAGAGGGACATCAGTTCAGAGAGGGGTCTAACTGCATCAAAAAATGGGTTGGAGAAAAGTTAACCTAATTTCGAACTAATTGAAAATTCCCGGGTATTAAGCACAATTCCTTAGCTACTTTTTTAAGAATAAAGAATTCCGGCTGCCGGAATTAAAAAAATGTCGTTTTTCATTCGATAGAATGACATTCACATGTATCCAGGAATGCTCAAGTTCGAAAGAGAATGACTTTGTGATGCAATTTAATTAAGTCTATCCGTCTGTCCATCTGTGACAGTTATTATTGTTGTTATTGTGATTGTATTAATGTTGTTCTTCTTGTTTCGTTTTAAACAACCTTTCTCTCTTACTTCTACTGAATTTGCATTTTAGAGCCAGATAAAGTAGAAATTTTGCTAATTGTAGCTATTGCTGCCTTTTAAAACAAATTACACGAGATCGGTTTAAGTCAATGTTTCAGAGCTCTTCAAATTCTACTTACGCGTTACTCTCGCATGAAAAACAAATTGCTCGTTTGCGAAGTGATCAATTTAAGAGTTTCAATGCACTTCAACAATTTCCCCTTCACTCCTAACAAATTTCTTATTATTTCATTTAGAAGAATTATTAAAATAAATTAGTATGGCAACTACGTCATCTCATTATAGAATATTCTTCGTTATATATGAAATGTTGCACATTTCAAGTGAGTGCTTCATGTTAATTTCTCAAAAGGGAATACTATAATAATACAGAATGAAAGAAGCAAAGTAAGAAAAAAAGAAAGCAAGAAAAAGGAATAAAATTAAAAAGTTTTAAAAACTTAAGAATTTTTATTCTTACGGATACACAAGTAAGGCCTTATGCATGTATGGAATCTTACAAAATACTAAACCAACTGCAAAACAAACAAAACAAAGTAAGGCAAAAAACAACAGAAAAATAACAGAATTAAGCATTTAAGAAAGAGACACAGACACACATATGGAAAGGCCTTACGTAAGGCAATTATTTTACTACTTAAATGTTTATTAGTCTCTTGAATTTTGCATACAAACATTTAAATTTTTCTTTTTCTTTTTTCATTCTCATTACACGCTACATCACATGGATCGATAATTTTTTATATTGACGGGTTTATTTCGAATTGCTTGCATATGAAATTCTGAAACGACTTTAGCACGAACGTCCATTTGTATACCTGTTACATCTCAAATATTTCAATTTACGGTGAAATATTTTCTGCATCGATTGCATCAAGATGCCCCTGTATTCCACTGATATTTATACCTGAAATATACCAAAACGATAAACACTCGATTTTTATTTTCTTGAGATCCGTACCTGTAAATATGTTCCCGCTATCAAATTTGCTCTATAAAACCTTAGACGGAGTTTTTAGGGTATTATTAAATTTCGGCGATTTAATCTTATTTATAAAAAAACTTGTCATTAAATTAGACCTAAATGTCCATCTATCTTACCGAAGTAAATTTAATATGTGGATGTGTCTCCAAGTTCTTCAGTAGAATCTTAGCAGTAGTAGTAGACTTAGCTTTTGCGGGTCTTCCCATTTGGTTCTTTTAAAAACATTTATCATCTTAAGAGAATTAAACATCTACAGGCCAATCAAGGTCTGAGTGGCAAGGATATCAAATTCAATACAATGATATGTTCTGTAGATCAGATGAATCTTATAAAAGATGGACTTTACTGGATCAGTTTTTCGCACTTTGCTTTTGGAAAAAATCTGGTCATTTACAGAAGAATATTATTAAGATCATTACTAAGGTCAGATTTAGCCATTTTGCAATGTCTTTTTCGAATTTACCCATCAATAGTGAGTTTTGACATTTTCGAACTTTCGATGAAGATTTTTGGCTTTTCACATATGTGTGAGATTAAACGATGATGTAGAATACTTAATAATCGATTTTGATTAATCACATCTCATTTTGCAGTTTTATTTAGAGTCCCTTTAGATTTATGAGAAATGTCGCATGCATTTGTCGTGAGATACGAGATACGAGACACAAGACGAGAAACCAGTACATTTCCAACTACTTTTTCGTAAAGCGCGTAAAATGCAAAAAGCAAAGAGATATGTATAAAACAGAAAAGATGCGTTTTGCTTGAAGTATTCTTTATTTAAATATTTTACTTACTCACTCAGCTTATTATATGACATAGATTTTTTTTAATGTAACTTGCATTTGATATTTGCATTAGCATCTGTGTGTACTAATAAAATCACAAACAAAATCACAAAAACTTTCATCTTATATTTTGATGCTTTCTATCCTCTATAGTTTTCTTTTGATAACAACAACAATAATAATAATAATAGCAACTAACGTATAAGTGTGTTCGTGTGCTTATCTTTGCATCGAAAATTTTACCTTAAATTATGCATGCAAAAAAAAAACAAAAACTCTAGCTTTTACCTTTCCTTTCATTTACATTTTCATTTCTCATATTTTTTTCTTTCTCCTCCTGTTTTTGTATTTTCTGTTTTTCTGTTGTTTTTTTTCTTTTTTTTTTTGTTTTGGCATAAATGCATTTATGCAATTTGCATATATTTTCCATCTTAAATAGAGATTTATTTGTAGTAATAATCGAAATAAGTGATTTAATCTGTTTTAGTGTTGTAAGAAATAAACTTCTTGAGAGATTTGTCAATTCATTTTGCATGTTTCATCCTTTGAGTTTTCAGTTTTAAAACTGCAATTGACTCATATAAATAGTGATGTTTATGAATGTAATATTTTTATATTGTAGCATTTTGTTAAAAATTATTAATAATATGAAGAGAAAAAGATATCTTTAGCTTGATCTTTAGACGTTTAAACTTATTGGAGTTTATTTGAAGAGCTCAAGAACTGAGCACTTTGAAATTGACTAATGAGAGCAATTTAACAATTTCATAATGATATTTTGTTAAATTTTATTTGACAATATTACAAAATGTTTACTCATTTTTCAGGATCCTAAAAAATAATTATATCTACTTTACATCTATAAATTTAAGATCTCAAAATCAAAGAAACATGTCTATTAAGCAATGAAATTATGAAAAATTAGAAATGCAAATATTCAAATAAAGAGGCCTTGGTTTGTAGCATATTTTTAGGTTGAAAACCGTTTCCTAATTATTTGATAAAATAGTGAAATGGAGAATGAATGTGAGTGACAAAATATTAAATCGAAAATATCATTTAGTTATTAAAACTAGGGGTGTTTTATCATAAAATAATGGGCTTTTATAAGGCCACAAGGCGGGCCGCCTAATTGTCTTTTGAAATGGTTTACACTTTTAAAGTCTTTAAAATTTAAACATTTAAAGTCCTGACACTTTCTAAAGACTTTTTAAAAGAGCCATTAAAATTCAAAACTAAAAAGTTTAGGCAACGTCGTAAAACTTCAAACGTTTTCCTTTAAAAGGAATGTTTAAAAAATTATTTAAAAATTTTTATAAATGCTTAATGTAGAGAACTTAATAGTCGATCTCAATTTTTTTGGAATATATTTCCTTACTTGTTTGACATATATTCTCACGTTTGCATGTACCCAATTCAATCACATTGATTTTAACAGTACACAAATATAAATAAATAAATAAATAAATAAACAGAAAAACGAAAAAAAAATGAATTGATTTATTTATGTGCCAATAAATTTAAAGTTAACATAACTTCTAGGAATTGGTATGCACAAATGCGCCCGCAACCAAACAATTTCTTAAATTATTAATTGATCGAATGCTACATATTTCACAGAACGGTAACAATATAAATAAGCATGCAAAAGTTTTTTACTTCCTTTTTTTCCTACTTCTTTTTTTCTATTTTTAGAAGAAATTTCTTTCGTCAGTGAATACTTAAGTAGTCGTTACATGGTGACGAATTATGAGGCAGGTGGTTGGCAGGTGATGGAAAGTATTGTCTTGTAACAATCATTACAACACTTTACATGTCAAATAGCGATTACTTATTTAATGTCTTTATATCGATACCGAAAAAGGTGGGCAATAACGACTCCATCTGCGGCTCTCGACACAGTTCTTTTGAAAGTAAATTTGCCAAAAAAGAGTACACTTTTGCTGCTATATTTCACGTGACATGATTGACGAACTCTCACTCATTTTTATTGAAACTTAAACTTGATATTAGCGTAATGAGAAATTTGAATTTCGCTAACGACTCTTAAGTCACTGAATTTCAGTTTCAATTTGGGATAAGTTAACATTAGTCATCAAATTTTTAAAGGGAAATATTTCTCGGATTAAACACATTTCGTTTTAAGAATTGTCTTCCCACTTTATAAATGAAAATTATATTTAAATGGGCTATCCAAGCAAAGTCTTTCTTTTCTTATATCATTTTCTGTTCTCAATTTGTCTCCAGCTTAAAGTTTTGTATTAATTGAATTGAAATTTTAATGCGTCCAAATAAGCATATTGTTCTCCCCTGATTGTATTGTTATTGTTATTGTTATTGTTATTAGAGTAACGCTAATGGTGAACTTTAACGTCGTGTTATAATGCTTCATTTCGTTTTGTGGTTTGAACAGGATCAAGAAAACATTAACACTTACGTGACATTTTAGTAGATGAACAAATGCAAAATGAAAAATGTAAAATGAATACAAAAAAGCAGAATCTATAAGCAACATACAAAAAATAAAGATAAGAAGAAAAAAATTTTCAAGCAAAAAAATATATACATAAAAACTGATGGCATTTTCATAATATGGAAATGAATGAATCAAGAATTTTTCATATTAAAATGGAGCAATGTATGTAAAACATCGAAAAAGTACAAGCAAAAAAATGAAGGAGAAAATATATTGTGACATGTAATGAAATTAATATATTTTACGTATTACAAATAGAGAAATATGTGATGACATTGGAAATGATGTCAAATATCAGAATAATGGCAAAAGACAACCAATCACATTTAATTTAAAAATATATATAAATATGTAAATAAGAAATGAAAGTGAAAACTGTTTAATTAAAATTATATTAACATGACTTTAATTACGTGATCATTTGAAACTGTTATATTTTGTAAATTAATCCTAAATTAAGTCAACATAAAAGCGTTGATAATGCATTTTTCGCAATTTCCATATCAAAAGCGACATAGATATTTTTCTCGCTTGAGTGAACATGAACAAAAAAACTGGGTCATGAAAATTAACATAGTTTTATCAGCATTATATCACCAATAACTGACAATGTTTACACGCTTTATGCTTGCATCATTAACATGGATATAATTCTATTCGTCTTAAATATTTGTCTTTTTAATAGATCATTTATAAAATTGTTTAACTCATTTTGTTAAAAGATCTTAAAGCCAGCATTGTAGTCACTATGGAGAAAGTGGTTTCCTTTTTTAAGATCAACATTACAATCTGAATTGATCTAGGCGGTGTCTATCCATTTTCTGTTGTGAAACTCAGACTAATAACAACAAATGAGATATCGCTCAAAAGCAAGACCTTTTAGATGAAACTTACAATAAGCTGTTATAGATTTAAAGACACGCCCTTAGAATAGACCAATCTAGAAACACTTTTAATATTTTTAATTAAATGTTTGGAAAGTTCTCCTTACGACACGTAAATTACAAGTAATGTACAGCTGAAATTTTCTAGCAACGGATTTACCAGACTTGCAGTTAATTAGTCACGCCCATTTCCTAATTTATAATATTTGGGTGGCAAGTATTCAAAATGCGATTTTAGCCATATGTAGACTTCTTTCTTGGCCGAATTTTTTTTTATGTATTTTACCTTTTTTGTTATTTTCTTATTTTCTATCCTTTATAAACGCTTGGCAGGATATCATCGCTGTTTAGTAATGCATTGAAATGACATGTATATTATTATTGACAGAATAATTATGATTTTTTACATTAATTCATAATTAATATGCATTCATTTTGACCGTTTATGATGGTGTTGTTATTATTGTTGCAGCTATTTTTTGAAAAGCTTTAGATATTGTGGAAATATCAAATGGCCGTACAAAATTATTCGATTATTCGATTTTGGCAAATTTCAAATTTCTTGCACGTCATACATCTACAAAAATCAGCTTCAATATTACAAAAAAAAAAAAAACAGGCAAAAATAGTGATTTAAACATTTTATTGTAATTTGCAAACACGGCGAGTTTTATTTTACCAGACCTGCAGATTTAGAGTCCGCGATTTCTGAGTATTGTTTTGAGCTATGAACTTTATATGATCTTTATGGTTTCACTTGATGTTAAAGATCTCTGGAGATTCCTTCATTATCAGATCATCCATAAATCAGATACTCATTTTAATATATAATTAATAAAACTAGATTAACATTAGACGAGAATCGAAAGTCCTAGAAAATGTTCAATTACTTCATATTTTTTTGTTCTCATTTTAAAGAATAAATAACTTTGGTCTCACTTGTGAAAATTTTAATACATAAAGTACAAATAAGAATCTTTAGCAATAGAAATTTTGGGTAACATTTACCTGCAAACACTAAATTTAAAGTTCATTCTTATTTTGCCTTTAGCTATAAAATGCATAAGCATATTCTTTAACTCTTGTAATCTAAATGAATGACATCAATTCATCATTTAGTGTTGTTTGATGCCATGAATTTGATGACCTTCCTTTTTCTTTTAATTGTTTAATTTTTCTTCTTCTGCTGTTCTTTATTTCTACTATACATTGTCAAAATATCCTGAGCATACTTTTACTTTTGTATACCTGGGCAAAAATTATTCAATGTTAACAAATGTTACGTACAAATATAAATAAATAAATTACAAAAAACTAAACTGATTTTTTCTTGAACTCCTTCATTGTGCACGCTCAAAATATTTTAATTAATGTGAATGTTTGTGAATTTATCTCTAATTTTGTCTTCGTCTTCCTCATCTTCTTCGTCGTTTTCTTCTTACCCTTTTTTCTATCTTTAAAGTTGAAGTCGTGGTTGTCACAATGAAGTCTATTCAAGTCCATTTCTTTCGCCCCATATTTTGAAATTGTATGCACTTGCCATAGCAATAGAAATATGTTTGTCGTACCATAACGGAAATGAAAATTAATTTATAACACCTAACATGAATTTTGAATTTTACCATAAGCATATTATGCAAATTAATGGTTTATATGGGAAATATAATGGCAGAGACTGAGAGAGAGAGAGAGAGAGAGAGAGGAACAGATAATAAATATATATAAATACATATATATATATATAGAGAGAGAGAGGGAGAGATAGAGATAGAGAGAGAGAGAGAGAGAGAGAAAGAGGGAAAAATTGAAAAAGTGTAAAAGAAAAGTTTGTAAGTTTCTTTGTTAACGGCTCATACATTATTACATTGAGATGATATGTGACTTTTTCATTTCTATTTTCTACACTGGCAATTTTAAATGACTACATAAACTACGTGTCCCCATAGCTAACTACATGATAAATTATCAAATCCGACTTTTTGAAATATTTTCATAGAACTTGATGGATAAGAATGAAATTCCTTTTCCAAATAACTAAAATTTGTTAAGTTTTAAGATCATGCTCCATGCTACAACTGAATTTGATTATAAAATTTGCTGTACAGAAAACTTTTACCCATAAAAAATGGAATGGAAAAAATCTTGTCATAAAATTGAATAGGAAAATCTTATACTGAAGGGTGGTACTTTAATTATAAATTAACCTTTCCCTTTACTTTACTTTTACCTCATTTCAACGTGGTAGCTTTTCAACTTCACAACTTCTATGGCACAATATCAAAGAAAGCTTTTTCCTGTGGTTTTTAAAATCGTAATTCTAGATTCGATAAAGATAAGTAAAACCTTACAAAATGTTAACACGTTTTATGACTTACCTTAAACCATCAAGTACAGGAAAATGGACACTTTCAAGTTATTAACAAGAATTGCCAAGAATTTTTGATTCAACGTATGTCGTTATACCTTTTACCAACTCCTTTGGCTAAGAACATGTATTACATAAAAACAAAATACGTGCCTTAATTAATTTAAGTCAAAAAAAAAAAATTAAGTTAATTTTATAACAAAATGTTGTCTACTTGTTGGCTTAATAAATAACATGCAATTTTCTAAGATTAATTAATTAAGGCATCTGAATTAAATAGTTTCATTATTAAATTTCAGGGAAGGACATGCTACACCAAATCATTAAATTTAATGGAAACAATAATAACTGGGTACAATGAATATTTAGCTAAAGCCAAACTTATGATTCATTCCTAGGACATGGGTTAAAGTACAATTAGATCAGCATATTAAAACTAAAGTCTTTAGAGATTTTTAAACCGAGTGATCTATTTAATGCAACTCATTTTTCAATTCATTTCTTATTCTAGCGAACCTTTTCTTTCGATTTTTTCTTTCAAATTTTAGTTTCTCCTTTTTTCCAAACTTTACTTATTTTTACTTTTATTTTAGCAAGCAATGATTATTTTATTCAAAAATCTTCTTGAAAATCTTTTCCAAAATTAAATTAAATCTAATTCTTGTTTGCACACAAAACCATACAAAAACCATCCAAAGAAAGTAAAATGAAAACAAGAATAAAAAAAAAACGATTTCACAAATGATCTTAATGTTCACACAAAACTTTTTACTTTAAAAGAAAAAAAAAATTACTTTTTTTTTCCTTTCACATATGTCATAAAAGTAAATCCTGTTGGTCATGACAATATTGATGATTGTTATGGTGATTTTTATTGTTTTATTGTGTTCGTGTTCCTGAATTATTTTTCATTTAATGATTATCATCATCTTGCAAAGAAGAAACACAAAACAAACAGAAAAACTTATTTAGAATGCAAAATAAACATTTCCATTTCTTTTTTCCATTTTTACGTTACTCTTCACCTCAAGAACATTTAATGGTCCTTAGTTATGAAAATAACCATTAAATTAAATAAAAAATATATCTTTTATACGAAAAGAAAAGAAAAAACCAATTAACTGAATGAGTAAATAAAAGTTGGCTGTAACTAAATTTTGGACACTTGGACTTGCCAAATATTTGTATAGATATTTTATATCGCAAGTGCCCGATGAAAATGTTGTAGTCTTAACACTTTTACCGTTAAAGATTGAAAAGCAAATATAAAAAGCAATTTTACTTTGTAATGAGTAAGAGCGTGGCCCTTACTCATTTCGGCCGAGTTTTGTTATTCCAAAGAACAAAAGCGAATTTCAAAATGTTGCTAATATATGCTGGAGCATATTACTGAATATTTTGTATATTTTTGTAGCTAAAATGAAATCCTTAAAACCATTCAGCAGATGCATTACTAAATAGATAAATAGACGGACAGATGGACAAAAGATAAATGCATAGAAATTGAATGTTGAAGAATGTTGCAAGCATTTCAACAAAGCACTTAGCTCTAAATTTTACTTAGTAAATGCAAAAGCTAAAAAGAAGAAACAAATCAAGAAAAAAAGAAAAATCTGTATAATCATCATTTGATTGCGAAATTTGATGCTAAATTTTATGCACCGTCCAAATGCATGTACCTTTGTATTTTCTCCTTCTTTTCCTTTCCTTTCCATTTTTTTTTTTTTGTTTTTGATTCCTTCTCGTTTTGTTTAATGGTATGCCCAAGCACTTACACGTACATTCCATTGTAGTCTATTTTATATCGAGAAGATATATTCACATATGCATATACAAATACAAATAAATATGAATATCTAAGTATACTTAAACATGCGTCATGGCCAAGTGTCAGCAACTAGGTAAATGTGTCATGACATTTGTCATTGTTATATGTTTTATATATAAAATTTCATGTTGTTGAAAAGTACGTGTATTTAAAGTTTAGTTTTATAGAGATATATAAATATACAAACATATACAAACATACAAACATGCAAACATATGAAAACAGTGCAAGTATTGCACGTAACTAACAACAGCAACACCAAAAAAAGTACAAAAAAGGAGAAACAAATAAAAGAATGTTCTAAACGATTTTAAATCTTATGCATGATTCATGTGTAAAGTTTTCAACAACGAAAGTAACTGTGTATGCGTTGCAATGCGATGCGATGTGATTTGATGACACATAAACATTAGCGAAATAGAAATTAATCAAAAAAAAAAAATAAATAAATAAATAAAAGAAAACTATAAAAAAGAAATTTTTAGTATTTTTTTAAATTCTTAGATAAACAAAGAAATGTATAAAAATAAATGAAAATCATCATTTTAACCAAAGACTCACAATGACTCAAGAGTGCAATAAAGAAAGTTTTTGAATAAACATCAAACTTAAACTGAAATTTAAAAATATTTGTTTCAACTATTGCAATTTATTCTGTAAACAGTTTAGGCCAAAGTGAATTGAAAAAATGGAATAATATAAAAAAAAAAAATAAAACAGAAAATAAAGCAAATTAAAGCAATTTCATTTACATTATTAATAAAAACAACAACAACATGATAACAATAAATATCGTACATAAGGTAAGCAATTAGAATTCTTCTTCTTTTCTTCATTGATATCATTTCTTTGAAAGGCCATACATACCAAGAAAATTTATATCAAAATGTAACGAGTAAACTATGACTGCTTTATGTTCTACAATCATTTTATTTAATTGTGTTAGAATGAAAAGAAAAAAAAAATGCTGAAAAAGTCATGTAAATTTTCTAAAAAGAAAAAATTAAAGAATGTACCCTTGAAAACCATGTTTTTAGAGCAAGCGATTAATTTTTCACTTTTTGTTGAAACTTGGAATATTTTAAAAACGATTTGAAATCCAAGCTTCTATAGCAAATATTTACATTTTGGTAATTTGTTTTAAAAATTCGCCAAATAAAACAAAGCATAGAAAAATAAATCGATTTGATTCAACTTTGATTTCTATGTTTCAAAATATTTCAAATTTTTTTTTTCCAATAAATTGCATAATTCGTGCATAAAATTGTAATTATAAACTGAGGAATTATAAGTGTACTTAGTTCTAAGAAACTTAATTTAATTAATTAATTAAATTAATTAATTTAAAATTTTTACAAATTAATTTTAAAATTTTTTACAAAAATCTAGCAATAGAAAAATAATCAAAACTTCTATTTTCCTTTCTAAAGGCTACATAGATCTCCTTAAAATTATTACACCGGTTATCAAAAGTAGTTGTGGTCATTTAAAAGAAAAAAAAAAAACATTTTTGAATAATGAAAATTGTTTCATTTTCTATGGATATAAAGATTTTTAGTTATTCTCAAAACACTTGAAATGGAAATATAAAGCAAATAAAGTGATAGCCTGATAGATAAATAAATAAATAAATAAATAAATATCACAAACTCTCTCAAACATACGCAATGTCAACAATTCAAATGATTACCATGATGATGATGATGATGGATGATGATGATGATGAAGATGAAGAGATGGCATTAAAATCGATTGTATCACATTTTTATTTGTATATTGAGAGTCATCATAATCATCAATAAAAAGCTAACACAAAAGAGTAGAGAAAAGATTTCAGCAAAAGATTTTCATATTAAACGAAATGCACTAGAAAATTGTTAAAGTTATAAAGAGATTACTAAATTTATATTCAATATCAATTTAATTTTACATTTAATTAAAGTAGTTTATGCTGCATTTTGTAAGAGACTGAGCAGAAAGATGATCAGCATATTAAAATTCAAAAGACAGAAACACTTTCTAGCAATTTCTTTACAAAGAAAATGAAATTCAATGGTGAATCTTGTGAACTGTGAATTTTATTTAAAATTTTCTTATAGAGAACTTTTAATAGAAGTAAAGATTCGGTCGGTTTGAGTTGTAACGTCCTACTAAACTACTAAACTATCTTTTATTAAGAGTAATTAAAATTAAAAAAGTAAATGGATTCAAGGTAACTCTATCGACTCAACATTATCGCTGATACTGATTAAAAGGATCACTAATACGCTAAAGCAACATTTAGCATTATAGTAACAGAGACATTATACAAATCATTAATATCCATGGTACTAGACAAGCAACTATTTTATTACCTAAAATTTCAAACCCATTTTCGCATAAAGTGGCACATGAACAAGATAATATCTTATAGCATGTATCGTTCGCCCGTCTATGATTTATTACACTCATTCACAGAAGTAAGAACACCTTAATTGTAAATAAAATCATGATCTACCTCAATTTATTTTCTGTTAAGAATTTTCTCATTCAGCTAAATTTATTTATTGAAAATTCTCTTATACTTTCTCTCAAAACAGAGAAGAATTTATGTAAACAGTGAAAGCTTTTGCAGAGAAAATGAAAAGTGACAATGAGAGTGAGAGTGTGAATGAGACTGAAAATGAGAGTGAGAAAAATAAAGATTGGAGAAAATTGTTTATGTTTTAAAGGAAATATGTTTTTTTTAACAAGGAAATTAAACTGAAACAAATCCAAATAGAATTAATGACCACTTAAATGAAATCTTTCATAAAATGCAAAAGCGCACTAAAGCACTATCTGTCTCTGCTTTCATCCATTTCTTCTTCTTCTTCTTCTTCTTCTTGTTGTTGTTGTTGTTGTTGTTCTTGTTGTGGGTCTTTATAAAAAAATATGTAATGGTATCATTTAATTTAATTGAATTAGAGTTTTTAAGTTTAACAACACCCGATTAAAATGCTGTTAATTTAAGTTACGATTGTTATAAAAATAAGAATGGAAAAAGAAGTACAAAGTTAAAAATTAATCACAGAAAAAAATATCAAACATTTGCTGAAAACGTAAATCGAAAATAATGATGAATAAATGTAGCAATCTAAAAAGCATAAATTCAGCTAAACTTTATGCGAAATTTTATGATATAATTTTAAATTTAAAGACGCTTAAGATATCAAGTTCTAGGACATGAAAGTTTTGATTTAGCGATTTTACTTTTAAAAAATTCAATTAAAATAATTTGATAAAGATCATAAACGTTACTTTGTGCCATTTTTTACCAGTCAATACAATTTTCTTTAAAACTAATTATTGAATACTTTTTAGAGTGAGTTTTTAAGAACTCACACGAATATGAAAAGAAGTTTTTAATTCAATATTTCTTAACCTTTTCAGTATTAATTGTATTTAAAATGGGTTCCACCTAATTGCTAAAAGATTCATACCATAAAAGGGCATACAGAAAGATTTAGAAGGAAAAAGATTTAGAGAAAGAGAAAGAGAGAGAGAAAACAATAATGAGGGTTAGTGATGGAAGGGGACTCACCCCTAGTGAATTTTTATAAAAATGATACACAAACAATTAAAAAAGAGTAAGATTTATTTAAATTTTATTGGAAAATATCGTGCCTTAACATCCATTTGGACGAAGCGCACAAACCTACATTTAACAACTGACTATGTCAGTAGCGAATATTTAAGGCGTTAGACATCAAGTTAGAGAAAATTATATAATTTCTAATATTAGTTTGTAAAATGTTTTAGCGAAAAATTGTAGAAAACATGTAAGAGAAATTTCCCACAATGATTTCTTTTAAGAAAAACCGTTGTGTGAGAATCCTCGACTTCCAGCATTGACCCTTTCCCAAGAAATTTTATTGTAATATCATCAAAATTCAGAAAATTACTTTAGTTTAGATTAGATTGATACAATAAACTTTTTACCCATCTAGAGCCCTTTTCAAGGCTTCAGATGTTTGCAAAATCTAAACCTAAACCCACAGGAAGTGTAAGTTTCAAAAACCGGCTACTTCTTCTATATTTTTTTCCCCTCAAAAGATAAATTTTTTTTTTTAACATTTTTGTTATACTTTTTTGGTCAACATCAATTGCAATACGTTTTCCGTTCTTTCGAAAGGGAAATTTACAAAAAGAAAAACAAAAAAATAATTTGAATTTTGTTAAAAGTTCAAATTTTTGGCAAACGAAAGTTGTTTATAATTTGTTAAATAAAAAAGAAAAATTCTTGATATTATATCGAAAATCATTTGCTGTAAGGTTTCTATGGGCGCTTAGCCAAATTATAGTTGTTGCTTTCAAAATCGTTTTACTTAAAAAAGAATTTTTTTTCAATACAAAAAAAGAAATTTCTATTCAATTGGGTTGCATTGATAAATTGAAAATATAATAAAATCATAGTAAACATGACAGACGCACAGGCAGACAGACAAATTCGAAAGGTGTTTCAAACTATACATCTTAGTTAAGTGTTGCCGAAAATCGGCACTCTAACACTTATCGGCAACACTCGTTACTACTAAAAAAATCAAACACGCCTTTCTTAACCAAATCTCAAGACTTTTTTTCTTTAATTGCCCCTTTTCCCAACAATTTTCTATAAAATCAAAATCTCAATGTGTTTATTTAACAAGAAAAAACGGACTCAAGAAAATTCTTCCAACTTCCAGTTTTCTTATTTTTTTTTTCTTTTGATTTTCTTTCTATAAAATAATTCCAGCAAAAGAAAGCGTAGGCTCAATGTTTTGTCCTTTAACAAGAAACACCAACAACACCAATAACAACAGCAGTAACAACAACAATAATGTTAGCGACATGAAATAAAACAAACAACAATAATAATAATAATAATAATAATAATAACAAGAATGTTTTCTAAGAACATATAAAATTTCATTCATTATGTCGACTGGTTAAGCACGAATGAATTTGAGTGGATTTTAAGCTAAATGAAGTGTAGCTGATTGTCGCAACTTATTTTATGTTCATTCTCCTTCTCATTTTCATTCTTAGCCTTCCTTGCTCAGCGTGGTAACTTGCCTGTGTTCTGGGTTGGCTGGTTGTTTGAATCTTTGGTTGCTTTAGTGCTTGGTGTAAATTTTATACCAATAATTTAATAGGATTTTGAATAGTTTATCAAATTTGCTACAATATTTGACTTTTCTAAATCGTTGAAGTTCCAAGTGAAGTGAAATGATGGTTAATTTATATGATTTGTATGGAAATTGTTTTCATATAGCAAGTTGATATTTTTCAAAAACCTGATTCAAATTTAACATAAATTTCAAAGTTGCTTTTAAAAATTCCACACAAATGTTAAACTTTTCCAGGAAATTTATCCTTTTCTAAGTTTACTTCACTCTCTTGCCAAGTCGACTTTAACTAATTCATTTCTCATTCATACTGGATTTTATACATATATATATATATATTTATTAATTTTTTTTTTTTTGGGGTTTGGTTGAGGTTTATCAATGCTTGAATATGTGCCAACAAAATGAAATTCCGTTTTGAAAACTGTCAACTGGCAAACATGGAATAAAATAGAGTAGAATGGTAGAGAAATTGTAATATGCTTGCTTGTTGCAGTATGTAGAAATGGAAAGGGCAAAAGAAAAGATGAAAAAATTAAAAAAATTACAAAATTAGAAAATAAGGCAAGAAAATGAAACATCGACCAGAGGAAACATTGATTCCACATTTCTATTTACAAGGAAACTTTTTTCTATTTGTATTTATTCATAAAAATGTATTTAAACGAATCAGTTAACGTGAAGTAAAAGCGAACAAATCATCCATTTGCCTTTAATCTGTAATATTAAAATTTTACTGATAAAAATGAAAACAAAAAAAAAAACGTAGAAATTCGTGAGTTTGCCTTAATCAAACAACCATAAAACATATAAAGAGTTTGTCATATAAACCTCAAGTGTCATTAAAAGGAAACTTCAATAAACCATAAAAGAATTTACGTATTTTATGATTCGTCTCATGAGATTTTCCATTTTTATGTCAATGATATTAAAAATGATCGTTATTAAAGAGCCATATTAAATAATATTTACACATTTTTTTAATGTTACACGATAATGTTTGTATTCCCAATTACGTCAAAGAAACATGTTTGAAAGATGAGTTACACCATAAGTTACACTTTGGCATATAAAATTTATAAACCATCACGCAAGTAAGTAAAACCACTTTACTAAGAATCCAAAAAGCATTTCATTAATTCCAAGAGTTTCGACTCCTCTATCAAGGAAGGTAACTCTTAGTTGCTGTTCAACCTTTTGAAGAAAAATATGTGAAACAATTATGTCAAAATATTGATTCCATTGAAAGTTAACTTGGTAGATTTTTTACTATCTGATTGTCAGTTTTTTTTTTGATAACTCTAAGAAATCCTCAAAAACTCTAGAAGGGGCCAGCATTATCAATTTCTTGATTCAAACTCAGCACAATTAAACTTGGGGTACATTTAGCTTTGCTTGCCTTCTTTCTCGAATGCTTTTGGCTCCTTCATGAGCATAAAAATTATGGTAGAAACATCAAAATTTAAAATTCTTGTAAGCGAGTTGATACAAAAAACAAAGCAATATCAAACAATGGACACGCCCATTATATAATTTGGATTAAAAACAACTATTTTTCAAAGACGATGCTAGTTTTTTGCTTGTTACTTAAATACTACAAGAAACGAAAATTAAAATAAAAGTTTTTCAAGTTCGTTTTACACACGAGTCGTACTGAATCGCAGTGTCGATTTAAACGACGATTAGTTTAATTTTTTTGTAGCAGAGTACATTTTTTAAGATTTTCAATCTATTTTTAAATTATTCTTATGAATTTAAAACAGTCATCTAGAAATTGGCCAACGTTATCTGGGGGCAGGACATTCCAACTGAAAGATATTTTTCTTAGCACTCGTTTAATTTGAAGTGATATTTGTGATTGTTGAAAAATAAGTAACATATTTTTGTACCAAATGCTTATTATGAAAATTTTTCTTATTATTATTATTGTTGTTTGTTGTATAGTTCCTTATTAGTGTTACTGTTAGTGTTATTATAAATGAAAATGTGACTACAATTTTCAAATTGAAGAAAATTTACTATTTATATGAGAATATGTATGTATGTATGTGTGTGTATCTATTTGCTTGTAGTTTTGTTTCTGTTGGTATATCAACTTTTTCGTACTTTCCACTCAATAAATTTTCATTCTAGTTTTTCCATTCAATTCCATAATAAAAACCAATGTATGTCACTAAGTCAAAGTTTTAATCTTAACTTTTTCTCACTCTCTCTCTCTTTTTCTCATTTTCTCATTTTATTAGTAATTTTCTCTATCATTCTCATATGAGTTTCTTTTAGTTCAGTTAGTTTTTTGGAAGGAGCGAGTTAAAAATTTCTTGTGCAAAAACCAGACTAAACTGAAACTAAACTGAAACTAATACTAATACAAATAATAAAAATGAATGAATATTCTAAGTATTTGAGCGTTAAGTTTGAAGTGCAAGAAATTAAAATAACAACAAAAGAAATATAAAATAAATATAAAAATGAAAACGAAAGTAAGGAAGCAACACTAATAATCTTAGCTCATCAAAATGTTCAATTTTCTAGCGACCGCAATCAACGACCAACAACAATAAAGAAAATATTCGTTTGTGTTCTTTTCTAGGAAAGAAGAAACGAATTAATACTACTTTCCATTTTTCTTTACCTCTCAACTTCCAGGCATTTCTTTTTCCAATATCTGTCTCTCTCACTATCTCTTTCTTATCTTACTTTTTGATATATCTTTCTCTCTCTTTCTCTCTGTTTCTCTATCTATCATTTTCTTTATTTGTGTTCATTTATTTGATGGCTTCCTAGAAAATTGAATTAAAACAAACAAACCAAAAATGAAAATGGAAATGAAAAAGAATGAAGAAATAAAAAGGAGCAATGAAAACGTGGAACTAGAAACTCGAAACTAGAAACTTGAAACCTAATCCTCTCTGTCTAATACGTGATGGCATAATTTCCAAGTATCGTATGTGCTTAATACATATGCATCTGTATGTGTGAGTATATATTTGAATGTATGTGTGTGTGTGTGTGTGTGTGTGTTTGTGTGTGAGTGTTAATAACTATTTCTAATTTCTGTGAAACTTTTATTAATGAATTTTATAATTTAAAACGTTCAAACTTTTTCTTAACTCCAACTCACTTTCTTATACTCTTTCTATCTCTTTCCTTCTCATACATTCATACATTCAGGCATTTTCTGTTTTAAGCCGTCACCAACTAAACAAACTTACTCTTTAACTTTTTTCTATTTATTTAATATATTTAATCGTTGTTGTTGTTGTTGTTGCCGCTATTTTTGGTATTGTTTTTGTTATTATTATTATTGTAGTAATTGTGAATTTATATATCTCTAGACAATTCTGACATTAAAATATCTAAAGTCAAGAAGAAGAACAACGGCAGACAAAATAGAAATAAAGAAATTTCAATCATTTCAGATAAAACTGCACAAAATGTACTGGAAAATGATTAAACAAACAAACAAACAACAAACTGAGCAAATACAAAAATTACTTCAATAAGAAGCAAGCTTCAAATTTTATAGTCGATCGATGACAATTTTTAAATATCCTACAACAAACTCAATTGGACAAAAAGGAAATCAAAAAAATGAATGGAAACATCAGGAAAATCAAAATTTAATTCAGTACAAAAAATATACTGATTTTAACTAAATTTCTGAAGTTGCATGAAGTATTTCAAATAACAACCGTGAACCGTGATTTTCATTCAAGATTATAATTTCTTTGAATTGAATGCCTTTTCTTCATCATAGAAGCAGTGTTCAGTTTTTCTTAAAACTCTTCACAAGTCTTTTGGGTTAGCCATTCATTAAGGAGGCAGGAATCCCATCTGACAACCATCTCGGACAAAAGCAACACCAATAAAAATGCAGCAAATGAAATTTTTGGTTCGATCTTATAAAATTTATGAGCTGTTCTTAGTCATGAGTCCATCGCCAGTTGATTCGATGCTTCTTTGTCATGATCGCCTCACACCCTAAACGAACAAATGTCTGAATAAACAAATAGCCTTAAATTATTTTCGAAAATTAGCCGCAATTAATCTCAGTTAATAAGAGATGGATCCAACTCAAACCTTTTTGACTGTTACAACATTTTACATAAACTTATAATACCACAAAAATGATGACGGCCATAGAAACGTATGAGTGACTGTATTTTTTCTTTTTCTTCTTTTAGTCTCATATCATTCGCATATCTACAAAAATAGATATAACATTTCAGAGTTGAAAAACTTTAACGGTATTTCTATGTAGAGTGAGAGAGAAAAGCAAAGGATTCACAGAAGTATACAAAATAAATAATTTTTTCATAAGTAAAAGTGAGCTAGAGGAAAGAGAGAGAGAGAGAGAGAGAGAGAGAGAGAAAAATACAGAAACATTGAATATCATCAAATATATAAAACATTCAATGAATTTTCCATATGAAGAAAATAATTCTAGTAATGTAACATCGCAAAATGTTACTCTTCTCTTCATTTACTCTTTATGTTTCTTTTTTTTTGCTATTTTCGTCCTTTTTCACTTTCTTTTGTTTTGTTTTAGCTTTTATCTAACCACATATTCATACATATGTCATAGAGCACAAGTCCAAAAAACATGCATAAGGTCTATGCATACATATTTATGTATGGACCTCATGGAATCGATATTGAAATGCCCAGAGATGGATGATGAATGACGATAACGACAACGATAACGATGATGATGGCGCTGCTTGTCTATAGCTTTAATAATTCTGGTAGCATGCCAACATATCATATGTCTGTCTGTCCGTTTGTATGTCTATTTGTCTAACAGCTTGTCTATCTATTTGTCTTTCTGCCTGTCTATCTGTCTGTCTACTTACAATTTCATGTACATTTGCCTGCACGCATCCATATTGCATGAATAGTGAGAGTTTGATATTGAATATTTTGTAATGTTGGATGATAAATGATTATACTAACTACAGGTGGCAGACGCTTATGAGTCATTCTTGTGTAAAACAAACATACAACATAAAAAACATACACAAAAAAAGTAGAAAAAACAAGAAAAGGAAAAAGGGCTTAAATGAAAACTTTTCAACTTACTAAACTGAAAAAATACCCACAAAAATGCACGAAGGGCAAAAATGTAAAGTAGCGAATAAATTTCACATTTTCTCTTTTTCTTTTTTTTTAATGAAATATTGGCCAAAGAAATTCATTTGGAAATAAAAAAAAAAAAGAAAAAAGCGAAAAATCAAAAAAGAAAGGGCTTATTTCTCACATCAATTATGCAAGCAAGTAAATCCGCAAAGTTTTATATGATTATGCAAAAACTTAATAATCAAACTATTTTATATTGAGAAAATTTTATAATTATTATTTTTGGAAAAATGAAAAAAAGAGAAAAAAATTTGCTAAATACAAAAAATTATTGGGTGTATTAGAAATTGATCTGGCGAACCAAATGGCTTGATGTGCTTTGTTCAGAAACAAAATATCGAATATGAGTATGCAGAATATAAAAATGGTTGGTTTTAAAAGGAAGGAACCTATGGATTTGTATTGCCCAATATGCTTGATTTGAAATATAATGGGGTACAACAATAAGAAAACTATGGAGATTAATCCATCTGTAAATTCATATTGGTTGATTTACAAAAATATGGAAGGAAATTTTATTCATGGAAATTGTTAAACATCAATAAATATGAAACTACAAAACGAAGTTGAAAAAGTTTATTAATTGTTAACTATCTGAAGCGATTTTGTTGAAGGCTTCCATTAAAAGTTATATCTTGATATTCCATAAATTATTCTTAATTTTTAGATATAAAAATTGATATTTTGTAACGTTCATTTGGGCCTGCTTTTACTAAGCAAATATTCCATAAAATTTGGCACTTTTTTATGGCATGAAAATTAAAAAAAGTCGAATAGTTAAGGAGGTCTCTTTAGTTCTAACTTTAAGAGATAAATTAAGCCTTAATTCAAAGAAATGTCAGATTAAAATCCACAAAAGAAATCTATAACAATTTTATACAAAAAAATTTATCTAAAATATCGCAGTCTTAACAACTGGCATAATTATCTTAATAATTATCTTAACTCAGATATTCGCATTAGCGAATAAAGATGCTTCATATAAAACGATCACAACGAATGCTCAATTTCTTGCATAACAAACTTAGTTAATTTTTTTTTTTACAAGTTCTAACTATTTACAACAACATAATGATGCTTTCGCTCTCGGCGCCTCATTGCTAAACGCATAAAAGTTTCAGGGGACCTTTTAAATAACGAAGGGGAAAAAAACCATTTTCAGTTTTAACTTAATTATCTCATCATCTCTTAAATATTTCACTTCTATTCGTCTTCTTCAATTCCTTCCCAATTTGTTTTGGCTATTTGTTTTTTCCAAGTGGTTCTCTTTGTTTAACAAATAGTTATATTTAACATAATTAGAAGAACAAGTTTTCTTTTTTCCAAGTGCATTTTTCTAACTTCCATTTATTGTAGTATCTATTCTTCTTCTTCTTTTTTAATTTTTGTATTTTTCTTGCTGAAATGATATTTTTTTTTTGCTCTCACTTTGGCAAAAAGAATAAAGTTTATTTTGTACAAAGTTTTTTCTTTCAATTTTTTTCTGTTAATTACATTGACATGACTGAGAATAGTCAATTATCACTGAGTTTTGATGTGAACATGGCTACAAAGCGTAAGGAAAAAATTTTAGCTAAAAGCAACTTTTCAAACAACTTATACTACTTCCATTAAAATGATCCACAATTCTGAGAAAATTTGATGAATCGAAAATGAAGAAAATTGTTAATATAAAAACTGCTCTATCAAAGTACTTCTACTTGCGGATTTTCCTTTATTGTGTAAATTCATTTTTTTAATTAAGCAAAAGTTATTTTAAAATCAAGGCAATAATGTTCCTATAAATGGACTGACCTTGCAATTATGCAATGCCTCTTGTCTTTAGTGGAAAAGTGCGCTTACATGAGAACTTCCCTTAAAATATCTTAGAAATTCTATCGAACAAGGACTAACATTCGTCCAATTAATGATGATTATTGATTCAGAAAATGATTCTTTAACGAAAAAGTTAGACCAATTTTAAATCATTTTGCTTATTACATAGAGCTGCCTTAACTTAATGAATGATCACCCAAATGATACAGGATATAAAAATGTCATATAACAAATAGAGCAAACAGGAAATTACCAGTAATAATAATAATATAATAATAATAATAATAATAATAATAATATAATAATAATAATAATAATAATAATAATAATAATAACAACAACAACAATAGCCAAAAGAGTTCATTATAAAGATTACACTGAAATTGTGCCATTTTTTTTTGTTTACTGTTTCTCAACTTTTTTTTTCTAATTTTTTCATATGCAATGTTGATTTTTTGTCTGCATTCACATACTTGTGTCATTATATCTCAATAAACATAAAAATATTCATGTGCGTGAAGGAAGAGATAAAATACACACAAACAAGGATGGTGGATGGAAAATGGAGAGCAGGAAGTGTAAAGAAAATAAACGAAACCAGCTAACAAATTTTATAGATCTCATATAGTCATGTCCTTTTACACAATAACGCTTTCCTTTAGCTTATATGCCTTATATTTTCTTTCTTATGCTGTTGCCAGGTTTCTCTGCTTCGCTTTAGCCATACAAAGCCTCTAATTTTTTTGTTTTTGCTTTTCATCTGTCTTTGGGTTTTTTCTTCTTTTTTTGAGGGGGAAGAATAGAGGATAAGATCTCTTGTCTTTACATACAGAAAATGTCCATTCTCTATGCTTGCTCAACACACAAAAATATTTACATATGGCATGCATACATAACAGCCTTAAAATGCTCTTAACTTCACCACATCGCACACAACTTGTCCACCATACCCAAATAAAATGATGACCATAAAAAGGACCATAATGATAACATAAAATAAAATGATGCTGTGTAAAATTTTATGGGTGTTAGATAACAGAAAGCTTACACTTTCTGTCTTTGCCTTTCTTTCTCTCTATCTCCTTTTCTCTCCTTTTCTCTCTCTCTCTCTCCCACTCTCTCATTTTACATAACTATTTGTCCATCTATTCAGGCATATTTTTCTTTATTTCTATTTTGGATGGCTACATGTAAGTGTGTGTGCGAGAGTGTCTGGTTACTGTTTATGGCTTTTCCTTCAGCTTCTTGTGCGATTCTAATTTAGTCTTTTGTTAATGTTAATGTTAATACTTATATTTTGTATGCCTTTCTGAATGTACTTATTATTACAAATGAATCCGATTTAGGTCGTTGCACAATAAAATGTTTCTACCATATCGGTTTTCGTCTTCTGTTTGTTTCTGCTGTGGCTTACACTTTGCCTTTCTCTTTCACTTCTCTTGCACTACTTTTTATTATCATCGTTACAATTCTTATTTTAGTTGTTGTTGCTTATTCTTGCTACGTGTTAAATGCTGAATAATATAGAACATTGTTAGGCAACGGTCTAAACAACCAACTAAAACACCAACAACTGTCATGAATAGAGGGAACAATTCATAAAGAGATTATTAAACTGGAAACCAAAAAAAAATAAAAAAAAAAAGAAAGCACATAAAAAATCACAATTTTATCTTAATATTTGTGAACTTTATGTAATAAAAAAAATAGAGAAAACAAAAGTAAGAATGTCAACGTATTTTAAATGACCATCACCTGGAGATATTTATTTACATTTGAGCTGAGCTCTTTTTTATACCAAATTTGGACAATCATTCAAAACAAATCAAATTAAGGACGTTAAGAAGTAACGCTCAATAAATTTTCAATGCCAATCTGCTATGTCCTCAAATATGAGCTGAAACTTTCAAATTTCAAATACCAATATTTTTACTTACACATGGACACATTCACAAAATTTTTATGTGAAACTTTTTTAAGCAAATTTTGGGGTATCTCATAAACATCTCATTTATTCATGGCACTTGATGGACCAAACATTCCTTAAGGGAAATTAATAGCCCCTTTTCATATGAATAAACCCATTTTTATGGATTTAAAAACAAACATTTATATAAACTAAGCATACCAGCCAACACTGATGAAATGATAGGAACGGCCTATAAAAAGAATAGAAAGAAAATAGTAAAAGTTTTATAGGCAATAAAGGAAAGAAAAAACTAAAAGTATCCAAAAGTTTAGAAAAAATTATTTGAATAATCACAAAAATTAACAGAACGTAATATAAATAATTGCAGATGGAAAATGCCTGCTTATATTTTATAAAGTAAATTGATTTAATCATTTGTTTGCATCTGATTATAGGAAAAGCGAAGGATTGTGCAAATAATTACGCTGAAATTTTCAATGAGTACAACTTTAATTTCAAGAATTCCAAAATAACGTGGATCCTTCCCATTGCGTTTAATTAAATAAAAACTTTATATGCTTTTAGATTTTTAAAGAATTTCAATTTCAATCATTTTTTAAGTAAAAATGTCTAAAGTAATAAAAGATTAAAAGCCGGAAAATTATAAAACCCTAGAAAACTTTATTATTTTATATCTTCCATGTGGCTTTAAGAATGGTCTTTATAATTTCCATTCATAAACTAATGAAGGATTTTTCAATGCGTTTTTTTTAATTCTTTGGGCTTTCTGCATAACAAATATTTACATTTATATCACATAATTTTTTTTATTATTTATATGTTTAAATAAGATTTTCATTTTAGTGGTAATCTCTTGGAGCAATTAAGAAAAATTTTTTAAATTATTATTATGATAATTACATTAGAGTAGAGTGAACTATTTAAGAGGTATATAAAGAAAAAGTAGAGATTGTTTATTAGAATAAAATGACAATAAAAACACAGAAAAAGGAAAAAACTTAAAAACAAATTAAGATTCTTCTACTAATTCAGAAAAACAAGAAAAAAAAAACGATACATAAATTAAACTTAAAATTATCATAAGTTCATTTCACATGAATGAAGGCCTTATTTTTTTTCAAATTCATTACTTACATTTTTTGTCAAGAAATGTTTTATTTTTAACTTTATTAAGGATAAATGTGATCTAAAACGAACGATCCATATAAACCACTTTTGTCGGTCCATCAATCTGCTAATGCTCGAAAAATTTGAGATGACGACTTGAAACTTGCCAAAATCAATAAAAATTTGTTCATTTTCATTCATGCTGAAAACGAGCTAAATTATTTAAAGGACACGCCCGCAATGGGTCCCAAACTGGTAAAGTCTCTATCTATTAGAATAAAAATTTCTGAGAATTTTCCTTGATTCCCTTTAGCTATCAAAAAAAAAAAAAATTCCAATTAATTATATTTTCTTTTAAACATGTCCCAACAAACCTCGTATGCAAAACTTTATTTCAAAGTTGGCCTGATCCAATAAGATAGATTACATTACAACAATGGAATAATTCTTTTGTTAAGGCTTACATTATGTGTTCATTGTGCTCAGATCTCCTTATGCTCTTTTAAATTAACATGTTACATTTTGCTTGAAGAAATTTTTCCTAAATTTATCTTTTTTCTTGTTACAATTCTTTTTTCCTATTTTCAGAATTATTCAAAAAGAATAATGTCACAAGATAATGGATAAAAGATTACATTCAAAGAAAAAATGAAAGTGTTCATTTAGATTTGTCTAATGTAAATCATTTTTCGCTGCACTCATTGTTTTCATTGGTCTTCTCAAAAATTAAAATCTATTTTTGAAAAATAGAAAAAAAAAACAAAACCAAAAAGGAAAAACTACAAACTAAAAATAAAATTTTCTTGTTTTCACATATCTCACATTTTTCATTCATTTATTAATTCATTCTATCATTCATTGACACTTCAACGACAATAATAATAAAAATAGCAATTTAAGGCAGCAGCAATAACAATGAAATGAATGAAAAGTGATTTCGATAAAAAGTCTAAAAAAAAATAAAATAAATATGAAAAAGAAAGAAAAATCATATAAAATCTAATCATTAAACGCGTTACATTTGAATGTTTGTTGGTTAAATGCACGCAAAGCGTGTTAATAAGATTTTAATGGCGGAAATACCATAAATACTAGAAAACTACTAACGGAAATTAACATCTCACTTATACTTTACAAAATATTCCATTGCTTTTTTATTTTTATATTTTCATCTTCTTTCTCTTTTTTTTTTTTTTTGTTCTTCTTTCACCAACAATATCCCCATATATCTTCTTCCGTTTACATTTTCATTTGGTTTCAATGCGAAATCAGTGAAAGAGTGAAAATCACAAATCACTGAAGAAAAGAAAACCAATGCAAGTGTAGTGCGGCATTTGGTATGCAATAAAAATAAAAACAACAACAACAATAATAGCAACGAAATTGAAAATGAAAACAAGTGAAAGTGTTGTACGCGCTAGAGGTCGACTTTAAATCATGTTAAATCTCACTTGCCTGATTAAAATAGGAAAATAAAGATGGAAAAATCCAATAATAAGAAATTCAAGTTTTTGAATTTCTTGTTATTGGATTTTTGAATTTAAAATCATAAATTTTCTTTTGGGTATTAAAATATCATTTTGTAGCAATTTTTATTAATAAATATGAATCAAAAATTTGGCATGAACACGTTCTAAACATATCACAAGTTAGCCACGCCTACTCCAAATTATGAAAGAGTACAATTTCCGTTTTTTTTCGGATTTCAAATTTCTCATCCATTAATTATCAATTATACAAATGTGTCACACCCGTCCAGTATAATGGCATCCGCAAATATTATTTCTTCATTTGGGGTTCACTCCTCTAGATGAGGAGTGAAAACACGTCTACGTGCCGATATTCCTAAAGAAATAGTTCAAAAGTGAGACTCGCAGCTTAAATTGAAAATTTTGCGTTTAAACAAATCGCCGGCAGAGATGAAAATAATTCTAAAAGCAGTGTTTCTAAATCCTTCTGTATAAAAAGTAATTGTCTAATGTTAAACCCTTCTAAGGTACAACATGTATATTGACAAACTTTTTATACCGTATTTTATGTAGAGTACGTAAAAAGAAGAAAGCTATTTTAAAAATAAATTGAGAAAAGCAGAGAGAACAACAACATTAATAGCAACAACAGCAGCAACAGTAGCAATAATGGTAGCAGCAACAAAAACCATTATCACCACAACAACATAAATAAAGAAGAACAAGAACAACGGCATGACATAAAGTAGAGTGAAAAAATCCATTTCGTTAAAAGGCAATGGCAGCATCATGTGAATTTTGTTCCGTTTCAATGAAATAGCAAGATAATAAATTTATGCGACACGGAGACAGTAAAAGCCTTTGATACTTAAGATTGACAATTTGACATTTTTATTTGACAATGAGTTGAAATTTACATGATTTTCTCTTTTTCTTTCAGTTCATCAAATTTATTTGAAAAGTGTTTACAATATGTCGGCATCGGTTGCCGTCGATTGCTCTCACAATGAAAATTAGTTTCAAATATTGTAATAAACTGAATACACTTAATAATCAAGTGTAGGGTGTAACATAACAATATTGCTTTTATTTACATTCATTTATTTTTTATTTTATTTTGCTTTCGTATTGTTCATAAATTTTCTGAACAGCAACATTTCATAAATTTTTTTATAGCCTACATCAACTCGAATGGTGTAAAAAGGCATAAAAAGTATGAGCGCTGATTTGGAACAAATGAAAAAAGTGGCAATGGCCCTGTTGGACCGATTAAATTGATTCGAAAATATTTCAGCATTCATATCAATTTATGTGCTCGTCTGTACGTCTGTCCGACCAACTTATTGAATATTTCACGTATTTTTATATTGAAGATATAAATGTCAATTTTAGAGCTAGTTCAATGGTATTTAGTAGATAGTTGAATTAGCTTCTTTCTCTTTCTAGTATTCTAAATTAGACAGTAAATTTTCAACTTTTGAAGTTCTCAGCTTAGCTGAAAAGTTGCAAGTTGTTGTTGTGGAAACTATGACTATTAATAATTCCAGCGATCGATCGATCTTGTAAGAATAAATCTAAGAAGAAAACTTACGTACACCCATTGGCAAAAAAATTATTTACACTTTCATACTTTCACAATCTCACATTTTCGTTTTCATTTCTGTATTAATCCTGGGTTCCCTCTGCCCATTTATTTTACTATTCTTTCATGCATATATATATACACAACAAAAACAACAAACAAAATAAATATCGAATTTTTTTTTAAGCAATGCGAGAAGAGAAGAAAAAGAAACAAAAATCAATGGCAGTAAAATAAATAAGCGAAATGAAGAACTCTCCACAAAATAAGGAGAAAATAAGAAAAAAATATTAAATGAAATAAAATTTATTAACTTTTCACATAATAATGCTTGTAGTGTTCTATTTGTAAATGAAGATAGAGAGTACTGTCTAAGTAAAAATGAAATAATTATAATGTGAAAAAGAAAATCTTTAAATATAAATGCAAAGGAAGAAAAAAAAGGGGGAAAATTCACAGAATAATAAATTTTTTGCCAAAAGATTTTACTTTTTAAAATTTGGATCGAAATCGTAGAAAGTTTAGGATAAGAATTTTAATTTGAAATGCATCAAGGAACTTTTCAAGGATTCAATAGGCTTTTTTATTGCGTCCAGGAAAATATTTATCATACATAGAGAAATGGACAGACGGAGAGACATATCTTAAATGGAATAAACTTTTTTACTGATCAAGAATAAATAAACTTAATAAGATCTTCGATGTTTCTCAAATAAGCACAAAAAATCTTCAGCCACAAAATAAAGCGTACATTGGCAAAGGGCCGTAACAAATATTGACCGGGAGCCGATAAATTTAGGTAAACATTTAACATTTTAAAAAATGATATCAGAATTTCCTGCCCGCTTGAAGCAGCCTAATTTTAGTTATATTCCAAATGAGTTGCATCTTCGTTTAAGTTTTAAAAATTCAAAGTGTTAAAATACTTAAATGACCGTTGATTGAGGTAACCTATATAAACTTCACACTATAGACTATTTTCGATTATTAACTTTGGTGCAAAATTTAAATGACTTCTCTATATTTGTTATTGTTGTTGTTAATGTTACTTTTATTATTATTATTATTATTATTGTTGTTGTTGTAGTTGTTGTTATAGTTGTTGCTTTAGGATTTTCACACTATCACTTTCCAAGGCGTAGATTATTATTATCTCAATTTTTTCATGTATATTTTTATTTTTGGAGGTTTTTTGCTTTGTCTTGTTTTGCTTCTTTTATTTTTTGCATTTGTTTTTTCTTTGTTGGCACGATACCAAGAATTTTTGCAGAAGACCACATGGCAAATGAAAATACAGAAGAGAAAAAACATTTAAGCACACACATACACACGCATGGGCATATTCACATGTCAATATTAAAGTTGATTTAGTTGAACCAAGTTTCAGTATGCGTATTTCTTTTTTGTTGTTTGTGTTTTGTGTGTGCATTAATTTCTTAAAACGCTATCAAATCGATTCTGTTTTCGTTTTCGTTTTCGATTTCGATTTCGATTTCGATTTCATTTAATTGAGTATAATATCCATACAAAATATACAAAACCCAAACATATGTGAAGTTTAGTAAATGAACAGAAATTTGAAGTGAATGAATGAGCGAAGTTGATATTTAAAGAACTAACAATTTTAATTAGCAACCGTCTATATATATATACATACATACATTTAATATATTTTCTCAATTAAACTTTCAGTCATTTGTGACGTGGCGCTGCAAGTGTTTCTCGGATTGCTTAAGTTTATTATTATTAACACAAATTGAGAAGAACAAAATATAAGGAAACAGTGCTGCGATTCTTAATCATCTTGTGATAACATTTTCCTGTGATTTTCGTTTGCATAACTCGTTCATTGTGCACTCGATTAATCCAAACACTGCAAAGTTGCATCGTGCACTTTCACAACAAATTTATGTAGACAAATAACTGACAAACGGACAGACGTAGAGACAAGCTTCAAGCGATTCAAGAATCGCTTGAGTCTACCGATGCAATAACAAACGGTCCTATCTGAACTTCTTCTATGTGCTGCGTACTTTCGCCCAGACCTGAGCCATACGCTCTGTTCAGAACCTAAATCGAAAGTAAACTTCTGAATTAGATGAGAAATCGTTTAATACTGTTGGTAAAATAGTTAAAATGGTTCAACTTTCATGCCACTTGGAAATTCTAACTTTAAGCCATTTCAAACCAACCAAAAAAGACCAAATAATATAATAAATTTTTGCTTTATTGAAATTACAACTTACTTAAACTTTTCTTTTCACATAAACCAAATCTTTTGTAGAAAAAAATCATATTACAATTAAACTTATAAAATATAGATCAGTATATGAATATTATCTATTGTTGTTGTTGTTGGCACATATTCACAATGTAGAAAATATATGTAAAGGGCTCACTTGGATCAACTTGCTTTCGATGCAGTTGAAACATCTGATGAAGTTATTGTAAAGACATTAGTTATTGGTGGTGCAGTAAATGGACGTTTTAATGAGTGCGGCAAACTTTTATTATATTTACAATGCCATGCTAATGGCATTGTACGAAATCTTTGATATTTTCGTAAATTTAATTTACCTTCAGCAATCAATTTGTTGCGCTGATTTTCCCATTTCTAAAACAAACAAAAAAAGGGAGTCTTTGCTCAATTGCAATAAGGCTCAACTAGATTGCAATAATTTATATATGTAGAAATAATTTCATAAACTAACTTGAATATTTTTATCACATTTTAAACGCATTTGCAATGCATCATAATTATCGCATAAATATTTCAATAGCCAATCAATGCCCAAACAAAGATGTCCATTCATATTTGATGATGCTAAAATGCCATTAGAATGGCATAATTTTATAAAGCTGCCGGTTGCGGCTGTTATCCTTTCCAATTGAAATTCATTTTCAATATCATACAATTGTATACTTTCATCGACCAAATCAGATTTAGTTGCTATCAATAAAACCGGTTTTCCCCTCATGCATTTATTTGTCAATATCTCATGTAATAAATCAAATGAATTTTTCAATGCATTATATGTACCAGACATATCGAAACAATAGATTAAACCCATTGTCTATATGAGGGTAAAGAATAGAAATAAATAGAAAAATATTAAAGCAATATGAAAAATGGAGCGAATGAGTGATAATCAGTCAATCAACATCGACTTTTAAATATTCTACGTCAATTTATTTAAATTATACAAAAAGTCGAAAGTCAACAGTCAATCTGCTTGAAAAGTCCACAAATTGTTATTTTTGTATAAATTGAAAATATTGTTTTATGGGAAGTGTTTCAAAATATGGATCGATCTTAAAGAAACGATCTTAAGTTAAAACGGGTACTTATAAAATTTCAACCAAATTCTTGGAATTCCTGCGTTCTATAGTTTGATAAAACATTTCGCATTGACAGTTGATAGACGGACAAATAGCCATGATCATGCTGAAATTGATTTGAGCAAATATTTCTGAGCACCCCAAAAACATTAATGACATCGAGTATAACAACAAAAATGAATGTAAAAATGAAAATGAAATTTCATAGTAATACATTTTTTTTCATTTCACATTTCATTTTATCGCATTTTTATGTATATTTTTTTCTTTTTTTTTTCTTGTTTTGTGTAATTTTAATTTTGGTTATGCTGAATGATAATGATAATGTTGCTGATGCTTATGTTGCTTATGTTGCTTATGTTGCTTATGTTGCTTGTGATGACGATACGTACTGATACATAATAATGATGCCAAATTTTTTGCATATCCTCGTTACCACCAATTTCCGTTAATGAGCATAAAAGGCTATCACGTCGGATATTATAATGATGAACACCGTTTGTTGTTTGATAATCATGGCGTTCGATTTGAGCTAATTGATGGGCGATTTCTGTTTTACCACATCCTGCCAAACCCAATAATAATAGTTTCAATTTTTTCTCTGGTATTGTGCCAACACTAACGTTAATAATAGAGAAAATATTCACAAAAAAAAAAAAAAAAAACGAAACAAAAGGAAGAAAACAAGAACATCAAGAACAAAATTAATGAAAGATTATTAATGAATCCATAGACAAAGTAAATATGAGTATGAGAATAATCTTCCTTCCCCCAACCACCATAGAACCTTTAAAACACCAAGAACAAGCATAAAATGAATCTTAAAAAATTATAAATGAGTAGTTTTATGTCTCAAGTCACCATCACTGAAAATCAATTCAGAATTATTTTTGGAAGGCGTGCCTAATCTCATTAAAAATAGTAAAAATGTACATAAAAAACCTCGAAACGGATAGAAATAAAACAAATTTGATTTTACATGAATTTTAGTAGATTTGGCAGATTTGTAGCATTTTCACATGGATATTTTAAGATTTTTAACTTCAATTGCTCATCGCTTGTAATTTACAGTTTTATAAGGGTATCCTTTAAACGATTTAGATCAATTTAAATTAATTCAGATTAATTCAGTTTAATTCAGATTAATATACAACTTATTTAGATCAATCATCAATAACAAGCTACGCGAAAGAGTTTCAAAATTTTTACCAAAATTTCAAGTTGATATTTTTTTTAAACTCTTTATAATCAGTCAATACTTGGCATAGATAATACCATAAATAATTTGGTCGATTCAGAATTTATGATTTATAAAGTCAAACGTTATGATCAAAATTCGGGTTGATGGTTATAAAAAACGCTAAATGAAATTATTACAATTACAATAATAATCTTTTTTTTGTTCTTTTGCTATCTCTTCTTTTCTCGCTTTATTCCATTCTCTATTTCTGTCTATATCTCTCTCTTCTCTCTCTCTCTCTCTCTCTCTCCCTCACTCTCTTGCTCTATTTTCTTGTTTTTCACCTGTCACTTTTTATTATACACTCTTTTATATCACTTTCTTTCTTTCTTTCTTTCTTTCTTTCTTCCTCTAACTCTCAGCTTCTCCTCTAATGTATACTCTTTATCGGTATTTATTTCATCCTCTTGTATACACTAATTATACATGCAAAGTTTAATTAGTGCCACAACTCATTCTGCTCTGTGTTTTTCTTTCTTTAGTATTCCTTCCCTTCTTTTTTCATTTCATCATTTTTTTTTTCTGGTTTTTGTTCTTGTTGCTCTGGTTGCTTTCAAGAGTTGTTACTTACACAGTAACATTCTATATGATTTTATATATATATATTTATATGTCGCTTTGTTTATACCTGTTATTATGAATGACACTGCCACGTGGACAATAATGGCGGCAACAAAAACAGAGGCAGCTCCAATTCAAACAGCAGCAGGAACGATAATGATGATGATAATGATTATGTTGATGATGATGCTGGTGATGGCAGCGACTAACATCAGACGTTGTTGTTTTTGTTGTTGCTGTTGTTATTGTATTTAAACAATCACAACATTTGCATAATAAATTTCCCATTTGCCCATGATAAAAGAGATTGCAATACGACGCAATTTAAATTTCAACATAAATTGTTTATTATTTATTTATTATTGTTTATTTTCTTATTTACTTAACATTTCACTTATTTTAATTCTAATCTGTTTCTAATTTGTTTGCAATACAATATTTTATGGAATATTAAAGAGAATGCTGAGAAAATGTTTCCACTTATTGAACAATTTTATTGTTTAAATGTTGCTATAGCTTGTTGTTGTTGCTTACTTAAAATGGAATCGTTGCTAAGCAACTTAAGTAAGAAAATAGTTAGAATTAAGGGTGCCGTCAGAGTTGCATTACAAAATTTTAATTTTTATTACAACTGTGGAATCAACAAATCACATATAAAAAAAAAAACTAAAATATTACGAGAAATTTTCTAAAGGACCTCGATTAAAATTTGTAAAATATTTTTATAAATTTTTAATTTAATTTTCTCACATTAGGTAATTTAAGAATCCAACCTCTGTTCTTGATTTTTATGCAGGACACTTTGAAAATCATGAATTTGAAATTCTTGTAAAAATTTTTCAGGCTTTTTTATAGCACAATGATAAATGCTTAAAAAGGATAACACACATCATTAGGAACTTAGTTTCTCTTCAAGTATACTTCTACTGTTATACACAAGGACAAAAAGCTTTTCAGAGAACTTACTTCATGGTGAAATTTTCTATTTTAGATTTGCACAAAAAATTTCCGTTAGAGTAAAAGGCTTTTAGAGCAAACTTTAAAGCTTATAAAATTTATATTTCTAAGGTCAAATTTTAATAAGTAATCCTAAAGTTTAAAGGAGTTTTGAAAAATCTCGCAAAGAAAATTTCATTAAGCAACGTTTCTGCCATCAAAACCATTATGTTTAAGTTTTTCTACATCTTGGATGTGCCAGATCACTCAGCCCCGCTTTTTGGTAGTTTATGATACAAACAAATAATTTGAAGTTGTATAATTTCGGGAAGGCAGGTCTGATTTGCAAGACCTTTGTCTTTGCAGACTTTGTATAATGAAGGCCTTAATTCCTGAAAAAATGTCATAGACAGATGGACGGAAAGACAGACGAAGAGACAAATCTAAATTGATTTAGAATTTAATTTTGCTCAAGAATAATTATGCTTTATAACGAATAGTATGACAAAATATGCATACCCCCAATTGGGGTATGCACATCTGATGGTGATGAGTATAAAAAAGCGATATTAGCGAAACGTTTTATTATTATTTGATATTAATCTGGCGTAAAACTTTCTTTTCCTCCTTTTTTCCTTTTTTCTTCTTTAGCCCTCTTTTTTTTTCTTTTATGTAATTGTACCAACGAAACAAAGTAGAAATGAAAAAACCATGAATAAAGAGGTTAGAGTGCATAATGAAAACAAAAAAAAGAGAAAAAAAGAGTTACATATGAAAATGAATATAAAAATGTGAAAATGTGAGAATGAAAATGAAAATGAAAATGACCAAAGAATAAAATTTGCTGAAAACAAGGCAATCCAATGTATACAAGGCGACATGAACAAGAAACTCTATGACAGGTGCTCAATCACAAGAAAAATTCTCACGCAACTCTGCTCTGTTTTTTTTTCTTTTTTGTTAAGCTGATTGTTTTTTTTTTTGTATGATTTTCTGTCTAAAAAACAAACAAATGGAAACATTTAGAAATTGTTTTCTCAAATTTAATTTGATAACTTAAATAACTGTCGTTCACAATGTCCTGCCTACGCTAATTTATTTCTCATCTCTCATAAGAAAAAATCTACTTTTTATCACAAAAATCTAAAAAAAATTAGAAGAACTTTACTTTTAATCATAAAAATCTAAAAGAAAAATGTTTTTTTTCATAAATTTCATATACACTTTATGTATTTGGAAGGATAACGTTTATGTATTAAATTATAAATTGCATGTAAATATTCAAAGGCTTTAAAAAAAAGTGAAATCGTTAATAGAAAATGCTTTCTTTTGGATATTCCAATATTAAGCTTATTTTAGTTCCTGTAGATGTGGCAACATTTAACTTAAAGTTAGTTCTTTCATGGAATTGAAAATGGAATTAAAAGTAATACTGAAAATTATTAATCTTGAACAAAGGACACACCTACGATACCACGTAAAATAAACACAATTGTCCTTCTTTATTTCAATGAAACTAGAACTTTTAATAATTGTGAAAAAGGGAACATTTCCTTTAAGCATTCGAACTGAAGGCAAGCCTTATTATTCTAGAAATCTTGTTGTCATAGTTTGTATGCATATTCTCATGAAGCATGAAGACTTCATAGTTGGATGAATCACTTTTAATAAAATGTCAGATTGTTAGGTGCCAAAAATATTTCATTCATGAAAAACTTTGACTTTCTTCTCACTTCTTCTTAAATGATTTTTGAAATACTTGTTCTTTAACTTTTTAATAGAATTATTTATAGAGCTATTTATCAAATTTTATTTTCAAATTTTACATAATCATAATTTTGTCATGTATTCCTACATAGATTTGAAATCTGTATGTCAGTTAACACTTTAATTAAATTAATTAACTTAAATTAACAATTGTCTTTGTGTCCTTTTGTCCTTTTATCCTTTTGTCCTTTTGTTACAAACGATAAGCAACTTATTTAAATAGTTTTGGCCTTATTGTCTTAACATCTTAATATATAATTATGTCTGTAGAATTATGTAAATAATTAATCTAAATTGAAATATGATACATTGTCATTCATTGTGTCATGCAAAACCAAAAAGTGACAAAAAAAAATAATACTCTTAAATTGATTAATTTGTTATCCGCAATTCGTTCATGAACCACAATATTCAAAATTCAAACGACACAAGATGAATAGAGAAATGTAATGAAATCAAATATTTGTATTAAACATTTGTGCCCACTTCCTATATCGCTATATTTTTACGTAACTTATTATAAAATCCTAATATTCTAAGGGAATTGAATTAGAGCCAGCATGGTTCAACTTTTAAAACAACTTAAATCTATAATTTCATTTGGTTATGCTCCACCCAGCCACAGATTTGCCTACTTAAATTTTAGAAGAGATTTAATGAAAGAGAAGAGAAGTCAGCGAAGGGAATTTTAGATTAAAAGCTATTGAAAATTATTACTATTCTTAGATAATTTTTTAAATTGTCAAATTTATTATTGGCCCACAGAATTGTTTCAGCATTCTAAAACAATTGACGTCTGAACGTTCCAAGTTTTTAAAAGCTCTCTATGAACTATTTTTGCTTGGCTAAATATTTTGTTTTTTCTTTATTTTAATGGAAAAAGTGTAGAGTATTTAATAAACTGCCAAGCGCTCCATAAATAATTATCAAATTTCAATTTATATTGCCAGCGAATTGTACACATTATTGTGGACAATACAAAAAAAAAAATGATGGATGTAGCAAATGAAGGTTAGTTTTGTTAGTTTGATCGGAAAAATTAAAGCCACCGGTTATCCCTTTGTCATTTGCTTTGTTACTGTTATATTTGTTACTGTTTTGTTTTTCCTATATTTCTACGCATCGAATAAAATAGTACAGAATAGAAAAGCAGAATAGAAAAATAGAAACATCAATCATGATTTATTTGAAAACTCATCAATCATCTATCTATGGGTTGATTGTGGGGCAAAGACGCTAACGATCAAACCGCATTTTGTACAAGATACTCTGTCTGCCATTGGAAATCAATATGAAAAATCATTTTAATTTTGATAATAACAACAATAGCAACAGCAATAATAAATAAGAACTTGTGTTGATTGGTTGGTTAGATGTTTGGATTGGTTAAACATTGTCGCCTGTTTACACGAGCAATGATAACAAAAATTATTTCGTCAAAAAAAAAAAAAAGAAAACAAAAATGACAAATGAATAAAATTTAAAAAAAAAAAGGAAAAGAAAAGCACTTGTAAATATTAAAGAAATGTATTAAGGAAATATTAGGGTTTGTAATGTTTGTAGGCAGTAAACTTTCGAAATGATTTAATAACAAATTTTTTACCAATAATTTTATAGAAAAATGACACAATTCAGTTTACAGTTAAATGAAGCGTAAACTAATTAACTCAAAGAAAAAATTCAGAAAACTCAGAGTGGAAACTTTGTTTAAGTTCGAGAGGGAGAAAACCAATTTGAGTTTTGAATAAATTAAATTATCTGGAGCAATTAACTTGAAATATTTTTCAGTTTTGTTTTAACTTTCTTTTATAAATAAAATTCTATTTAAATTTATTTTTTTATTATAATTTGATTATAAATTAAAATGAAATATTTTTAGTCATTTTATATGGTGACTTATTTTTTATTTATGTATAACTTTCCTTCCTTCTTTTTTTTTTTGTATTTTTCATATTACTTTAATAAGAAATAATTTTTCTCATTGTTTCTTATCTTCCAATTAATTTAATGCAATTCACTTTCGATTGGATTATGTTTAAGTAAACTAACTATAAAAGTCTAAAAATTGAATAAATTAAATGGGCCTCTCTAACTTTTTCTACACTTACTTCTCTTTTTTTCTATTTTTCTTTAATTTTATCTAGTTAAAATTTCGTTCTACTTTGAGACATAAAACAATAAAGAAATTCCAACAAATTTCTGCTGAACACATTTAGTTAAGTGATAAAGAAGACTATCGAAGAATGATGAAGGCAAATTGTACAAATCGATATATAAAGAAGAAAAAAAAAGCATGAATAGATAATGGTTAAGGTCGCCTTTTACATACTCTATGGCATTTTGTTTAATGTGAAATAAAAAATTTAAGAAAATTTATTAAAAGTCATAAAATGAAAATAAAAGAAGTTTTGCACAATTATCTGGCATTTTGAAATGTTCATTTTAATGCATTAAATCGATCGATCTGAAGCAAATTCGGCAAATTATGATTTTGAACGAACTTAATCCAACACTAAATATTTGTACCATCTCACAATCATCTCAAATACTTAGATTCGTCAAAAATTATAAAAACTTAACAAGACTGCTTTGCGATCACATTTTGTTCAGAAGTATTTAAGTTTTCGGATCTTGAGAAAAACTTTTTTAGAACAAAGCTCTCAAATTTCAAGCTTCATGCAAAAAATAACAAAAGTTTAAGATGCCAGTTTTGATTTTACTTTAAAAAAAAATCAATTTCACAATCAATTTCATCGTGTGATTTTCTTCTCATTTTCATTCCACTACTTTCAATTTGTATAAATAAAATTTTATTAAATTGACTGATTAGATTTGTCTTGCCTTTTGCATTATCGAAAAGTGTGCAAAATCTTTTAAATTGACTTTTTCTTAAATTTTTCTCCCCTTTTGAAATGAAATGAAAACAAATTGTGAATGAGAATTGCTTAGCCTTAAGAAATGTAACGTAAGTTTAATTACGCTTCTTTTTTTAAATATTTCTCATGTCAATTGAATAGTAACAACAACAACAACAACAACAACAACAAATGGAAACATATTACATAATCAATGAGATACAAGTTTAGCAGCACATCAAAATTCTAGTTTTTAACGCATTAAACTTCGCAGGTTCCAAATTAAGTATTTAATTGAGTGGAAGTAAGAAAAACAGAGAAAAAGAGAGAGAGACTGATATTTACCACAAACTAAACAAATTGATGGCCAATACTGTTACACACTATTGCAACGTATAGCATTAAGGGCCATGAATGAATGAATGAATGAATGAATGAGCGCCATTATTCTTGTTAAAATCTTTACTAAAGGGCATAATTATGGCAGAAAGTGATAGCACCTTAAAGAAATGAATGGATGCGTTCCCATTCAATGAACATTACAAATTTGAAACAAAATCAATCCAAAAGAATTAAGAAACAAATAAAAAACAACAAAATGAATAGAAAAGTCATAAAAGAGGAGACTTAACTATGAGAAAAATTTCAATCGAATTTGGGCAAATATAATGAAAACATTGTGGGAAACATAATACAAGAACTTTTCGTTCAACAAAAGTTACTTCAAAATAGATGAGCTTAACTTTTGAATGTCCATCATTTAGGTTTCCATTCAATACGTTTTTGTCCATTTGTCTATGTCATTAAATCATTGGCAGTCAATTATTTTCATTCATTACATTTTCAGTCGGAAAGATTTCACTTCTTTTTTTTTGCGTTGCCATGCTTTTTTTTTATTAAACTATTTAATTGATTAAAATGTTTTTAAAAGTCTAAATAATGCAAAATTAAAGTAAAAAACATCAAGAGAAAAAATTATAGTCCGTTGAAGTCGAATATTAATTATACTTAAATTTTATTTTATCTGATGTAATAAAACTTTTTTTTGTATAGAATAAAGTTTACGCAATGAATTAATCAATGTAAATTTTTGTTAAAATATTATTTAGCAAAAATTTCGACAATAAATTTCGAGTAGTTAGATCTTCTCTAGCCATACAAGGGCTCAAATTTTTAAGAACACTTTTATGAGATAGTCCAGAGTTAATAATGCAAAATTTTCGAATAACGTCAAAGCCTGTCAAAACTAATTGAATTGTCATGTCCTACAGTTTCAATCTCTGAATATGCAAAACAGTTCAAAAAATGGACTCATTCTATGCAAATTTTTCGTATAGATTTATATCGACATTCGCTTTGAATTGGAGAAACATGAACCAATATCTAAGATTCTAATTTGATCCATAGATTTTTACAAGCTTATTTTTAGCTTGCAAAACTAAAAAAAAAACTAAAAAGAAATTGTAGGGTATTACAAAATCAACAACGTTGGAGGAAACATGTTGACCGGAATATTTTTCTATGTCTCATTTATTTATTTATTTTTTCTTTCTATTGCATTTATATAAAAGAAAAATGTAGAGTAAAGAATAGAAAAGAATTGAATGAATGAACAACAATAATAGAGAAAATAAATGATTGAATGATGAAATGAAAGAGTGAATGATTGAATAGTATATGAGGATATGTAATAATTAACAACATGTGATACAATTCTCACCAAATGTCACTCATTCATACTCATCATATCAACCAAACAACCTGGACATTTGTAGGCAGGTTGGTTGCTTGATTGATTGGTTGATTGGTTGGTTTTCTAGGCAGAAGTTTTTACTTTATAATACAGAACAATGTAATGTTCTCTCTCTCTCTCTCTCTCTCTCTCTATCTTTCTAACTCTCTTTCTTACTTTCTCGTTCTGTATACCCAATTAAAGTATATTTCAGGATTAAATTTTTTCATAGCATTTTCAGAGCATGTTTAAATAACTTTTTGAAAAACAAACGAGTTCATATAAAAATGTACTTAGGATCTGCTAAGAAATTATTCCATTTTAATTTTCAAGATTAATCTAAACTAATTGGAAAATTTATAATAAAATGGCACCAATCACGTCTTGATTATGATGACCCCATTAAATAAACTTAAACCAAAGTAATTTTATTTGCATTTATGAAACGGAACGTATTTTACTATCACTAAAATTGGATCATTCGAGCTAGAGTGATACTCGATTATTGTCCTTTTCTAAACTTTAAAAATCGATCATGCGAATCACTTTGAAAGAAGCATGAATCTAATAAGCAAAGCCACCAAATGTCTGCGATTTTTTCGAATAATTTTGTATAGAAATTTAGAAAGCTTTAGGCCCTAAATTATGCACTGGACCATTCTCAGAAACAAACACTAGGAACTGGCTGCGTTCTCTTAATTTAAAGTGGCTTAATATTAAAAAGACGACATCAAGATAAGAACAGAATGAATCACGCGAAATCAAATTGTGCACGATGGCAGGAATTTAAAAAATTTACAAAATCTAAGCAGTTTTTAAATAAAATCATTTATCTAGGAGAAGTATTAGCCTCAACAAATTTATATGATTAAGCAACATTTTTATATGACAACAAACAAAACTGATATTTCACCTCATTCTCTATTTACGTTACGTGTACTCAAGCATTGTGTTTCATTTTCTTTTACATATATTTTATATATTTTGCAATATATATTTTGTTGTTCTTGCTGTTCCTGTTGCTGTTATTGTTGTTGCTTATTTTTGTCTCTATGCCATTTTTTCTATAGAAATTTTTCGTTTTCATCTTTGAAGCTTTTGCTTTTACATTTTACCCTTTTACAGTTCAAATAACATTTTATCATTTCTATCAAAGATTTCTCAAAATACATACATACAAATTTTATATATGTAATATATATATATATATATATATATATATATAAATATCAATTTATTGATATATGTGAGAAAATTATAAAAAAAAAAGTAAAAATTTTCCAAAGTCAACCAAATCAAATTTAATTTATATCTGAAATGGACAGAAAATGAAATAAAATCAGACACATAATCACAACGTGGAAACAAAAGGGTTTTCGGTTTAATATTTATTCCAATTTAAATACAATGTTACATAAATATACATAAATATAAATTATATAATATTCATGAAACACAAGGAAAGAAAGCCGAAAAAAAATAATGAAAAGAATGTACAGCAAAGAAATTGATTGATTCAAGCGCCATCGATACGATGGCATTTGGAATGGCAATACGAGATGAGGCAATGCGTTATGATAGAATATTAAAATAAAGGTATACACATATGGGACATATGGGTTTATGTATTCTGTAAATATTTCATAAATATTTATGAGTACAAAAGGATGTGTGAAATGTATAAAAGATCAATATTTAGTATAAGCAATAAAGTAAATTATATTGAGAGTCAAATATTAAATTTCTATAAGGTGATATTTTCTTTTGATGTTTTTTTTAAGAGACTTTTAATGGAATTGAAGAAATATGTGAAAAGTACTAGATAATAGATCCACGGATCTTATAAAGTTATACTGAAAAAATAAAATTTATGATTTACTTATTCATAATCTATGATATAACATATTGGTCAATAAGTTTTTTTAAACTTAAAATGTATAGTTGAATGGACGGAACGACACAAATAATTTTTCCTGTTTTTCTATTTCCTTTTAACTTTTATGGCTTGGTAATAAATACCCCTCTCCCTTCCATTCACTTTCTCACTCTCTCTCTCTCTCTCTCTCTCTCTCTCTCTCTCTGTCGTTTTAAGTTTCCTCCATATTTATTAATTTAGATTTTGCAAAAGGAAGAAAATACTTTTCCTTTATAGAGTTACAAAGTCATAAGACTTACATTTACATTTATGAAATTGTGTTGCAAAAAAATAGAAAAAAAATGGAAAAAAATTGAAAAAACGAGAAAAATTTATGACAAGTTGCGTCATTGTTGTAGGACATAAATCGTTAAATGCATGTAATACATACAAATGTCATATTCACACTTTACAAAATAATTATTTATTGTTTACAAAATATTTATTCAAGTTGATTACAATTGCAATTCTTTTATCATTTATTAATGCCAGAGTGATGAGTTGTTGACCTTTTGTATTAACCTTTTGAGTTTGTTTGATATTTCATGCGAAACCAAAATGATTATTCAATTAATATAATAAATTACAATTATAATTACAATTGTAATTGTAATTGTAATTGTGTTAAAGTATGAAAGGCCTTGAGGTTAATTTCAATTCACCTAAAAGTTTAACGATATCATAATCTTCTTTGAGACTTCGATTTCATCAATAATTCAACGGATTTTTTTTAAGTAAATTTAATAAAAATAGAAAAGATAAATTTGTTTTAGCAAACTGAAAGTACTTAAAGTACTTAATTGGAACTTAAATTGTACTTAAAGTACAATTAAATCAGAAACCATTTGTTTAGACTGCTCAATTAATAGGAAATTATGAAAGAAAATAGATCAAATATCAATTTTTTTTGTCAAAAGTTAACCAGTTCTTATGAAAAAACCAATAAATTCGTGGTGGAAGGAAAAAAGCTAATCTCAAGACAAAGCAAATGAGCCGTCCAGCAGAATTGACAATTTGGTTAAGCATCGACAAAGAAATCTTAGAGCAGTAAGGAGTAGTATGAGAAGTGCTCTTGATAAATTCATAAACCATGGATTAAACCATCAACAAGCAGAAAAAGATCGAAGCCATATAATTGAATGTCGTACTAAGTTAAAGTGAACAAGGCTTAAGGGATTATTGAAGCATTTTATCTGGGTTCCAAGTAGCGTTAAATCCTTTTTGAAATCTAGAGAGCGTAACATTTTGCTTGAATTTGTTATTTGAAAAATTTTTCCTCCTTTTAACATTTACAACCCACCAAGATTTATATAACAAACCAGCAGACTACGAAAGTGTAAATTTTAAATGAGAGATCCATTTTTCATATATTATACAAAAACAAAAATATTTTTATACCTTATAAGCAAATATTTAATATAATGATTTTAAATGCAAGTGATTTATAGAGTTACATGTATATCGATATAAAAATATATCAAGGCATATTTAATAAATGAAAATTAAACCTTCAGAAATTTATGCAATTTATGTTAATTCAGCCATTCACAGATAGATTCGCTCATAATTACACGAATATTCTTATTATTCTTATTATTGTTGTTGCCATTATTATTATTTACATTATTATTATAGTTTATGCTATTGTTGTAATTATCATTATAATGACAATTTCAATTTAATAACATCGCCTTAAGTTGATTTGTGTTGAGCTCTGTAACTCTCTCATTCTCACTCTCTCTCCCTCTCTCTGGGTGTGTGCATTTGTTTGTGTGTTTCATAATTCATACACTACAAATAACTAAACAGTTTATATGTTTGTTGTTATGTGAGTAATAAATGCCTATTGACCAATATGTCAAAAATTAATTCATAATAATTAAATTAGTTGACATTAATGCAACATTTTCATATAATTTAAATTGGCAAAATAAACTAAAAACTAAAGCATCGGGAGAAAACCATAAAAATCTCTTAAATTGCCTAGAAATAAATGTAACATACAAATGAAATATTTTCATTAAAGTGGAACATTAATTTAAAATTATATTTGACAAGACTTTTAAATACTTTACAAAAAAATTTAGATTCTCATCAAATGTACAAAGTAGACTCAAAATGTTTTAGAATATTTCAATATTTAAAATAATGAATTTTTGATCGAATTTGTAAAATGTTCATTTTTTTCTTTTCTTTTGAATGTTAATCCAAAATGATTATAAAATGTCGAAGGCCACAAATGATAAATTATTCTAATAAAAATGTGATAATTTGTTGTAAATTTTCTCAACTTAAATTAATTTTTAATTACAAATAAATTACGGCCGTACATGTGGAGTTCAAATTTTAGTAGAGAGAGAAAGACATAAAAAATATGAGCCACCCTCAAAACACACAAACGCACACAAATGCATAAAATAATTTTATATAAAACAAATAAATAATTATTATTCATACATAGAAATCTAATTTAATAATAATGATGAAAATAATGATAATAATGAGGCGATTGCGATTGATAACAAATCAAGCAGAATGCGTAATTTGGAAAAAAATTGTCACATAAACAAACAAACACAAAAATGTGTAATGCATAATGAGCAGCAATTTGTTACAAAAAGAAAAAAGAAAAGAAATTTAAACCAAAAAAAAAAAAAAAAGGAAAAAAAAGAATAATTCTGTTTAGAGAAATCTAGAAATAATAATGTTATTAATTTATAAAAAAACAAGTTTAGTGGCTTTTTAATCGCAAGCACTGACACAACAATATCACCAGCAGTCAGTCAAACAGTTACTCAATTTTTTTATTTATTATATTTCATTCCATTCATTTTACAATCTTTTCTGGTGCTTTGCTTTATTTTTACCTTTATTTTATGCTGCTTTGTGTTCGTGTTCGCAAAACAAATTACGAGATTAATTTTTCATTTATGTGACTCTAAACATATAAACTCTCACACAAGCATATCGATCGATACCACATAATTAAAAATTGTAATTAGCATTATATTAGTAATAATAATTATTAACATAACAATAACATTATTATAAAATCAAACAAGAGTTGATGTATTAAATGTCTAATAGAACTTGTCATGTCATTTTGTAAAATCAACAATGCAAAATTATAAGTTGGAGTTAAAGCTAATAGAAAGAGATAGTGATAAAGTTAGAAGAAGAGAGAGAGAGAGAGAGAGAGAAAAATTGACAGAGAGAGAAAGAGGTATATATATAAATAAAGAGAGAGAGATAGAGAAATAATTAATGAAAAGTGACATATCGAGGTAGATTTAACGACTCAACTTTTAAGGGAGATATAGAAAATTTAAATTTATTCATTTTGGGGGCTGCCATTTTACATGCTAATAATTATAATTTTAAGACAAATCAGAAATCGAAAACAGATACTAATTTCCTAAATAATAATTTAGTCTATGTTTAGGGGAAAAGTCTTTCCAATGGCGACGCAAATAGTTTCCATTGATTGTAATAACTTTTTAAAAAACTCTAATCAAATTGGTTGGAAATGATTTATTATGAATAGTAATTTTTAATTTTTTTTAAAAATTTTTAATACAACTGCAAAAGTAAGGAAAAATAATAAAACAGTAAGATGTATTTCACTCAGTGACTGAAAGTCACATTTGAAAGGTTTTTGGCTCAGAAAGAAATAACTCAAAAAAACTGGAAAGGTCTACAACTGAATTCATGCCCTAAAACAATAAGCCCCTACCAATATTTAATCAAAGAAAGAATTCCGTAAAAAGTTTTACTGTGGATTTCAGCAATTCATTTTAATGAGTCCACAAGTCAGTGATAAATTTACACACTAATTTTAATTTAATTTATATTTTAAAATGGCAAAATACCAACAGTTAAAACTTTGTTTCTTCTTCCTTCCTTTTTCTTCTTCTTCTTCTTCTTCTTCTTCTTCTGCTTTTTCTTCTTACATGAAAATTTGGTAATTAAAAATTGACATTGTGTAAAAATTATGCTGGTTTAGTAAAAAAAAAATAACCAGCATTATTTTATAGATATAAAATATAAATTAAAATGGAAATTTCTGAATATTCACTTACTGTCAGTTGCAGTAAAATATGAAAGAAAAACACTTAAAAAAAAATTCTGAATTATGAAGAGAAGAAAAAAAACTCAATTAAAAAGCACAAAATTTAATCTAATTTCGTTGTCATTCGTTTATGAGATCGCTACATCCCTTTCTTTCTATACCTAATTTACTTTCTATTTTTGTCTATCTCTTTCTTTCTTTCTTTCTTGATGTATCTCTATCTTTCTTCTGCTAATTGTATTAATTCATTTTGAACGAGAAAGTTTTTCAGATAATCAAAGAAAACAACTGCAAAATCTCCTTCTGCCTATTTGTCTGATTACATAGATTACTAAGTAACCATATACATGCATATGAGATTATTATGCATAAAGTAAAAAGGGTTTCCTTTCTACAACAAAATAAATTAAACTTGCCAAAACTCTGAAAGTAAAGTAAAATTAAATAAAGTGAAGTCAAGTAAAGTCAAGTAAAGTCAAGTAAAGTAAAGTTTGTTTGCGTATAGAAAATGGTCATGCATTTAACTAATATAGTTTCATTTAACAATAATAATAACAATAAAAACAACTTCTATCTAATAATATCAAAATGGTCTGTGGCTTTTTTGCGAAATTTATTTTTAAACAATCGCCACGAAAACTTAATGTATACGCAACTAAATATAATCGTATGTGACAATATTTCTCCATTACAATGCATATTATTTAAATAAGTAATGAGTTTTATTGTGAGTTTATTATAAAGTTTGTGAGTTAGTTTATTTAATTTTATATATTTACTTATGAGTTTATTTACTCATTTACTTTGTTTGGCCTCTTAATAATTTTATAATGCAATTACTTTTAAACACGTTTATCTTTACATATAATAAAATGCTTCATATATATTTATATATATGTATATATATACATTCATTTCCAATTTACAAAGCTTTATTTCAAAAAGTTACATGATTTTGTGAATGAATGAAACGCACTGAAACGCATAAACTGAATCGAACTGAAGCGAATTGAACGAAACTTAACTTTATTCTAATGTCGATTATTATTAGTTTTGTGATAAAAGCAAAGGCTACAATAAGGACGAGAATGTGGTTATTAAGGACGACAATGTTAGCGCTCACATTTCTCTGCTTGATATTACAACAATTACAATTTTGCAAAGATTTTATATTTTGTAGGCATTAGCTTCGATTTCCAAATTTCTATAATTTTAACGGCTAACCAAAGTTATGCTTACAACAACAACAACAACAACAACAATAATAATAATAATAATAATAATAATAATAATAATAATAATAATAATAATAATAATAATAATGGCAACCACAATAAAGAAGTATATCTTTTTACCAAGAAACTCAAATTAATCGACAAGCATCCAATTAAGTTATTACTGCAGTTGAAAGGTTTTATTGTGTCATAGACTTTAATACGTCACGATATTACATCTATGACACTCTTTTCTTTCTTACTCTCTTTGTCTCTCTCTCTCTCTCTCTGTCTCTTTCTCTCTTTTTAACTGTTTCTTCCATTCACTTATTATGGCATTGTGTTGTAAGTTAAGATCAATAAAATGTTTAGCCGCAATTTGATTCATTTTATTCGTTTGTACTTTGTTTAAAGTTGTTTGTCAAAGGTATCGAATGGAATATGATTGCAAATCTACATATAAAACAAAGATGAAAGTACACTTATTAATTAATTTTGACATAATGGAAATTATTTATAATTGTTGTATTATTATTTTATATCGCTCCATAACGCTCTTTTGTTGCCTACCTTTCTGCCTGCTTTCTCAAACGTTCTCATCATTTTCAAAGGATTTTTTTAAAGTTTAATTTTTGAAATGAATTTCAATTGTAATTTTAGATGTTAGACAATTATACAGAAAAAACAAAGCGTGAAACAATTTCTTGTAAAATATTGTGATGAATAACAAATTTCTATGATACTTTTTAATATGCTTTTAAAATCTTATTCTTCATAAATCTCAAGAAGTCAGACAAACATATACTTAAATTTGATGAAAGAAATTTAAGTATATGAATTTACAATATTTAGAGTTGGTAACTTAATTTTGCCTCTAACAAATACTCAGTTAAGTCAAGCAACTTAATTAGATGTATTTTTTTAGAGAGTTTTCTATAAAAATTTCAGTATAAATAAAAATTTTGTGTTATGTATGATAAATGTCATAAGATTTATCCAATCTAGATTTTTAGTTTTTTTTTTAATAAGGCAAATTATCTAAATTGAAAAGACTTTCATTTCATGCCACTTTAGCACAAGAAATGTTTTCTAACAACTTAATATATCCTTCTTTTTAAATTGCTAGATGTTTTTATATAAATTTTTTTAAACATTTGCACTTATGAATTAACTTTGTTTACATTTAATTATTACGCTGCCATAAGTTATATAATTTTTTTTACAGGCCCTTAATTTTCATAATGTTAAAGTAATCATAATTTAAAAATAGAGCTTTGTAGTATAAAAACTTTTATGGTAAATAAATCATAGAACAATCAAATGGAATAATTCAGTAAAAAATGCAATTGCAACTGTTGCTATTGCTGTTAAAATTTACTATAATCATTTAACATGCATATTCTACATACATTTCTTTTCTGAACATTAAATTTAGTAGAATTATTTATGTTATGAAATAATTTACATGTAAAGTAATAGTTTACATTTAAGTAATCCATGTAAAGTAATAATTATGTAAACAAAGTAAAATGTTGTAAATATATTTCTCATCATACAACTGAAACTAGGAAATCTATATTTCTTTCTAATTACTTTTTAAACAAAAGTAAATTGAGAGATTAAAGAAATGAGGAACATGCGCATTAAAAGACTTTTATTTTCATTATAAAGTATTTTCTGTTAATGTATAACAATTAAATTCTCTTAAATAACATGTACAAAATGTAACAATAACATCAGTTATTCAAGTCAACCGGTCGAATTTGTTATGCTGTTAATTTAATATAAATTTCTGTTAATATGTCGATAATAATGTTCAAATATGAAACCATTTGCAATGATAGTATAATAACGGAAATTATAGTAAGGAATTCATGAGTGTTAATAGAAATTTTCATGTTAATATTTCTAAAGATATAAAATGTTAAAATAAAAATGTTGAGAGTTGTCCTCTGTGGCGAATTTTTACACATTAATTTTACTTATCTTTAATTATACAATAATTATTAAATGATTTCAATTATTTGGAATTGTTGTTGTTGTTGTTGTTGTTGTTCTTAAAATTTAATTTATGGCCAATTGAACTTAATTTTATTGAATTTTTCATATAAAACAACAACAAAACTTCAAGCAAAGTAATTTTGTAATGTTCCTTTTTCCTTTTCTCAAACTGTTGTCTTTTAAATTATAAAGTTTCATGCCATAAACTTTTTCGCAAATAAAACTGCTTCTAAAAAGTATCTACATCTCAAGAACATACGATTTTTGATTGTGGAGACAAAAACAAATGTTTTTTTTTACATACTTAAACTAATAAAATGTTATAGTATAAAATGCATCGGACCTTCAATTTTCTTTTTTTTCAATTTTTCCAATAATTGAAGTTATGTTTTTGTAAAACGCTTCTTGTAGAAAAGAGTTTTCCAGTTTAGCCACCAAAGTTCATCTTTCGAATTACTCGGGCACACAAACTATTTACTTGAATGAAATTTTACAAATATACAAAATTGCTCCATCGAATTCCTTCGAAGAACGTTTAGACAGTTTGATTGATTGTGATTGATTTCCTTCTTCTTTTCAAAACATTTTCGATAGAATTTTATGTAAAAATTTACACTTCAGACGTCTCAACTTGTCAAAATACTAAATCGACTTAATGAGCAAGTTAATTCTATATAGAGATTTAACTGAAAGTGAAATTTTAACAAAAGTTTGTTACAATTTAAATTTCTTCTTTTTCTAAAAACACAAATTTCATAAAATATAAAAATTTCAAAACATCAAATGAAAGTTATTATAGATTTGAGTTATGGCCGGCCGATCATTTTCAATTTAATATGCAAAAAATTTTAAGCATCTTCAATTAGAACATTTATATATTTTGCTCTTTACACTTTTTTACAATTTTCACATTTTACAATTTTATCATTTTATTATAAAATTCACCATTTCACAATGACCTATTTTCTATTTCATCTTTTCCTTTCTTTCTACTTTTATTTGCTTGTTTGTTTGTTTGTTTGTTTGTTTTTTATTGTTGTTGTTGTTATTGTTAAAACTAATTGGAATATTTGTGCCATTACATTTATAATGATTTTCACATTACAACGTCTTAATGTACATATTTTTGTATGTGCGTATGTATGTGCATGTATGTATGTGTGTGTGTATACATATTTTCCTTTATATGACATAATTATGTTCTAATTTTGAAAATCCTTTAATCCACTTAAGTAATTACTATTTGTTGTACAAATAATTTCTCTGATTCTTCTTCTTCTTCTTCTTCAGGTTTTTTTTTCTATTTTCTTTTTATTTATTTATTTTTATCTTATTTTAATATAAATCGGCAAGTTCGTATGTAAATTATACATGCTAAAATGATTTAAAGGCATAATTAAAAGGCAAACAAAGCCGAAAACAAAAAGAAGGAACTAATAAATTTGAATAAGTTCGACTTTGAAATATCCGCCAAAAGTGCAAAATTTTGAATAATTCTATTACAAAATGAGAAAGTTATATGAGAAAATATGAAAATTTTTAAAAAACTAACATGACTAACAGTCTTCTAGGGCAGAGTTAAAAAAAAATGCTCCAATATATACGAATGACATTTGCTTGTAAAAAAGTCAGGCATTTTAGAAAAATTGCTCAAAAAAATCATGAAACGATTTTTCTCCATTTTCAAATGGCTTCACATTTTTTTGATCAATAAATTTTGCTATTTATCTCTTAAAAACGATTCACTCGCAAAATTTTTTGATTTTAGATTTTAGGGCTCAAGCTCAACCCTCAACCAACAAAACTACTTTGTACATAAGAATCTAAGAATTTCCCATACATTTAAATCATTTTATTAAATTTCTATTTTACAAAAACAAAAAAAAAAAAGACAAAATTTTGCTAAAAGTGTAAATAATAAGGATAATAATTAAAATATTTTCCTATGAAATTCAAATGTCCTTTCAGTTTATTTGAGCATACTTGCTTAAAAAAATATTTACTTTTCATTAAATAGTCGATCAGAATGAAAGAATTTTATAGTTTTTATATATTATTAATTTCAAGGCACAATTGTCTAAAATATTTGCTAACTAACTTGAACTTGTAAAAAAGCGTAATGGGAAAAGTCATTTAACGAATTTTTGACATTTTCTATAGAAAATATTCAAAATAAATTTATTGAAACCGTAAAAAAAATTATTAAGCAAATAATGGAAGAATTGTAAAAATTTCAGAATGCTTTCAAATGCGACAAGGACATGTAAAAGTAAATCGCTGCCAAAGGAAGCCAAAATTACAACGGAAAGAGATGAAGAATACCAAGAAGCAGAAGAAGAGGAAGAAGAAGAAGAAGAAGAAGAAGAATTGGAAGAAAAAGTTGATAATGAACATTAAATTTATAAAAATATATAAAAGCGAAATGTGCTTGAACTATCGCATGCCATAGAACAATAAAATCATATTAATATGAAAAAAAAAAAAACTAGAAAAATGTAGAAACAAAAAAGCGGTGGCAAAGACGAAAGCACAAGAAAAAAAAAGTCGTTTTTATATTAAAGTGACAGCATTATCTAATGCATCATGTATATTTAGATATACATATCACATACACATATACACTCATACATACATAAATATGTAATACATTTAAATATTTAATGGAACGCATTCACGCATTTGACGATTTCAGCCCAAGTTGGCCCAAGTTGGCCCAAGTTGGCCCAAGTTGAAAGGAAAGTTGAAGGTGTAAAAAGATGGTAGAATAAAATGCCCAGATAAAAATGTGCAGGCGTAAATGATATTTGTGTGTACGTTTGTTTATGCAGAGAGAGTGTAATATTTCATTTACATTCACACACAAACGCACACACACACACACACACACATCTGCATATTTATAGACATTCATAGCAGCAATCAATATAATAAAAGCAGTAATAAAAAGCAATAACAAGGAAAACAACAAAAAACTATTCCAATAATAATGGGCACAAAGAAAAAGAGGGAACAGGAAGAAGAAGAAGCAGAAGCAAGAGAGAAATTAGAAGAAAAAAAGAAAACAGACCTAGTGATATCAAAATTTATGTGCTCTTTCGAATATTTGATAACACATTGTGGTCTAAATGACTAATATGCGCACACACACACATACACACACACACACCATACATACATACATACATACACATTTATAAAATGGATAAATGTATTTATTTTGCGGGTGTTCAATGCAAACAAACAAAAAAAAAAAGAAGAAAATTAAAAACAATAATAACGAAAAAAAAAAATAATAATAAAAATAAATGAATGAAGAAAAAAATGAGAAAAACAAAAAAGAAATGAACAACAAAATATTTGTATGTGGAAACATTTGTCACTAATTGCCTTTATGTCCAGACTCCAAATAGCAAACAAACAAACAAAGACAAACAAACGACATTAAACATACGCAGACACATGGACATCCATACAGAGTGAAAGAGACCATATAATAGATAGAGAGAGATAAAGTTAGAGAGAGAGACAGAGATAAATTTATAATCAGATATTTGATAATGTAACAGAATAAATCAGTTACAGAGAAGGGTGAAGGGCGAAGATATAAATGCATATAAATGGACTGACAGACAAAAGCAGACAAACAGACAGATAGGCAGATAGGCAGATTGGCAGACAGACAGACAAACATATATAGATAAACATAGAAATATCAAACCAATATAACAATGTAACTAAATATAAAGACATAAAGGCATAATAAAATCTATAAATGTATGGATGCGTGTGTGTGTGTGTGCATGGGTGTGTGTGTGTGTGTATGGGTGTTTGAGTTATTGTTTAAATTGCACCATAATAGCAACAATATGCAAGCAAATAAGCAATATACAAAAAACTGATAACGCAACAAATGCAAACAAAAACTATTTCATTTGGTTTGTTTGTTTGTTTATTTTTATTTTTATTTTTTTTATGTTTCACTTTTAGCTTTTGCTTTTAGCTTTTTCGTGCTGTTACTGTTATTATTGTTGTTGTTATTGATATTGTTAATATTGAGCACTTATAGCATGGCCAAAAGAACCGGTGTCGTTTTTCAAGAGTTTCATTATAAAAATAAATTAAAAATAAAATTCCAAAAAAAAAGGAGAAGAATTGCAAAAAAAAAATCATGAAACAAAAAAATGAAAAAAACGACAATAAAATTAAAATATTTTTGTTAAATTATATTTTATTATAGTAAGAGTAACAATAACAATAACAATAACAAATTAATGCTTCAAAATTTCAAATTACAATATTTAGAAACATTTTTGTTCTTATTATTTGTTGTTGTTGTTGTTGTTGTTTTTGTTTTTTCTATTTTCCTATTTTTGTTAAATAATTTCAAATAACTTTGCGGCCAATTTTTGTTTTTTTGTTTTTTGTTTTTGTTTTTCCATTTAGCTTTTGCAATCAACAAGCCAGAGTTGATGTAAATTGCCAGAGTTGTCCAAGGCTTTACCATACATATATAAATTGATTCATTAGGTCATTCCATTTATGAAAACTATTCCTCTGGTTGCTGTAAATAATACCAAAATATCGATCTTTTCACCAAAATGCTTTAAATTTAATCATTTTCCTCATTATTCATTAAACATTCCCTATTTGCAGCAAATCGATCGATTTTATTGTGAGAATGTCTCTTGATCCAATTAGACAATTCAGTTCTACATATTTAACCATATTTTGTCTATTATGAACTTAAGAGGCTTAAGAAATTGTGGAAAATTTCATTTATCGCAAAGAAAGATTCCTAAGCCTGATACAAATTTTTCAAAAGTTATAGAAATTTTTAAATTATAACTTTTTATAAAGATGCTAATTCAAAAGGTATTATGTAAAAAGGAATGGTAAATTTGGAAGCGATTTCCTAATCTCAAATTTTCCCAATTTAAAGTTCAAGGTTATTTCAATTATTATCAAATTTTGTTCATACTCCCATTAAGCAGAACCGAGCATAGCGAATTCTTTTTTAAATTTTTAATACAGAATTCAGAAACTCTATTTGCTCTCTCTCTCTCTCTCTGTCTCTCTCTCTCTCTCTCTGTCTCTTTCTTTCTCTCTTATCTATATATATATATATATATATATATATATATATTAAATAGAATGTAAACATTATAAAATTGGATAAATAATCGTTAATTATACGCCTCCATTTATATTAGTCTCATTTACCATTATATGATTATGTTATGGACGTATGTTTACAGCAAAACCATAATGGACAATAACAATAAACTATAATTCTATATAAAAGAAGCATTTCAATATCCTTGTTTACTTTACATTGCCATGAAATCTCAACATTTCAACTATCGTATAAAGTGTTTGCCTGAAATGGTCAATAACTAAAAGCGAGATAGAGATAGGGTAAGAGAGAGAGAAAGAAAGATTTAGGGGAAGCGTTAGCACATTTAGTCTCATAAAACTGGTTGGGAAATGTGTGTAATGTAAAAAAAATAATGTCATAAATATTTGATGTTTATTTGTGTTCAGCAGAATATAATAAAATGAGAAGAAGCAGAAAAGCAAAACAATCACATTAAATGAAATAAACAAACATTTGCCATGAACATAAATCCGTCAACATAAATGAGTTGGCTATAAGCTCTGAGAAACTCAAAATAAATAAATAGGTGAACCCTCCGTATTCCGAAATTCATATTCTAGATATGGCATACAAATTTCCCATGAAAGTTGCTTCACAGTTTTCGAGTTCTAAACATTAAAAATGTTCTATGTAAGGCGAAATATTCCAAACCAAATATTACAAATTATTATTTCTAGAGGTTTTTACCCATTTACAAAGTACAAAGTACGAAACAAAGAGTCAAGGTCATTTAAATTAAGCCAGTCGAATCTTTTTCAAAAGAGCTTTATGAAAAATCGAAATGTTTTGGAAAATGAAATCTGGCCAGCAATTCATGAATAGATTTAAAATTATGGACGTTAAGGGCCAGCTAAACTAAAGCTCATTCAAAAAGATCCAAAATTGTGATCTGTACTTGGACAACGGGGGCGACCAATCCCGAGAAGCACCTGCTCAATTGGGAGTGGCTCATGAGATGGTTTCTGATCCATATCCATCAGGGGGCATCATGAGTTCACGAGATCAGATCCAAAGATTTAATTTGGTACCACGGGATCACCAAATTCATATTTTGCCCATGTGGTGATGTTGGAGTTGGCTTCGTGGGGGCTGTGGTGTCCATGTCGCGGACGCAGCTCGACCTATTATATTTATACCCACTATTATAGTTTTGTCGAGCAGGGTGCCTTTTCCCGAATAAAATGGCTAGCTGGGTGGGCTTATCGGGCTAATTTAATCTAAGCCTAGGGGTTTTAAGAAGGCCCTGAATCCTTACACCAAGGATTAAGCTTACTAGATGAGGTGCAATAGTGGCTTTAAATTGGAAGCTAGTCGGGACGGTGGCATGCACTTTGTGACGTGTCTACCAACGCTAGCGATCATAAGTATGTTTATACCATGCATTTGAGCCTTCCCGGCAGGTATGCATGTAAAACACTAACTGTACTGTACTTGGACAACAAATTTACATAGACAATCACATGGACAGACAAGCAGACAAACTTACATCGAATGGGGCAGTATTTCTAAGTCAATCCATATAATACAAGAAGTTTCCATCTCAATTTCAACATCAACTACCACAAATGTTGAGAGTTACAGTGAAAAGATTTTCGAATTGTGCTCTAACTTTTAAGATCTAACGACCACTGAACAAGCCTCTCTTACAGAGTCGACATTTTGCCGCAAATATAACTGCCGAATGTGCTTATGGCGACTATTTTGAAAAATTTTTTTTAAATAATTTTTATACTTAAAATTGTAATATTGTAGTTAAATAATTTAAAAATTTTATGAAACGAAAATTCTAGGGATGCTATTTGTCCACTCATTATTTACATTTTATAGCGGTAAAAATGTAATTTTTGATTTTTTATTTTTTATTCTTGTTCTACTTTAAATTCGTAATCGCCTTAAAATGCTGCTGCTTTTTTTTCTTCTCTGTTTATAGTAAATAAATTTAATGAGTAAAAATGAATAAGAGAAACAAGAGAAGGGTGGTTTGATAAATCAATAACACATTTTAAGGGCTTACCATTAAATTGATATTTATATATATTTATTTAGGTCTACGCATGAATATTTTGTGCTTGCTTTCATTTGATAAGGATTAAGAAAATAATGCGAATTAGTTAAATAATAATGGCATTATAAAAAGTTGATAAATTCAATTCAATTCAATTCAATTCAATTTAATTCAAATGCAACGGAATGTGCATAAAAATTGTATAAACGAGTTTTAATTTCAAACTGGAGCGAATTTATATGAATGGACAGATAGACAGACAGATTTAAATTGAATTAAAAGAATGTTTTTAAGTTGTTCAGAATAAGGAACCGTTGAGGTAATAAACTTTTCAACAAATTTATAATACTTTCTATAATAAGTGATGTTAAAAAAATAGAAAAAGGCAAAATTCTCTAATAAATAAATGGTATTAAATTGAGATTGAGAGTGAAAAATGTTTGAAGGATAACATGAAAAATTCTGTGACATTTGATTAATGAAAATTACACATACAAACAACACAAAAATATCTATACACGTAAAAGGAAAAAAAAATAATATGTAGATGTATACAAAATATAATTCTCATGCCGATTACTTTCTGTGATCATGACTATTCTCGTTTAGTGTACTTAATTCAACTAACAACAGCAATAGCAACAGCAACAGCAACAGCATCAACATCAACATCAACATCAACATAACATCAAGAACAATCACTATTTACTTCCGTTACATATCTTTTGTGAATGGTTTGATGGACGTAGAGATGCACGGTCGAATGGTTGGATGAATGGATGGTTGTAAACTAAATCACGCAATAGGGATTTTTTTTCAGGGCATTAAATCGTATACAAAAGAAATAAAAGCAGCAACAATACTAACAAATAATAATAAACTGAGAGTGAGCGTAAGGACAGCAGAAATATAGCCAGATTATAAAACATGCAGATTTTTCATTCTCATTTTCATTTTTCTTATATATTTTTTGATTTCGCTTTTTCTTCTCCTCCTACTGAGGCTTATGGTGCTTCTGGTGCTTCTGGTGCTGTTGATAACTTCTTTGAGGATGATGAGGAAAATTCATAATATGAAACATTGATAAGTAGTAGCAAAACGTACTTGTGATGGAACAACTTATTGTAGACTTATTATTATATATTTATATTATATTTTGTATGTTATATATGCATATATATGCATATATGCATATATGCATATGCATTATTATTACTCTATGTACAACAGCTGTGTAAAGTTGGTAATAAATATTTAAGCAATATCGTACAAATATTTTCATCTTGTTCCTTTTTCTTTTGTTTCTTTGTTGTTGTTATTATTTTCATACTTTTATTAACATTATTATACATACACATATTGTTGGCCCTAACTATCTATCTCTCTCACTCATCTTCTATGGTTACATATATGAGTATTAAGGCATTTTATTTTATTTTATTTTTTTACAGAAAAAATAGAGAAAGAAAGCAAATCAAAATGATTTGTGAATAAGTTCTTGACATAAAATTTATAATTTAAACTTTCTTTTCTATATAACAAATGTAATGTAATGTAACCTTATGAAACAACCTAATAATATTTTTGAGCATTTATATTTTTATGTAACAGTAGCATCTTATCGTTTTTAGTCAAATGTGATTTTGCTCTTTTGATAAATATCTGTTATAACCGAATTTTTTAACGATACATTCATATAATGGCAGATATGGATAGGAGAGAAAGAAACAGAGAAGGAGAAAGAGAAAGAGAAAGAGAGACAGTTATGTGATTTTAACAAGAATTATTTCAATTTTTGAACAATACACTTACACATAGACACTTATAGAATGGATCATATTAAAAAGTATGCGCAAACTTTCCTTACAATTTGAGATTTAAAGTTCCAAATCTGGAAGACAATTGTCTAATTCGTAGCTAATGTAAAAAAATTGCATCTGTACCGAAGTTTTCTTATCAGGTATGCCAAATGCATAAGAGTTATATTAAAGATTTCAAAAGATTAAGTAAGATTGACATTTAAGTTTTCCAGAGATGAGAGAGCAATCAAAAATCAATAAAGGGGACCAAATGGTATGATATAAAGAGGTCTACGACTCTGCAAAAGCATTGAACGTTTGTTAACTGAAACATCATTTTAAAAATGAAACTTATATAAGGGTTAAAAAGTAATTTCGATGCGGCAATATATTATTATTCAAAATTTTACCACCTTTTAAAAAAGCCTGACTTGAAATATGTACTCAAGACCAAGAAGCTTATGTTGAAGGTTTGATGAAATTGGCAGAGCGTTGTATACTAAAATATGTCCCAATGGGGTTAATTTTGGCTCTATATGACTCGCTATTCGATTATCTATATGAAGCTATCATTTACAAACTAGAGACCAGAGTTGCTCAATACGAAAAACATAAGAGGCCACATGATTACAGTGAAGGCACGAAACAAAGCGTGTTAGATAATCTAAATATTGCAATGACTGCTTATCATAAGAGTTAGTCTTTATAAAACTCTTGAAATAATCAAAAACGAACTGGCCAACTGACCCAAGAAAAGCTGACACAATCATTTTATCACAAAAATATAAAATTTTATATGGATGGGATTGTGAAATAATTTATTGTTCATAAAAATGACCAATTGAGGTTTACTTTTTATATGATCTAATATTATGTATATGCATATTATATATTATATAAAATAATATATTTTTTCGTATTACTGAGCAATACAATAAAATACAGTACCGTCCACGAGATTACAATGCAATACATTACAATCCAATACGAGAAGTACTTTACTTTTCCTTCACAATTCATTGGCACTTTAGTTTAGTTGATGATGATCATAAAAAATGGCCTCCATACATACATGTGTGCGTGATATATATATATATATATATATATATATATATATATGTATTGTGTGTGTGTGTGTGTGTGTGTGCATGAATGTTATGGGCAGAAGCATGTAAAATGTTTTTACATACATTTTGTTACGATTTTTTACAATTATCCCCTGAATAGTGCGGATGAGAAAAATTGGTGGGGCAGAGGAAAGACCAACCAACCATCCAATCAACAAACCAATCGACTAAACTATCGAGGAAATAAAAAAAAAACTAAAGACAAAAAAAATAGAAAACTCTGTAAAATTTCAAAAGTACACGTAAAGATTGTTCTTATTCCTCTTTCTCTTTTATTTTTTTCTTTCTTTTCTTTTCTTTTTTTTTGCTTTTTTATTTTTGTCTCACACATTTTGTTACATTTTGTTTCATTCTCGTCGTTTTCTTGCTCCTTTTATGGCTTTTATAGTTTATAGTAATTTTTTTTTATGTTTTCCGGTTTTTTTTTATTCTCTCTTCCTTTTTTTATATGTTTTTGAATTTTTTTTTGTTTGCTTTTTTGTTGAGTTGGTTTTTCTTTTATTTTCGGGTTATTTTTTTTTTTATTTAACGGCCATTAAATTTGCAAAGAGTGTCGTTTATGTCGTTTATGTACATTTTCATTTTAATAAATTTTACAACTTTTAATTGTTGTTTTTATTGTTGTTGTAGTTGTTGTTGTGGTGGTGGTGGTGGTGGTGGCTGTTATAGTTTTTCTGTTTTTATTTTTCCTCTTTGTTTTTTCTTTTTTTTTGCATTTTTAGTTTTGTCTATAAAATAAATTGAAGATTCGTGCTGTAACCATTTACACACACACACACACACACACACACACACACACACACACACACAATAAAATCTCGCACCACAATCTCTCCACTCATCTAACGATCTACATATAACATATAACACGATATTGAAAAAGCATTTCAACAATTTTCAACTTACACAATTTCGAACTGCAAACTTATGTTATTATATTTAATGAGATAATAAAATTAACAAAAATTATGCATTAATTTTCATGATGCAAGTTAAATTTTAATGCATAATTATGGCCATTTTGATTAAAATTCGTTTTTCTTATTTACTTTTCTGTTCTTTTTAATTAAACAATAAAGACCAGAAATATCATTGCAAAAGTGAAACGTCCTTTTGAGATTCAGTTATTATAACGCTTTCAAAAATGTTTCAAAAATTAATTGTAGATTTTTTTGTTGTTGAAATTTTTTTTATTGTATGCGCTGATCTGCTGAAGTAAACTTATTATACAGATGTGATTTCTTTTCTTCTAAATTAAAAATAAATCACCACACTTTAAAATTCATCATACTTTCAAAAATCATTTAACTGATAAAATTAGCCATATTATAAAAATTCACTATAATTGACATATCCACTATAATTTCAAAATTCGGCATACTCTCAAAATTTACCATAACTTAAAATTTTTAAAATTCATTGTAATTTAAAATTCTCGGAAATTTTGAATATATCATAAAGTTTCTAAATGCGCCTTATTTTCTAAATTCACTACGATTCAAAAATCTACCATAGTTTCAAAAATGCATCATATTTTGTAAAATACAACAAACAATTAATTATGAAATTTTTTGTAATAGACAAGTAAAAATTTTAGGATGACATTTGATCAATAGTTGTACAAAAGTTTAAGTGAAATTTTTTACTTCTCTCTTTGATTTTTTATTTATAATGGAATTAAATCTATAGAGGAAATGTCAGCTCTTTACTTTTATTTGCTGATCAGTAAATTTTTTTAACATACGCTCTGACAAAATATTGTTATATATTTGCCAATTATTGATGGCCATTAAAAAACAAATTTACAAAATATTTTACATTCTTTATGTTGGTTGATTTTCTGTTCGATTGCAAAAAGGTCATAAACATTTAAAGCCCAAAACTACAAAACTAATGAAATAGAAAATAAAATGTGCACCTTTTTGAAATAGAAAATAAAATATGCACGATTAGTTTATATTACATTATTTATTGCTTTAAGTGTTAGCGCTAATGGCTTAAAAAAGGATACGACAATTTTTACAATTTTTACAATTTTTACACTTTAAATTCTAGAACAATATAAAATGCAATTTTTTGATGAAGATGAAAATGAGTGGATTCTAAAATTTAAATAGAATTTATACGCTTTGCTTTTTAGAATAAAAAGTTCCAAAATTCTCAAGGACTTTAAGCCTATTTTTACTTTTACAAAATCCTAACGCTTTGGTTCCCTGATGGGCATTTGTAATTAACATTTTAAAAGGACCTTTAATATATTTAATGGATTCTTTAATCTCACAAAAGGCACTACTATTTTATCCAAGCATTTTATATCAAATATTTTAAAAAGATTCCTATTACTAAAAGTAACTTACACTTTTTCTTCGTATGCATAAAAAAAATCTTCTAATTAAAAGTTGCTTCATCAAAGTTCACTTCAGTGATGAATGATTGAATAAATGTTGTAATGAATTGTACTCATTATTAAAATTTTAAAATTTAAAGCTTTTCATGTAAATAACTTCATTTAAATTTTTTTAGATTCTAAATCAAGTTATTGCGTTGCAAATTCAACTCAATAATTTGAAATTTTATGAAAATATTATCACAACACAACAACAAATTTTAATCAATTGTATTTTTAAAAACCAAATGTAAAAGTCTAAATATTAATGAAATATAAGAGGGCCATCGATTGAGTGAAATTCTTCAACACAATACTCTCAATATTTAATCTTACACAATCAAAATAATATGAAAAATTTTATATTGGCAACAAGCTCATATGCAATACATATACATATGAATGTATGTATGTATGTGATGTTATGCCTTTATTGTAGATATTTTGGCTGAAAGTTTTGTTGTATTATGGCTCATATTGTTACAACATGTGTTGCCTTAATGTGATTTTGTCTACGGAATCGTTACATAAATATGCAATATTTAAGTAAAGCAATGTTGATAATATTTGTGAAGATGCTTAAACAACAACAACAACAACAACAACAATAACAATAACAATAAAAGTAAAGCAAAACATATTTTCAAATATCATTGAAAATCAAATGCGATTACTAACAATTCTTATAGTTTTTTGTTGCCATTACGGCAACACCAAGCCAATACATTCGCCTTCGCCTTGCCACTGGCAGCACCTTTTTCCTACATCATTTCTATTTGGCATTTAATAAAAATAACAAAAACACAACAACAACAACAACAACAACAACAACAACCACAACAACAATACTAAGGGCAATTCTTTTTGTCTTTATTAATTTTTCTGTTTTTGTTTTGTGTGAGCTGAAGTTAAGTTGGCAATCGTTGGCAATATGAATGAAAGTTAATGATACCGGCTTTTCCTTTCGCTATCTACCTCTCTAATTCTTTCTCTGTTTAACTCTTTCTCTTTTTTGTTGGTTTTATATATTTTGGGCAAAATGCAAATGAGAGTGGGAGTGGCAGGCGGTGTGAGTAAAAAAATTATATTCGATTCTATTTATGTTGTTAGATACACTCATATAAAACGAATATCTATGAGATTATTACTTGGTTATATTTAGACTTTTCTTGCTGCTTTGTTTTGTTTTCTCATTTTAATTGTATTGTGTTTTTTTGATGGGTGATAACTATGGGTACGTATGTGTGTGTGTGTGTGTGTGTGTGTGTATTAATGCTCAGTTTGGTTATATATAACATATGAATTTAATGTCGCAAAATACAAAACCGCAAAAATCAAAGGAAAAGGCATTCAAAACATTCCTTTGGCTTTTTTTGGTACTTTTTTTCCTTTTTTTTTGTTGCATATTTTTGTTGGATATTTCACTGAAATATGTTTATACGGTCGGCCAATTATAATTATAAAATTACACAACTGCTTCAAGTTTGGAAAATAAGTGTCTTGCATTTTCATCAAAATGATAAAAAAAGTTAAGGAATCGATATCACTTTATCGAATACAGATTTTATTTTAGTTAATTAAAGAGAAGTAAAATTTTTTAATATAAAAATTCATGTAAAACTTATCTCTGGCAGTAATGTTGCAAAGTGTTCTTCTTATGCACTCGGAAACGTAGTTCTTCGAGAGATTAATCATTTCTTGAACGCTATTTCAGTAAAGAGCTCATTTTTTCTCATATATTTGTTTTTGATTTGGTCTCATATAAAACCTGCGCAATTCGGAATTAATTAATTAAAATGAACGTTTTAACTAAAATTGATAAATTTTAATTAAAGCATTTATTATATAAATTTTAATGATGGAACCAAATTGATATCATTATTATAATTTTGTTGCAATTATTTTTAAGATATAATTCTTGGGATTTATTTAAAATAATACTTCGTTTTTCTGTTTTTAATCTTTCTTTTTCTTTTTTTTTTCTTTTTTTTGGTTAATCTATTTAAATACTTAAATTATTTAAAAATTTGTAAATTCTCAAATATCATTTCACAAATCATTTCATTAACTTACTATTTATGCCACTTGTGGTATGTGGTATTATAAATTTATGTAAATGTTTGTAACACCGAAAAAGGAGTTGAGTTGAGGAATCAGTTTTATTATATCGATCGACTCAGAATAACTTTTTGATTTGATTTAAATCGGTCTGTCCGTCTGTCCGCCAGTATCCCAACTACAAGTCGCAATTTTAGATATATTTTGATAAACTTCAGTACATGGTTGTTTTTTGGTCCAGAACAAACTTTATTGAAAGTAGTTAAAATCAGATCATTTGTATGACCATGCCCCATGCCCCATGTTCATTACATGAACAAAAAAGTTAATTTTGAATACATTTTAGCGAAAATGTGCACTGTCTTGTATTTTGACATTAAAAATATCTATATCAATTTCATTCAAATCGATCCTTTTTGTGAAACTCCTTACGTATGGCAAAGTTTTTAAATAATTGATAACTTAAATTTTTTTATCGATGTAGCTAAATTTTACTTCTCTCATTTGACTTATTTGACACATTAAGCAAAGTGGTGTAGGATATTTAAGAGATGGCTCCAACTCACTATAAAGTTTTTATTTGATTTTAGTTTCAGTTTAGATTGAATCAACAACAAGAACTCTTGGTTCAATTTAGTCATGTGTATCACAATTTTCAAATTATATATTATATATGTATATATATATATATATATATATATATATACATGTGCGTGTGTGTGTGTTTGTGTATATATGTATTTTGTGTAAATATGTAAGAATTTGTTAAATATATATTATAGATATTTTGATCACATACATTATTTCAAGAATGTGTACAAGAAGCTCTTTCTGACATATAATTTCATATTACTATCTCTTTCACTATCCCTCCATCTCTCTCTATATCTCACTACCTCTCCCTCCTTCTATGTTTATTACTAATTCTTTTTATATACCCATTTCTAACTTTCTTTGGTTTAATATAAACAGAAACTAATTACAAATTACCAATGGACTTTCTCTCTCTTTTGGCAATTCGAAATTTTCTAATAATAAAATCCTAATAGTAATAATAATAATAATAATCATAATAAGGCAATGTCTGTTATGTAACGTAATGAACACGTAAATAATATGTAATATTTGTAAATGTAAAAACAAATAAATAAATGCATTGAATAAGGAAATGTAATGAATAAATGAAATGAAGCAAAAATAAGTATTAAAAATACACAAAATAAAAGATAATTTAAAATATGCAGAAAATGTTAATAAGAGATCAGCATTAAATGAAAACAACGAAGCACTAAAGTCAATTTGAATGCTAATTATTATTATTATTATTATTATTATTATTATTATTATTATTATTATTATTATTGTTGTTGTTGTTGTTGTTGTTTTATTATTATTATTATTAAATTAATTCAATATTACATAAATATTTTAAATATTTTAAATAATTGTATTTCAAAATTTATTATCAAGTCTTTCTATAAAAATAGATTTCAAATGATAATTTTAGTAACTGAATAACTGAATTCTTGAAGGAAAATTTTCAAAAGAGAATTCAGTTATTAGCCATAAAACAATCAAAATTTAAAAATTAGTTAGTTAAAATAAAAAAAAAGAATTTCAAGATACATACTTTTAAGGAATAACTGTTTTGGCAACAACAAAATTTTAAGTAAATTTATTTTTGAAAAAATTTCATTTTCTTTTCGTAAAATAATGTTGAATATAAATTTAAGTTAAATAATGTTTTTTGTGTGTGATTTAAAATTTAATTTGGATAATTAAGAAAACTTTCTTTATTTTCAAAATGTAATCAGATAACGTTTGGGTTTGGTTGGTTTGGCTGATTTGTGCTGCCTTTGCATACTCTACATACGTACACACACACACACATATATATATATATATACAAACACATATGTATGTATATTTATGTAAAAACCACATTTGTCAAAGCTACAAAACCACTGTTATAAATTGTTATTGTAATAATTAATTTACACAAAATATTACATCAAATTACTTTCGTCCGTATGTCCATCCCATTGTCCATACCTCCGTCCATACACAAAATATTTTACTCTATCTTATCATATATCACAGCGTTTTTGCTTTGAACGTTAAAAAGAGAAAAAGAGAGATAGAGAGAGATAGACAAAGAGAGAGAGAGAGAGAGAGAGAGAGGACAATTGCTTATATATGTATACACACATTCTAACAATAATAGAAAAGAAGCGAAAGCATTGCAATGACAACATAATTGATAAAATACGAAATGTTAATGCTGCGGTTAATTGAAAATTTCCCACATATATGCACACATTCATGTATATACACATAAATATATATATATATATATATATATATATATTATACATTTGTATATACATGCATATATATTTATTTATATATGCACTTATAAAATTCAAACAAAACCAAACGAATTGAAATGAAAGGAAATTTAATGCACAAAATAAAAGAAAAGCAAAAAAATTGAGAGAAAAATTCTTCTTGCATTTTATTTCAATATGTTGCTATTGTTTCCATTACTATTGTGTCAGTTTGTTATTGTTGTTCTTGTTGTTTTGTTATAACATTAAACCGCAGCTGTGAAATAATTGTACTTTTATTTTCTATAAAATTATAACAGGACACAATACACAGGACACAACAAACTATAGAAAAATGTAAACGAAATGCAACTCTAATGATGGGATGGCCCACAAAAGGGGGAGGTAATCGGATCCATATAAAAATGGAATGAAATTAAATAAAAACGTAGTAAACGAAAAAATTACTGTTTAAATGTAATAAGTTTTTTTTTTTAATTTAAGGCAACATTTTACGAATTGAAATGTTAAGCACAACTTTCTTTGTATTTTTCTTTTTTCTTAACTTGTGTTTTTCAATTTTTCACTCTTGGAATGGAACTTAACCACTTGGCCACTTGGCCGTAATATAATTTTTATTAGTTAAATTTATTTTTAGTTCTTTTTAATTCAATTTGATTTTTTTTTACTTTTATCTCTTTCTCTTTTTCATACCAAACTTTATCACCGTCCCTTTTTTACTTTCATTAAATTACATTCAAAATTTTTATAATTTTTATAAAATGCAATTTGCTCTTAACTAAACTTGACTGGTGTGGTGTTATCGAAATAAAACACAAAAGAAATTACAAAAAATTACAAAATTTACAATAAAAAGAAATTTTAAAAAAATTTCAAAAAAATCTCCATTTTTTTTTTATTTCTTCAAATAGCACATAAATATAGAAGCCATGTAGTAATAAAGATATATCTACCAGAGCTATGGCACAATAACAACAAAAAAAGTATATGAAAAAATCAAAAAAAAAAAAAAGAAAAAGAAAAACTTATGAAAAGAGTGAAAATAAAAATAGTCCATGTTTTCTGGCAATAGTTTGACAGCATAAATTATCACTTTAATTAAGGATACGATAAAATGGACAAAACCGAAACGTAATAAATATATATATATATATGTACAAATAAATTGACAAAAAAAAAAGTACAACAAAAAAAAACAAATGATTAAATTATATTTGGCTGAGTCCAAATTTTCGATATTCGTCACCTAGACACACTATTTGTATGTTATTTCTGGTACAAGCAGATAATTCGAAATTGTATAATTTTGGGTAGGCGTGGCCGATTTACATGATAGAATAACGGCCTTAATATTTGTACAAAATTTCAGTTTTCGAATTATTTCAATTCTCAAGATATGAACGAAAAGTTAAATATAATCGAAGTGTTCTCAGTTTACGTTGTATTGTGGGCATGTCATTTCAAAGATTAGGCCTAATAATACCAACCAACATATAGGAACTTTTAATATTTCTACTAAACTTTAAGTCAGTAACTTTATTTTTGCGATCAGTAAAATGCTTAGCACAGACAGACAAATGGTCAAAGGAATAGATCCAAGGACTTTTCTAAATCGTTTAAGAATTCTTTTTGCTTCCTTTTAGGCGTAACAAACATAATAACAATTTGTATATACCACCAAAATTCTGGGTACTCTTAGTAATGGATATAAAAAGAAAGAGTAAAAATCGGAAGTAGAAAATAGAAAAACAGTTTTTATTCTGATATTATGTATATATATATATATTATATATATATATATATATATATATATATATATATATATATATATATATATATATATGTATATGGCCAAACAATCAACGAACCCTTCTGGTCGTTAGAGTGTGGTAGCCTTGTAAGCCGGCTGAAAAGGGAACATGCACAAAAATAGAAAATAATGTTAACCAAAATAAAAAAAAAACACAAAACGCAAAAGAAATATATGAGTAAATAAACAACTAAATGTAATAAAATAATAACAAAGACAATAACAATAAGAAAACCAGAAGCAAACAGTGAAATATTGTTGCCATTGTCGTCTCTACTTAGCCATAAAAAGAAGCGTTAAAGAAAATGGGCCAACAAAGATGCTAACAATTATCAATTGCATTAAAAAAAAAAATTAATAAAAATTTTTCTATAGAGATTTACAAAATGAAATAATTTTATATAACTTTTCTACTTCTACATTTAAAATTAATTTACAATTCAATGTCATGGAAAAATGAAAAAAAATTTCTACAATTGAATCATTAACTTTAATGCAAAACAAGTAACAAGCAACATCTAGAAGAGCGTAATAATAATTTAATCATTCAATTAACTAAATTGCATTACAACACAACAACAATTGACAATAATCAAATGACACCACATTGAATGTAAAGTAGAAAAGGAAAAAATAGGAAAAACAAAAATTACATAAAACGAAATAATAAACAAAACAAATAAGTTGCTTTACTTTTTCTATTCAATTCAATTCAGTTCAGTTCAGTTTAGTTTACTTCAACTCAACCCAAGTCAACTTAGCTCAGCTCAGCTCAGCTCAGCTCAGCTCAGTTTAGTTCACTTCAGTCAATGTAATACTCAACGGACCAAAACATTACAATAAAAAAATAAAGAACACAAAAAAAGCAGCTAGATGAATTTTTATATATGAATCCATTCAACTAAAGAAATTACAACTCACAACACATATATATGAATATTCAATAAATGAAAGAGAGAGAGAGAGAAAGAATGAGAAAAGTGAAAATGTAATAAAATGTAAGAAAATAAAAAATGAAAGAAACGCTGCAATAATGCACTTACGTTGATTTGCTGTCATCCATCACAACTCATTTATCTTGTCGCTATTTTATATACTTAATGCATACATACATGCATATACAAATATGTATACATATACAAATACAGAACAGACTTACATTGGCACATATTTGTGTGAAGTTACTTGCATATCTATACAAAGAGCAATAAAAGCAAAGAACCACTTGACAATTGTTCTGTGGTTGTATTGGTAGTTTTGTTGATATTAACAATGTTGAAAAAGTATTCAATATTTTTCCCACACTCTCTCTCTCTCTTTCTCTCTTTCTCTCTCTGCTTCAGCATCAAGCACTTTTTCTATTTTTTCATCATCAACCAAAACCAAAACTATCTTTTTCCATTTAACTTTCCTTTTGCCTTCTATTGAAATTTTCCTTTTACATTTTTTCTCTTTCTCTCTCTCTCTCTAACTTTCATTTCACTCTTCGTTGTGTAAGGAAGCAGTCGTGCGATATGTAAGGCGTTTGATGGTATATCATTATGAATGATTATGAGGAGAAGATAAAAAAAAAAAACAACCAAATAAATGACGTAAAAAGTGCAGAATATAAATTAAAGGAAATCAAATAGACAATAATTCAATAATGTGTGTTCAATTGTCAGCGATCATCAAGTAACATTTACCATATATATTTTATAACTATAATTGTCTCCATGCATTTGGCTTATTTCATACTAACTTATCATTCACTTGCACTTAGTGCAAATATCTCCCAAGTGCATATAATTTTCAGTTCCTTTAAAAAAAGTAATTCTTTCATATTGAGTCATACAAAAAGTATACAAAGATATTTGGTACATTCTTATATAAAGTGAAGTAGATATTCAAAATTATTATTAATAACAAATTTATTATATTTGGAATACTTCCATCATGATATGGAATTGATTCAGGAAAGCGTGATATACTTTTATACTTAAAATATTCTAAACAAAAGCCAAAGTATTACTAGAGAATTCGAAATTACGTATATCAAGTTACAAGCTGATTCTATAAGCCGAAAACCTTCTTTCAAGTATTCTCTCATTTGATAGAATCAGGTTAGATTAGAACTTATGACACCAGATTTATAGTGACATTCATTCTCCTTAAACAAGTAAAGCACCTAAGTTTTTTGAGTTAACTTAATATTTTAAAAGTAATCATTTTAAGTAATTAATCACAAACTAAATTTCATTATTTGATTAAAAAGCAAATTGCTAATCTTTTTTTTACATTAAAAGCATTAAACGAAAGACTTCTATCAATAAATCGTCCTTTTGTATAAAAAGCCTTTGAACCCCAAAACATTTAGTCATGGTCATTGATTGTGTAAAATTAAAGCAAACAAGTGTAGCAGAATTCAAGTAAAAACAGTTAAAGTCATTGATGGTCGACTTTTAAATACTTTTCGCCATTTCTTTTACTATGATTAAAAAGGCAAAAATTTTATAAAAAGATTGAAGAATTTTTGAGTTGGTTTAAAATGTTTGAAATTATTATTCTGAAAATCTTTTCCTATATAAAGCAAAGGTTTCTAAACTCTACGTTTGAGCATTTCTTCTATTACAAAAACTTTAGCAGCGTGAATTTCTTATTGGGTTCTCTTATAATACGACGGACGCTCTTGCAAGCTGCATCATTACAAAATAAGCCATTTCAATAGCATTTAGGCAGAACTGTTGTCAAAGGTATCATCTCAAATGTTATAAAACTCTTTATGAAATTTGCAAACTGGATCTGAAATTAAGTAGGCAAGCGTGCGATTCAGGAAATAATTTCGAATGGGCTGCTGGTCGATGTTAATTTTATCTGAAAGTTATATAGATCTGCCCAAATGTCAATTATTGTGACATTTATCACGCAAAACATAATAACAACATAACAGGAGAGTTTAACACCCATCACACTAATGACATTGATATATGAATCTAAACGTTTACAACACTGACTTTCTTAAATCTAATAAACGTACAAGTATTAACAGCATACGATTGCTATCGATTGTTGTATGTTGATCAGAATATGTATTTCATTTAGTAACTGTTAGATAACCTGATTATTCTGAATAAAATGTGAATACAATATTTATTTGGCATCACATTTTATTCAGAATTTCATATAGCGCTTAATAAATTTTATTAGACACAATCGAATGAATTGAATGAATTTCAAGCATGACTTTATCGAAGACTATCGAAGATGTTCTAAGATGAATTACACATCATAAATTGAAAGTAAACAACTTTATTGCTTTCTACTTCATTGTCGATGTCTCTCAAATGTCCTTACCATTACTATAATGCTGAGTTTTCTGTTCTCATTTATATTAATAGATTATTAATGTCCATCCGTGCAACTGTTCTTCCATCCATCTCACCAACCATACATATGTTCATCCGTCTCTTTATTCATCCGTCCATCTGTTCATTCATTTATCTGTCCATTTATCCATCTGTCCATCCGTGCATCTGCCCATCTGGCCATCCATGCATCTTTCCATCCGTCCATATGTCCATCCGCCCATCTGTCCTCTTATCCATTTGTCCACTCATCCTTCTGCCTGTCTCTTTTAATTTAAATAGTTTGTTTTATAGTTTTAACATTTTACAAAATATGGTCAACATCTAAAATCTAAACATTAAAATCTAAAATCTTAATATTGAAGATAATAAAAACTCTGAAAACAATCTCAAGAAGTTTAAGCAACACCTAAAAGTAGACAACTTAAATTTATTTCCTTAAGAAAAAGAAGAGTAAAACAAAAAAATTGAATCTGAAAAATATAAAAAGCAGCAAAAGCAAAGAAAACCAGTTACACGAAACAGTATCATGTCTATTTACATCAGTTTTGGTTTTGTAATTTTAAGCTTGTCTTTCACCGCAACAATGAAATGGAAGTGGTATGTACAAAATTGCTTTAAAGTGTGCTTTAGTTGCGATATTATTTGCATATTGTATAACATTAACGTTAAAAAGTCTTTGGGAGAGAGTTACATCAATTACTAGTAACAACTTGTACGCGTTACATTAAATCTTCGAAGAGATGTAACAACGAAAGCACAATAAAATAACATGAACATGAAATGTAATGGAGAAAGGCGTTTGCATTGAATGGTGTTGATAAAAGTGAGAGAAGATGCACGGCAAATATTATATATGTGTCTTCAAACTACATAATGATGATATAAATGGTAATGATAATGATAATGATAGCGATGGCGATGGCGATGCTAATGATGATGATAATGATGATGATGATAATGATAAAATTCATGTTTTATGTTCATCTAACCAACTAATGGGAAATTAATTACAATACATTCTGATGTTGTCACGTCACTAATACCAGCTGGCTGGTTGGCTGGCTGGCTGGCTGGTTGGTTACTTAGTTTCCCATGCTGAGCTATATTACAACGCATTAGACGCAATTACAATGCATAACAGCTAACTGTAGGTGAAATTTCTTTAGCTTAAGCTTCTCTTAATTGTAATATATTTTCCCATATTTTTCTTATTGCTCCTTTTTATTGCTTTCTTTGGCTTTTGCTTTCTATACCATTCGTCTAGCCTGGTAATGATTATTAGATTGCATGATAATATTTTTAATTTGTTGAAAAAATGTATATATTTATATAAATGGAATAAATGGAATAAATTGAATAAATGGAATAAATGGAATGATTGAAGTGAAGTAAAGTACATTTTATATTTTAAAATTCAATCTTCCAAGTCTCATTTGTTAGACTTTACCTTTTAGCAACCATATTTAGACTGAAGTGAATGAATAAATCAACGGAATTTTTATAAAATTTTCTTAAATAATTCGCTCAACTTGATTTAAGATTACTTAAGACTTGAAATAATTTAATCTCCTTTTAAAAGGCGTCACTGGCAACTAATAATTGCCCTGCACCACTTTTCTTGATGTAATTAAAATATTTCAAAACAGAAATGAATTAAAAGTTCGAAAAGTAAAAATGAGTACTTTGCAAAAATGTTATAAGTTCATTAAATTAGTTCTTCTGGACATAAATTTTAGTATAAAGATTTATTAAGTTAAAAAACTTCATTTTCTACAACTTTTCATTTTGTATGGATTTTTAAGCATACTTCAACTTTCTTTTAAGCAAATTATTATACAGAAAATAATCATAAAAATTAGATCAATTTTCAATTTAAGTATCTTCAAAGCATAAAAGTGGACTTGAAGCACATGAAAACATCAAAAAAATGATTCTGCTTTGATTGAAGGAAAAGTATACATAAAATAGTTTCTTCCAATCATCCGTGAACTGATTCCGTGAACTGTGTAGATTATGCCAAGAGTAGCGCAGAATGTAAAGAAATTCATAAAAGTTTAAAAAGCTTCTTAGCGTCCAAAATGCAGCGTAGTTTCCATTAAAGTTTAAAAAAGCCAAATAGAAAATATTTCACTTTATTAATTACCTTGTTAAATCATAAATTTACTTCAACTAGATTTAGAGGTAAAACTTTTAAAATTATTGCTAAACTCTGTGAGATTATCATTATGGTTGCACTTTCAATAGATAAAGTCAAAAATTCTAAAATATAAATTAATCTTTTAGTATAAAAATCTTCTTAAAAAAAAATTTATAAAATTAGTTCAATTTTGTTTATGCTGCGTCCTTTAGAAATCTGCTGCTTTAATTTGATGGGAATTTTCGTTATGTTTCGATAAAATTTTGTATATAAATAAGTTTTGGCCACAATTTCCAATTCAATAAGTCGATTCGAATTCTGAACTTCTCCGATCACTTTTTATAAAAAACCTTGTGTGTGTGTATAATCATATTGCATTCAACTTAAAAATTTCTACTTTTAAAATACAATAAAATAAAAAATAAAATAAAATAAAATAAAAATAAAATAAAATCAAATTGCACAAAATTCGTTGATGGTTTGATGGTTTACATAAGTTTCACATATCAAAAAAAAAAGAAGAAGAAAACTAAAGACTCAAGTGTACAAATCAATTTAATTCCAAATAAAAAACAAAAAAAGAAAAAACAAGCAAGAAAAAAAGTTAGAGAAAATAACGCAAATGTATGCGTGTGTATAAATTCAAACAATGAAACTTAATCTTTCAGTTATGGATCGTTAAAAGTAAAGAAACAAAATAAAAAACATGAATGACGAAAAATATTTGCGAAAAATGGGGAAGCGTGGAGGACAAAAAACTAATACCCAAAAAAAAAAGAAAAAAAACAGAGCAGCAAAAAAATCGTTTTTACAATATTCAATTAAAACGTGCATGTTTTTCTACCACACATCTCCATCCATACATACCACTATGTATGTATATTTATGTGCTGGACTGTAAAGATTTTAATACAAAAATCTTTTTGCTTCTTTTTTTTATTTTATTACGTTTCTTGTTATTACAATATTTCTTGCTATTATATCAAATGCTGCTGCCGCACTATTGCATCTAAAACTGATTTGATTAGCAGTTTATATACATATACACATAAATATATGCTTTGTCAGGTACATTTAATATCTAACGAGAAAGATATGTTTTTATTTCCACCTACAGAAATTGGATATGCGATAAGTTCATTAAACTGCTTGCGCCTTCTGGAAAGTAACATTAGACTCTAAGCAGTGTAAGAGAAGTTCTTGATTCTGGGTTAACATTTTGGAAGCATATTTGCCAGACTGGCCACTTATTGGCATAAACATTAAGCTTGATTTAATACGGAAATATCTTTAAGATGACAAGGCCACTCTGCTGCCTAAACTGACTTTTAATCTTAGTATTCAAGAACTTTGAGCTTCTTACTACTTGTGAACCTAAGATTTGTAGATCCATTTCCTCCAAAAAAAACTGTTAGAAATCAAATCTAAAAACTTCAAATTTTCATACTTTTTGTTTTTGTGTTGAATCTTCGGCTTTCTATTTCTAAATTCGAAGAAGCTCATTTGTTTATATAAACTACTTCCTTGCCATGCCCTTAACGTATGATTACGGGAGTAAACAAAAGATGGCGCTTGTTTTGTATTATTTTCCTATTTTTACTAGCCTATTCCTCTTTATGTGCTGCTTTATTTTACTTTATCCATTACCTTTAAGTTGGCAAATTACAAAAGAAAAAAGAAACCTAGGAAAATATGGAAGGAATACAGAAAGTAGAAGCCCAAGTGATTGTACATTTATTCCTATGTGAGCAGATAATATCAAAAACATCAGCCTACATAACATTTACTGCTTAAATGTAAATGGAAGTGGAATAGTTTTTTCTAAATTTCATTTATCATATTCCCTTCATTTACAGTTGATTCTACATCGTTTTATTATCATGAGTATAAAATAGATTGTTGATTTTCTCTCTGGATTAAAAAAGGTAATAATGATTTGTGCCAGGATCTTTTCAATTTCAATATTTTGATGATAAACATCGAAGATTTGTTGCTGGCGATACAAAAAAATAAGCAATAAAAAAGCAAAAAAACAGATAAAAAGTTGAAATACATAAATAAAGAAAAAGAAATTCAAACTTAATTCATTTACATCTATAATGAATGCCGTAACCATGGTCATATATTTTTCTTCCTAAATTCGTAGAAAAGGCAAAAAATTCAATAGAAAGTGCTTCCATAAAAAGAAAATGCTGTAAGATCTAACAATCAATAATAATAAGTAAGGAAGCAAATCTTTTTATAGGCAGAGGCAGATTCTGGCTTTCAGTTTTAATTATTTAACGTACGACTTTGTATTTATCTGCCGATTCCAAGGTTCATTCTTAAACATCTTAAGAATAATTTTTTTTTATTCAATTCTTGATATAAGAAATATTCTTGATTAGCTTTACATTTACATGTTAAATAGAGCCATCATATCTCTCAGTACATAAAACATTCTCTTTATTGTTGTTTCAAAACTTTAATAATCCTACAATTTATTCAAACATAAAATTATGGTTAGGAACATTAAATGTCACGCCTACTATTGTAAGTTGATCTTTAAAGAAATAATTTTGAATCCACAACCATTTAGAAAAAGGATGCAAAGTTTATTTGCACATTTAAAAATAAAAAACTAAATTAATTGCTTTTTCATGAAGTTTTCTCTTAAATTATATTTGTACCATTTTTAGATATGCATAATTCAGAACATCAATGTTATATATACGATTCTCAAAATAGGCTCAAGTTATTGCAATTTTATACAAATTTTTTATGTATTTATAAAAAATTTTCTATTAAATCAACAATTAAATTTTTGATAATATATTTTGATTATTTTTGAAAATTATAATTAAATGTAATCATTCATGACAATTTACATATAACCAGACAACTTCTTATCATTTTTTTTGATTTGTTTTTTTTTTAATTTTTTTCATATAAATTATTCATGCCCTATTTCATTTATGGTATAGTAAATCACATAAACATGTTGTTTAACATTCCAATTTAAAATAATTTAGTCAAATCATGTAAACAAAAAGTCAAATTTGTATAAGATTAAAAAAAGTTTGAATTTGAACAATTTTAATGAAAAATATTCGAACAATGTATCAGTTTGAAAAAATTTGAATCAAATTTACAACTTTGCATGCTCTGCTTAAAAAATGTTTGTGTCAAGTAGCTTTAAATTTAAGCTGCATTCATTTATTTTGTATATCCTTACTTTACTTGGAATTATCTCAGTAAAATTTTGTAAAAATTTGTACTTGTCACATCTCTCTGATTTCTACTTGAAAACGATGTTAGATATTAAAATAATTTGTATTAACTTTACCTTTGGTTTTAATCTACTTCTGATAAACCCAACTAATTATTATTGTTGTTTTATTTTTTATTCAATTTGTTGCTACTTATGACGCGTAAATTTAAATTAATGATAACTTGTGTACATCTCAAATTTTTGCATTAGTCATCACGTCATTATACTTATAACTGGTTATCTACATAAAATGATTATAATTATTGCATATAAGTTAAATGAAAATAACATCATAATAAACTACAAAATGCATAAAATGAAATAATAAAATTTATACAGATAAGTTAGAATTTTCTTTAAAATATTTGTATGCTCTTTTATAAATAAAAAAGGAAATGATTCATTGTAATTATTATCTAAAAAATTATTCTATGGAAAATTTCTGTGACTTATGAATGAATTCACTAACAAGATTTACTAATAAATTGTTTGATAAATAATCAAACAATTTATATCTCTAAACGGAAACTTTAAAGTTCAAATTTAATTGAAATAATCATTTTCATTAAAATTTTTCTCTGATATTATAATAATAAAAATTTCAATAAAAGTTCAATTATCTATCCTTAAAAGGACAAATATTTGTATATACTAATATCTTATTTTGAACAACTAACATCAACAACTCAATCAATAAAATCCTCCACCTTAAAGTGCCGGCCTGTTTTTGACATGTTTCATCTAAAAAAATTCTCTTAAGTAATTATAATTTAATGTTTTAATGCTTTCATAAATTTTATTCTCTTTTATGTCCTTTTTTTTGTTTTTTTTTTTTTTGTAATATTTTCCATCAAATGCACACACACTTTTAGTAACATACACAAACAGAAAAATTGAAACAAAAAAAATAGAAAATGGGACAAAGAAAATGAATGAAGATTGCATGCCTAAATTTTATATTTGATGGATTAATCTTTAGTTTAATTATGTTAGTTTATGAAAACTTGTTACAATTTTATATGATGATGCTGATGATAATAATATTGATAATAATGATATTGATAATAATGATTATGGTGGTTGTAATGATGGTAATGCTGCTGGTTATGCTGGGTAACGGTGACAGTTATGATGATGGTAATGATGATGATGATGGTGATGGTGACTATGGCAATGGTACGGTTTATTTGAAACTTAATCACTTGAAACACGTGCCAAGGCTTAAATGACAAATTGTCTTTCCTTTTTGAGACTCTATGGGAACCACTTTATATTAAAATTAAACAAAACCATACAGATAATATTAACATTTTTTATATATGCACGAATATATTAATATTGACATTATTTAAAGAAAAACTTATATATTGACAATATTTCCTTAATTTTTTGTTGGGCGCTTTGAAATGAATAAAGCAGATTTATTGGCTTAAATTTAGATTTATATACATTAAAAAAGTGTGAGAAATTGTGGTCCGCATAATTACAAAAATTATTTATTTATTTATTCGTAATATTCCAAATACTTTTATATCTTAGTAGAGGAATAGGTTGAAGCCTATTGGGAATAGGCTAAAGGAAATCAAGGTCTAATTTAAACGATCCCTTCTGCAAAATATTATTCCGGAAAAATTCTTATATGAAAAATAAATAAAAGTGATTTAGACGGCCAATGTTAATGCTTAACATTCTCATAACAACTTGCTCCTTTAAAAAATCGTTAGAATAACTTTTCTATTTGTGCCAGCTTTTAACTAAATTTAAAACTTTCTCAAAATACCAAAACAAATGTTAACTTCCCTTTAGACATTTGGCCGTATAAAAAAAGGGAGACAGGATAAATGGATAAGCTTAGATCTCTTCAAAAAGATACTCAAAATCTTGCGGTGACTTCCAATGAAATGTATTTTACTTAACCACGTTCACGTGGAGTCCGTTTTACACATTTTTATGGAACTTCGATATTGTTTTGCTGACAAAGTCTATGAAAACTTTTGGACCATTTTAGAAGTTTGGAGATGGCGCTCGACTAAAGAACCAAGAACTGGAAAAACTAAAAATTTATTGGTCGTTTGTTATTTTGAAATTTATTGGCCGTTCATTATTTGTAATAGAGGGTTTAACTATAATTACTCACTAAACAAATCTAGTAATTTTATTATATTTATAACTTGCGATTTTATTTTCGTTTCATTATTCACAATTTCCGGTTTATTAAAAATAGATAAAACAATAACGAAAACAAATAGATTTTTATCTTATCTCAAATAAAAAAAAATACAATTATTATCATCACGTTTCTTCATAGTTTCAATTAGAATTTTATAGTGAAAGAGATGCTGAGAACTGATAAACATTTTTACATAAAAAGCAACATTTTATGCATAATTTTAAACAGTTTAAATTGAGATTTCGAACAAAGCGAATAATATAAAAAAAATTTTTTTTTAATAATAATAAAATAACAATGATTAAAGTGTCCAGTGTAGTCGTAGTGCTGGTGGTAAATAATAATTTTATATACAAATAAAAAGAAAAATTAATCAAAATGTAGTTGCAGAGAATTTAACAGAAGATGAAAGGGCAAAACCAAAAAAAAAAATTAAGCTTTAGTTTTGTGTTTATTATGCGAATGATTCTTGCATGTTTTATCATCAATTTTTGGATAAGGATATTTTTTGTTATTTGATTTTGTTCTTAGCAGTGATATAAAATTAACTTAAAATTATTAAATATATGTTTAATAAATTTTAGTAAAAATTAATATTATTAAAAAATCTACTTCTCATTGTTTGCATTATTTCATATAATTATATATAAATAATTTCTAATTAATTAATAAAGCTGCCGGGTGTATTTTTATTATGGCTATCGACCAAATTGTTCAACAGCAATGAAAATTCATATGCAAGTGATAATAATTAAACTTTATTATTCATGTTTGCTTGTTATTTAAGCTCTCAAAAAAAAAGAAAAAGAAGATTCAATCTACGTACCAAAAAAAAAATGAATAAATAGATTAAACAAAATGATTTTGCGTTGTAACATAAAATGTTCAAGTTTTGTAATTTTCACTTTTTTTTTCTTTTTTGTGCTTACCTGCCTTTAGCTATCAGCTTTAGCAGATAGCCAAAAATTAGTAGATTTTATGGGACCTCTACATTTAGAATTACATCAAAATGATTGTAATGGTAAGGCTGCAATATGTGCCGGTACTTTAGCTTATAGAAAGTGTGTACCAAATGCTGATGGTGAAATGGTTCCATATGGTCTATTTATACCATGTCCAGTTAATACAACTTGTCTTAATAGTGAAAATATTTGTGTGCCAAACACAACCGAACTTTCAGATGATTTAAGCAATGAAAAATTAACAGCTACCACTGCGGAAGTATTAACTGTTTCTAATGCAAATGTAAATGAATCTAAAAATAACGATATTGACACCACTGAAAAAATGGTAAATGATTCCAGTGTCGATACTGTAACTACAAACGATTTCACGAATAATGATAATTCAAACTACACTGCCGATGCAAAAGTAACCGAATCTACGAAAAAGGTTTCCGATAATGCCGAGAATTCGGTTGTATTCTACGATAATGCTGATTTGAATAATGAAGAAACGAAAGAAGTCAACCACAAACTTGTTGAATCATCTGTCTTTATTGACGAAATGGTAAATGATTCAAATGACTCTGCAACTGTGCTAAGAACGAATGATTCTACAATCATAAATCTCAATAAATCCGAAGGCTCAGATGTATCTGGTGTAACTGCAGATATGACTACGAAAGATACTACAACCAATAACAAAGGTGTTGAACCATCTGTTCAATCTGTAGAAATGCCAAACCACTCATCTGGTTCTGTTTCTGCAGCAAGTACATATGATGCCGCAAGTGTAAATGTTGGCGCAGAGAGTTTGTATGTATCCGATGTAACTGCTGATTTGACTCAAGAGGAAAATGCAGCTAATGAAAAGAGTGTTGAACCACCTGTCCATACTGAAGAAATAATAAACGATGCACCTGATCCTGTTTCCACTGCAATAACAGACAATGCCGCAAAAGTAAATAATGGTGTCGAGAGTTTAGGTGCTATCCGAAGTAACCGCTGGTTTGTCTCAAGAAGAAAATGTTGAAAATAATGTTGAATTATCTATCCATACTGAAGAAACTGTAAACGATACACCTTATTCTGTTTCTGCAACAAGTGCGGACGATGCCGCAAATGTAAATATTGGTGCCGAGAGTTTAGATGTATCCGATACAACAGCTGATTGGAGTCAAGAAAAAAATGTAGCTAATGAAAAGAATGATGAATCATCTGTCCATACTGAAGAAATGGCAGACGATGCACCTGATTCTATTTCTGCAAATGGCGATGCCGCAAATGTAAATATTGGTGCCGGGAGTTTAGATGAATCTGATGCAACTTCCGATTTTACCAGAAGAACCTGCAGCTACTGAAAAGAGTGTTGAACCATCTGTCCATACTGAAGAAATGGTAACGATACACCTGATTTTGTTTCTGCGGCAACAACAGGCGATACCGCAAATGTAAATAATGGTGCTGGTAGTTTGGATGTATCAGATGCAACTGCTGATTTAACTCAAGAAGAAAATGTAGATAATGAAAATAGTGTTGAATCATCTATCCATACTGAAGAAATGGTTAACGATACACCTGATTCTGTTTCAGCAGCAAAGCAGGACGATGCCGCCAAATGTAAATATTGGTACTGAAGTTTAGATGTATCCGATATATGCTGATTGGACTCAAGAAGAAAATGTAGATAATGAAAATAGTTTGAATCATCTGTCCATACTGAAGAAATGGTAAACGATACACCTGATTCTGTTTCAGCAGCAAGTGCGGTCGATGCCGCAAATGTAAATATTGGTGCCGGAGTTTAGATGTATCGATACAACCACGATTTGAGTCAAAAAGAAAATGCAGCTAATGAAAAGATGTTGAATCCCTCCGTCCATACTGAAGAAATGGTTAACGATACACTGATCCTTTTCTACGCACAAAGACGATGCCGCAAAGTAAATATGATGCGGGAGTTTGATGAATCTGATGAACTCGTATTTTACAAAGAAGAATGCAGTAATGAAAAGAGTGTTGAACCATCTGTCCATACTGAAGAAATGGTAAACGATACACATGATTTGTTTCTGCGGCAAACAGGCGATACCGCAAATGTAAATAATGGTGCGGAGTTTGGATGTATCAGATGCAACAGCTGATTGACTCAAGAAGAAAATGTAGCTAATGAAAAGAATGTTGAATCATCTATCCATACTGAACAAATGGTAAGCGATACACCTGATTCTGTTTCTGCAACAAAACAGCGATGCCGCAATTAAATATTGGTACTGGTAGTTTGACGTATCAGATGTAACTAGCTGATTAATTCAGAGAAAAAATGTAGCATAATGAAAAATATGTGAATCATCCGTCCATACTGAAGAAATGGTTAAACGATACACCTGATTCTTTTCTGCACAATGACGGTGGCCGCAAATGTAAATATTGGATGCCGGGAGTTTTGATGAATCTGATACAACTCGATTACTCAAAAAAAATGTAGCTAATGAAAAGAGTGTTGAATCATCTGTCATACTGAATAAAGGTAACGATACACTTGATTCTTTTCCTGCAAATGCAATGCCGCAAAGTAAATAATGATGTCGAGAGTTTAGGTGTATCCAATGTAACTGCTGGTTTGTCTCAGAAGAAAATGTAGTTAATGAAAAGAGTGTTGAACCATCTGTCCATACCGAAGAAATGGTAATCGATACACATGATTCTGTTTTTGCGGTAAGTACAGACGATACCGCAAATGTAAATATTGGTGCCGAGAATTTAGATTTATCCGATGTAACAGCTGATTGGACTCAAGAAAAAAATGTAGCTAATGAAAAGAATGATGAATCATCCGTCCATACTGAAGAAATGGTAAACGATACACCTGATTCTATTTCTGCAAATGACGGTGCCGCAAATGTAAATATTGATGCCGGGAGTTTTGATGAATCTGATGAACTTCGATTTACACAGAAAAATGAGCTACTGAAAAGAGTGTTGAACCATCTGTCCATACTGAAGAAATGGTAAACGATACACCTGATTTTGTTTCTGCGGCAACAACAGGCGATACCGCAAATGTAAATAATGGTGCTGGTAGTTTGGATGTATCAGATGCAACTGCTGATTTAACTCAAGAAGAAAATGTAGATAATGAAAATAATGTTGAATCATCTATCCATACTGAACAAATGGTAAGCGATACACCTGATTCTGTTTCTGCAACAAACACAGACGATGCCGCCAATGTAAATATTGGTACTGGAAGTTTAGATGTATCCGATATAGTTGCTGATTGGACTCAAGAAGAAAATGTAGCTAATGAAAAGAATGATGAATCGTCTGTCCATACTGAAGAAATGGTAGACGATACACCTGATTCTATTTCTGCAAATGGCGATGCCGCAAATGTAAATATTGGTGCCGGGAGTTTAGATGAATCTGATGCAACTTCCAATTTTACTCAAGAAGACACTGCAGCTAATGAAAAGTATGTTGAACTATCGGGGCACACTGTAGAAATTGTAAATGATTCAAGTGAATCTGTTCATCTAGAAAATACAAACAATTCTGCAAATGTAAATCCCGATAAGCCTGGAGACTCAGATGTATCTGATATAACTGTCGATTTGACACAGGAAGAATTTGTAACCAATAAATATAATGTTGAACCGTCTGTTCACACAGAGGAAATGGTTGCTTATTCAACTAATTATTTTTCTGAAGTTAGTACAGACAATACTGCAACTGTAAATTTCGGTGCCGGAGTATCAGATCTGCACGATGTATCTGTCGATTTAACTCATGATGAAATTGCACCCAATTACACTGTTGACCCATCTAACGAAATGGTGAATGAGTCAACTGAATGCGTTAATGTGGTAAATACAAACGATTCTGCGAATGTTAATCTCGCTTCTAGGGACTCATATGTTTCCGATGCAACTCATGTAACTCAAGAAAAAACTGCAGCCAATGAAAATAGTGTAGAACTGTATGTTCACGCTGAAGACATGGCAAACGATTTTACCGATACTGCAGACAGTACGAACGATGCTGCATATGATTATCATGATGGAATGGTGAAGCTAGATAAATCAAGTCCTACTACTGACCTAACTGACGCAGAAACTTCAGCCAATAACAAAGAAGTTGAAATGACTGTATCCACTGATGATGATTCAAACAATTCTGTTGACGTTGCAAAAACAAACCTAAATATTGGTAATACCAAAGACTCGGTTGCATATGGTGTAATTTCAGATTTGACTGAAGAAGAAAATGCAAGCAACAAAGAAAGTATGGAACCATCTACCTATACTAAAGAAATGGTAAATGATCTCATCAAGAATGTTGCTGGGTCAAATGCTCAAGATTCTTCATATGAGGAATCTGATTTTACCAAAAAATTGGATATATCTAATTTAACTACTAATAGCACAAATGACGAATCTAACAAACATTTCGCGCCATTTAGCACTGTAAAAGAAGTGCTTAGTGATTCAGCGATGGATATATCAAAGAGTTACTCTAAAAACGCTAACTCAACCAATGAACCCGATGATTCAATATATGAAGGATCTCTCCAAAACAAGAAACATCTTGAACAACGTTTTATTACAAGTGAAACGACAAAATCTGAAAATACCTTACCTAATTCGGAAGAATCCGACGAAGAGTTAACTGACTCCGGCATAGTAAAAGTATCTAAAACAGTGGAAGTTAACAAAAATATTAATGTAATGAACTGGCAAAATATGTATTATCAATATTATTGGAAAGCTTTAGGAGATCACTACAAACGCTTGGGAATGTACTTTAGGGAAAGAGAACAACAACGAAGAAAAGAAATGCAAGAAGAACCGCAAAAATTGTTTGAACATAGAAGCAAATTGGCCAAAGGTATGATGAGAACAATTAAGGAAATTGAATGTAAATATGAGGAAATAGATAATGTCTATCCTGATATGAAAAATTGTAAAAAATATTACCGCTGTATTAACAAATCGAATGAGTTGAAATTAGTTCATTTACGTTGCGATAATCACAAAGAATTCGATTGGATTTCACTTAAATGTGTTTACAGATATAAAGCTTTTTGTTTAGGCCGCAATCGTTATTAAATATTTTTCCACAAAAGACAAACATGCAAAAATTCACAAAAAATGAATTGAAATTTAACGGAAGAAAGCACTAAAGTGGAAAATCAATGATATTGCAATTTAAATTTGAACTTGCTTTATTTTTCTTTGTTTTTTTATTATTATTTCTAACAAAGACTTTTTAGCGACATTTATTGTTCATTGACTCCATAGAAATTCTGTTTTATTAGCGAATGAAGGAATTTAATCACTTTATGTAGGATGAGACTTCTTTTTGTAACGTTAAGCGTTCCAAAAAATTGCACATTTTGCTTCAGAACATTTCAAAGAGCTTCATTTTAAATCAGCTCAACTTCATTTCAACTTAGCTTTTAAAGATAAATTGCAAAGCAATTGATCTACCAATGTTTTAGAATTTTTCTTTAGACAATTTTATCTACTTAAATAGAATTCTCTTTAAGCCATGAAACTGAAACTTAAAACTTGGAGAGGGCTCATATAAATACTGTTAAATATTTCCCCATGTTACATGAATCTTTCAAAACTTAACCTACAAAAACTACACGGCATTTGTCTAGTATAAGAAAACATATAAAGATAAAAAAAAGAAAACTGAATGCATTGGAATATTTCTTTTGTGAATGGAAGGAACTCAATCAATTTCTTTATTAGAATTTGAATTCTTTATTTTTCTAGAGAAAATATTTATTTAAGCATTTCTTCTCTGCCTTTCTTTCAACTCAAACGTTTGTAAATCATAATAAAATCAAACAATACCTGATCGTTTTTTATTATTTTAAGTTAAATATATTTTTATATAAGAAATTTTTTCACATTAAATATGAAGTGTTGGAAAAGATTATAATATGAGAATATAATACATTTGAAACTAAGAGAAAATTCAAAAGCAAAAAATTTAAAGTTGCATTTAAAAAGGGATTAAATTAAGATTAATGCATTTAATTGACGCATTATTTTTACTAAATTTTTACTATAAAGTACCCAAGTGCTTTCAAAACACGGATTTTCAAGATACAAATTAATTTTTGAAATTAAAACCTTTATTAAAATTATTAAATACTTTTCATCAAACTTATCAAACTTTAAACTTCATTTCATGGTTCTTCGTGAAGTCATCAGAAGAAAAAAGGAAGATAATCGAAACTGTCAATCAGATATAGAGCTATGAAATTTCGATATAATTTATTATTTCAACTTACAATGTGAAGATTGTGGACGGAGTCCCCAATTACTAATCTATATGAATAAGCATAAATTGCCTGCCATTCATTTTCATTACACTTTACAAAAAGTCCATGGTTTGTTCGATGGTGTTTTACAGGTTTACATTCTCTGACCTACATCATATAAATCATTAGATAATAAATCAACATTGAATGGAATTTTTCTTGTTTTTTTTTTTTTTTGTTTGTATTGTTAGCTACAAATAACAGCATTCGAAAATCAAGAACAAATTATTTGCACGCACATGAAATACAATACAATAATAAATTGCATTAAAAAAGGTGATATGAGAAAGTTAAATGGATATTCGGTTTCCATTATTCTATGCAATATTTTGAGAGTGCGAAGCATTTTCTATTCTATTCTACTCTTTCTTTCTTCCTTTTTTTTGTAAATCATTGAATTACAAAAAAAAATTATTTAAAAATAAATTGTAGCTATCAATGACTTGAAAAAAGTGGTTTGAAATGATGGCTAAAGAGAGAAAGGACATGCATCAAATTACATTGATTTAAACGTTATATGAAACTTTAACTTTTATGTGAAATAATTGAAAAGTTCTATAATTTCCTGAAATTAATTGGTTGCTATGGCTTAGTCCAAAAAGTATCATAAATAATAATAATAATAATCAATTGAATTTAATTTAGGGCTTTGTTGCACCTCTATGTAAATTATGCAGAAACACAAATCTGTTTCTATCCACTCAAAAGATTAAAAAAAGGTAATTCAAAAATTCTATTGATCAATTCTATTAATCCAGTTGAAGTCATTGCACGAGAAGAAACTTTCAAATTTTTGAAGTGAATGAGATTAAATTTAAAAATCACTTCCTAAAGTAGAATTTCACAAAAGAGCTCATTTATATTAAAATAATATCGATTTTTTGGCGTAAAGAAACTTTACCATATTTACATCAAATCAAACCATGTTTCGCGACCCCTCCCATACATAAACGTTTAGAGTTATTAAATATATTCACATTTTTAACTTAAAGAGTTCTTCATTGTCGATCTCGACTGATCTCAAAATGATCTTTAAATTAAAACAAGAAGCTACCTTTTGGGCGTGTCTTAATTTATTTTAAGTAGTTCTAGATAGTTTTAGATAGAACAAAAGAACTGGGAGAGTTTAAGCGAATCGAAACTTTGTTGCTATTTCTAGCGTATGTTCAAATAATCTGAAATCTGATGCAGCAAATTTTATTTAACGTAAAATACAAAAAAGACACTTAAAAGTTACAACTACACAGAATAATAAGTTCTGTCAACTTATTGAACTTTTTGAACTTACTGAAACTTTACAATAAATTCAAAGTGTTTAGTATAAAGTATAAATAAAAAGCAACCAAACATAAGAAGCGTTATTGTCCATTCCAATATAAAAAAATCTTTGTTGTTTAAAAAATGGAATTTAGAACGGAAAATATTCATTTTCTCTCTCTCTCTTTCCTTTCTTCAATCATTTACATAATCATCGCATTTGAAACATTTTCAGCTTTTAAAAAATGCTTCGCTTCTTTTTCTTTGCCTTTTGTTGTCCATTCTTGTTATGGATTCATAGTGTCACATTAAGATTATCGATAAAAATTTGAGAAAACGAAACAACAAGAAAGAAAATAAAAATGTATTAGAAAAAATATAGATGTGCGATTATTTGGAGAAAACTTTAAAAGGAAAAAGTGCATCATAACGAGAACGACAACGGTCATACATTTCTAACAATATTCAACACTAAAATTGACTTCAATATAAATACCCAACACACCCACACACACACACACATACACACATATATATATATATATATATATATATATATATATATATATATATATATATACATTTGTAAGCAAGTTTAAAATTTTATAAGAAAGAATACATAAATAAAATGAAAATAAGAAAAAAAAATATGCATAAAATTAAATATAAAACGTGGTGGTCTGTTGTGTCCATAATTCTTGGTCTCTTTCTCAGACTATTTCTTTGTAATTTTGTGTGTACTGTTTTGCCTGAATTGGCTGAATACATGTATTCAGTGAAAAAAATACATCTGTTTTAAATAAAATTGTGTCTAAGAATGATGAGTACTCCAACTTTGGCCTTAGTCAATTAAAATTTTCTTGGTAGTACAGATATCATTATATTAAATCATGAGGCGAAACGGCACAAAAGTATAACCGGCCAAACAATCAACTTTTGTATAAACTCAACCAACCTTCGACCAACCATTCAGCCATCTTCTATTTTAGTAGTCTCTGCCTCCTTCCATTTAAGAGAAAAATTTTTGTCGAAAAGAGTAAACATTTGTTGCTACGCTATATTTATTTTGCCATTATGTTTGTAACATCCAAAGAAGGCATCAGGAACCCTATAAAGGTGCCATATTCTTAATCCGTGTCAAATACTAAATCGTTTATCCATGTTCCTGTCCCGGTCTACCCGTTGTTAATATTCTTCCGATCGCAAAAAAAGGATATCAAGGTCACATTTGACGGAAACACCGAACGTTTTTGCGGGCCGATTAATATTAAAAATGGGCATAGTCGATCTGAGGACACGCCTACAGTGCAACGTAAACTGATAATATCTCAGCGATTTTTTGATAGTTTTTTTGCTCATTATTTGCAAATAGATATTTGCAAAAGATAAATAATTGAAATTCTATACAAATAGTAAGGCTATCGATCTCTAATGTTTTTCTAAAAATCATGCAAATCGGTCATGCCTACGAGAAATTCCACAATATTAAATTTATGTTTGTTGTTAACTAATGAAACTCCGAATCGAGAGAGCTTGAGTCGTAATATCGTAATGTATGCGGCGGTGCGTATAGAAGACTTGGCCTCAGCCAAACAAAATTTTCTTATTTGTTTTTTTTTATTTTAAATAATATATTATAATGCACTTTGAGTGCCCACATTTTACTTAAGAATGTTTATATTATGAGAATTTTCTTCTAGACTAAAATTCTCAATAAGCTATGAATATTGTTATAAAAATCATAATAATAATAAAAATAATGTTTAGAAAAAAAATTATACAAAATCTCATCATCTTGTTTTCTGTCTATGATATATAAGAATAATGATGATAATAATGATGTTTATGATTGTGTTTGCGATTGTGGTGCTAGTCACGTTAACACTTTATTATACGTTTTAGTAATAATCTTCTTGAGGAAGAAGAAATATCATTAAAATAATGTCTGCTTTAAAGTTATCGCTATTTATTAGTTAATGTAAATTTGTTTGTTTACTTTGCCTCACATTTCTTTTCCTTTCGTTTTGTTTGTACTTTGTTTGGAGTTCTTTTTTTTATTATTTTCATCATCTTCTTCTCTTTAAATATACATTTAGATATAAGATGTAAGAAAAGTGGAAAGAATTTTTATATGAGATTTCTTTTCCCTTTTTTTTTTATTTTAACATAAATTTTCATAATATTTTTCTTCTATGTTGATATATGAATTGATTGAAGCAGGACAATAATGTCCGCTCACAGACATACACAAAAAGATTGTAAAAATAAAATAAATATCATGAAGAAGCAAAAAAAAATAAGAAAAAAAAGCAGAGGAAGTACAAGAATAAGTAGACAAAGAAGAAAAATAATAGAGTGTAATAAAATTGTGTTAGCATTAGATTTATTGTAATGGCAAATGACGATAAATGTTTGAAAGTAACTTGTAAATATTTTACTTAAACATTTACAATTGAAATGACAACAAATACATTAAATATTTTTAACACATTTTTCTATTTGTTTGACCTTCTTCTACCCTGCTTGTATTGAAGAGATATCTTAAGAAATTGTTAATTTTTTTTCTTTATATATTTCACAATTCAATGTGTCTCCATAATTCTTCCCCTTCAATTTTTATCCATTCTTATTTTATATTTACTTTTCAACAGGATATAATAAATGTCAACATAATCAAGCATCATCAAGCAAAAGCGTGGCATAATCAAACAATCAGCCAAGCCAACCCTAAACAAAACGATTATATACTTTGTAGTGAACTCTGGATTGTAATGTTAAACAAGTGTCACATACATATTTATATATACGTATATATATATATATATATATATATATATATATTATATATATATATATGTCTTTATTATTTAATTTTTTTGTTTAATACGATTAGCTTAAAAATGTTACAAGTTTGAAGTTTGCTAAGTGCTAAGTTTCTTTGACTATTCAAACTTGAATATTTTTCATGACAGAATCTTCTAAAATAAAACAAAGTAATAGGAAAATTGTAGAAACGGTTCAATCAAAATTTTAGTTCATTACCAACCACTATATGAACTCCAAAAATCAGTACCTTGGAAAAAACTTTAGATAATAGAGAAAAGAGAAAATCCAATCGAGAGAAAGGAAAAAATGAGACGTACTGCTTAAATTAGTATGAATTTTGAACTGGATCATTATGCTCTGCTATTTAAGGACTCATCAAACTCATCATTATTATACTACAAAATGTAATATAGATATGAAAACAAAAGAAACGTGTATTTAAAACATTTCGTATGCACAAAGGCACACACGGAAACCAAGGCATGTACTTACTGTTGATAATAAGTAAAATAGAAAAAGGTCAAATAATGAAAAAGAAAGAACAAATTACACCTGAAGTTGATATTTTAAATTAACGCAGAGTGCTTGAGTTTATTTATCAAATATGTCCTTTCAATTTCAATCTTCAACTTGAAACAATTTTAACATTCGCCTAAAAATGCTGAAAATAAATTAAACAAAATAAAATGGAGGCCAATAAGAGAATCACAATTTGATGGAATCGACTTTTCAATATACACACTTTATTTATTATTCGCACTTTTTACGAATATCTGTATCTGAAATTTTGAATAAGGTCCAAGAACTACTAAGTACAGCGTCAAACTGAGCCGCAAATCAAAGACCGTGCATTGTACCTCGACAATTTAGATCTAATGTAGACTCACATTGTGAAAAAGCAAACCGATTCGCCAATTCACTTCTTCAAAAATTGAGAAATAGATCTTAATAATGTCAACGCTAAATAAAAGGCCCATATCTTTCATTTTTTACGATTTTCCTAATAATCAACGACCAAATCGGATGCCAAATTGACCATTGAAATGAACTTTTTAAATGAGCCATCTAAAATTCATTAAATAAGTTAACTAAATAATTAAATTATCATAATTGAATTATTCTATCTAATTTAAGGCATTATTTAAGGTCCTTACCTTAATTTAAAGCACTATAAATCTGTGTTCCTCAAATACAATTCTTTCATTTCACCAACAGCTTTAAGAAGTGAGCTATTTTAGAAAATTGTAACTTCTTTTTAATTAAAAATACGCCTGGCCCAGATTTTTACTTTACGCAATCAAATTTTATTTACGTAAACTGTTTGAGCAACCTTTTTGTCACATATTGTGATATGTTTTTGTATGAGTGTTTAAATAATAAATAGAAATTGAATTAATAATATAAAATAATTGTAATTAAATATCATCAGTAAAGTATTTATTCAATCACACATTCATTGATTTTATAACAACAACAAGCATACAAAAACCAACAATCAAAAAATTCTACAAATCTCTTGCATGAAAATGCAGTATTAAACATATGCAAAGTCGATAACACTTTTTCATAACAAATCAAAAATTCATTAAAAAATAATTGAACAGATTTTCATAGCAGCAACAACAACAGCAACAACAGCAAAAAGAAGAAAAAGCATAATCATACAAAGTGTAAAATTTCAGATTCTGTATATAACAAAATTTCTCAACTATCAAGCAACACACAAAAGAGGACTCAAAAAACAGAAAATTGAAAACGTAACAACATAAATCATAAATAAAGTTTGCAAAGGTATTTTGAAAAGATTCGATTTTTTTGAAGTTTGTTGTAAACGATTTAATGAAAATTATATACTTCAAATTGTTTGTTGATGAATAAGTAAACATTTCTATAGGAATTAAAATTAATATTTTATTTAAATAAATATCATCATGTATTGGCATATGATTTTAATATCAAATATAATAAATAAATGGACAATAACAACACAAACAAACAAACAAAAGCTACAACTAGCAGACAATTTTCATAGAAAAAATTAAACAATGAAATAATACTCTTAAAAATACCAGTAACATTAACAGTGGCGATAACATTACGGACAATAAAAGCAACAACAAAGTCAGTTATTATTGTTGTTATGTAACACAATAGCTATAACAAAGAGTTGTAATCAAATTGTCAACATTTTTCAAATTGAATTTACAGCGATTCAAAAAAAAATATCCAATAAGAAAATTTTGAGCGTTTCAGATTGATTTTTTTTAATATCTTTATAGATCTTGGCAAAAGGGATAGCTTAAACAGAAAGTGGAACATGGCAATTGTATTAAATATTTTAAAAAATCCAGTATGAGGCCTGAGATTACAAAATTATATCCAAATGAAGTAGGTCAAAAGTGCACTTTCTGTTTGCAAAGATTTTAGCATCTTTTCATGTGACGATTTCTTTTTTTTTTTTTTTTTTTTTTGAACAAGCTTCATATGAAAAAGACAGCACCCAAATTCCTCCCATAATGCTCAAATTTCATTCGAATATTTCTTCTTCATTAGCCTAACAACATATAAATTTATGAGGCATATGAAAAATATGGGTTTCAAATAGAGAAAGATTTCAATCTATGTACGGCATGCAGCGGACTTTACTGAAACGTTTTCATGAACTAGTTGATATGAGATTTTGTCAAACTGTACTCAATCTAAGAAATTTTTAGAGATTAAAGATTTCAGCTGTGCAAAATTGTTACCAAATGAAATTTTTCATATATTTTCAACCGGTATTTAAAAATCCCAGGATATAAAATTTCTTTGAAAAACAAATGAATTTGCGAATGGTACAAAAATTTCACTCATGAAGTGTTCTCCCTCTAACTGCAGGAATCTGCCATAGATAACGCTCTTCTAATGCCCAGCTTTCCAAAGTTCATAAAATGACGTCTATGGTTACAAGGAAAAAAATAAAGAAGGAAAGGAAGCTTTAAATAAAGCGACTACGGCTTTAAACAAAGAAGTTTCAAATTTTATGTCTCTTTCTGTTTCCTTTTACCCTGCTTTAAGTACTCTGCTTTAAGTAAGACCATTTGAAAAATTGTTACTTTAAATAACTAAACTAAATTAAAGATCTCTTCAAAACTGAACTTTGATAGAACTAACTAAGTTTACTCCAAACAATTCATGATTGTCACTTTGTCGTAATAATAAAATTGCCATTTACACATACAAATGAAATAGAATGTCTTCACAAAATGAATAAATTACTTAAAAGAAATTAATAAGCATTTTATGAGTAGTTTTTTCCAACTCATTTTTTTCTTATTTCTCAGTTTCAAATATTTCAAATATTTCACATATTTTAGATATTGCAATTATTTGCATGTGTGTATGGATGCTTTAGATACATTAATATCAATAAACTTGAGTATTACATTACAAAATTGCAAGCAACTAACAAATCGGAAATTCATCTTCACATCATTGACAACAAGCACAAGCAGCTGAGAGAAAAAGACATAGGCGTTCCTTGCAATTTCTTTTTTTTTTAACATACAAACAGTAAAGCAAAAGAAAAGCATATTGAACATATTGATTTTGCTGCCTTATTTCCTTTTTTTTTTCTTATCTTTTCTACTGATATTTAATATTATGCTGCTGCTGCATCAATTGTCAGATTTCTCTGTGTGCAATGTGATGATGCATTGTTTTATTCATAAATTGCTATATAAATTTATTAAACTGATAAATTTGATAGCAACTAAACAATATTTTCTATTCTACAAAATATTAAATCAATCAATATTGACAAAAATGTAACGAGCAGGCAGGAACAAGAAATACAGGCACAAGAACCATTAAACTTATAAAAGAAATTTACAAAAGCAACACTGATAAGAAAAGTGCAATTTTTCCATATTAATTTTCCATCAGTCAAATCAATTTAAAAAAAATTCTGTATCTCGAAAAGATATTTCTGGCATTTCAAATTAAAATATAAGTATTATTTTGATCCAAATTCATTCTCAAAATAGACCTCAGTAATTTATTAAAGATGCTATAACAATAAGATTGAGATCGTAGAGAAACTTAAAAGTAGACAAATTTAACTCATTAAAAGCTCAAAAATTGAATGAATTTTACATGCAAATTAACAAGTTAACTGAACTGAAATTTTGTTCAGAAAATTATCTATCAACAAAATTTTTGTAAGAAAAAATCACTTTCACTTCATTCTAGATGAGAAAATCATAAGCCCCAATGACTTTCAATAGAAAATCATATGAAATTTCCAAAGTTAGAAAATCTATAATTTATATCAATAAAAAATTAATTTAAATAATTTCTTAAGTATGCCAAATATCAATGGTAATTTTACGAAGAAAAATAATCGAAAAATTTTTAGGATTTTTTTTAGACTTTCTTTTTTTTTTGTTTTGTTTTGTTTGCATCAAACACAAAATTCGTGGCTTGTTTCAACAAATGTGGCGACTTCACATTTTGTCTTGTTTCCTTGTTTTTGTAATTTTATTATTTCTACATTCTCTTGTTCTTATTATTACTTATACAATTACGTATCATTTTGGGCCATAACCATATTTATTGTCCTTGTTATTATAGTTGTTTTCGCTGTTGTTATTTTTGTTGTAGCTTGTAGCTTTTTAAGGCCTTGCAAACGAACATGCTCGAATGCATATTTGTATGTATATTTATGTGCATATTATATGCATTTAATATATTGCCTATACAAAAAGGGCAAAGCAAAATTGATGCAACACCCTTAATAATAATAATAATAATAATAATAATAATTATAACAACAACAACAATGATAGAGAACAAACACGTGCAAATCCGAGGTAATGAAATGAACAAAAAAAAATTTCTTTTTAATAAATTGCCTACAATTAACAACAGTCTGTTGTCTTATATATACATATATGTGTGTGTATGTATAAATACGTTAATTGTATATGTATATGTGTAAATGTTTAAAATAGCAAAATACAAAAGAAAATGAAAAGAGAAAATGAAAAGAGAAAAGAAACGTTTGAACATTTACACAATATGTATGGGATTTTCTCAATGTGACCAATATACCGTTAGGTAATAAAATAAGTACAATAATAATAAAATGAAATGATATTGATAAAGAAGAAAAAGAAAAAGAAGAAGCATGGCAACAATAATGAAATTACATATTCGAAGTAAAATGATAACGGTACTCAGTAACGGCATTATTTTCTATCTACTTTCCTCTCTTCTCTATCTATATATATATATATATTATATTATCTTTCTCTCATTATAACAATTCCTTACCGCCATCTTGCTTTCTCACTTGTTATATTTCACTCATTAATACCATACGATCATAATATTATGGCATTTATCATACCCATAAAACATCACATGAATAACGATAACAAAAACAAATATAGCAACAAAAATAAAAGCAGAGAAAAAGGCTAAAAACGTGAAAAGCAGTAAATTGCCTACAGAAAGTAAAAGCAAAAACGAAAAGGAAAAAAGAAAAGTACAGCATTCTGTAACAAACTAGCAAACCAACATCAATACATAGTTATCACTTATGCGAACACACACACATACAATTACATGAAAAAGAAAAATATATAGACAGACCATTAAGCATATTTTCAACAATTTTTTCTTTTCCCTTTTTTTGGTACCAAAAGAACCGAACGACTGGAACAAAAAAAAGGGAGCACAAACAACAAATAAATGCGTTTAATGGCTTGCAGATAAGAAGCGAGGTAAATATGCCAAATAAAGAAGAAAATTGTGAGAAAGAGATAGCCATAGAGATGAAGAATAAAAATGAAAAGAGTAAAAGGAAGAGAAGAAATTTTATCCTCAGCGTTGCGAAAATCTGGAGTGTCCAACATTAAACAACAAACATTCCGAAGGCTTCACGAATTGTTTCTGGTTTTTTTTTTTACAAGTTTAGGAACTCAAAATTGTGAATAATGTGCTGGATTATATATAAAAATAGACGTGGCCATTAAATTTTTTTATTGCTTACATATATTTGAATTTTAAAGAAATTAAAAAATTAAAAAAAAACTTCATTTTTAAATATTTCATTTAGGACCTTGAAATTATAAATTGTAAGTGTTGCTCAAGCCCAACACAATATTGCAACATTTTTACAGACTTTATTCTAGAAAAAATATGTGGCCTTCAGTCATATAGTTAAATTTTAATATAAATTCTCTTCTTCAAAAAATCTATTCATAATAGATCTAATAAAAAATGTTACAAAAGCAAACTTTCTCAAAGGAAAATGCATTCTCTGTATCGATGGTGGCAATGAAGCCAAAGTGAAAATTATTTAACAGCACGTAGAATCAATGAGATGCATAAACATGACATATCCTTATCTATATATTATGATTATCTGTTGGTTTCTTCCTTTGTTTTTTCTTTCTTTCTTTCTTTCTTTCTTTCTTTATATCTTGTTTTATTTGTTGTTTTTTGTTTTTGCTTTTCTTCCTTCTTAGCTTATTCATTCTTCTCTATTGGCTTATCTACAGCCAATAAGTTATTCTTTCAACACGTAACTTTTGGACTCAGATAAATAGATAGATTTATAAGAACAAGCAGACAAAGTAATAATAATAACAATAATAATAAGATGGCGTGAGGTTTTAAATTTTTTTCTGTTGCAATACTTAACGTTACTTCATCACAAACAAGCAAATTTGTTTGTTCAGTTATGGCATGAAACTTTAAAGATTCACTTGTTTGGCCCAAATACTAATGCCTGTAATTCCAGGAATTAACTTACTCTAAAAATCAATTTAACTGGACAAATTTTTATAAGGATTCCTAAAATTTATGTAGTAAGCATAAGAACATTTCTTCTAAGTCTTTATTGTAAATTGCCAAAGCAGGAAAGAGCAAATTATTAAGGACATCATTATTAAACATTCTCTAAAATCCATCAAGGATCGCTAAGATTTGTTGCAGTTAAAAAGATTAAGATTATTAAGAGTACCATGGACATCTACTGAAAATTTTTACCTGATAAGTCACATGATTAATGAAATTCGCCAGTAGATGAAAGCACTTCTCTTTGGTTAGATAAAATATGCAGTAACTTTAAAAGGCTGCTTCTGTTAACGTCATCTCTTCTATAGACCTCTTTCATTATTACATTTAACAGAAGTCCAATTAATCTGTATAAATGTAACTAAATAATCAAATCTTTAGATAAAAAAATATCAACTAAAATTCAAATTGTAGATTTATGGGTGTGGCTTAAATTTAAACTAAAAAAAATTCTCACAAAATTCAAATGAAAGGATCAAATTATCAATTTGTTTTAATTTTGCCTCACTATTCCAAAATAGGCGTGCCAGATTCATCAAATATAACGCTATTTATTTTATGTAAATTTATTAAAAAAATTCAAAGTTTTATATAAAATATGTTGGACAATTATTTTTATTCATTACCATTATTTCTTGGTCAAATTATTTTTAAGTGTAAACAATAAGATTTAAATTGAATTCATTATCAGTTCAGGCAAGAAGAAAATTCAACACCAAAAAAAAAACAAATATATTCATTAAATATATTCACATTCATTCATTCAATTATTCAGTGCTTCAATCATTCAACTGTAAACGGTGATATTTTCTACTTAATGAGTGCTCTTAAATTTCTCTCAAAGATCTCATGATTTTTTCATGTAAGTTGCAATTAATTTTCAAGCGTAGGGTATAAAAAGTTTGGGCAGATTTAGGCAAATTTATTATACTAATCGACACAGCATAAATTTCTAAAGCGATTTCGAGCATGTCTGTACGTCTGTCCTTTTAGCTGTTGTCTGTTCATGTAAAGTAAAATTGAAGTACAGGGCGCAATTTTGCAGCGATTTGAATGAATTTTGGTATGATTTAAAGGAAAAACCACCGGGAATTATCTTGAATAAAATCAAATGATACAATGACCTCTTTTTAAATAGGTTTATTATGTGAAAAAACATACAGTTCTGAGAAAACCTTTATAAAAAGATTGTGTAGAGCACTTAGTAATCATCCTTGATCAATTATAACGAATATGCCTGTTGTTTTTTGCTTTTTTTTGAGTACAAAGCCTATTTTACCTTTTTTGTTCACTTTCCTCAATTTATGTGAAAAATATGTAATAGTTTGAAAACTTTTACAAAATATTATCCAGAAAGAAAACGTTTGGCCAATAAGTTCATTAAAATGGTAATTTCTTTTATCACTTTCAGTATATTTATTTGTTTTCCATGAACTTATGAACAATCTGTTTCTTAATGTTTGTTTGCTTTTTCGATATCTGTTTTGAAATAATCTGTGCACGAATATTAATCATCATCATTTTATGAGTTTATTGTATTTTTAATTTTAATTGCACTGTTTTTGTTTTTGCTTTTACTTTTGTACAAAAACAAAAAGGAGAAGAAGAATAAGAAATGCCAAAAAAATTCTGGCAAATGTTATGATGATGGTGATGATGTTTTGGGGAACATGAAATTCATGAATAAAAATACCAATTTAATGGCATTCACTCATTCAATCGTTCATTGATTCAATTGCTTATTTAACTGATTCATGTGGTTTTTCAACAGTTTTTTAATATCCAGCCATTTCAAAATATAATTGAAAATCTTAACTTGTTTGTGATAAATGTAAATGTATAAATTGGTATCCGCATAAAAACAACAACAACAACAGCAGCAGTAAAATGTACGCAAATTTTTACATTTTTACAATTTGCTTTGTAATAAAAAAGCAAATTTTCCATAGGAAAAAGCAAATGCAAAAACCCTAAAAAAATGTCTCCCACAGCATTGACAACAGCATCAATGATTCTATAATAAAATAAAAGTAATCACGGTGAAAAATATTGCAAAAAAAAAAAACAAAAACGTAAAAGTATATCAACAGTTCAATGCAAATTTCAGTATTTTCATAAATTATTAAATAAGAAAAAGAGAATTAATAATATTTTTTTGTTATAGACCCATGAAGGATAACAACAACAACAGCAATAAGAACAACAACAATATGAAGAACAGTAGCAACAATAATCAGAGCCATATGTAACAAAATGAAGAATTATTTAATTTTTTATATGACATTTAACATTTCTAAAATTGCATCAACATTTCACTTATGATCGGTTTAGAGCATTTATTAATACTTTACACCATTTGCTCCAAAGCCTGAAGAAAGTGAAATGAAAGTGTCATGAAAGTGAAGACGTAGACATTTTTGGAACACTTGATATATGCATTAAAAAGTTGAACGATTCGTTTAAGGATTCAAAATTAACAATCAATCTCAACGGAATTTTACGCAGAAGTTTCATATATGAAAGGACTATTTTATGCCAACTTTCCCTCAAAAGTATATGTTAAGTAATAAGAAACTCAAATTAAGGATTTACATGGAAAGTGTCCATGAAAATTTACCGCATTCAACCATTTCTAATTCCATTTTCCATGGACAAAAGGACAAATATTTTCGTCATTATACACAGCAATGTTGCTAATAAAACTCCATAGAAAAGTGAAAAAACGTTGAAGAAGTGGGCGGCCAATTAAACTATATAAGTAAAATGGCAGACGGACCACGAAATATCGAACGATCAAAAAGTAATGATTATAAGTCAATCGTTATAATAAAATCTGAACTTTTTTCAAACTTTTATTGATTGTTAAGCAAATTCTTCTAAACTTACCAAACCTTCATAACAAATTATTTAAAAGCATTGTAAAAAATGTTTTTGGAGACATCAAGTATTTGAGCATGGCAAGTTAAAATATGCCCAAACAACAAGCCACATAAAAATCTATACAAATCAAAATAAATGGGAAAGTGCAAATGTCAGCAAGAGAATAAGGAAAATAAGGCAACTTATGACAACTCAATAACATTTAAAATTTCATTTCCAAGTTGAAAAGTTTCCTTTTTTTTTAATTCATAATTTCCTTTCCATTATTTGAATATTTTGTATATGATTTGATTAGAAATATCTAAATAAGTCGGAACTATTAAAAATTAAATGAAACCAAGATTATTAATCTGTTCAAGTCAGCTATAAATACGATACAATTTAATTGAATCACAATTTTTATAAACCCTTCAAATCCCTTCAATTTTATACAGAAAATATATTTGCAAGCTTCATATGATCTTCCATTCTGTAGCAAAAAAAAATTTCATCCAACTTATTCTCATTAACACGCAATAATTTATATGTTTATACACCTGTATGGACGGACTGCTTATATTTACATGTCAATATGAACGTAATGGTCTGTCTGTCTGTCTGTCTGTCTATCAATAGTGTTGTGTTACGTTTAATATTCTGTTAAATAGTCCAAAGTCAAAGTCACCCGAAAAGTCACGCGCAAATTACATTATTTTATTTCACATGTAAATTTATACACACATACATACATTTATATATATTTGTATATCCATACTTATTAGGTCATGTTTAACGTTAATTATACGTGTAATGTATTCAAATAAATTACGGTAGTGTAAGATATTTTTACCATATAATGGCCATAGCACATAAACAAAACAGTATTAATTGTTGAAAATAATTTATTACATTTGTATGTAAATTAAATGTCAAAAAAAAAAGAGAGAAAAAATTATATTAAATTAAATAATTTTAATGAAACTGAAAGCACACGATTGCACCAAATGAAAATGAAGTGTAGTCTCTCATTTTATTTTCCATTATAAATATAAATGGAATAATTTAAAAAAATTAAAAGAAAATAACGGAATAAACTTATAAATAAAATTTGTGTCAATAGCTTGGGGAAACGTTTCTCATTACTTATTCCTTTTGAATCTATAAAAAGGAAAAATAATCTATTAACATTTGAATCCAAAAGGTCTATCAAAACCTGTTTCACTTCATTTGCAACATTTTACCTTTTAAAAGATCTATTCGCCTTTATTTTCTAGAGCCATGAAAAAGCCACTGATTGTTTCTAAAGAGCGTAAATAGCTTACGGTACATGAGAACAACAGAGCAGGTCTAAAAGCGCATTGGTCTAGTTTTGATTTACTAAGTTAAGAAGTCTCATAGATAAGATTTCTGAAGACCTTTTCTCGTACAAAAGATATACAATTGTAAGCATTCCTTTGCTCTAGTGAAATTGTAGGACAAAAAAATAAAAACATAAAAAATAAAACCAAAAGCGGCAAACTACAAAAAACTTGTAAAAATCACCCTTAAAATTAAAAGAAAAACATTAAGCTACAAGAACATTAACAATAACAGCAACAACAATAGTAACAATAACAATAAAATCGCTAAATTTAACTACTGTAATGTTTCATGCGAAAAATTGCAACGGCAACATGAGATTCAATTATAAATGTCACAAGAGTGTAATTAGCATAAAAGTTGCTTGCAAAACGTAAAAGTTTATCTCATCCACATACATACATACATACACACACACACACACAATATATATATATATATATAATATTCTAATGTTACACGAAACTCGAAATACGAAACGCGACACAATAAAACACATGAAGAAAATAGTTTGTTTATGAGAGTGCACAATGCAAAAAGCAACAAAAAGAGGCTCATGCGACACTTTTCTTTTTTAAGATGAAGAAGAAGAAGAAAAAGCAAAAGCAAAAGAAGAAGAAGCTAAAGAAAAAGAAGCAAAAGAAGAAATAAAGAATAGCTAGAAAAAGAGAAGAAAAACAACGTAGAAGAAGCAACCGAAGAAAAATTATTGTCCTTTCATTTCTTTTGGATTTTCTCCATTTTATTTTACATATCTCTCATATTTTATGGTGGTAAATGATAAAATTTTATATGGTGAATGTGCTGTAGAAAATCATCTGATGTGTGCCACTTTTCGTTTTTTCTGTACCTCTTTATTTCATTTATTTATTGGATTCTGTTGCTGCTGCTGTCTTAGGTGCGGCTGCTGTTCTGTTGCTGCTAATATTGTACTCTTGTTTTCTTTTAATTTCGCTTTGCTTAATAAACATATTTTTGTTATTATTATTGTTATTCTCATTGTTATTCTTATTGTTATTGTTAAATTAAAGGACAGAATATTCAGTGTAACTTTTCCTTTTCTCGTGCTTTGAGTTTTTACCTTTTGCCGTTTATCTATCTCCACACAGATGTCAAAATGAAACCGGAAATTACCATCAAAGTAAAGTTTTACTGCAAATGACAACAAGAACGAAAAACAAACCGTAGAAAAATGCAGACGATAACAAAAAATGTAAAATCAGAAGAAGTAAAACAAAAAAAAACCTTAAGAAAAAAAATGAAATGGCAAGAAATAAAAGCAATAAAACAATGTAATTTGTAACCCGATTGCACATTTTTTACTCTCTCTCTCTCTCTCTCTCTCTCTCTTTATCTCTATCTCTTTCTTTCAATCCCTTGACCAATATGCTTGGAATGAATAAGTAAAGGTAACATTTTACTTTATAAAATTTAAAAAGAGACAAAGAGATCTGGCACATTTAAATTTTTCGCACTTCGTGTTGCACATTTTTTTTGTTTTCCGTTTTTTTTTTGTTGTTTAACTTAAAAAAATAGATATGTAAATAAAATTACATTTGTGAAATGTTTTGCTTTAAAAAAAACGAAAAACTATTTAATAAAGAAAGAAAACACTTTTTCAAAAATACAAGAATTTTATGAAACAAGAACCTTTAAAAGATGGTTCCATATTTTATCATTAAGATAATTTTATGACAATCACTTTGAAACATGAGTTCTAATGATAAGTTTCTTAACAAAAGCATGTGACAATTGGACGGTAAAATGTCCAAAAGGACTTAAATTGTCCATGCTTTCATATTTACAAGCTTTTTTTAAACGGTGCCGTCTTTTTTTCAAGGAAAATGATTCACTAAACAGATAACTTGAGATTTATCTTGTTTTCGATAAGACTTCTTAACAACAGTCTCGATGAAATCCTCATGTAGCCATTTCAGAAATATCAAAGTAAATATTTAGATTGAGTTCGATTAAATGACTGCAATGGCTCCAATAGCGACTTCTTTTAAAGTAAATACATTTCTTTATGAGGTCTACAAAAGGGTCTTGTCATCTGTCAACGACATTTCGAAATGAAAATCTCTTTAACAAGCAAGCATTTGTTTAATAAATATTAAGGCATTAAACTCTCCAATTTTCCAACTGCACTTTAATAATAAGGAAAATTAGACCAAACTCCAAGAAAGTTTTAGAATCAAGTATAGGATTCTTGAAAATTACAAATAAATATTTTCATATACATTTACCATATCAAAGAATCCTTCAACGTTCTTGCGACATTTATTCTTCGTACAAATACAAACTGCGACAAAAAATTGTCATAAAATCCCTTTGAAATTTGTATTAAAATTGTTATTATAAAATACTATAAATACAATCTATCCAAGGCCTTATCATGCTGTGAGCACTTATTCAAAAATGCAGAGCTTGTGCGTCTTTCAGTTAATACTTAGTCATTCTTCAATAGTCTTTCTCAAATGAAAGCTTCTCAAAATGTATGTACTAATATATATATATATATATATATATATATATATATTTTACATGTGTGTATCTGTGTATGTATGTGTATGTGTATTGGGAGATATGTGTCAAGTGGATTTAGTCTATCCAATATAATTTGACTTATTTCACACGTCTGCTTTTCATCTTTAGATGACATGATTCAAGCCCCATTTCCTTTTAGCAAAACATAACACAAGTTAAGCCAGTCTAGTAGTAGAAGTTCACACATAATTTAAAATCAAAGCCACAACAAGTAGCAACCTTTTTCCTTTCTCTACAGAATGATGAAAATGATGTAAGCAGAGTAAGAAGATGTTTCAAAGGTTAGCTGTTTGTTGAAGGACTGGCAAGCCGGCAGGCAGGCAGATGGGCAAACAGACGGGCAGACAGATAGATGATGGTGAATCGTACTTCTAAAATCAATGATTCTGCTTTGCTACCTTTTAAAGTCTTTCAGATTCTTGTGCTTTACTTTTATACATTCACTGATGATCTTTTGGGTATTTTCTCTAATAATAATAATAATAAAGATAATCACGATAAGAATAATGACAATCTCAGATCAATAAACAGCCCTCTCCAAAATAAACACCAACATCATCATCAGCAGCAGCAGCATCATCATCATCATCATCATCATCATCATTATCGTTGTCGTCGTCTTTGTCATTTTATTGCACGATAACAATAACGATGATTTCTAAAAGCCTTTAATGTATTATTATGTATAGTTTTGTATGCAAAATATCTAAGAGTTTGTGCTGCTAGTTAAAGTTAAAGTTAATTCTTTTCAAGTTATTTATTACATGAAGGAGCATTAACATAAAATCTAAACATTAAATGTAAATGATTACAATAATATATTTACTAATACAAATATATTTTAGTGTGAGAATATATACATATGTATGCATGTATGTATGTATATATGGATGTGTATATGTTTATATGCTCAACACAGATTATTATATTGCCATACAGATATATTCTCACAAACACTTTAAAAGCGGATTCCATGAAAATTTTCTGCAAGCAAATAAAATTCATGTGTATGCAAATGTTGGATCATATTGAAAAGTATACGTAAAATTTGAATACTAAAATTGTTTGCATTATGATGGAGTATATTTTGACAAATCCTTTTATGAACTTTTAGTTTAGCTTCATAATTTTGTCAACGAAAAATTGTAATTTTTCTCGTCAAATGTCCTCATCATCAGATTTTCGATATAACAAATCTTTACCATTAAAGAGTTATTCAGCGAGCGATCTAGTTGATACATGGTACTAGATTCCTATTACGAATTGATGGTATTAAAACTTTCCAACCAATTTTTTTCATGCAATAAGTTTGAGTAAAAACTCTTAATTAAAGTGTTTCCTTATTAAGTTAATTTGGGCGCTTTTCCTTATTTGATTTAATCGGGTTTTTTCAACTGTAGGAATCGGCTAAAGTACCTCTGATAATTGCATTCTGATCCTATCAAGCACTTGACATAATCTTGATTGTGGTCCAGTTGTAAATTTTAAGTGTAAGCTTACTGTGCTTTTCTCTCAATCACCGCGTAAGGCACTCGGATCGTAAATAGCACCTATTTCCCGGTATATAACACTTTTACCATGCTAAACAATAGCATAAAGCGTTTTACTTCAGAATTTTTAAACTATTTTTATAGCCATGTAACTTCCACCACACCAGCCACGCATTATTCAATTACTTTTTACACAAAATGAAGCTGGAGAATTTCACTTTTCAAAAATGCATTCATTTAATATAAGCCCTTCAATTTGTCTAAACACTACCCAACGCAAGTATGCTTTTAAGAAATCATTATCATTTACAAAGAAGTAAATATGCGGCATACCTTTTAATATGATCCAATATAAATAGAGTTACACATGTATGTAATTCGTACATTTATAATCGTCTTAAAATCTTCATGTACGACGAAAAAGTACATAAGCATATGTGTGTGTGTTTTTGTGTGTGCATGTGAGTGCGTATGTGTGTAACTCGCTCTCATTGTGATTTCAATGGCAACGATAAAGACGACTGCACTTCTACCATCTGCCAATCTGCCAATCTGCCAATCTGTCATCTAATGTTTCGCAATTGCGATTGTTATCGCAATTATCTATTATTCTCTTCTTCCAAGTACATTTCCAACATGATTATAGTTCTTCTTCTTACAAACATTATCTACTTGCCATAACTTTATGTTGTTTTCGAAAAATGTTTGGAGTTTTTCTTGCTGTTCCTTTGTATTCTTTATTCAGTTTGTTTATTAATTTTATCAAACAAATAATCGCATTGCAAAAAAAGCGTTACTACTTTTAAATCAAGTTGAAATCTAATCTAAGTGAAAATAAACATTTCTTCCAAATTTTCATTTGGAATTTTCCACCTAATTCTCTTGTAGATTCTTTGCTAATATTTTTATTCGTTTTATCGTTTTTTATACTTAACTAAATTGTATTGTTGAGCGTTCTCTTTCTAATAATAACATCAACACTAGTTGAATAATCAAATTAAGTTTTAAAGATTTTTAGATTTTTAGATTAATGCAATTACCCACCAATAACAACTTGTTGCCAGTTGCACGTACACAAAATAAATGATTGAATGAATGAATAAGTCAATAAATAAATTGAACCAGTGAATGAATGAATGAATGAATGAATGAATGAATAAGTGTAAAATGCATTCATAGTCTTTGATTAAAATTAGTTAGAATTGCGGTTATAGTAGCAAATTTTGTTAGTACGAATAAGTTTGTAGTTAAATCCATTAGAATGTTTGTCTTTATCCTGCCATGTAGATAAATTTTACTGTTAAATGCCAATATTTTATTGCATTCATATACAATTTTATACGGCTTCAACCAATGAAAAGTAGGAAAGAAAAGAGAAGGGAAGGTAAAAGTTAAGAAGTCTGATTTGAATGGCTGTTTGGTTGGCATTAATAGCAACATTAATGTATGCCAATGCTACTTAAACTCTTTCTCCTTCATCTTGGTGTTGCTTTTTATCAATTTCTTCCCTCTTCATGATTTTACCAATATATACATTTTTATAATGTTTGTGATTTTGTTCAAGTAAATTTGTAAGTTTTATAAAATTGATGGTTGAAGATATTACATCCATATAACTTTTATAAATACGTTACAAAATAGAATGAGTACAGTCAACCGTAAATGTGATTATTATTATTATTATTATTATTATTATTATTATTATTATTATTATTATTATTATTATTTGTAAATAGAAAGTCCTTTGGCACATCAGGTATTATTATTATTAATATTATGGATACTACCAAAGGGGATTTAAAACGTTGCACATGAATGCATTATAAACTTTGAATATTTTACCATGCACAGCCGGCATAAATGATATACAAAATAGTGTAAAATTTTATATATATATATATGTTAATGTTTATGTATGTGTATACACATATACATAGATATATTAGTGAATGTCATATATAGAGAGAAATCGTTTATTGAACGTTATGCCAAACGTTTTTTTTTTTTGTACAGAAGAAAAAAAAGGCGTTTACTTTGGTCTCTACAAACATCAACTTAACGTTAGGTGTACAACATTTTGTACATATATAACAACCATAATAAACTTATATACATGTAGAACAAAAAGGATGCTTCACATAAAAGGTTTCTAGACGTTTCAATAAACTTCAGAAGGAAGGCAAAAATTTGAAAATGTATAACAATCGAAAGAGTAATAATTTGACAATTGTGAAATTATGTGCGATGCTTTCATTGTTGATGAAAATTTTCTATTATAATTTGTATCTAGAAATACTGAGACAGCTTTCCTGTAAAATCTCGATATAAATCTCGATTAATGTTTCGTTACTTCACAAAAATAACGATAACAGTGATGGGCTTTTTTAACCACTCCGTTAAATTACATCACTCGGAAAGTTTGTCGTCTTAATTTTAGGCAAGCTAATAAAATTTTGCCACGTATTATTTAAAGTTTATGAAATTTTTTGCCTAGCACCTTCTTTAAAGTCGTGCAATTTTATTATCTATGATCTGAAAATCATGCAGTTTGGTAGTAGCATTTGGAGATCGTGGAAACTTCCTCTTACTTATTTGAAAGTAGTGAAATATTAAAAATCCAGAAATTTTTTATGCAACCTTAAGGAAATTGTACGAAGTACCCCTTAAAGCTTACGATATTTTGCTATATGCATCCCTCATAGGTTTGAAGATTGTTTAGTTGTTTGTTTGATAAGAAAACTATTTGGATGTGAGTTCTAACTTTTGGGAAATATTTAAGTATAGGAACACCTAATGGGTTGAGTGACTGGACACTTTTATTTATCAAAGGCCCATTTGCTTTAGTTAACATGATGGTCTTACTATGCCATCAATAGAACGGAGAGACTGGTTAAATTGTAAAGACCCTTTAATCGTATATTACTAGAGTAGATGAATAGGTATAGTGAGTACATGCCAATAAATAAATAGCTGTTATATTCTCAAAGGGTCTTGCCATACAAAACATACACGATTCAATTGATAGAGCGATTCACACACACAGTGCACAATTTATGAATACATAAATAAATAAAAAAAAATTCATAAATAACACACATGCATATGCATATATAAGAATCACATATATATATTTATACGTATATATATATATGCATATGCGTAGAATCTCATATGTATATATTGTTTTATAATTTTACACATTTACGCATAAAATTTACCATTGACATGAGTAAGAAGTGTATCTGGTGTTGTGCTACTATTTTGCCATAATCAAACCATGAAAATTAAGTTAAAAGGTATTGAATATTTGTATATATATATATATATATATATATATATATATATATATATATATATGTATATATACATATATCGTCAAACATGTAAACTGTACGCATTACATATTGTAAGGTTCGTAACATATGCTTGAATAATCATTGCAAGCCTTATGGCATTTAAATATTCACAAAGCTTACACGTTCGCAATCGTTATCACTAGCGCCTTTATATATCGCCAATGCCACCAACATATCTATCACCATCTCCATCACCATCACCATCTCCATCTACGTCCCCATTGCCGGCCTCATTTCCATCGCCGTTAGACAATAACAGCACAGAAGTAAAAAAAAAACAAGTAAAAAAACTTTTTTTGGTTGGGATCAAATCCTGAATACCAATTACGCAGACACTTCTTGGTAATTTATGCTACAGATAATTTGAAGATATATAGTTTTAAGAAGACGGGCTCTAGTTTAATGATTTCCTTATAAACATTGTGAAATAACCGTCTTAATTAACGGTCTTATCAAATTTCAGCTTTCTATCTATTTGAGTTTTGAAATCATAAGGACAAAATTATAACATAAAAAAATACGCATAAAAAAATACAAGCGTTCTCAGTTTAAGTTACTGTAATTTAACCCATTTTTAATCTCAAGCAACGTGCATGAACCTTCAAGATTTCTGCAGACTGACTGATCTTTAGACAAATGGATAGGCGGGCGGATGGACGGACATACCTAACTTGATTAAGAGTTTAGTGCTTTAGTGATCAAAGCGCTTGCTTTTGGGCGTTACAAATGGAATGATAAAATGAATATACCTCTAATCTCTAGATGGTGCTTATAATAAAAACAAAAATAGTGCAACAACAGCAGCAACAACAAGAATACGATGCAGTGGATATTTAAAAATAAATTTCGTATAAAAAAAATATTCATAAAAAGAATCATATCTGCAAAACAATAAATAATTTTATTAAATATCTTTAATAAAACAAAAAAAAGCAATAAATCAATTTAATTAATGATTTAAAAATGCTCCATAAAAATATTTTAAAATGTATTTTAAAATAAGCACAAAAGAAATCTATTAGAACCGCCAAATAATCTAGAGCATTACAAAGTGCCACGTGAAGAATTGAATACCAAATAAGAGAAAAGTGAAAGTGTTTGGATATTTTTAAAAAATTTTTATTTATGAAGAAGTCTAAAAATAAATTAATCTCATCTAAAATGTTTTGTCAGATAAATTTTTATCAAAAAAATCACTCGAAAATTGTAAACTTTGCTCATGTAATAAGTTTGGTCAAGTTGATCTCATCCATTTTTTTAATGGATGGCTTCTAAGTTGATCCCAAAATCATGAATGTACATTTAGACAAGCAGAAATAAGCCTAAATTCATTAAGAAAATGATTTTGAGTTGAATCGATGCTAATACTATAAAAATCAGTTCTACCTCAAGTTATTTTGAAATTAGAATAAATTAAAGCAGTTTCCTTATAATTTTCATTGCAAGTAAAATTTTGTAAATTTATAATAATGAATTCTTTAATATCAATATTGAAGAAAGTCTTTGGCAAAAAAAATGCGAAAGGAAAATTTTATTCTGGCATAGAGATTTCCCGCTATGAAAATGTTCTCATGCCCTTAAACCATTAAATTTACTGTTAATTTTCTGTTAAGTTTATCAATATCATTAGTAAATTGCGCTATCTTTATAAATTGTATTGCTCGCCTGGTCCCTTAAAAATTTTTATAGATTTGTAGTGATTTTGTAGACTTTTAAAGGATTTAAAGCTTTTTACAGATTTGTGTTAATAATAAGAATAATCGTAATAATATCAAAGGAATTATTATTACGTTCATTTTATTTGTAAATATTGATTTGAGCATTTAATCTTTCTCTTTCCTTTGTTATTTTTATTATGCATTTATTTATTTTCTATTAGCAGCAGCTAATACACTTACAACGAAAAAGGGACAAATATGTAGAAAATTTATATGCTAAAAAGATTATTTATATTATTATTTATTTATTTATTTATTTGAGAAATATAAGTTTTTTCTGTTCTTATTATTGTTCTTGTTTGTTCTTTACTTTATCTATTTACATATATTTTTTTTTTTGTTTTTTTTTTCTACTTTTGCAATTTTACTATAAAAATATATTCCCTCACATTCACATACACACATAGAGAGATATAGAGAGATATAGAGAGAGAGAGAGAGAGACTTTGTAATTTCATTCAATGACAATGATAATGGAACCCACACAAAACGTTAGAACGATAAAAAAAAATTGTTTGTATTAATGCGTTAATGTTATTGTTATTGTCCCATAAGTATTGCGGTTGTCTAGACAGGGCCACCGCAATTTTCACATAGAATGATAAGCGACAAAGAGCTCAGTAACGTCAAAGTGAAACTTACATAGAAAGAAAGGCTTAAAATCATGCCATTTTAACAATTTTCTGTAAAACTATGTAACGTGTAATGGCGGAAAAAAAACCAAACCAAAATAAATAAAAAAAATTACATAAAATACACAAAGAATTGTCTGATAAATAAAACAAAAAAAAACCGCATTGTTGAAACCTCAAAAAGAAAAATAAGCAAAAGCAAAATGAGAGAAACAAATTTATAAACTCAAATAAAAACAATCTTATATGCATTTAAATAGACGGACGGATAGATAACGGATAGGTAAATAAAGAGACAGACCGACAGACATACAGATAGGCATTGTATTATAGTTGTAAATATATAAAGAGAATTTTATATAATTTTTACACTTTAACAAAATTCCTCTGAACCTGCCAACCCTTTTCCAACAAAGCACCTTAATTTATAACTAATGTTTTTACAAAAGTAAAATTAACGTTAATTGAAAAATATTTTATATTAAAATAATAAAATGAATTCTTCTTTACTTTTATCGTTATTAAACGTCGTCAAAGCTCTAGGAAATGTGAAAGCCGTTAAAAATTTATCTAAATAATTATTTCATATTTTTCAAAACCCAATCAATTGTGGTCATTTTCAAAATCTCCGAACAGACTGACTGACTCATTTAAACTCACTTCAAAAAGCACTACTTACCGAATTTTCATAGAAATAAAACTCAATCAATTTTCATCTTTCTGGATGAAATCCATATAAAATATTTGAAATTCATTTTTACATATTAAAATTTAAAAACACTCTATATTACAAAAATTTTTAAATACATTTAATAGAAAAAATATTCTTCCTCTTTTTTATTCTTTTTTACCAGCAGTTTCAAGAATTTCCACTGAAAATGTCTATAGAAAATTCCAAGAGAATAAAAATGTGTCAAAATGCCCTTTAATCTATTTAAACGGTCGTTTAACCAGCAACAATTGTCATAGGCAAATTATCTATCTAATTGTTTGTCATGACGTGCAGCAGGTGTTTGAAATTGTCATGTGAAATGAAAACAACAGCAACAATAATCACAAAATAAATTTCCGTTTGGATGTTAGTTAAAATGTCACAGATAATTTTATAATAAATGTGTATGATGTAGATATTTTACACATAAAAATTTTAATGCATCATTGAAAATATTTATAATTTAAATTGCATGTAATTTAGAAAGCAAAATTAAAAAAAAAAATTTATTTGCTCTTTTTCTCTCATTTCACCATCACTTACTATCACATTCCCCTTATGGCCCTCTATCTGTCACTGTATCTCTTTTTACACTCTCTCTTGTACCTCTTTCTTCCCTCTCAAAGACCATGTTATTTTGATGTAAGTATTTTGACTACTAAATTGCGACTCTTGCCCTCTGAAGTTATGCTTAATTTGATGGGCACTTTAATGAGTGTCATTATTCAAGCAATAAGAGAACTTCTGCCTAAAAAAGCAATGCTAACAATTCAACTCTTTTACTTAGTGGTGATCAGTAGCATAGTAGTAACTATACGATTCTTATGCTGAGATAAGTACTGAAGACACTAGACTTCCTGTAACTACTCAAGTTCATAAGAGAATTCGCCAGACAATGAAACTACGTCACTAAAAATATTCCCCCAAAAGACCTTTAACAAAATCATTACGCTGCATTTTTCACTTTTCGCTTAAAAAGTTGTACTAAAAACTGAAATTCTTTGCCTTAATAGTTCACCAAATTTTCTTACTGTCTAACTTCAGCTATAATTTTCTTAAAATTTCGTACATATTTTCTTTCTGCCCTCCAAATTAATAGTTCTCCTTTGAGATATTAATACTAAATTTAATCTGAATATTTATAAAAATAATCCAATTAAAATTTACTTATACATTTTTTTTTGTGTTTATAGATATTTTACAATTATTTTGCACAAATCATTTGTTGCCAGTAAACGTTTGGAATGCTTCTTATCACATCTCCTTGAATAAGGCGTCCAATGAATCAGATGAATCCATAAAACAAATATAAAATTGTACAAATTGTAAAAATGTTAATTCCACGATTAATTTTTTTCTGTTTTCTGGTTATTTCTGTGTATGTCCAACAATTGTTTATAACAATTTATTCAATTTTATTATTATTATTTTCTATTTGACTGAACATTATGTTTGTTTATAGATTTTACTTTTTCTCTGCTTTCTCTAATTCGTATGCTTTCTATTTTTTCATTTTCTCAGTTCTCTTTTCTTTTGCATTCTTTTTTTTTTTTTTTTTTGTTAATTTTTTTTGTTTACCTTTTGTTTGATGGCCATTTGAGTTGTATTGTTTTATTGCAGCATATTTATAACATTCCATCAGTAGCAATAAGTGTTGATTGTTGTCGCCATCATTGTCGTCATCATCAATTGTTGTTCTGCTTGTTCTTATTATTATTGTTGTTTTTGTTATTGTTGTCAACCTCATCATTACTGTCAACATTTTCTAATTCCATTAAATGCATGCAATACAATTTCCTTCTCTTTTCTCTTTTCTTTCTTTTTTTCTACAAATGCACATTTACACTTTTTAACAGTAATAATAATAACAATAATAGAAAACAATAAAGGAAAATAATCACTATAACAATAACAGTAACAATAACAATAACCTGTAACACTTAACAATTCTAAAAAGGACCAAAAAGCAAAAGCAAAAGCAAAATAATAAGAGAAAGAGAAAACAAGGGAAAAAAATAGTCAAGTAGTGTAACTTGTTGATTGTTTTTCCCTTCATTTATTTTATTTACATATATTTTTACTTTTACAGTTTTGTTTTCTCTTTGTTTTTATTGTTATTAAATGCTTTTTTTATTATTGTTCAGTTACGATCTTCATAATACACAATTGTTCAATTGAGTGCATTTTAGTTTAGTTTTAAGTTCTTGTCAGGTTAATGTTAATGCATTTGCCTTTATACAATTTTTCGCTGAAGAAATGAAGGAACGAATTAATGAATTGTATAATAATAAGGCGTAAAGAATTGACAGAAACATTAATTTTGAAATCCTTTTCAATTTTGTTGTTACTTTTATTATTATCATTATCATTATTATGATATTTATACTAAGAAAGAAAAAAAACATGCTGCCTGCAAGATTTTCCAATTTAATTTCTTCAACAAGATTTTTATGTCATTTTTCTTCTCTTCTGTTTTTTCTTTTTTTTTGTGACTTTACTTTTTATGCGTGCATTTCCTAATCAAGTGCATAAAAACAAACAAATTGAATTATAATAAGTATAATCAGTAAGGAGGGTTTGAAGTCGTCTCTCAAGTGGCCTACACAAACAAAATTTTGCTTAATTAATTTAAAGAAACAAAACATTAAATTAAAAGACACTTAACTTTGAAAAATGCAAATTTTCGAGAGAAATAAAAGGTGAAAAAAATTCATGCCATGCCCTGGAATTTCCAGGTTCTAAATTTATAACCAAGATTTTAGGGCCTAAAAATTTCAAATTGTAATGATTTTAACTTAACTTTGAAAGATGCAAATTTTTGAGAGAAATAAAAAGTGTAAAAATTCATGCCATGCCCTAGAGTTTCCGGGTTCTAAATTTATGACCAAGATTTTAGGGCCTAAAAACTTCAAATTGTAATGATTTTAACTTAACTTTGAAAGATGCAAATTTTTGAGAGAAATAAAAAGTGTAAAAATTCATGCCATGCCCTGGAGTTTCCGGGTTCTAAATTTATGACCAAGATTTTAGGGCCTAAAAACTTCAAATTATGATGATTTTCTTTGAAAAATGTTACAAAGTGGAACATTTTCTTGAAATTAATCTTGTGGTAGCGTAACCTTTGAATGTATATTGAGTCCATCTGCCAAACTTGTTTGCTATATCTCTAAAATTGTGACTTGTACTTTGACAGAATTAAATCTAAACAAAAAGTAATTCCAAAATCATAAAATTGTTCAATTATATTTTCAGTAACAATTTTTGCTTTGCAACTTTTGTTAATAAATTCTATAAAATGTAAGACCGAATGCCGTTGAATAGCGGCTCATATTTATTTCCATTTAAAACATGAAAAAATTGCTCTTTCCATTCCATCATTTTTTTCTATTCATTTCATTACAACAATATTATTTTTACAATTATTTGATATGAAATGGCGTCGACAGTATTTGTAATTTCTACTTTTAACTAAAAGATTTCTTCTTATTTAAGTTATTTATAATATTTCTTTTACTTCATGTCATCTTCATGGGATTTTATTTCATTTCATTTGCAATACGTTGCATTCATTGTATTGCAATAAAATTCAATCACAACATTCTGTTTTTCTTCTTTTGTTCTTCACTTTAAAAGAATACAAAAAAAGGAACAAAAGAAAACTATAAAAATCATTTTACAATCAAACAGAGTCTGCTGCTTCTTTTTTATTTATAAACAAATTTTTAAATGATTTAAAAATTTTTGTGTAAAATAAGAAAGAAGAAAAACGTTTTGCAAAACACAAAATAACTTTTATGATTCACAGAAAAATTATCATGAAATTTCTAAATCCTAAAAGTCCTTTAATTACTTTCATAAAATTTATGAATTATTGAAATTTTTTTTGATGGCTAAATTCTTTGCAAACATTTGTAATTTCTCAACAAGTTCTAGAATTTTAGACAATTAAGAAATCAATTTGAAAAGATTCGCATAGAAAACCTCTACCAAAATCTTTAAAGATCTGCTTTACGTAAAGATTCCTAAAATATCTTAGCTCAACTTTCTTAAACCTTAAAAATAATAATAACAATAAATATTTGTATATTAAGTGACCAAAGTGAAATAGAAAGGAAACGTTTTACGTAAAGATTTATTTATCAAAAACAAGAAGAATAATAATTTAGACAACAACAACAAGAATATTAAATTACTATTTAACAATGATTCTAATGAATGCAATTTTTATTACATTATCATGCTAGAGCAATAACGCACATACACACACACACACACAAACACGCATACACATGTACAAGAATAGAAAATTTTTGGTGACGTGATTGTGGAGAGTGCCGCAGAAAGCAATCAAAATAACCGCATTGCAGCAAAGAGTTAAATTTTAAACATAACACAATAAACCAAAAAAAAAGAATTATAAAAAAAAAAACAAGCAAGTATGAGCAAGAGCAAAAAGAACATTGAAAACGAAAATCTGTACAATTTTATGGTGAGAACAAATATCTAAGACATTAAATAAATTATTAAAAACAATTGAACAAAAATACACAAAACTTTAACACGCATACAAATACACACATACACAAACATTAAAATACACATATCAAAACATAGATAACAACTTTTTTTATATTTAACAATCTTTTATTATTCCTCTCTCTTTTTCAATTTGTGTATCTATCTGTCTATCCGTCTGTCCTTTTCTTCTTGCCAGAGAGAGTAATGTTGCTTGAATAATGTTATGAAAAAAAGTGTAAATGGAAATGGAAATGGAATGAAAGTGGAAATCGAAATGAAAATTAATGTGTACATTCAAAAGGTAGAACAGGAAAGATATATGTATATACATACAAACATATATATGAATAGTTATAGACAAGTTCAGGTAAAGAAAAAGCAAATAAATGAATAAAATCTATTTATTTGTGTAAAAGAAACTCGATTTACAATAAACCACATACTGACACGTGCATTTATCCATGCATTATGGTGTATACGCACATTCGCACATACTTATGAAACATACATTTAAACCGTACATATATACATGCAAATATATACAAACAAACAGGTGAAACAAAGAGCGCTAATATAGAAAATAGTTTGTAATATATCGAATGTGGGTGTAAAATTTATTTAAGCAATAGCAATAATTGCAACCACAAAACAACATGAACAACAATAAATAAAATATTACACAATTACACGTACATGCACGTATACATACATGCATGATAGAATGTAACTTTGTAAATGTTTAGAAAAACTAACATTTATCGATTCAATTGAAAGGTAAATTAAATTGTTGCAAATAATGTTGTTGTTGTTTGTGTCTTAACGACGACGGTCGTTTCAATTGATCGCTTAAGGAATTGTAATAATAACAATTGCAACAACAATGAGCAAAGAATACTTTCTACAATAATAACAACAGCAACAACAGCAACAACAGCAACAAGAGTCTCAATGGCAGCAATAAACAAAAAACAAACAAAAAAAAGCCAAACAATCACAATAATGCAAAACTTTCTCTCATGAAAAGCAATATAAATAAATTACGAAAATATAGAAAAATTTACAATTGCATGAAAACTTCAAAACTTTACATGTATGTATGTGTATGTGGATATAAATGTAACCTTCGTCTCCTCCAAAAAAAAAAAATATATATATATATAGAAATGAAAAACATTCCAAGAAAATGAAAGGCTAATATTTTGTTTCTTCAAACATAATAAATTTTCTTTAATTTATTTAATTCAAACATTGTTAATTAAATTAATTTCAAAAAAATTTAACTTTTCCAAAAAATTTAAAAAAAAAATAATTTTAAAGAAAAAATATTTACGAAAAATTAATTTATTGCATAAACGAACTGGCAACTTTTAAACGACTTGACGATACAAAATTTGTCTTTCAAATAATTTTCTTAACTTTTAGTCCTTAATTTTAATCTTGAACTTTAGTCTTTAATTTTACTCCTTTGAACTTAATATTATTTCTAATTCTTCAAAAGCTTTAACATAATTTAATATGTGAGACATGTTTTGATTCCTGTTCAAAATTCTTAAAATCGTATCATTTTTATGAACGCTTTTGATAAAAAAAAAATTTAATTATGAAAAAAATTGGGCAATTTTGGATAATGCTTAGACAAATTAAGGGCAAACTTGTTGCAGTTCCGCTCGTAATAATTTCCCCCTCACGATCCAAAATGTACAGTTTTTCACTTCCGCGTCTATTTAATCATACAAAATAAATTGGTGAAAGAGTCAGCTTCGAGTGACGTTAAAGTTTACACTTTTTTTCTATTATGAAAACTGAGTAAAAATTGCACTTTCAAAGAATTCACAAGGCGCTATAAACTTCTTATGTAAACGGACTAAATCGTTTTGAAATTTTGTACAAATCAAAGTTGCATAAACTTTGTAGGATTTTTAAAGTTTCCTTTTTGTATGCCATTTGGCCAAAAAAGTGTGTTCTCAATCTGGGAATAATGCAAAAAGTGTTATTAAAAAAAAAAAATTAAAAATATTGAAAACTTTTATTGCAGCACTTTTTCAAAAAATGCAAAATTAAGATAAACTTTTTTTAGCAAACATTTCTCTTTGAAATAATAAAAAATATATAAAGAGAAATATAAATAAATTTTAATAACTATCAAAATTTTAATAAATATAAATCTTTATGGATGCAATATTATTTTATGAGACAGCAACATTTATTAACACAACAAATCAATTTTTTCTGAATAATGTTTTAGACATATGTCAAAAGCTTACAAAACAGAATTTCTTGTTCGGTTCTCTTGTTCTGTCACTTTTTCTTTTGCCTTCTTCTTTATTTTCTCTATTTGTTTTCTATGTTCTTTGTTCTTTTTGCGTTTTTTTTTTAGTTTTTTCCCATATTTTTTATAACATTTTTGCTGTTTGTAAAAAGTGCTCTACAAAGAAAAAGCCAATAACAATAAGAATAGCCAAACAAAATGAAGCAATCAACTGCGGTAAAATTTTGCCTGCTACTTTTTATTATTTGATGGCTGAACTGGTTTGAAAAGAAGAAAAGAAATATTAAGTATTAGAATAAGAAAATAAAAATATGCCAATATATATATATATATATATATATATATATATTATATATATATATAAAGAAGAAGAAGAATAAGAAGATGAAAAGTTTGTGGTTTATATGTTATGATTGTGCCAAAGATTCTGTTTAACCATATGTTACCATTTACAATAATATTATGACAGTTGTAGTTATATTACGTTGTATAGAACAGAACATAAAAATCGACAACAATAACAATAACAAAAAAATTGAATAGAATAAAATTCAAACAGAATGCTTCAATGCGTAGCGGAACGGTGTAGAACGTAACAGTAGAGAGCTGAATATGAAAAATTATGAAATTGATAGAATGACAGAAAACAGAGGAAAATACGTGTAATGCATAATCATAAAATAAATACAGTTTTCAATTGATATTTCCTTTAGCATATATCATCGCATTATCCAACAACATCAATAAACCAAGGAAACTTACATTGAATGTAATAAAGGATGAAAGCAAAAAGGGAAATGTTACAAGCGATTTGGGTTGAGTTTTAAGTTTCATCATTTCTTTCAAAATGCTTATAAAAATGGTAGAATTACTTATTCAGCGATTCACATAACATAACACATGGGCGTGGTCAATTTATGAAAATTACGATTAATGCACTTAAAGAAACGAAGAAGTGAATGTTTGATGCTTGAGCTTAAACTTTAACTCGAAATAATTTGAACTTAAACTTGAACTTGTACTCGAACGGATCTGAACTTGAACTTGAACTTGAACTTGAACTTGAACTCGAACTTGAACTCGAATTAGAAATTGAACTTGATTTTGAACTTATGTGAACTTGAACTTGAACTTGATGTCGAACTTGAACTTGAACTCAAACTGATCTGAATTAGAACTTGAACTTGAACTTGAAATTGAACTTGAATTCGAACTTGAACTCGAAATAGAACTTAAACTCAAACTGATCTGAAGTTTAGTTTGAACTTGAACTTGAACTCGAACTTGAACTTGAACTTTAACTCGAACTAGAAATTGAATTCGAACTTGAACTCGAACCTGAACTTGTACTCAATTTGACTCGGTTCTCTGCATGCGGCCATTATGGCATAAAACCGATATCTATAGCAATTTTTAATAACCATTCTTATTATTTAAACCGACTTAATATGTTTCGAATAGCAAACTTCTAAGCTTTTTAAGAATCAGCTGAATTGAATTATGCAGACAGACAGACGGACAAGTAACAAATATTTTATAAACAATTCAGAATTTGCTGCTGTTTTTTTTTGGTGTCGTCTAACAGAAATGAGTAAATATTTAACTTTTCGCTAGTTGCTATAATAAATGAAAATCATCGAATAGAGTCCAGGAATTGGTAAAAAGCTCAAATCATTTTTTATTGTGATTTTCTGTTTAGAAAATTTATATTAAATTACATTTGGATATTTCAAATGTCTGGATAATACGGTAACTTAAAATAAAATAAAGTCAAATGTCGTGATAATGTGAAATTTTTTTTAAAAATGAAAAATTCGATTTATCTTAAATCCATATATTTTTAGATAATTTCTTATACAAAAATGAAATCAATGTTCAAGTACAAAGTTTCAGCTTACTTTACACCACAATAACTTAAATTACGGCTTATTGATTCTTATGCCATTTTAATGTGAGTTAAGTAAAATGTATAAAATAATCTGTAAAAAAGTGTAGAAGGCATGATTTAACAAATAAGCATAATACTATTTAAATTATATTTTGACATTTGAAACAATTTGAGTAAGATGGAAAGTAGAAATAACTTAACTAAACTTCTAGCAAATACTTCATACACAAAAGGAAATGTTATTTTAGGGAATGCAAAATTTAGAACGTATCTTAGAACATTAACCATAGAATGGCAGCGTCATTTTTTAGTGATTTTATATGCAGGAATATAAAAGTATTAAAGCAATGAATCAATGACTTAAAAAATTTAATACTTATAACTTAAGAAATTAGGAACCAACTTCGGTTTATATGTAGCCACAACAAAATGGAATGAAAAACATCGCAGATGAAATGGAATGAAAGAAACGAACAAATTTTGTTATATGAAATATGAAACTTAAACGAATTGACCAACTGAGATCATTTACGTTGGCAGCTTATTCTAGTAAATATTTTTATCTATTGTTCACACTTTTCTAAGATTTTTAAACGTTATTCCTAAACATGAATTAATGTTATTAATAATCATGAGTAAAACGTTACATTTAAAGTTCTTTTCGTATAATTTTCATTAAATTAAAACCCTTCAAAAATATTCATGACAATTATATGAAATTGTGGAATGCCAAGATTCATGAACTTACTAAAAATGAAATTAGTAAAAATTGCATAAAATTGTTGAAGAAAATTCCAGACACTTGCAGAATTCTGCAGGCAAATGTTTCCTGCTTTGTTTTTTAAGGTACAACTAAGAGAAGTTGACTACAAAGCAAAACAAAAATTAATTTTGTACTATTAAAAGTTTTTTTAGTGAAAATCATGACCAATTAGTCTTGGGATATTTCATTTTATCTTAACTTGTCACTTAATTTAAAATTGCATGATATTCGTATTAAAAAGAAAACACAAAATTGGAAAAAGTAAATAAATGTTAACATTTTATAGAATCCCGAAATTTGTTGACCTCTATCTCTCGACCAATATGTAAACTTTAAAAGACATTTAATCAATATACGTAGAAAGCATAATTATGTTTGAAAATTTTTTCCAAAATAAATTTATTCATAAGCTTAAGGCTGAATTGAAATGAGAATGTAAATGAGACTGAGACTAAGACTTAGACTGAGACTGATGAGATGGATGAAAAATTGGGGTAAGACGTATTAGTGTTTGAGTTAAAAAGTGAATGGTTTTGCATATAAAACAGCTAAAACAGTAAACGAAACAAAATTAGAAGGGTTATGCCGCATGATAAGCACATAAGCATGCATATGTATGTGTGTACGTATGCATATATATAAATGTGTGTGCTCGTATGTTGTAACTAACAAATAATATTAGCATCTTTAGTGGTTTAACGATGTGTTTGCCAAAAACGGTAGAAGCAACAACATGAAATAACACAAAACAACAAGAAAAACAACAAAAACGATAACAATAATAGATTTTTAAAATTGAGCAGTGCCGACAGGCGACTGGCGGCGTCAACGATCCACAAAGCAAAAGAAAAAAAAAAGAAAAACAGTCACAGTGAATGGAAAGAGCGAAAGGATAATTACATAAACATAAATAGGAAACAATCAACATCACTTGGCCCCTTGTAAGTACACACACACACATACACACACACACACACACACACACACACACACACACACAACAAAAACACATACACAACCATATAAATTCATATGAATTTATACTTTCAAAGGCTTCGTTCATTTCATTGTTGTTGTTTTGATTTTTCCTTCTGTATTTTCTGTTGTTTCTGTTGCTACGTTTTTCTGTTTCGGTTTTTGTTTTGGTTTTTTTTTGTGTGCCCACCACTCACCACAATGTGAAAGTGTCTGTGATAGGAGTTGTAAAAGGAAAATTAGAAAATATGCAACAAAATAAGAAAAGGGACAAAAAAATACAATATATTGGATCAAGTTGGTAGTAAATACAATTTTTTACCGAACGCAAATAAAATATTCACCCTTGAAATTTCTTTTTCAAGTCATTATTTTATATATACATATTTAACCCTGCCACCAAGTTAATCGGTATAGTTATTTTATCACAGCATTTTGCAAACCTTAGAAATCTTACGATTATTTACTTGATTATTAATCAGTCTGTCTATCTAAATGTTCATACAAATAATAGATAAATAGTTTAATGTGGAAATCTAAGAAATTCACATGGAAATTTAGATAAATTTTCTCTGTGTTTTTTTTTTGTTCAGGCAAAAGTCTTGGCTATTTTAGGCAGAACCCATAAATTAGAATGTAATTTCCTATTCTACGTTGTGTTACTGCTCTGAGTTTGGTATAAAGCAGTAACACAAGGGAGGCTACGCCTATTCCAAAAGTTTTTTCTCTTTCCCTTTCTCTCACTTCCATCTAATTCTTACAAAAATAAACCAACGCTTTTTATAATTTCTCATAAGTTGACCCTACTTCTAAATTTAAAATAGATTGCTTGAATATTTCTAGATATTTTGCCTCAATCAAATCTAAATATTTTCATATTTGTTGTTTTAATAGCTTTCATCAACTGCACCGTTAGTGATTTTCAGTATTATTATTATGATTATTATCGTGACTTCTTTTCTTTATAATTCCGGTTATTTCAATTTTATTGCCTGGTTATTTCAACAGAAATTCTTTCAAATGTAAGTAACTAATACAAAAAAAGCGGCGAAAGAAAACGAAAAAAAAACAACCAGAACAACAATTTTAAAAGGTCAATTTTATATAAGAAATAAGTAAAGGAAGCCACATATAATTTAATAAATTAACTCGTTTTTTATATGCAATAACTTACTAGACTTTACTTATATACAAATGTAAGTTTTTTGTGTGTGAGAAAATCTATAAAAATGTGAAATATGTTTATAAAACAACAACAATAACAAAAGAAATTTAATTATTTAAACAAAAAAAGTTAGAGATAAATGTGCCCCAAAAAAAGTACATTAAAAAAATTCAAAACGGCAAAAATAAAAACAACAATAATAACAACAATCACAGCAACAGAAACAATGGAAATAGCAGCCATCATCGTCGCCATTATTATTTTTATAGCCGTCATTCAATTATTGAATAAACTTTATTCTGTTCTATAATAAGAAGCTTTATGAAAAATATATATTTCCTTAATCAATTTTCTAAATTCTAAATCAATTTTAGTCTGTTTACTTATTTGTCGTTTGCCTGTCGATTTAAGCTAAATATATTTTTACTTGTAAAACTTCAATCATCGTTTTCATATTTCATAGCAATATTGGAAATTTCTTTATGTGAAACACTTTCAAAAGTGGACCAAACTAATCAAATCGAAAAATTGACAAAAATTTTTATATTGCCAAGCATTTAAAACGGAGAACTAATGAATAGAAATTATGAATAGTGTTTTTCTTAATTTTCACTTGGACCAAGGAAGCGTAATCTCATTTGAGAGTCCTTAAACAACCCTCAATGTTTCCGATCTTAACATTTTAACTATTTTAAATTTGTTTAACAATTTACCAAATAACTAATAAAAATTCTTTGATCGCCATCAACTTCATCAGTGTCCCAATACTTTTGCAAGTCACCGTAATAAATACGTCATACATTTTATGTCAAATGGACGTTAGATAAAAGAGAATACAGAATCATAACTAATGTACAAGAGTACACAAAAAGTTTTAGCTATAGCAAGGTATGAGCAATGTCATGTACTCTAAATTAAGCAAAATTTCTGCCATCAACATTTTAAACAACAACAAATTAGATATAGACAGAAAATAGAAACCTGTGGAGCTAAAGGTGAGGAAAATCGTTTAATATAAAGTCTCTTGTTACTTTTCCCATAATCCTACAAACAAATTGAAAATTAAATTGATATTGAAAAATAAAATTTACTATTAATATAAACAGTTTATGTCTTTAAAAGTAATTTTCATCATTTAATGTAGCATGAACAATGAAAAGTTTTAACTAACTAACTAACTAAAAGCAAACTAAGGGCAAAAACGAAATTAAGTTAAGAAAATTGAATAAAATATTATAAAATATGCATTATTTTGGAAATCACGAAAAAGAAACAGAAGAATGTAGAGAGAGAGTGAGAATAATACAAGAACGAAAGAGATAAAGATAAAAATTGAGAATGACAGAATACTTGAGAGAAAATCTAGCGAAATGTATTGGAGTCAGACTCCCAATAGATGAATAAAATTATGATGACACATGCAGGTGAATAAACAATCAAAATTTTAGATAAGCTTTAAATTGGTCTGTCTAACCAAATATACAAACAAACACATAAGAAATGAATAAACCATTTTGTTAGATTTCATACTCCATGCAAATCAGCTCAACTCAACTCAACTCAGTTAAATTCAGTTAAGTTCAGTTGAGCTCCCTTTTCAGTCATTTCATTACATTTATTTCATTTCAGTCATTTTTGAGTTTGTTTTATCTAACCGGCACACAAATTGCCATTATGTATAAATAAACCCGCTTTCTAACAACAACAATATGCAACAATAGCAACAAGAAGAACAAACAAATAAATGTATCAAAAATGTATAATTTCGTAGCATTTTTCTTTTCTTGTTGTTTTGTCTTAAATGAAAAATATTCTTGCCCATTTTATTTTCTATGCCATAATGTACAAATGGACTAGACACAACTAAACAACTAAACAACTACTTATTATTTATGCATAACTTTAGATATATTTGTACATATTCATATAAATATAAGTAAGTATTGCATGTCTCAATGTTCCAAAAAAAACAAAAACTTACAAACATTTATTTCATTTGGCTGAGGCGAAATCTTGAATATCCGACACACAGACATTTTTCGTTATGCCGCCACAGTTTTCAAATTTAAGCCGGCGTTACAAAATATTTATACAGATGAATTTTCAGTTTTGCTTTAGTTTGGAAAATTTCAAGTTTCCTTTCTAATGTGGTTTTGAATCATTGGGAAGGAAAGTAACCACAAATTATCACTTAAACAATAGAGAAGACCTCAAGCAGTATTGTTGTGGAAGGCCCGTGATTTAGTCGATCTATGCCATTTACAAGAATAAAGAATACTACCAAATTTTTACTTGCAAGTTGCACAGCAGGAATAACAAAGAAATATTTATAAATCGTTCAATAATTTCCAATTGATCAAGAATTAGAATTTGAAAAATGCCGAAGTTTCTTTTTTGAAATGGTTTCTTCTCTTTGGTTTCTTCTCTTTCTCTTATAAAGTGATGAACAATTTGGCATAAAGAATGCACAATTCCTCTGCTAGTTAGTAATTTAGAAAAATTGTGCGCCATGAGAAATTTCATTAAATCTCCCTCAATTTAGTAATGAAATTTATTTCATTTATGTACAAGAGATTTTCATTTTTGTTTAATCCAAACGAGAATACATTCATATTTTATTATTATCCTTGACATTGAATAAATATATGAATACTATTGTACTTGTATAAAGCTAATTTAAATAACACTTGTATATTTATCTACAGACTCATCACACTTATGGTCATCCATTAATCAATTGCGCTTTCGTGAACAACTTGAAAAGAAATTTATGCATAATCAAAATTTTACAATTATTTAAAAAGAGAATTTCATTTGAAACGTAAGAAATGATTGATTCTATCTAGAACTAGAACTACAGAACAATCAGTTTCTTAGCGTAGCGTGATTATGCATTTATATTTTAATATGGAAAACTTAAGTTATTGCCTCAAAAATTAAAAAATGCCATCAAAGCGCTGATAATGATCATTCTATTCATTTTTATTCCAATGGATAAAATAATCATTAACATTGAGTTAACACTGTAAAGAGAAATACTCCTTGAACTTAGTTGATCGTATTGGAAAAAAGTTTGAAATCTGCCAGTCTTCTTGAAAATGTCGACCAATAAATGGTTCAACAAAAATTCGTCTCTCCGATCTGTTATTCTGAACTTTGATAAAAGGCAATAAAATATTTCATAAAGTAAAGCTACAAGGAAAATCAAATATCAAATATTTCATGCAGGACGAAAGTTTAGAAAACGAAGAGCCTAGACTTTAGAACAAACACATCAAACTAATAATTCCGAAAGCTTAGAAATGTGCTTTCGACTTTCAGATAGTTACTTTGGATCTTCACTAGTTGCCCAGCATCAACATCATTATTATCAACATCAATTTATAAAAGTGATATCCATAAAGCAATAATTCTAAATATCTATTATACAGAACCAAAATTGAGACCTCGGAAATAAGAGGCCTTATAAGTAAAATGAGATTGAACTATGGGATACTTAAGGTAACTTTCATTAAAGTAACTTTTTAACTAAAAAATAAGAACAATGAAATGAAATTATTAGAAAATTCAAAGTCACGCCTCCTGCCATGTCTTCTGCTTCTTCTTTCTTTTCCTAAAATTATTACTTCAAAATAATGTTGCCTTAAAAGGCCAATTGGCTTAAGCGGAAAACATTATTTCTTCATTAAACTTCTGCCCTGAAACATCAATAGAAAACTTGTGTGAACGCACTCATATTAGGAATATGACTTTGCATATTAATACATGCACATGCATATATGTATATATATATATATATATATATATATATATATATATAAATTTGCAAAGCATACTTTTAATCTTAAGAGAATTATTTAACAACATTCCAGTTATGTGAAATTTTCCAAAACTCTTCGGCATAAAAGCATAAACAAATGCATCAAAATGTATATAAATGTGAATGTAAATGTAAATATATGTACGTGTTACAAATAATATGGGCGTGCATAATAATTGTAAGGTAACGTTGACTCTTACTTTATAAATATTTCAAATATTCGCACACTTTTACAAATGAAATGAAATACAAAAAAAAAAAGAAAGAAAGAAAAGTTACACTACAGTTGATCATTAATGATTGAAAATATCCTACAATATTTCATCTAATATTCATCTAATATGCATATTTCTTGCCCTCTAAAAAGGAAGATTAATCTTTAAATTACACAAAAGGCGGACAGACAGATAGACAGATTCAATTAAACTGACATAATTAACAGAAAACTAATTAAAGAACGGATTTTCGTGGTGAATCATACATTCTCATTAATTTATTACATCTTCCTTCACAAATGGTGTAGTATATGAAAAGAAGAAGAAGACTAGTAATAGCAATAAGAAAGAATGACAGTAAGAAGATGAACGCCTGCAAACAAACGCGTATGAGAAAATAAGTCCTTTATGGTTGAATATGAATGTTAATATGCATATATGAAACTTGTAAAGAATGATAATAATGATAATGATAATGATAATGATGATGATGATGATGATGATGCTTCTTAGAGATAGAAATGACTTTGATGCATGCCAGGAGTATTGCGCATGTATGTGTTTATTAGTACGTACTAAATATGTCACAGCACAACAAATAAACATTTTATAGTAATAGTAATAAAAATAAATAAAAAAAATTAAAGATATGAAATATGTAACATACACACATACATACCAACACGAATACACTACATACATATATATGTAAAAGAAACGGATATTTTTACACTGTTACTGGAAAAATGTCAGTCCGCTTTTTATCTATTTATCTGTCTATCTTACTTTTCTTATTTCTTTCTATCTCTTTTTCCTGCTCTTACTTCATAATGTAAGAAAATATTCCTTCTAAACACATACAAACAAAGTGAAATAAATGTTAAAATTCTTCAACAATTTCAATAATTTTCTTTAAGAGTAACATAAAACTCTAAAAGACATTTTTTTAACTCACCATCCAAAGTTTCAGGTATTCTCACTTTGCTATATTGTTCATAATAGTCAAATGTTAGTGAATCTAAAAAATTTGTATAATACCGATCAATATCAATATTTGAAAATGTTTTACTCAAAAGTGTCAGTCCATCTGTCCAGGGTTGTTATACGATGCTGTAGATCAGTAGATAGTTAGAAAAATTATGGTAACAAATTCAAATTTACTGAAGACTACAACTGAAAATTCTGGTATATAGTTAAAATTTGATCTCATCGGATTCAATGACACGCCTACAATTTTTCTTAGCAAAATTTTTAAAAATATTACCTTTAAATTAGACAAAATAGAAAATTCAAGTTCTTTATATGATTTTGCGATATTTGCCTATAAGTGAAACGTACCTTCCTTTAGAATTTTTCTCAGTTGTTGGACACATCGAAAAGTTTCAAAATGATTTCAATGCACGCAAAATTCGTTGCCAGCTAAACATAAAATTTTCTTAAGTTGTTTTTCTTGTTTTTTATATGCATATATGCTTAAATGCATATATGCCTTTATGTAAATGTTAAAGAATTTATTATATGTATTATTTATATTTATACCATCTACACGCATGCAAAATATATTATTATATGCCATTTTTACATATCTCAGGCACATTCATAGATAACAAAAACCAAATGAAAATGAAGAAGATAAAAATGAAATGAAAATGAAAATGAAGAAGCAACGAAAAGTGTAGTAAAAAGGAATACTTTAGAAAATGCATTCTCATTTAATATCTCTTATACTGAGTGTTGCACACTCGTCCTCGTTTGTTTCATGGAAAGAAATAAGTGTCATCTGCATAATAACCAAGTATTTCATTTGCACTATTTTTAATTTTTAGCAACAAGCTTTGCTCATACATTGCTCTGAAATCATAAAGGCAGAGCAAGAAAAGAAACAACTAGAAAAAAAACAGACTTTGCACAAGATTAATGTTAAGCTCTCTTAATGTAATAGCCTCATCATTTAAAATGCTATTCAGTCAATTATTTCTGAAATGTATAAAAAAAGTTGCCTCAAAACCCTTAAAACAAAACTTAATAATCATGCAAAAATCTAAACAATTTCATTATTGTTCTACGAACAATCAGACAACTAACCAAGATCTTAGTCTAACTGCTTTGTATAGATACTGAATTTCACGTTGAAAAAATGGATCTGCAATTACACTTCTGCTAACATTTTTAAGAACTGAAATTTTTCTCTGAGATTTAGTTTAAATTATAATTGGTAATGTAAATAAAATTCCAATACTTTATCTGAAAAATCTATAAATTAAGAGATCTTGGGGTTTAAGTATAAGCAAGCGACTCATTTTGAAACAGGAAAAGTTTTTAGATGTTTTCTGGCGTTTTAGGTAAAAATTTATCTATAAAACCTTTCACATTAAAATTCTAAAAAGAAATGTGTCTAAATTATTCTTGAATCTGACATTTTTTGGTTTTTGGTAGAAGCAAAAATCTAACTTCTAAACTTATCGCACTTCTAAATATTCATTAAATGGGGTTAACAATTGACTAAACTTAATGGCCTCGATTTTATATCTCTGAAACAAAAAGCACTTATAATCACATGCTAAATAGAAATCATATTATCAGAATGCTCTTTAATTACATTTCAGAAAAATTTCATTAGAATGAAATAAGAGATAGACAGATAAATAGATAGATAAATAAACAGATAGAGTTGGTTTAGACAACGTTTAATTAATTCAACAAAATTAATTAAAACGTTAGTTTCCTTGCACTCAAAACTTCACATCATAACATCAAAGAGGCAGAAAAATCACCGAAAGAACATTGAGGGAAAATTGTAATAAAAACTCTAATATGAAATAAAATGAAATGAAACAGCTGTGAAAATTAAAGCGTTATGCTTTTATATATATAACTAATTTTTTATTTCTTTTGTTTTGCAAACTAAGTGCAAACAATTAACGCCCCACAGTGGTCGACGCATATTAAAAAGCGTAAACATACAAACAACTATGCAAAGATACATATAATGAAACTTTTATAGATAAACATTAACATAAACATAAATGCTCCAGCGTAAATGATAATGAAAAGCACCAAACAGCGATATTATTAAATCGCTAAATGAAATAGAAAAAAGGGACTTTCATAAATGAAATGAGTGAATGGGTAAGTGTATGAGTAAGTGGATAAGTGAGTGTACGAGTGAGTGAGTTAGATTGTCTTACAAAAGCATATCGAACAAATGACACAATGATTACATTTACTACATAAAAGTTCATTACATTGCTTATCGTTATTATAGTTATGTATTATTAGAAATTACTTATTTCTTCACTTGATTCAGATGTAAATACTTTGCCCGATAACTTTATACCAAAGACACTCTAAACTACAAAACCAACTGCAATCACTCAAAACAGCAAATGCAACAGCAACCGCTTCAGATTGCTGCTGCTACATCTTAATCGCGTCCAATACTAAGATAGGCTGTTGTTGTGTTGTTGTTGTTGTTGTTGTTGTTGTTATGTCAATCAATTTCAAAATCATTTTCTAAATTATTTTAAGTGTATTCATTAGAATATTTTTTATATATTTTAACACTGTTTTATTTTAGATCAAATTTTTAAAATATTTTGCATTTATCTCAGAACAAGGGCTCTTCAAAATCTGCTTAGAGTTGATTAAAATTTGAACTTTTTTCTATATAAATTTAAAAAAAAAAATGCACATGATCGACCCTAAACTGTAAACCCCAATTTGAATTGGATGGGTCTATTGAAAGACCTCCCCTTCACACAAATTTACATCGAAAAATTCTGATTTTATATAAGAAAAATACAACTCAATTTAGAAGTTGTTTAGAACATGAAAAATTATGCCATCTTGCACAGTGATTGTGGGAAATTTCATCTTAAATCTTCTCAGAAACCATTTTTAATAAGAATTTTGTTTACATTTACATTTACCTCACCAATTTTGTGTAAACTTTTAAGTGTAAAAAGTGTGATGTAGAGCATTTAAGAGGCCTCCAATTTACCACAACGTTTTCAAACTTAATTTTGTATTCACTTTCAAATGTAATTACAAGCATTACATTATTTAACCCATTTCATTTCTTACAACCTTATTAGTAAGATAAAAAGAGATAGAGATAGATAAATATTGGCTACACATATGCTTTTAGTTTATATTAACTAATAAAATGATAGTTAAAAATGTTTTGTAAATAGACTTTTACTCAGAATACAATACTAAGGAGCCAACAGACTCAGTCAGCAATCAGTTAGTCACTCCTTTTATTCATATATCAAAATAGGGTGTATGAAAGAGATAGAGTAATAGATATGACATTTCTAACACACATTGCGTAAAGCTGAATTTGTGAATTTCATACGGCATAACATTATCGTTGACTGTTTCTTATTTAAAGGCGTAAAATATGCTAATATTTGTTATATAATCCGCCAAACATATGCGTATATATATGCCTATATATATGTATGTATGTTATGTATGTATTAATGCAAATGTACATATATTTATAAAGATAATTGTATATTTGTGCACACAAAAAAAAAAAGAGAAAAAACGTAAGATTAAATAAACTCAGCTTTAGATATAATTGCTGGTGTATGCAAATACACCTGTATTTGCTTTTTTCTTTTTTTTTTTTTTGGTTTTTGTTTTTCTTTATTTATATTACAATATATATGCGGATTATTTCATGTATTTGTTTTTAGATTTTCCAGCATTATTATTCTACTTCATCTCTCTTTTTCATCCACTTTAACCATCTTCTTACTTTCCTTCTTACTCTCTTTCATTACCTTTTGCTACCTTTTGCTACCTTTCGCTACTTTTCGCTAACTCTTTTAAGCATACAATTAAATAAAATTAGTACGAATAAAGTTAAAACTCTAACAAACTCATACTCAGAACTGAGAAAATAAATAAAAATTACAAAGTGGTCGTGGTAGATATAAAAGTCAAAAAGAAAAAAAAATGAAACTGAGAAAAATGAAGAAGAAACAAATAAAATGAGCAAATATATATGTTTAAGGAGAAAAGGACATACATATACAGATACACTTACAGAAATACATTTATAGTATATGCCTAATAATCTTTGTCTCACAATATAAAAGTCAACATTATCTTGTTAGAATATAAAAAAAATAATAAAAGAAAAAGGAGATAAACTTTTTCTTTTGTTATTTTTCCCCATTAAACTTTCAAATGTAATTGTGTAATGATAATGAGTTGTTGGTGTTGCTGTTGGTGCTGCTGTTGGTGCTGGTGGCCCCAGCATATTAAATAGAATTAAAATTTCTTTTTACTTCTCCTTTTTAACTTTCTTCTCCTTTTACATGTCGTTTTTCAATTGTTGAATAAAAATGGTATAAGCGTTATCTTATTTGTTTTCTTGCCTCTTCTGCTTCTTCTTTTTCTTTTTAATTTTTTTTGGTTTTTCTGTTGCTTCTGGTTTGGTTAACGAATTGGTTTTTTTTTCAAGGAATCTCTCTTGTTGGCGAAAAAATTTCATTGGTTGTTGCATGTAATTATTATTTATTCGACTTGTATATATATGCATATAACATATACGTCAATAAGTCATCGGTCACACTTTTATACGTAGTACATGTAAGAACATCATATAATTCCCCTCAGTAGTTTTGAGTTATTTATAGCAGATTGCGCTTTAAATCTTTTATAAATCTATTCGGTCATTACTTTCAAGTAACAAAAGTTTTAGGGGACCCCAATTTTGCGTAATTTCCATTACAAAAGTTCCAAAAAAAAACTGAAGCAAAACTTAAACGCTTCTCAAATTAGATTAAAGTTATGAAGCTTTTCAAGCAATGTCTTTCATCAAAACGTACTAATAAAGCAAACATTGATCTAGTATCTCAAACATAATTCTCATCTAAGTATCAGAGAAGTTATTGATAATAATGGACAACTTAAAATCATTTTGCCGATGGCACTTTGAGAACAGATTTGAACACAAAAAAACTGTTCAAAATGTTCGGGCAAGTGAACAATTAACAAACAGCTCAATTTAGTCAATTTATGACAACGAATTTTACCTTTACTTCTATTTATGCCATAAAAATAGAAACAAATTCGTTTAAAATGAAATCTTTCAATATGGCAAACTATTAATTTTCTAAGAACTTTATTAATAACTTTTCTATTTAAATCATAAAAAATTCTTAATACATTTCTTTTTAATTTTCATTTCAATATATTTTCCTTAAACTATAAATATTTCATTTTAATGTTTTCCCTTTTTTTTATATATATATATATATATAAAAATGTTCAGTTAATATGAAGGTAACTAAAGAAACAAAATTGTATTTGAACAGCGTTTCTGTTCACAATATTAAACAAATCATAAAGTTGCCAGAGTTGCCTTATAGAAGAAACTAGTACACTCATATTCATATAAACATATAAACATACATACAAACATCAACAGAAATTCAATTGAACAGTTAGAACAATTCTCAATCAATCATTTATGATGAAGGAAGGAAAACGTAACAGTTAACGATAATCGAACATATAAAAATCAAATATTCAATTCAATCGAATGTACATACTTCTACAAACATACATACATACATACATAAAAAAATATATATAAAATTCTTTTAGAAGTGATTTACGAATGCCTGGCATAGGTAAGAGAAACTAAATTGAAAAAAAAATGGAAATAAATAATGTAAAAAGTAAATTGATGAAATAATGAAATATCTACAATAAAAGTATTGCATTATAAATATTAATAAATTCTGATTAATTTTGGGAAAAGTAGGCAAATAATAAAATACCGCACAATAAAGAACTATTTCTTAAGCAAGAACTCATTGTGTTGGAAATATAATGCAATCAGATTTACTGGACAAGCGTTCATAAATTAAAAAATTAAAAATATTTCTTGGAGTATGTGTCTTTTCATATGAGAAGCCAATCTACCAAAGCTGATTTTTCTTGCCCGACAATGAAATGGAAAGTCTCAATTTTTATGTAGCCCTTGCTTATTAAAACTGCTTTAACCACTTACCACTTACGAGTATTTTCCCATAAATCATTGTTAATTATTATATAAAGTAATCATGATATTCAATCAGATAATTGGAACTTGAAAGGTATACCAGGGCCCAGAGCTCCGAACTAATCAGCAGAACTTTAAATGAAACATTTTCAAAGTCCTCTCGTAACTAATTTTTATAATATCGAGCTATAAAAAGATCATATTTCTCAAACGATCAAATCTTAACTTAGAGATCTTTGCTTATCTAAAACTTCCAATAGAGATAATAACGAATAGCTGCGAATACTTTTCGTATAGTAAGTACAATGCTTCGTTAAATATATATAAAATTTTTTGTACTGGAAAAGTTGCCAGATTTCGTTATATGAACAATATTAAGAGTTTTGAGAGTTTTCATTCATCTTAATAAAAATCCTTTTGAATTTATAGAATTTATCATGCAATAATATTAAAGTGATGGCAATAAATAAAATATGAAATTGAAATTGTTGTACAATTTTCCACACTTTACTTTTTTGTACTGTTTCATTTTTCCATATTTCTATATATTTTTCATCATTTATGTTTATCGTACATATCAAAGATTCACCTGCAATCATAATTTAAACAGGCTTTCATTTAATAAATTAATTTCCCCAGAGTTTCCATATGGAAGATTTCTTTACAGATTTTCTTCTCATTTTTTCTTACTTTCTTACCTTTTTTCTCTACCATTTTTTCCACTTTTCTGTTTCTTTTTTATCTTACTTTTATGGTCTCAAGCAAACTCAGACAAACTCAAACAAGCACAAATTTTCTAATATTATCAAATGCAACCAAGAGATTTGAAATATTATCAAGTATATCACAAAAAGAGCTAAACAAACAATCGAAATGGACAAAAATAAAAGCGAAAGCAAAAAAATTGGGTATCGGCCACAAACAGTGAGGTTTGGAACTTAAATTAAAATTAAAGAACCTACGAAATATTTTGAATCGCTTGATTATAAGGAAAAGTATCCGATCGTTGTCGAAGATGAATTGAAAACTTGAAAAATTTAAGGAATGAAATTTTAAATAATTCAGTTCATATTTTGTAAAAAGGTTCAAGGAATGAATTTAAAACCTGTGTCTGTAGAAAGCAAGTTTGTGTTGCATCTAGGAGTTCAATTGAGAAGATTGCAAGCTGCTCCAGCCGAGTACTACTCGGTAACTCAGTATTCTACTCTGCTCTCAACTCAATCGCTGGATCATGAAATTAAATTAGAATTGGTCAGCAGGAGAAGAGTTGACAATGTGTGCCGGCACATTTCAGTGATGATTCAAAACAAATTAGGCAACTTGACCGAAAAGTTTTTAATATCAAAACCATACAAAGCGGGCCTCGCAATAATTTTCTTTTTGGTCTTAGAAAAACTCTCTAGAATATTGAGGCGGATTTCCTTAACGCTATACCGTTACTTAATCTTATTAATATTTAGACGACTAAATAAACAATAAATAAACAATAAACTCATAACATTTCATTTACGATTTATTTATTTGTCTAACAAACTAGAAGAAATGTTTTAAAATGATAATAAATGATAAAAGAAGCAAAACACTTGGCGGAGAATCAGCATTATGTAATAATAAGTAACAATAAAATAAAATAGAATTCTTTGGTCGAAGTGAAATATTAAATATCTAATGTACGGAATTTTATTATATTTTTGTACGTGCAATTCTTTATTTTACGATTTCCAATGAGTCACTGAGTCATTATAACACTTTTGGAAGGCAACTGCTTCATTAAATATAGATAATTGGTAGAAATTTCACCCTTCTACATTTTTGAGTCCAGTGCTATAGTTTGAAGGCACAAATGATTCAAGTTCAGTCATATATTTCTAGATGGTCTAAGAATTTGTTACTTAGCAAGAGTGAACTTTGCCTTGGAGAATTTAAAGAAATACTGGATGCTTACTCTAAATAAAGAAAAATTACTAAGCTCTCAAAAAAACCACAAAACCCACAATTTGTTTGTCTACAATCTCTCTCTTTCTTTGCCAAAATAATTCATATAATTTGATGCCAGACAATTGAGGCTGAAATTAAATGGCTGCTTATTATAGAAATATTGCTTTTGTTCGTCTATTTTTTTTCTTTTTTTGTGTTAAGAGTAAAATGGAACAGCAGCCATAATTTAATAAAAATTATGGCAACAACAACAAATAAATAATAGACCAACAACAAGAAAGGATAAGAAAAATCTTTACAGTGAAAAAAGTCTAAACAGTAAATAATCTGTTAACATTTAAAGTGTACAATTCATATAAAGTCTGTATGATCGTCCATATATCTATTTGTATGCATATACACGCCATGCTTTTATATAAATTATTTATATATTTATGTTTAAAAAAAAGGTTTTGTTAGCTTTCACATTTGTAAGCTCTTGCTGTATTCTATGGCGGATAATTGATGACTGATTGATTTGGTTTGGTTTGATTTAATTTGATTTGAATCGGTTACGATTTTTGTAAATACCCTTGTGCTGTTTTTTTTTTTTTTATTATTACTTTTGCTGTTGTTATTTAGAGTTACTAGTAGAACCTTCAAAAGTAAACTACCAAAATAAAATGGAGGATTTAAAAAAAAAATTTCTTAAAAGACAAAAAATCAAAAATTAAGTGCAAAATAATGAGAAAAATAACTATAAATCAGATATAAATAAAGAGAAACAAAAAAAAAGACAGAGAGAAGAGGAAAAATCGGCCGCCTAAGAGCAATAAAAGAATTGAGAGAAGGCAAGAAGTATTAAGATAAGGCGAGAATGTGAAAGGAAAAGCGGCAGAGTGCAAGAAATAGCGAAAAAGGTCGAGAAAGGTAGAAGAATAAATAAAATTAGAGTTAGATCAAGAAAACCTTCAAGTTGAGTATTTATTTTTTTACAAATTTTTTCTAATTATTATGTTTAAGATTGATGTACGTCTCCTCCTCTTTATGGCAATTTTCATTGCCATCATAATGGCACGCATAAATGCCAAACAAAAAAAAAATAACAAATAAAACACTTAAACAAAATGTATTCAAATTAACCATACAAATAAAAAAATATTTTGTGAATAATTCCGATGAATATGCTGAATGCACTTTACGAAGCAGCACCAACAACAACAGCAACAAGAGCAGCAACAGAAGCAAGAGCAGTTATCACTAAATGATGCTTGAGTAAAAATGCAAGACGAACTTAAATTGTTGTTGCCATTATTGTTGTTATTATTATTATTACTATTATTATTATTATTGTTTTTGTTGTTGTTGTATAAAATATAATAATATTTATAAAAAAAACTCTTAAAATGTAACGAAAATTTTGCCTCCAACTTATTTATATGTTGTTGTTCTTTTTTTGCTTTATTTAATGTTATACTTACATTTTATACTTTTAATCTAACTCATTCTACATCTCATAACACGTAAGTCAATAAGCCATTGTATAACAAAATTGTAATTGACAGATAAATATAATTTCTAAACACTAACAAACCGAAAGTTTGTTCTTATACGAAACAAAATTTCATAACTTTTCAATAAATAGCTTTCAATTTCAATAAAAAAGTGTCTCCAGTTCAAGCTGATTAAATTAAATGAAGTATTCATTGAATTGCCAATTCAAAATTTTCGTACTTCTTAAATCAAATGTCAGTAAAGCTCAACAAAAGTAAGAAATTTAAAAATATTTCTTAATAGTCTAACAATTCGCTTTTATTTTCATCGAAAACTAATGACAACAAAAATGATTATTGAAATTTTAGCTTATATATCGTACTTTCTAAATCTGAACTTCAAGAAGAAACTACAACAAAAGACATTTGACTCAATTTAGAAAATTTATATCGATTTATTTTGAAAGCGAAAGCAACTCGATCCACAAATAATTTGAAAAAACTTTTGTTATGAATCTATCAATCGAGAGCGAAACTATGTTGCTAAATAAAGTGCCAAATCTTAGTTATACAATAGACTTATTGACCAATATGTTATATATACTTATATAAATATATAAATTTATTTATATTTTAAAACATCCTTTTGAATAATAATAATAAGAAAAAACCGTCTCGCTGAAGCAGCCAAAACATCATACGATCTATGACTACGTCTACAACATTTCTGATTTCTTTCTTTTCTAATCCATTTACTGCTTCTTTTCCTTATGTGTACATACACACATACATATAAAAGAGAAGATACAATTTTCTTGTTGTTCTCTTCTTCCTTTTTTTTTTAGTTAGTTAGTTTAGTTACATCTAGAGTGTCATCTTCTCTCAAATCTTATAAGTACTAAATAAAGCATAGAGAGTTTGCCATGTCATTCCCCCCCCCCCCCTCCCCTTTTTTTGGATGGTAAAAAAAAATAAAATTTTGTTCTAGAAGAAAATGATGAAACATCACAGTGATATCTATATCTATAATATAAAACATTTTTATAACAACAAAAGCAATCGAAGAGGACGAAGTAGAAGCCATGTAAATTAAAACACAGACATGAAAAAGTCGAAGGAAAGTGGGATTAAATTGTAGCATGATTGTTACATAGAAAAGCAGGCAGAGGAGCAGAGACCATGAAAATAAATTGTTAAAGCATTTTTTGATTACAGTCATTTCAAGTGACTTTGCCAGATGCAAAATTGAATTGTCAACAAAAGAGTCGAGAAAAAATAGAAAAGTGAATGAAAAAAAAGAAACGGTGGAAAGTAAAAAAATATTGCAGAAGCAAAAGGAAATTATGTAGAGTAAACAATTCAAGTTGATTTACTTCTATTAAAGATGAATAAAATGGTAAAATAAATCGAAAATAAAACATATATTTTACAAACGATTTCTTTGTCTCTTTATTTACAAATTTTCTTTTTCTTTTTTCTTTTTTTTGTTCTTGATTGTATTATACAATTTTAAACTAAATATAAATTGAATTATTATATTTTATTACCATTTTAAAAAGCTTGAGTTATATCTGCTTATGGAACAAGCTAATTTCACTTAATAAAAGGCAAGGGAAGAATATTAAGTAATGAACTTCTCTGGAACTTGCCTTAAAAATTTTACAAAATATTTGAATACAATTTTGAAATGAAGCATTATTAAACCTAGACTTTAAACTCTTCCAAGGAAAACAAATCATTCATTAAAAGTTCATGCAACACAAGAATTGTGTTGCATGAACTTCTATATATTCACCTACTTCTATATATTCACCTAAGAATAGTGATTTCAAGGGCCTCTTGAAGCCTTATTTCACTTTCCGGAAGAGTGCAGCATTAAACTGTAAAGGAGCACAGCTCTCAGTGTCGATCTTAAAGCATTTCAAGAATCATCTTTCGTCATTGACTTTTTTGATATAATTTCTACCCGCATAAATTTTTCTATCTCAATTTACATTACAAAGTCATTTAAAGAACTTTAAAATTAATTTCATATTCAAAACTGTCTGCCACATTTTAATTTTTGTTGAAAACAATTCAAATGCAGATTTTCTCAGAATTAAATTAAATTTTCAAGATTATCTCATCTTAAAAAATATTTCAAATATTTGCCAACTAGAGACTAAACCTAAAGAAAGAAGTCTGAAGGCAAATAAAATATATTTTATAAGAAAGAATTTTAAGTTAATTTCAGTTTTGTTTTTACTTATTCATTTATTTATTTTATCATTTTGAAAATCTAAATCTATGTCAAAGAAAACTCTAATAGAAAAACTTTATTATTATTATCATCATAATATTTTGTTAAAACAGAATACTTTGAAATCAAAAGCAAATGCAAAAATAACAATCCTCTCCCAGCAAGAAGAGGAGAGACTGCACAATAAAAATAAACAGAATAGTGCAGAAGTACAATAAGTAAAAATCTCCATAAGGACACAATATGCAAATATATTTCATATTGTGTCCTTATATGTATGCATGGGCAATGTACATATATATGTATATGTTTGTACAATCGTAAGGAGCAACATGAAATGCAAATACAGCCATCAATTATTGGTGCTGTATCCACCTGCTGTTGAAGTCGCCATTTCATTTAGTCTAAGTTTAATAAGTTACGCTAAACTTAAAAGTTATGATATGTAGCTTATTATACACATGAAAACTATATACACTTTACACCCTACATTAAGTATGGCCACACTATAACTTACTCTATACATGAAAGATAAGATTTGTATAACATCCGGAGAGGTTTTATTAAGACTCACATTTTCTAAGACCAATTCACTCAGAACCCTTTTTCATATTAGTTTAAACCTTATTAGATCCATGCGATCCATCAGAAACACTTAAGTCTATTGAACCTAGATTTTGTAAGATAGATCCGCACAGAATCATTTTCCGAATCCATATAAACCTGCCAGATGCACATTTTGCTAAATGAATTCCCGTAGAATGACACTGTATAACCACTAAAGTTTTCCATCCACGTTTTAGTAGACCAATTCAAATAGATTCAGAACCATATTCTAAACTTATTTGAGCCAGCTACTCGTTCATTTGTCTAATGTTTGCTCATGCACTTTTCTATCAAAATACGGGTCACAATTTCAGAGATATTTTGATAAAATATAGTCATATGTTGACAAAGCAAACACAGAAAATTAGGATTCGGTATTGTCAGTTCATTTTTATGATGATACGAAATATCTCTTTCGCAATTTTATGAAAACATTTAACTTTCTAATTTTTGTATTCATTTTCATGATTTTCTAATCAAATTTTTCAGAATAATGTTGAACATTTAGTAATCGCTTTCGATTAGATTTAAAGTTTTTCCAATGACTGGGTACAATTTAATAATATTTACAAGTAATTGATATAGAAACAAATTTATACGACTTGTTGTTGGATAAGTTATATTTAATATAAATGACAATCAACAAATGTGGGAAAATATTTTCAATTGCGATATACAACAACAAAGCAACCGTAAAGAAAATTGTAAAAGAGGAAAATTTCTGGGCAAATCTCTGCAATTGTAAATCCATTTAGTAGCAACAATAATGAAAACTTTTTCAAAGTGTTGAGTTAAATGGAAATTAATTGTCATGGACTGTTTTATCAAGAGAAATTGCTGATTTTCTATTTTTATTTCATTCATATTTATAAAGTAATAACAACCATTTGAGAAAAAAAAATTGTCTAGTTTATAAACCGTCAGTTTAAGAATTTCGCCAGAATTTCGTCTCTTTTGAAACTTATTGTCGTTTAATTCTCTTTTTGTGAATTGTCTAAAATATTTTCAACTTAAAAAAATCTTTCGCTTAGAATTTTCAATTTCTCAACAAGATAAAATTGTCAAATCAAAATAAAGCTCAATTAAAGGTCAATTAAATATTCTATGTTGTTAATGTTCATTGATTCAATTTCAAAAGTTTATGCTGGAAAATCGCATTAAATGTAAGAATTTTCCATAAAATTTTATCGAAAATATCTAAATGACTTCTTACTTCACTTCTCTAACTTAATTTGTAGCTTTATTTATATATACTTCCATGTTGGTCTTTTTTCATTTTTTTCTTATTTTTTCTTTTTTGTTTTTTTTTTTTTTTTTGTTTACTTTTTTAAATTCCTTACAGCAAAGTAAATCTATTGTTACCTCAACTTCCTGTTGTGAAATTCTTTTTTACAATATACAAAAAAAAAAAAAAACAAAAAAAACAAAAAACAACAAAATTGTTTTCAATCTCATTTCTGCTACATCGTCATAAAATCAAATTCAATATCAACAAAATAATTTACATTATTAACACTTGAATACCTGGCGTAAAAATTTTTCCAAAATGCAATTAAAAAGTTTTTGTTTAGATGCCACCAGTCACAAAATGTGGCTACACTCATCACGTTGAAACCATTTGGAATGTAGAAAAAAGTCAATTTAGACAAAAAACAAAATTATAGACTTCAAATAGTAAAACGATCTAGTCATATTTGTCCGTCTATCCATATGATTCTTTTAAAATCAAGAAATGAAATATCCTCTTCAAATTTAAAACAGACATTGGAAATATTTGCTTATAGATTTCTTTAGAAAATGAAATATTTCAGCGAAAGGATACGCCTTCTATAATCGATTTATAGATGGCCTATTGCCAGCCATATTTCTTTAATCATAACCATACGCCTATCCAGAAATCGAAAATAATGGTTACGCCAATTGTAAAAATGGTATTCAAGATTTGTTTATAGCTAAATATAATTATTATTTTTATTATTTTTTGTTGTAAAAGCAACCAACAAAATTTTGTTACTTAAAACAATGTAACAATTTTAATTAGCGTAAAACCAGTCGATGTTTAAAACATGAAAAGAATGAAAGTTTCCAAAGTGCAACAGAGATAAAGAGAAATTTCCATATCGTTAAAAGGTAGAATTTTGGATTTGAAAGGGAACAACAATTTGTATAAACTTAAACTTTTATACAAATTTTAAACAATTTACTTAATTTTTTAAATAAGGCATGCTGATTATGATTTATGGCATCTATTACATGAAAAAAAAGACTATAAAATTTCATGGCATAAGTAAAACAACTATTTAAGTGTATATACAGATATTTGTTAAATGTCACGCCAACTTTTTATATACAACAAGTTCTGCTATGCAACCAACATCTGATAAACGGGCTACACTTATCTATAGTAAGAAAGTGTATCCCGTCATATAGCGCGATTACGCCAAGAACATATTTATATAAAAATTTTAATTTTTATACGTGGTCACATATTTATGGCTAAGACTGTAAATTTATATATAGCACTATCTGAATTATGAAGCTAAGTAAATATTTCTATCAGTGGCTTACTTTTTGCCTTTCTAAATCTCTTGCAGACCTCTTTGTTTACTTTTTTTCTACTTCTTATTATTTTTCATTACATTTTCTATTTATTACATTATTTTACTTTTTTTGTTTTTGCTCTTTTTTTTCTCTTTGGTTATGAAAAGTTTCCTAATTTCGAAAAAATTAAAAGAAAAAAAAAAGAAAATGTTAAATTATAGAACTTTACTGTTTACTATTTATAGTTTAGAAAGCAAATATTATCTCACCATTATATCAAATATCTTATATATCAAAAGTCTATTATGTATGCATGTTGATAAAATGAAATATTTCTAAAAATAGAAACTTCCAAAAAAAAATTGAAAAAATTTGAAATAAAAACCAAAGAAAAAACAAAATGTTACTTTGGTCTCTTAAGTAAATGTGCGACAGATATTAACTACAGTTAACACTATCATATAAAATTCTATATATAATTTTATAAGTAAACTAAATGTTAATATTTACATGATAAAAAGTCAGCATTTCTTAATCAGCATTTTGGGAGCCAATTCTATTTTTCGTTTCTTGCTTTTCATGAAATACAATTTTCGTTAGTTTATAATAATTTTTGTAAATTTAAACCTGAGAAGAAAGGAAATGTGAACCACATTTTTTTTTGAAAAGATTTTTGTTGTCGCATTTTAGAAAAAATGTTTAGAAATTTCCATCTTTTGATTTAACTTAAATTGTTTTGTATTCATTGAAATAAAAAGCAAGTGTGAGAAAAACTAAGCTATTATTTCTCTTCAAAAAAGTATACGGAAATTGTTTGATTTGTTTGACAAATATACCACCCAAATATACTTACATACATAAGCAATATATACACACATATTCAAGTATATATAAGCATCTGTACTTGACATTTAATGTCTCATAGACAATTTGTTTTATGACAATTTCACCATGAGAGTCTGTCTTAACTGTTTTTTGTTCCTCAAATTATAGAGTATGATCTACATATAACCAAACTATTTAATTATAAAATAAAATGTGAAATTATCTATGTAAAGTACGATCCACTTAACTCAATGTGACACTTTAAATAATCAACCAAATTATTCGTAAAATTTTTCAACTTTTTTCTTGGACTAAGATTTAGCCACTACGTTACACCTACCTGAACATCATTGTAAAATATATCTGTCATTGAATGAGATAATAATCACACAGTGACAGATCAAACGAATAGAGATTGCGGAATGCGAAATACGAAATGGGAAATGTGAAATGCGGTTAATGATACAAATCTCTTCTTAAACATTAAAACTACTTCCATTTAGTGGTGCATAATATTGCTGTTTGTCAAGCAATTTGCATGAAGTTAGCTGCATTTGAAAATCAAAAGACTTAACTGTATAAAGCTGCCAACGTTCAATAGATGACGCTAAATTAGTTCTAATTTACTATATATATTACATTTAGATCGGACCGTATATTTTGGCAAAAGAAGGAAATTTACATACATACATACAAAGTAATTTTAACGTACACACACACACACACACTTATATAGTCACGTGTGTATCGTGTCCTTTGCACAAAACTAGTTGTAAACGTAAGAATAGAATACCAACGACAAGAATCAACTTTATAAATGCTTTCTTCTAATTATTTTATATGTGTGTGCTTATTCTGTATGTGTATCTGTATATGTGTATACATGTGAATATGTTTATGTAGCACAAGGTAAATTTCATAATAAAATTTTATTTACTTTTCATTTGCATACAAATCTACAAAGAAAAAAATAAAAGCAAAATCTAGATAAAGAATATTTTTTTCCAAGGTAAATAAAGCATATATATATACATACTTTACATATAAGTTAAAAAAAGCCATTAGATTAACCAAACCAAGCAAAAGGCAAAAACAGAATAACTCTGATTGAGAGCAAGTGTTGAGCGTGTTGTAAGTAGCTCAAGTAATTAAAACGAAATTCAAACAACCAAAAACCAAAAATAAAGCAAAATAGTTTTTTTGTTTTTATTAAGTGTGGAAGGGGAGGGGTTTGTAAAATTCATCTGGGTTTCCTTGTTTTTCCTTTTATTTATTTGTTTGTTTTTTTTTTAATCATTGTGTAGTATAATTTTCACAGACTTTCAACTTTTATAATGATTTTACTGAAAACATAAATTTGGAAAACTTACGCTTATGAAAGTTATATATATATTGTATTCATAATATACATAAACAAGAATTCACACATGCATACACATATATAACTGTTTGTTATTCAGTATGAGTTACATATAAAGCAAATGTAAATAAATAAATGTCATTGGACTAAATTATAGACTTTGTTTGGTATTGTCCACTCACAATTTTAAATATGTAACATACGCCTGAATATGTATGATTACTTGTTTACATTTACTTACTTATATAGAATTTTATATGGTTGATTTGGGTTTATCTCAGGCATAAATAACATAACAATAATAACAATAAGAATAACAGCAGATAACAGATAGCAGCAAAATATAAGTAAGCACATATGAAAAGTAACGCCAGCCACAGAAATGAGAATCTTTATGAAATCACATGCCAAGGGCCTTATATATACATATTTCTTTTTATATACTTGGGTTCGCTTTACAAAACATAGAATAGAAAACTAGCAGAAAAGGAAGCCATTATAGAAGAGCCATCATTTTTCCATTGCTATCTGTTGATTGTCATCAAACTACACATTCCAATGTGATGTTGTGAAAAGGCAGGCACAAAAAAAGAACTAAAACGATATTGGAATAATAAAACTAAAAAATAAATGAAAAAATATTCGATTCAGTTCATTATTATACGACAAATTATGTTTAAATTAAAAACATATAATGAAAATTCGATTAGGCTGGCATCGCGTCGTTATTATAATAGAAAATTTGAAATACATAACAAAATTTGAATGGATCTCACTTCACTTAATAAGCATAATTTAGAAAACAAAAAAGTTTTAAAAAGCCTTTAGTAGAAAAGGCACTTTGCGTTAGCTCTTCAATGTTTAAGACCTAATTTGAATAAAGGACGGGGAGATGTTGATTACAGCAATATCAAAACTTCTGATTGAATTCGAAAACTTGCCTTCTTATTTTGCTTGGCCTAATATTTAAAATAGCGATAACAAAATAGTGAAAAGAACTTTTTTACTTACATCTCTGAAATCCGCCCCATATCAAAATACAACTACTTCCATTCAATATCATTTTAAATATTTATTGGAATTATATTAAAAGATTTCATTTGATTCTACATATTTTATATATTTAATATTCACAAAATCACATTTAAATAGATAGATTTGATTTGATAAATGGATTTGAACTGGAAAAAAGATATGAACTGTAAAAATCTAATAATTCTCTAATTCTTTAATTTAAAAAAAAATTTTTTGTTCTTTAATATTCTTAAGCATTTTACAATAAGGAACTGAAAAAAGCAACAAGAGAACCAAAGTAAGACCAAGTGAATCATTTATGCGTGAAATGTGCTTGTTAAAACAATAAATTAAAATATAAACTTTACATCTATAGCTGTTGTTGTATTCGTAGTTGTAGTTGTAGCTATTAGAAACCCCTTACTGTTGGTTCGGGCCCAAAGAAATATAAGAAAGAGTAGAGATAAAAAAAATTTATATATTATTTTAGTTTAAAGAAAAATTTCTTAAACATTTTTTCATAATTTATTTAAAAATTTGACCAGTGCCGAGTATTAAGTACCGCATAATGCGTCATCGTGATTACCTTGTGAATTTCATGTAATTGCATACCAGATTGAATCTGATCCTATATGAAAATCGTTTCTTTATAGCTAAAATATTGTTAAGATTAGTTTCTGACGCGCGCAAATAGTTTGTTCAAATATTTAAAGGTTCTTCAAATGGGCCTTCATTCTCCTAATAAAATGGATAATTAAACTTAGTCCTTTTATTTTAGTTTTTGATGATAACATCCATAGAGCAAGCAGCCATGACTATCAACTCTCAGTGATCGTTCACTCAACATCTTTTAGTTAACTATATCCTGCCAAGACAGACTCGTACCATATTCAATTACTAAATAAATGCCTTTCCAAAAGTATCATAAAAGTGTCTCTTTCTTTTCAAATAATGATTCTTTTTCCAAAACAAACAAAACGAAAAGCTATGTAAAAAAAGTCAGCTCAATGTAGATTTAGATGTTATTGAGTTTCAATATGAGTCATCTTTGAAAACGGCAAAGTTTAAATTGTTCATAAAACATGCAGGCAAAATTTAGATGTATAAATGAACAGAAGTCCCTCTTAAATTCATTCTCAATTGATCGTTATACAAACGCCTTTGAATCTACGTTACGCTTTTCACCAAGAGTGATGAAATTCTATTGCCGTGAGTAGTGTAGAATAAAAAAGGCAGATAAATAAACAGAAAATAGATAAGATAAAAAAGTAGAAATGGTAAAGTTAAAAGCAATTGATGCATGAACACAATTACGTTTCTATCAAAATAATAAAAGCAATAATCATAATCATATTAAATTTGCTTCTTTTTTTGTTCTTATCCTTTTATTATTATTATTATTATTATTATTATTATTATTATTATTATTATTATTATTATTATTTTATTATTATTATTTTTTCTGCACTTTTATTTGTTTTATATGTTTGAGTTTGAACACTGAAATTGAAATATTTTCTTTCCTTTATCTTGGCATCTTCTAATCAACATTTTCTTTGTGACTTTGGTAGTCTCTATAGAAATTGAATAAATAAATTAAATTGTTTATGTGATATGTAACAAAAAATTTGAAATAAAAGTGTACAAATAGTTATCGAAAAGTTTTATTTAAACTATGATTTACTTTTAACTTTCAATGTAAGTAATCTCAAATTATTTTTTCTAAGACGCAGGGCTTCTTGGTTTACAGTTGACAAAATTTTAATGGTTTAACTGAAGCTTTTACAATGAAATGAAATGCATTACTTTAAACATCTAAACCGACTTCTGGACCAGCTTCTGGACTGACTTCTAGACCCCCTTCTAGATCTTCTTCTAGATCGACTTCTAAACCGACTTTAATTGATCTTAAAGTAGGTTTTTTTTAGTTGCCTATTACATTTTGAAGACCTTTGAGATCGAGGGTCTCGAAACCCTCGATAACAATCGATATCAATAAGGATTTTCTCTTCGGGTATTGAACCTACTAATTCACTACTTTATTAATCTCTCTCTTCTAATTTAAAAATTCCACAAGATCCTTTATAGTCATAACTAAACATTTCAATCTAAATATTTAGATTTTCTTCCATGTAGAAGAATACTTCATTATGACATGATTTGTTATTACTTTTTCATTTATGTTACATATTATTATACTCTTTTTGATTTAGCATACTTTTTAAGACTACATAGAGAATGATGAAGAAATAAAGTATAAAATGAATAAATATAAAAAATATCATATGCCTGGAAAACACTTAAGTGAAATGATATGGAAAGAAAACATCTGGTCAAAATGATTTCTAAACATTTATAATTTCCCTCTATAACCAAAGTGGCAGCACCAACAATAGCAATCAAAACAAAAGAGAAATAAAAGAAAACTGATGATGAGACAAAATAAACAAACGTTAGAAGAGAAATTTATCTTGTTGCTTATCTGGCATCACCCTTTCTACGATGAACGAACAAATGCAAATATGAATATTTTTCTTGCCTCAAGGAATCAAGTCTTCTTCGAAATAAATAATCAAACCATTTGTGTAATCAGTAAGTAGTTAAAATACATGAAAAAATTTTAACGAGTATTCAAAAATATGAATACAAATAGAATTTTACTAAAAATTGAAACTTTATTATGAGAATATTGTAAAATTTTCAGATAAATCTATTGAAAATTCATGCTATTCAATTATTATAGTGGTCCGCCAACGTTGCCACATAAATGACAGACGAAATACTTATATTTCATAATATATCTTTAATTCCGATTTGTGGTCATTTAAAAGCTCGCAACTCTTATAAATTTAATACAAATACTTAAATTCATGATTGTAAATAAATTATCTATTAATTATTTGTACAATTATTATCCTTATTTACACAAAACTTTATAGATAAAGTTTTGCATACTTGAAAGTGGATTAAGTTGAAATATGTTAGAATGATATTTTTTTTATTGTTCTAACAAATTTTCTATAAAGTTTAAATATTATAGTTACAAAAATTTTCTATTTTTCATAAATTCCCCCCTAAATACAATAGAAACTTGTAATAATAACTTTTTGTTTATGTTTACATAAAGAAAGAAGAAAAAAAATGAAAAAAGGTCTAAAGTGAAAGTAAAACGATTCATAATTCCCTAAAATAGTTTCTATAACCTTTGGGTATAATTAGTGCAAATGAATTTTAGTACAAGTATTAATAGTGAAAGAAGTAATGTGGTAACTTATGTAAAAAAATCGAGACACTTTTAAAACAGTTTAAATCGAATTTAAGTGTTTATGCATTTGACTTAAAATTTCATAGATTTTGAGTTTTGATTTTACTTTTCTAAACACATTTCTTTTAAATCCAAAGAATATCGATTACTCTCATGTTGTTGTTGTTGCTGTTGATGTTGCTGTTGCTGATTATTTAATGCTTTCATTAAAAATCAATAAATAAAAGCATAAGTTTACCCCTCATTTTTTTTCTTCTTTTCCGTTCCCGTAATTTATTTCTTTTTTTGAACATCATTTTGGAGCACCAACTCATTCACACAAACACACTCACACACACGAACGAAGAAAGTGGGAAGACGGATGAGGAGAGGAGATAGTGAGGTAGGGAGAGAAAGAAAGATACAAAAATAGAAAACAAGTTAAACTTTTATAAATGACAAAATGGAAAACAAAACGAAACAAAACAAACAATAAATTTCTGGAACATTTATTTGTAATTAGTGTACACATACATACACATACATATACAAAACGAAAAAATATTTAGAGAAACAGAGAAAAGAAAATTAAAAGTTTTTGTGAAAAACGGTAGCAACAACAATATGATCGCCAATAACAACTGCAACATTTAAATAATTATTTTCAAAAATTCATTTATTCTCTGCATTTTTCTCTCTTCTTTTTTTTTTTAGTCTCACTTTTTGATGTTTGATTTTTGGCTCAATTTTTTTGCCATTTTTTTACCATTTTTTTACCATTTTTTTCTTCTATCTCCTTTTCGTTTCGTATTTTGTAATTTAATAACAATGATAAACTAATTATTTGTTTAAAAACAAAAAATATTTCCTTTTTGTCTTTCTTTACTTTTTTCCTTAATCGGTGTTGTTTTCCAAATTCTTTTTTCCCTTTTTAAGGGTGAAAGTTTTTCACGTACTTCTAAACTTTTGATTTCACAACAAAATAAAATTAAAAATTTTTTAAATCAAAATATTTTGGGAAAAGTTTCCTCAAACAAACTTTAAGAATAGAAGAATCTTCAAAATCAAAAAGCTACGTCTAAAAAAGAAATATTCGAATATATTTACATTGCTTTGTATGGGGCGTATGGGCGTATAATTTGTTATATATTAATGCTCTACTATTTATACTGTTTTGTACAGGGCGTATGAGTAACATAATAGTCTAAGAGTTTCACTACAAATAGAAATTCATTAAGGGATTTTAGACTAACTCAAAAAGTAAGTCTACTCAAATTTAAACACATCCCAACTTTCAATTTATTTAACTAAAACATTTAGCATTTTTTGCTGGCACACTTCTCCGTAAATTTGTAAACTTTCAAAGTTTACAACAACAATCATCATAAATAGATAAATCATATTGCTCTCAATCAATCAACTGTAACATAATTTCATTATAACAATAAATGAATATTAAATTCGATTTAAGTAAAGATACTTTTTCATGCCATAAATCGATTACATTCGTTCAAAGTATGTGACATGGAGTAAAGAGAAATGTAAACAAAAACAAAGGACAAAGAAACTAGGAATCTAGAGAAAGATATTCATAATTTTATATTGATATGAATATGTGAGAACAAATTCCAACATTTTCTCTACCACTGACGATAAACTTCTTTTTAATTTAAAGTTAAGCTGGGAGAAAGGTTTATCTGATTTTTGCACTTTCTTATTTCTCTTTTAAAGAATTTGTTAAGCATTAAGCAAAATGTTTATCAAAAAATTCTCTATATTAAATTTATGCTTATTAATGTTTCTTAGAATTATTGTGCTAAATCGCAATTCTAAATTTAATAAGAACTTGAACTTTTAAAGAAGTTTAAAAGTTAAGAGCATATTTTTAGTTTGTCTAGTATTGCGGTTTTTTATTTTAAAGTACTTTATGAAAAATTAACATTCATTTGTAATATGACTCAAACGATTTTAGAATTTTCACTTTAATGTTTTTTTTATTTCTCACTTGGCCATATGTTAATGTTTTGAGTGTTGCTGCGGTATTTGTTTATATTAAAAATTCATGTTATTATCTATTTTCAAATCTTTCAGATAGTTTTCTTTGTGGTCATTTAGTTTTATTACTTTTCTTTTTTGTCCATTTTATATGTAATTTTCATATTTGCAGGGAAAATTTTGGAAAAATTTTATGTAGAATTTTCTTGTTTTTTTCGAAAATATCTCAACAACAATTTTTCCCATTGTGGTTGGCAACACCTTATTCTTATTCTATTACTTTTTTATATGCTTTTCCTTCATTAATTGCTTATTCTTTCTATCTCTCAATCTCTATCAATCTCTCTCTTCTTTTAACCTTCTCTTTTAGCTTACACATCCTTAGTTAGGAAATTATAGTTATGAAAATATTCATAACTAAAATATGAAAAGGCCTAATATTGTAAAATATTTTTAGCTTTGTAATAAATGTGAAAAAATTACACAAATACTGACGTGAAAATAGAGTTTAAGCACTAATCAATTCTGATCTTAAGAGTCCATAATATAATTAAAAAATATTAACTAAGAAAATTTAAAAATAATCTAATAATCTAATATTAAAGCTTCTAAGTAAACCAAAAAGCAAGCATGGCTTGCAAGATTGTGTTAAATATATGAAAATCTTCAGATAATATTTTTATCAATAATTTTTCCTTTATAAGCAAAATTTCTAACTTTCTGAAGAGTAAAAACTGATTTGAATAGAGTGCATTTGTAAAAATAGTCCATAAAATTTTGTAATTGGCATTTTTCTTGCAACCTTTCTCTCTCTGTTTGTTGAGGCGTAAATTTTGTAAGAGATTTTCTAGAATAAAGAATTTACCACAGAAAATATGCATAACATTGTATAGATATAAATATTTAATTTAATATGGTTTATAATCTAGATTTTTTAATTTTTTTCAGTTTATTTTCCTATTGCAAAGATTTTTAGAGAAATTAGGATTTCTCTCAAAAAAAAGAGAGGTATTTCATAAAACCACAAACAAAATTACATTCACTTCATTCAGTTAGCATAAAGTGACTAACTATTCAAAACTATTCATAGCTTCCATTGTCTCTGTCATTAAAATGTGATAAATTTTACTTACACAATAATTTTGTATGCAAAATCATGAAATGTTATTGGAATGGCATTTAAATTTACATTAGAAAAAGTTGATACTTTTATGATAAAACTTTATACAAAACATTAATTTAAAGAATGATTTGGTTAGAAGTGAATCAAAGTTAAATGGAGTTCATTCTTCTTTCTTTTTGTTTTTTATTTCTTTATAGAAAAATTTTCATATAATTATAAGAGTTAGGGCTACCAGAGCATTTTTTTTTGTGCCGACTAAATATTTCATCAGTTTTCCAATTTACATTTTGTTAAATTCATGGTATATTATAAATTGCATATAACTTGCCTCATTTTTTAATAATAACGTTGATAATAAAGAACAATCAGAGGAATTGTAAATGAAATAAAAGAACAAACAAAAAGTTTATACAAAAGGCAAGAAAACAATAGAGAATTAAAAAAAATAAATACAGATAAACTACAATGATTGAATAATGAAATATATATATATATATATATATTTATATATAAATGTATATATTTATATATATATATATGTACATACATATGTAAAAATATAATAAATGCTCATAAATATATTGATATGAAATAGTTGGTTACAATTGCAATAATTAACTGTTTTATTTATGAATTATTAATAATTATTGTATATTAACTATTATTGTACGTCTGCCATTTTTTTTCTCAAATTCATACTACACATCCAAAATTAGAAAACATACTTATCTCATTAAAAGGTTTGTTGAAAAGGTAAGGTCGTATTTTTTCTATAAACCGTATTTTCAAATATACCAAAAAGTATTTCACTCAACATTAAATTTCGAACACATTTAGAGATTTTTATTTATCTATGTTCAGGAATCAATGGTTGCCAAAAATAGCGCATAAGAGGTGAAATTTTATGTGAAAATGAAACTAATCTGAACCAATAAACAGTCGAAAGGTATGCTCAACAAAAATATTTCTTTTATTAAATGGAAGGTCTCTGTTTTATGTTTTACTCTAAAGAAAATTGGACAACGTAAACGTAAGGCATGGAGTTTAATAATGCAAAAAGTCGGTAGCTCTTACCAAATAACATTTCTTAAAAAGAAAAGCTCTGACTTTGCCAACAAAGCACAGAGCAATGGAAAGCCCTGCTAACTAAGAATTAGAAATTTTATAATCTCATACTAAACAAGGAAAAAATATAAAAGTCATATGTATTCTACAATATGGTAAATAGTTAGATATATAAATAAAAAAATTCGTTCTATTCCTAACCAAACATTCAACAAATTTATAGAATTTATCAATATCATTGACATATATGCAAACTGCGATCATGTGTTATGGACAACAACTAAAACATCTGCATTTTCCAAATAAGTTTTAACGTTAACTGCCACGCCTTTTTGCATAGAAAAATATTGTTTGCATGGTGAGTACTTCAGATAGAACTGCTATCACTTTAGTTAAAAGTGATAGCAATTTAGCAATTCTATATTTTCTTATAAATATTTATACATTTATACATTTGTACATGAAAATGTACAATGTCTGCATTCCATCAGAGAGTACAATCAGAGCGATTATTATAGCGTATAATCTTACGCATCAATGAATTCGAATATGTCCAACAATCATTTCTATAGAATAAATCTTTGTTATCATTGTAGAATTTTCACATTTCACATTTCATTTTCATTGAAATTTTTGTAACAACTATAAATTTATATGTCAATAGAATTAGTAAGCACATACGAACAATCATATTTATAAATTTCTATGAAAAAAAAAACACAACAAGCAACACAAACAAACAAGATAAACAAGCAAATAATGAGCGTGAAATGGTTGAATTAATAGCGGTAACATTTCATCATTTCATCATTTTACAATTTATTGAGAGAGCAAGAGAGAGAGAGAGTATTCACGCATTGATAATTGGTCACCATGACTGGAGGATTTGTGACACTGTCTATGTATACTGTAGATGTGTGCATGTATATTAATTTTACTCTAACTCTAGTCTTCATATTGTGTGGCGTCATTTTAATGGTCAATGCTATGTCCTGGCAGAAATTTGACAAAAAAGAAAAACATTGACAACATCATTAGAATGCATATAAATAAAGTTTAGTATTTTACACACTGCTGCCCACTATTCTGAATTACAACAATAATAATAATCAGCATTTTAATACAATGGGACATTTTGCTAAGAATTCATAATGAGGTCTTTCATGAAATATTTACACATAAATTTCATTTACATATAATTTACATTTACATTTACCTGTCTCTTATTGACGAACTATTATCAAAATATTAGCCAGTTGTTTAGTTAGTTGATTGCTCGCCCAACCGAGCTTGCCCATGCAGCAAAGCATTTTGTGTATTATGAAAGGCATATGAAGCATTTTATCATTTGATAAGCTCTAGATAAATTTACTTCAATATAATTTGTATGGAGATGAATTGATGATGATAATGATGATGAAGATAACTATGATGATGATTTACCATATTTCCATATTTTGTACAATTATTGCTTTTGTCACTTGATAGACATAGATATGAATAGGAATTATCCATGCAATCTCTTCTCAAATGCACATGGATACAACGGCAGACCTATGATTTTTTATGGTGGTTGATGATTGACTTCAAGTGACCAAAACTTCAACCAACTAAATAAGAGACAGGCAGTTGGGCAGCCAGACAGCTGGTTAGCTGCTTGGCTGCTTGGCTGCTGACCACCATTGACTCAGTTAACCATGCAGTCAGCCATTGAGCCATGTAGTTGTTAAATTTGAATCAATGGTCAGTTTATTAATGAAATGTATACGTCTCCATATATTCCAACTGCCCTGTACTGCCCCTGTATCTATGACAGTTTATAAATTTTTACAAAATTGTAGTCTATCTGTTACAATTTTTATGGCAACAAAAAAGAAAAAAAGAAACTTTAGGCCAAAATGTGTTGCAATTAGTAATGTTATTGTTCACATGCCGAACGCGATCTGCATATAAATTTATTTCAAAACAATATCTAATAACTCTTTTAACCTTAACTTGACTATATACATACACAAATACATACATACAACAATACAATTAAAAATTCTATGAATAAAAATAAATTAAATTTTACAAATATAACATTCAATTAATTTTCTCTTCTTCCTCCTCTCCACTTTCTTGCTACTTTTTATTCTATAAAGTTGAATTTTTTAAATTAAAGCAAAACATATAATTTTTACTTAATTGCTGGATCATGTTTTGTTATAGACTTCTTATCCAGAAAAAATTATCCGTTGCCTATTGGATAGCATTAAAAACTAGAAGCAATTATTTTGCGCATCGTTTTGGAAATTCATTTCCTTAAGTCATTCCATAATTGGGCGATTAAACCAAACCGTGGGTATATGAGATCCTTTTTAATATCTTATACACAAACCACACAAATTTTAAGATTTCATCTTCGGTTTAGAATATCGCTTAGATATTTCAATCGTTTTCACTAGTGACACACTAGCGCAAGTTCTTAAACTATTAAACGAGAAAGCGTACCATCTTTATACAAAATCTACCGCCGTTTGAAGAAATCAGTCTAATATTGCCAGTTTAACCACAAGTCTAGCGCAAAAAAAAACTTTGGGAAATGGTGTAATATCGAAGTAGTGCCACAGATAATGCCTTACTTTGATTTTATGGCATCACAATCATAAAAAAAAGTTTAAGAACCAAATAGTTTCTGGCAACAGATGACATTGATGGATTAAGCTAAAATTTTTACTTAAGCAACTCGAAAATACCTGATTTTTTGAAATTTTTCTTTGTTTTTTGAAAGATCAAACTGCCCAATAACTTAGATCAAGTTATTGGGCAGTTTTTAATTTTTTCGTAACATTACTCTTATACAAAATGTCATAAATGTCAACAATTTTCGAGTTATTTATGATATATTTTATTTTTCAGAAAATTAAGCTAAGTGGCCTAACCGATTTTAAAAATTCCCATTTATAACTAATAAAAAAATATCGATTATATTGAAATTATATAAATATCATTTCTTTCGGCTATATAAAGATGAATTAAGTCAATGAGAATGAGTTCAGAATTTCCCCATAACTTCTTTCCACACAATTTCAATTCAAATTTATATTATCTTATTAAATGAAATGTAAAAGCTTTTCAAATAATTTAAAATGCTTACATTTTTTTGGATAATAATCTAACGGAAATTGAAAGAATTTGCCAATATCAAATCTATAACTATAATAAGGATTATACAAATACAAATAGCAAAAGTACCATGTAAAACGAAATAATTGCATCAAATCTCTAGATAAAATTTAATCAAACAATGATGATATAATTAAATAATAGAGATTTTCAATAAATTATTTGAAACAATTATGCAATAAGAATAATTGTAATAATAATAACAAATGAACTTAAATATGTAAAATAAAGTGAGCATTGAGATTATTATGTGAATATAAATGTAAAATGAATTAACCCATTGAAGTAAATTCTTTTGATTATTTACTTGTTTTCAATATATAAAGGTAAATAACATGGCAACAATTTTGCCATCATATAGATTATATTCATATAACGTGTATTATTATACCATCATATTTTGCCATCATATCCTGCCATCATATTTTGCAATCCTTTATATATATATATATATATATATCTCAATAACAAATAAATTCAATCAAATAGAATGATTAGCTTTTCACATAATTCCTTGAAGAATTTTCCATTTTAGATATGATTTTATTCAAAATTCATTGTATATTCATTTGTTAGATATTTATATAACAAATAATAGAAAGGCGAGAATACTTTGCCTTTGTCTAAATGAAAATCAAGTCGACATCTTCTAGATATAACATCAATTGTATTATGATTCCTTTATAAAATGCCTCTGTACACTGTAAATATTCTAATCTACTTGCCCTTTATTCGCATGACTGATTATTGATTACATATTTATTTATACATAAAGATAGTTCATTAGGCATTTGTGTACCTTACAATATTGATGATCCAAAATATAATAAATTTGCTCTCTAACCTTAAAATAATTTGAAAATTTAAGACATCTTTTATCATATAAAATAAATAGTAAAATATGTATCTCACAATTTGAGCAAAGCAAAGAATCAAATGAATATAATTTCGCTTCAATCAGAAAGCGCAGTCTAGATGATGCAACTGGATCAAATCATTTGAAGTTTTGAATCCTTTGCTACCTAATAAATTTAGCGGATTTCTGCTTTCTTTATTATTAAAAGATTTCATTAGCATTCTTGACTTTTTCACAAAGACCTAAAGCCATGAAAAAAGTTAAGAAATTTATAAAAAAAAGTGTAGTGTAGAGTTTTTGCCAGTCGTCCATAATCGTTTATTAAATGTTTATATGGTAGATTATAATTATTATTATAATTTGAATATCTGCTGCTTCCGTTTTGTTAAACTATTTAAAGTTCTTTGAAAGATTTACATGAAATTATCTATGATCGAAACAAGGAAAACAAGAAAACAAGGAAAATTTTAAATAAGAGTGGACAAACTTCTTTTGCACTAGAAAATTTTCAAGATTTTAATTAACATTAACAAAATGATATGATAAAGTTTATAAATAAAAAATGTGGGAAATTAGTTAAAGATACTTCAACAACAGAACAGCAATTTTGTAATAGAAATATAAGTAACATAAGAAAAGAAAAAGATCAAAGAAACTTTAACAAATAATAAATGAAATTACAAAATAATTTAAAAGCAAAGTTAGCGTTAATATTTTTTAAAATTAATTGCTCTTATCTAAAATTTATTTTCTAATAATTGAACTTTTGTGTACTTAAACTACTATTCATGGTACTGACAATAAAGGATACAGGACACACAAAGTGTGTAATTGAGGACAGCCTCAAAATTAATAATGCGAATCATTTTGGACTATCAGAATTAACTCAAAATCTTAGACATCTTAAAGAATCGTTCGTTCACCATAAGTAAATACTGTGCAAGCAATAATACAACAAAAAACAATAAAAGAAAATAACAGTATCAACTAAAAATCTAGTGAATTATTTAAAAGAAATATTTATTTCATTACAGATTATACAAAAAGTAGGCAACAAATGTTGTTTAAATTTATCATCCTTAAAGAGATCTGCATTAATCTAAAAATGACAAAAACCTTCCTTTTTTTTTTGTTTTTTGTATATAAAAAATATCAAATGAAGCCGCCAAAATGTTAAAAATTTATTTTAATACGTAAATAATGACAACAACATAAATAACCAAATGTTATATAAATGTTGTTAACAATGTTATGAGCACTATTGCCAGCTACCAACTAACCAGATGGTTCTCTTCTTCTTATTCTTTTTCTGCAACCATCTTATAGGCTTTTAATGCAATTATTCTACTTGAACATTTTAATTTCTTTCATTTTCATTTTCCTGTTTTTTTTTGTTACTTCTTCCTTATTTTTAACATTTTAACTGTAATTACTAAAGTTTAATTGAGTTTTCTTACTGGTTTTCTTTCATTTTCTCTTTCCTGGTCTTTGGTTATAGGTCTTCGCCATACTACGCTTTGCCATAAACATTTATATATAAATTTTTTTATACTTTCTTCCTTTGTCTCATTCTCTTTAATACGTTTACTTTATATTTTTAATTTTTCCCTTTTTTTGTTATTATTTTTCTTATGTCACGACTGTCGCGAGAGCAGTCAAAATAGTATAAAAATGTCTACTGGCACGCAGCGATAGATTGAATCTTTCATTCATTCAGTTAGTCTGTCTTAGCAATTTAATATTGGTAAGTACTTTTACAATGAGAAAGAGAGAAGAAGAAAAAGAGAAAAAGAAAGATAAAAAAATGAAGTCACATAGAACTTGTTTTTGTGTTTTTTTGCATTTGTGAAGAGAGATTGAGAAATTCTAAAAAAAATGCGTTTTGTATATGTCATCAAAGATTTTCGGTTGCCAAGTAAATAATAACAACAATAAAAAAGTTATAATAATAGCAACAACAACGGCATTAGGAATTTTAAAGAGAAAAATCTATAAATAAATAAATAAATGAATGAATAAACAAGAAATAATAAGCAACATTCAAACAGCAATCGAATAAACAGCAGGGAAACAAAAATAGACATAAAACCAGCAATCAGGCTAACACTTATAGAAGTTTTAACTGAACTAATACCAATAACAACAAAATAACAACTACTTCAGCAGCATGTTGAGAGTTACAAAAAACAAATAAGCATATGGCACAATTTGCTTCAACAATTCTCCATAAAAGCTTCTTTCTTTTTCGTCCCATTTAATAAAATTTATTTTAAAATTTCCATTATAACTAAATAGAGAATTATACTGTTGACATGGGCAAGCTATTACCAAAGAAAAACACAAAATTAAATGAAGCCCGCATACGGGGCGTATGATGAACATAATTCTTCATTACTTTTCATTTATCCAATGCTACGCTTGTCCAATCCGTGTCCAAATTTCTACCTTAATATAACACAATTATGGATTTATTTTAACCTCATTTCCTTGTTCTTTACATCTTCTAAGAGCAAGTGTTCACGTTCATTAGATGTAAAAATTCACAAAGCAGCAAATAGAGTTCATCTTTAATTACAAATAGAATGTTTAATGTCATTTCAATCACTTAAAAATCACGACCATTTCATATATAATTTACACATTCTCTCGTGATATTTCGCATCTCTTTCTATGTATTTTAATCATTATGTAATTGTTTCAATAATAATTTTGTAATGTATCTGTAAGATTCGAAATTGATTCAACAAGTTGGGCGCCCAGTGAAGTGGAAAAAGTATATAGAGAGATTAAAAAAAATATCAATTGATATAATCTATAAAATATATATTTACTTTTCTTTTATCAATGTGTTTCACTTCTTCTCTATTTCTGTGTTTCTATCGCTCTTTCTGCCTTCCTTTTTCATTCATGTCTTTGTAAACAGATTTTTATTGTTTGAAACGTTATTGAAAATATTGGCCAAGTTGAGTGTTTAATTCTACTTATAGCATAAAATTTCCTCTCATTGCTAGAAATATGTTCTTTTTTCCTTTTTTTTTTTATTGTTTTAGTTGAATCGTAAATAAGAACTTATCACTTGATTGAATTTCAATTAAGATGCAAATAATTTTGCTTTAATTGCTTTATGTTCAATTATTCCAGTTATTTTTTTTATTTGTACTTTGGTTTAATTTTTTCCTCTTCTCCTCCTTCTTTGTTTCTAACATTTCATATTCTCGCTTATATATGCCATTGATTCCGCTTACGTCCTTTAAGATACGACCTCTCAATTTAACTCTTGTAAATAAGTTTTTTTATGCTATTTTTATGTTTTCCTTTCAATATCTCTTAAAGGGTTCAGTAAAAAAATTTAGATACAAAAATTTTTTCATTTTTATATATGCCTAAAAATATGCTACAAAAAGATCAAGTCGTTATTTATTAACACTTAAAATAGTTTTGTGTGAAAAAACATTCAGATTTTTTCAATGGGAAAAAGGAGATAACTTTTGGTTCCGTTTTGTAATAAACTTCTTCGTTTAGAACAATTACTGAGTAACCTAAAAAAAGTATAATTTCAATATTCATTTACTAGTCTATTTGTAAGCTTTAGAGGGTCCTTAAGTTAGTCCAGTCAGTTCTAAACCACCATATTGACACAATTAGACGAAAATAAGACAGTAGAAATTCACTTTAGCAAAATCACAGCAAACAATTCAATTAAAGAGGCCTCCACTGCAACCATCTTTACATTTCAAACATAATTTCCGATTTTCTTATTACTCCTTACACGAAAAGTAGGTATCCAAAACCTTCAAAAAACATGCAAAAAAAACCTAAAAAGCTGCTGATATCTATTTAAGAAGTTTTATCTCCATCTGCTTAAAATTGAACAAGAATGAGTCAAATTATGGTGATTAAACCAAACTTGCCTTTAGCCACATTCAAAATTGTCCTAATTTCCCATTTCTTTTTCACAAAATTTCTTTCTCATCCTTATTGCAATTTTCTTTTATATATTCTAATGGAAAATGCTATTTCCTATTTTCAGTATTATTAACAATTATTTTCGTTGTTGTTTTTGCTTGTTGTCCCATAGAAAGTCATCACCTTTAAAGTAGTTAAATGAACTAACTGTGAGACATTCGATATATGAAACTCATGAAAGGTATTTAAAATCATAAAAGATATTGGAGTTAATTGGCAAACACCCAATAGCACACATATACAAACAAACAGAAGAAGAGAGACTCAAACATGTGGAGGAGAAAAAGGAGAAAAAGGAGAAAATGGTGAAAAATTTACGGAAATAAATGTAAAAGAAAAATATGGCTTATGCTTTCTAGCAAATATGCAGAAAATACAAAATATATACATATATCCAAAAAAGAAGAAAAGAAAAAAAAAGGAAAAAAATGATATGATAATAGTTAACACTAAAACTTCATGACTGGCATTATTGTTCATATGCTTGTTTGCTGTTGTCCCATTTACAGCAACAATGACCAGTACCGATAACCAGTCAAGCTATTAAAGTTAATAGGTTAACACCGTACACTTTACATTAAAACAAACTCTCTCTGGACCCTCTTATAACTAAATTCATTTCATTTTCATTGTGTTTAATGTTAACAACTTGTTACACTCCATAAGTAAATGCAGTTTTAATTAATTTTATATGACATAACATTTTTAAGCAATAAAAATATCAAAAAAAGCAAAAAGAAAAACAAGAAAACATAAAAACGAAATCACTGCTGCTTCGTACTTGGTGCTACCATTAAAATATATATATGCTCTTCCATCCACTTATAAATTTGGAATGTATGTATGTATGTTCTTATGTATTACCAAATAGAACATAGTTATGGAAATTTTTCTAATTTTATTAGCAAAGTAATTTAACTTTTAATATCCAGTGTTGATTGAATTACATTTTGCTTATATGATCCATAAAATTTGTCACATATTTATATGGAATAAATTTTGTTGCCTCTGGATATTTCAATATTTACTTTGTATCTTTTTAATTTCTTTTAAATTATCTTTTCATTTTATTGATGTAACTTGCAAATTGACTATTACTTGTAACTCGTTTAAATGGAAGTGTTCATAAAGTGCCATCAGATGATTGGAGTGGACAGACGGAGAGACAGGCTTGCAGTTAAATCAGAAGTTAGTCTTGATTCGATCGGTGTATTGATCGATCGTTGCATCGATCGATCGTCTTGTCCATCTTAAACAAAAAAAAATACATAAGAAGGCTTCTTGTGCTTTGATATCAAATTCCCATGGGCAGACATCAGGTGAACAAATCTGCAAACGGTTAAACAGACAAATAAGCTTAAATTGTATCAGAAAGTGAAACTAAGTCCATGGGTAAAGTAAAAAGACTAAATCTAACTCAAGCCCTATTAAGTGTTACAATTAACCGGACAAACCAGTAAAACACTCTATCACAAGTGAAATTGGGTACAAAAAGGTACCGAAAAATATGTATTACAAGAATTAAAACTGAAATAAAACTGTTAATGTTTTTCTCTTAAAACATTTAGTTATGACAAATAATATAAAAAACAATAAATAAAATAAATACAACTATAAACATAAAATAAAAATATTGTCTACGTGTACATTTAATGTCAAAGAAATTAAAAGGGTAGACAAAAAGTGAAGCCAAAAAAAAAAATAATAATAATAATCAAAAGTACTGCAAATCTTTTATATAAATTTAATATGAAACCACAAAACCACAAATAGGATACGGGTTTCATATTGCGTTACAATATCTCTATCTACAAAGTGAAACGATAATATATTCAATAGAGTACCATGAAATACACAAAGTTACTTCAATCCAGTCTTACATGTTTTCACTTTTTCACTCCTTTTTTGAATATTCTAAATTTGAAAATATTTCTAACATCATAATTCAGTTAAAATATTCATAATTAACTTAATCATGATTGGTCAAAGTAAATGAAATATGCAAAAGCTAAAATGAAAATTTTAAAAAAAAAAAAAAAGAAGTTTACCTCTTTTCACATAAATTTTCACTAAATTTTTTCTTGGTGGCAAGTTCCATTAAGATTTACATGATTTAATCATAAAATTATGCTGTAGAAAATGTGACCCCATGAAAAATTGAAGTCCGATTGCTTAAGCTTATATCATTTTTTAATTCAAAACTTTAAAATTATCATAAAGTGTCTCTTCGAAAGAACTTTTCTTTATATATTTCAATTAGCATGAACTTAGTTGTGAAAGTTGCTTGGTCAAAATTGCTTTTAAATCAGAATGTGCCTGGACTAAAGAGTAAATATATTCAAAATCTGATAATAAAATGTCATTCATTTATATAAAATTTTACTATTTTCTTATATATTTCCTATGTATTGTAAAAATCAATTTCTACACTGCACATTAGAAATAAGCAATTTCCATTTACGATGCGATAATTGCATTGTATTATTAAAATATTAAACATTGAAAAATTCTACTGGCATTTATCTGTGTCCAACACATTGAATCATCCAACACACGCACACATATCTACATATCTACATATATTGAATAATTATTTGTAGTCTAAAAATTTTACAAATAAATGTAAATAAATGTGTGTAAATATTTGTAAGACCTTTACATTTAATGTAAACATTATAAATTAACATTTGAATAAGTCTCTAATTATGTATACAGTTATCTATAATGATATGCAATTTAGTTTAGATTTAAAACTGTACACAAAGCTTTTAAGACATTGTGAATTGTAGTAAAGTAAATTAGCAGCAACAATAGCAACAAGAAACGCTATTATAAATTAATGCATTAATAAATTAATGCAACGAAATGTCTTTAAAAACTAGCTGTAGATCTAAAACTATTCAATGAAATATTTTCTTTAATATACCCAAATGAACAATAACGGCCTTTCAAGAAGTATGAAAGTCCTGTTTTTTAGAAAGAAATTTTGAAACTTTTATCAAACTTTTATTAACTCAATAAAAGGGATTAAGAGCTCAAAATATTTTTCAATCTACTTCATATTATCCTGAATAGACTTTCATGATCTATTCGTAATTCTAAAAGTCCCATCAAGCATGTAAAATGTCTACTTATGAAGTCTCATCAAAAGCTCTGCAAAATTAAAATCTATACTTGGCGAAAAACTAAACATTTTCGTCAGAATGGCAAAAGTAGATGCAATAAACAGGAGACCCATCTTAAGTTCCTGTGTAAATATTACACACAACCAATGACAATAAGTGTAAAAGTGTAAAGGGTTTGGACTACAATAAAAAGTTCCAGCTATTTATTATTTTCTTAACCTGCCTTTTTCTCTCTTTCTAACATTTTCCCTTTTAACTTTCAATAATTATTTTTCTACAAACTGCTTTAAATTTATATTTAAATTATTTGTTTTACTTGCCTTTTTTTCTTCATTTTCATCTTTTACATTAACAATGTGTTTTTTTGGACATTCCTTAAAATCTTGGCTTTTAGTGCACTTTACTTCTACCCGCCTCTTGCTTCAGTATTCTTCTTCCATTATTTTTAACGCTTAACAAAGTTACCGAAGTTATGGTAAATATTGCATAAATTAAAGCAAATAAACAAACAAAGAAATGAATAAATAGAAAAACAGTTCTACACTTCTATTGAGTGGAATTTTAAAACTTGACAATTGCATTTATTTTGTTTCGTCTTATCTCAACGTCTGCATATTTTTATGCATATTAACTGAAATGATTTTATATTAAATATTTAACATACAAAGTTTGTAATCTTGTTAAGCAATAAAAAAGGAAACCCAGAATAAAAATATACAAAAAAATTATAATAATTTACATAAATAAATATTAAATAATTTATTCTCCTTATGTATATATTGCAAATGTTCCAATTTGTCTTTTTTTTCTTCTTATAAATCAAAATGGAATCCTATAAAAAAGAGTGTTATTATCTTTACACCTAGAAAATTATTACAATTTCTCATTATATGGATTACTCTAAAATTCATAGTCATTTTATTAAACAGAAAACACTTATTCCATATAAATAGCATCTTTGTCGTCATCATCGTCATCATCATCTTTTGTAGCAATAACTTCTAAGGAAGGTTATAAATGGAATATTAACATTGTGTCTGGAGCGTTGGGCCTAAGAATTTAATTCATATTTCACCCCAGCCAGTACGTTATAAATTATATTGAAAAACATGACGTGCGATAATCCCTTGTACGATATTAATCAACATAGCTTTTCCAATAACTTTGCTGATTTGTTTCATTTTACCAGATTTCCGCCCAATTTTGTTGATTTGCTTTTCTGTGACAGTTTAGGAAAAAAATATCATTTGCAAATGTACCATATTAAAATATATTTGTATATATAGATATTGTCATAAAACGCTTTCTAATTACAATCAATCACCTTAAATTGTATGTAATTTGTCACTGGACCCAAACATCCGGTTTATATTGCCAAACGATGTGATGTGAATCAGCTAAATAGTCAATGACCAGTGCGATTCTATTTACTTGTAAATACAAATCATTACGTGTAATGATCTTGAAATTTCAATTTGAGTGACATATGAAGAACATTCTTACATACATACATATATACATATTCCCTTATCTATATAAATATATTACAGATGTTTTCAATATAATACCCGATACATATGAAAAATACAAATGTATGATTACTCTCTTATTTGCTTTGCGCCTTTCTTGCCATTTCCCTCCTAATACCTTACACTTTCTTTATATCATCGAAATATTTATATATCTTCATGTAAGACTTATGAAAAATGTCATTTATTTTGTATGTTACGTTATAAGTTACGTTATCACACTCTATACATCAGGGTATAAAAAATTTGAGTGCTTATATGTAACATGCTTTCAAGTTTTTAATTAATTAAGTAATTTGAAATAATTTTTCAAATTTGCCACAGAATTTATGTAGATGGCTTTAAAAGTCTTTGCAAGACAAGGCAAACTTAGCTGCTTAATTTCAGTGGACAAAATTTACAATAGCTCCCTCTGTAAGGTATTAGAAGAATTTAAAGCTTTGCTGGCATTAGATGGAAAGCTATAAAGCTATATAGAATCTTCATGCATTCTATAAATGATCAAAATTTAAATAAAATTAAATCTTTGAATCATTTTACCCATGAACAATTGTTTTTCCAGACACAAATGTAAAAATAAATGTAGAAATTTATATTTAAGAAAAAAGCAATAATAAAAAATGAAATGTTAAAGCCTCCAAGTAATGTAATTATTCCAAATATTTGATTATTAATAACAATCTCCATTAACTTAAACGTATCATTTTTTTGCCATCTTCTTGATGTTCTTGATGTGAAAACGTTTTTCTTTTTTTTTTTTTTTTGCTTTAGCATATTCCCTTGAACTCATAAATCTTAATGAGTTAAATTATCATTTTGAGGTCTAAACAAAAATGAGCATCTAAAAAATTAATAGAGCGTATAAATATTAGTAAAAATTTACATTCATATATATATTTAGATATTTCTATTTTAATTTATTTAAAATTTTCTTTTCAATCATATTAGTTCTGTCCAAATCGATTGCTTTTACTTAAAAGCAGAAGAAAAAAGAACTAAATATGAAATTCTCAAGTTTAAAGACTTTGAAATGAAGTATTTACTTAAATTGATATAATCAGTACGATTACTCACTAATCAGTCTTACATTTCTGTAATTACAGATTACTTTCGAACATAGAAATATAAAATTGGAAACAGATTCAAGAAGAAATTGATGGTCTCTGTAACGATTATCATGATCATCATTTTTTGACTTATGCTTTGTGATCGTAAATTACAAGCATTAAAATAAAATTCTTTGCTACTTGGATCTATATTTCATGAAATTAAAATGCCACACCCTTAAGTGGTCATATTATTATAGCAAAATTTGAACCATGAACTTTTACTTTTTCATTTTAATATTTTACTTTTGAATTTGGCTATTGAAAATCTTTTTTGTAATTTCTCTCTCTCTCTCTTTTCCAATATCATAATTTATTTACTTGTTTCCCTTCTGTTCTTTGTTAGATTAATTATTTTAATTAAATAATTAATTTTTAATAATTAATAATAAAAATTATTGCAATTTTGATTCGTTAGAACGTTTAATTAATACAAATATAATCTCTATTTTCCTCGTGCTAGCGGCTACCATATTTATTCCTTCTCTCTCTCTCTCTCTCTCTCTCTCTCTCTCTCTCCCTCTCTCTCTCTCTCTCACTCTATCTCTCTTTCGTTCTTTTCCCATGTACTAAGAAATAATAAGAAAATTTAGGTAAAAATTTTGAGAATAATTGTTGTCTGAAATTACACGCACAAAAATTTTGAAAATAAGAAAAATATTTTCGTGTTGTTTTTGGCCTTTTAAAAATTTTCAAAAATTTTCACTCTCTATATCTTGCTCTCTCTCTCTTACTTTCATTGCTACAAAAACATTGAGGATAAATTTTAATAAATACGAGCATTTTTTTAGATGTAAAAAATCAACGGTCATGATTCAAACAGCCGCGCAAGAAATTATTCAAATTTATACTCAACAAAAAAATTTTTTTTGATATAATTTGTATATATATACATACATAAACGTGTGAATATATATATATATAAATTTTGGAAATTTCTCAAAATAAAAAATAAGATAAACACGCACAACAAGAAAAAGTGTACGCAAAGTATAAACAAAACAGAACATAACAAAGCAAAACAAAGCAAAACAAAACCATGAAAAAATTCATGAAATGATATGAAGCAAAACAGAAAGAACGAGGAAATTTTTAAACGATGAATAATACAACAAAACAAACAAAGCAAGGAAAACGGGTGTGTACAATAAGAAGCAAGAGCAAGAGGAAAAAGAAAATCTATAGTAAAATAAAAACGGAAATACAAAAAAAAACAAGTCGAAACGATTGAAATAGAAAGAATTTAAGAAAATTGATTTTTATTCATTTTATAATGAAAATCTGGAATATTAAAGTGTCGCCATAATAATTTTGTCTAAAACTGTTATCCATATAAAATATTTTTCTTTGAATATAAATCATTGTAAATACGTATAAATGTGGCCAAAAAGAAAATCACAGAAAAGAGAAATTTATCTGCTCTTTCATCAATAATTTATTGAATTTATTTAAAAAACAAAATACAAACAAATGTATTTCTATCTCTTTCTAGATAATATATATCTGTATGTCTCTATTCTTCATGTAAAACTTATACTCTCAAAAAAATGAAAATATTTTGCATAAAAAGTCTTCTTTAGAAATATATTTATGGCGCTAATCTCTTTCAGTGGACTCGAAGCCTCTAGATTAAGGGCAATCAAAGTTGCGATCTTATTTAAATTTTAAACTTTTAATTCATTCATTCAACTTGAAATAACTTTGTTTGATCATAAAGTCATGTAATAATTGAACAACAATTTTCTAAGCTCTACTTTCTCGCATTAAGGATTTCATAGATAAATTGCAACTCAAGATCTTCCACACATGAAACTTATTACACATTCCAAATTCTGTTAAAATTCAATTAACTTACGTAATAAACCAAAACTTTTTACTATTAACCTAAAATGACAGGGCTTTTTCCGTAAGTTTTCTTTTCCTTTGCTTCATTTCATTTCCTTTATTTTGGTAAGTCGGCCTTTTAAATTCATTAGATTTTATTTTCTCTCTATCTTTTTCCGGTTTTCAAGTTTTCTTAATTCTCAACGTTTGCCCTAAGACTTCCTTTTTTCTTTACCTTCTCTTCCCTCGTCTTCTTTCTACTATTGTTTTTTCCTTATACCTACTTTTTTCCTTCACCTGTCAAATTAACACTATTGTATAATGAAAATTTGGATAATCAAATGGATCTGATAAACTAATTTACAATGAGCAATATGTTCATTTTATTTTTATCATGTAGGAAAATGTAAATTTGCAATGCCAATAGATTAAAAATTTCCCCATAATAATGACAAGTGCTTTTTTAAAAAATAAAAAAAAAACATTTTAATAGGTCAAATCATTTTGACCTTCATGTGGTTATAGATTTGTTGATATTATAAAATAGAATCTATTTGTAGATAAATATTATTCTATACTTTTTATAGCCCTCAACCATATGTTGTAAATATATTAATTTTTCAAAGCGTTTACCACATCTAGAAAGATCAGGATCAAATTTTAAATTGACTTAGCCATATTTAACCGTCTCTTTTTTAGGGTGTCTAGTACTTTACAAAGTGCTTTGCTATTGAAAAATGGAACTAAATCAGTTAAAGTATCATGAAGAGGGAGTGCCTTTATTTATCAAATGAAATTAAAAAAATATTTTGCAATAAAAGGTGATATGAAATTCTCCATGTGTATTCAAACTAAAGTCTAAAAACATTGACCATGTCCTTAAGGTATCTGAGGTATTGAAAAAAAGTTTGTCTATACTTCTATATTTTGCATGTTATTTTAGAAAAGAAAGTAAATGGAAATTCTTAAAGTGTATTCAAAGTCCAGACTTAAAATATGGACCACGCCCATATGGCACTATAAATTAAAACTTTAAATAAAATTCTCTAGTTTATTATTCAGCCATCAGAAGATATTTTACAAGAGAAAATGACTTAAAATTTTTCTTATAATATCGACCACGCCCTTCAGAATCAATGTAATTTCTGCGTGGCGGGTATTCAAGATTTAATTTTAGCAAAGAATAATAATGCAATTTTTCTTATTTATAAAATTTTCATCAACATCGATTTTCCATTAAACGTTTCTAATCAATAATTCAAATCCAAATTAAATGAATTCGATTTTCTATTTCCAAATACAAGCACACACATAAAATACCACTTAAAATAAATATACAATAAATATATATGTATGGTTAATTTTTTTTGGTAAACTTATTTGCAAATATATTTTGAACTGATCCAAAAATAAAATTTTTCTGCTACGCAGCAGAAGAACGAACAATACAAAAATCATGTGCAATACGTACATATACATTTGTATGGAATATTGCATATACACATATACACATAAAATATTCATATAGAAAAAATTCCATTGAATAATTTTCATTTTCATTTAAAAAATGTTAATACTTTTTCTTCTTTTTCCTTTTAATTTATATTGTACAACAAAATGAATTAAATGAATTTTCTTTTCTTCCTCTTTTTTTTCATTTTTTATTTTGTTGTTGTTTAGTTTTCACTTTCTTAATCATTTTTACCCCTTTTCATGAAATTTCATTGTCCATAAAATTATTTGAAGAAGAACAAAATTCTAAAAAAAAAGTGCAAGATATTAAAAAAAAAAAAAATGAATAGAACAATAACTAAATTTAAAAAAGGGAATAAAATTCCAAATTGCCAACAACAACAACAACAACAACAACAACAAACCATACAATAAGCAATTAAAAATTAGCACAAAAAAAATTGAGAAAAAATGAAGCCTAAATTTCTTAATGAATGCAATTGTTTATTATCACTGAAAAAGTATTTCAATTGAGGTGTTTGAACTTTCGGCATTCCATGCATTCTATGCCATGCATATCATGCCATGCTGTGCACCATAAACCATAAAAAATCTATTATCAAAACAGTAAAATTCTTTTTTTTTGGCAAAAGTAAATAAATTGTATGAATTGAATGATTGACTTAGCCAACATTAAGAAAATTGTGAAAAATTTATTAAATGTGAATTTTTGTGATTTGTGACTTAAGATAAATCATTCTTAAGTGCATTTGCCATTAAAATTTTCTATATAAATTTGATAAAATTTCGATGGAATTGATTGAAATTGATTGGTATTGTTTTGAGTAAATTGCATTTATGTAAATATATGAGAAGAAAAACGTTATTGTAATAAATTTCTAAACTGAATTGTTATTTATGTGTAATTGATTTTGGTAATTTTTGCATTCATTTAAAAGAACACGACACTACAACAAGTGGGTGTAGGCAAATTGTCTAAAAGCAATCCATACTATTTCATTCTTACTTACATATACATATACATATTTCATATAAATATTTAAACAAACCAGATGTAAAAATCTTTAATAATGAAGCGGTAAAAGTAAAAGCTAACAAGTTTCCAACGTTTACATGACGTTTCATGAAATATCATCAATTGATTCGTGTAGAAATCTATGCATGTAAAGTGTATGTATATATGGAATTATATTGGTTAGGCAACTAAGTGATTGAGAATTTAATTCCTTTTGATATATTCTCTTATTTCATTTAAATAAAAAACCGATTTTATAAGAATTTTATTGAATGTCACATTTTTTTAATGAAAACTTCAGCAAAATGAAATTTGACATGACAATTTTCCCTGTAAGTCTCTTTCTAAGGAAGCCTTTATAACTTTATATGGTACATAATTTCTTATCATGATCGCAATGGTGTGCTTAAATCGTTCAGATAAGAAAGTATTGCCCAAAATCTATTGATTTCTTGTGCAATACTTTCAAAACTGAGAAATTTTAGCTTTTACGAAAAAATTAATTTGATTTGCATTATTACAAATTAAATGCAAAAACAAATATCTACAAAATTTATTTATTGAAAAAAATCTGCAAACACTTTATTGCCAAACCAATATATATATAATAGTCAATTGATTTATTCCAGCTTCCTTCAGTCGTTGCAATAATCAATGGATATCAAATGAAATGCAGTACAGAAAGAGAGAAAAAATGTATAAGAAAAAGGGAGAATGATTGAGAGTGATAGAAAAACTGCTAAAAAACAAATATAAACCAAAACAATTAATAGAAAGAGATAGAGAAGGAGAAGTGTATGGCATTGAGCACTTATTAAATAAATAAACTGAATTTATTAGAAGAACAACAGAAAACAACAGGAAAAGCTACAAGCACACTACGATACGAATGTGTAGGGCAAAACAGAAAAAAAGGAAACAAATAATAAAATAATAAATAAAGGTAAAAACGCGTAAACTTCATACATTTAAGACACAACGTGAAAAACAAGACGGAAAACAAAAGAAAAATCCTAAAAAAGCAAAAAAAAAACCAAAGAGAAGCAAGTAAGCAAAACCAAACAACAAAAAAATTGTATACAAAGTGAAAAGTGTAATCAATCATACAGAGATGATTTAAATGTAAACAAAAACAATGAAAGACAAAAAAGAAGCCGAAGGAAAGAAATAACAAGTACATTACAAAATTGCGAATTTCATGGGATATTGAAAAATGAATTGAAATCACATCAAAAATCCGAAACTAAATTCAAATTCAAACAGAATAGCAAACATAACCAGATAGTCAGACATATTGGTCAATTGTACACATAAAAGATACAGAGAGTAAAAGAGGGGAAAAAAATAACAACAGAGATAACAATTGAAAAAATTTTACTTTTCCTTTTTTCGAAAATTTTTTTCTTCTTAATTTTTTTTTCATTTTATTGGAGCTGCTTTGCATTGCATTGCGTTGAGCTGCGTTGTGTTGAGTGTAGTTAAGTGTAGTGGGCTTTATTTAAACAATTGAATGTTCGAGTATGATATAGAGCAAATAACGGCAAAGAGATGATGTTTACACGCGCCCAAGTGCGCAAACAAAAATCGAATAGTAATACGAATAATCAACGGTCGCGTTCATTAACTTGCTTGCAGCAACAACAACAACAACATCATCATCATCATCATCATCATCATCAGCAACAACAGCAGCAACAACAGCAGCAACAACAGCAGCATCAGCAGCAGCAGCAGCAGCAACAGTTACAGCAATTACAGCAAGAGCAACAATTACAACAGCAACATCAACAATATCATCAAGAGCAATTGCAGCAACCTCATCATCTTCAACATCAGCCGTACAATGTAAAACTATACAAAATTAACAAAAATAATAAAAAAACAAATTTTCGATTCCCTATACGTTTTCACTTTACAACACATTATGTGTATTTATAAAAAAAAAAAAGAATAACAACAATAATAATAATAATAATAATAATAATAATTACCAAACCAAATAGTCTAAAAAAAGTTCCTTCATTTTACCAAAATTTTCTAAAAATTTAATATGTGGAACAAAACATTTAAAAGACCCATCCACACATTTCTGCCGTGAAATTCTTAGCATAGTTCTTTGCGGGGGCAGAATGATAAAGTAGTTATAAAAATTCTTTCAACAAAATGAACACATTTGTCTAAAATTTAAATTAATATAACCAAATTTCCAATAATTTTGTTGCCTTATTTCTTTCATAAAAAATTTATAAATCTTGCAAGAAGACCGTTCAAAAGTAAGATACTATTGATCGACTCTCTAATTAAAAACTGTTTATGATATTTATGTATTCTTAATTGGATCTTAACTTTGAAGACATTATGGTGTAGAATATCGATATCAAATCTAATAAAAATTTCTTTGAAATTTCTACTTAATAATATTTCCCTTAATTATTTGCTTACTTTTTAGAATCGTTTTAGAGGTAATAATAAAGCTTCCTCAAGTATAACAAATCTTGATGCAGATTTATCTAATGATACAGTAATTACAAATAATATGTGCCCCAGTAACAATAATAATAACAAGAATAATAACAATATTAATAATAATCATCATAATAAGAATATTAATAAAAGAAATGTCTACAAACAAATGCGTGAAGATTGGAAAAGGCCTGATAGATGTAATCAACCTGAAAATGAACTTGAATTGGAGCATCAGCATGATTGTGAACACGGCTGCAATTTTAATGGCACAAATCTATATCAAAATTATTATTATCCATCAATCAATACAAGCAGACAAAATTCCCATATCCATTATGATCTCTACAAAAACCCCAGTCTATATAAATTACATCAAGCCAGATCAATGGAAAAGTCCCCATCTTCTCCAACACCCACAGCAATAGTAACTCAACATATTGAAGAAGGAGCAACAACGACAGATTGCAATGTAAATCATCGGACTAGACCGCATAGTATTACAAATCGTCGTGGTGCAATTAAACATCAAAAGTAAGTTACAATGAATAATTTTGCTTTTACTTAGCTTTTTTTATTTAGCAAGAGCTTCTCCATTATTTTAGAATATTTAGCCAAGAGCTTGCTAAGTAGCTTTTAAATAGCTTTAAAAATCTAAATAGTTTCTGAAATTTTTTGTTTATTTTCTTTTTTTTTACTAAGCACAAAATTTATAAGGCTCCCTCTAAATATTTAGATAACGCTTTATCTAAATATAATTTTTCTTTAAGAAGTAGAAATAATTCTACTCTATTAATGTTTGATTTTATTTTCTTCTATTTATAGAACTCATGATATTAATGGGCACCGTTTTGTAGCGAAATTTTTTCGCCAACCGACATTTTGTGCATTTTGTAATCTATTCTTATGGGGTTTCGGTAAACAAGGCTATCAATGTATAAGTATGTACAATCCAACCACATTTGAAATAATAAGCCTTACAAAATGATTAAATTCACGATAATGATTTGTTTTTTGTAGCATGCCAAACAGTTGTTCATAAAAAATGCCATGATAAATTACTGGGGAAATGTTCCGGTTCAGTTTTTAATTCGGCCAGTACAATTTTATTGAGGGAACGTTTCAAAATTGATATGCCACATCGCTTCAAACCGTACACATTTATGTCACCAACATTTTGCGACCATTGCGGCTCAATTATGGGTGGTTTTTTTATACAAGGCTTAAAGTGTGAAGGTAAACTTTCTTTAACAATATACTTTTATTTATAATTTTTACTTATAATTTTTATTTATAATTTACTTTTATTAACATGAATGAATGAATTATTTATTAAAAAAAGAATGCTTAAAAAGTTTTAAGGCATCACAAAAAAGTTCATAAAAGCTTTAAAGACTATCTAAGTAAAAAAGATTTAAAATATATTCATATTTAGCTAAGACAAACACCCAATTTCGCAGATTTTGCATAACGTATGTTATAATTTTATGGAATTTTAGTTTTCCAAATTAGTCTTAGTACAATTTTTGAATGAGTTTGGAGTAACAAATTAAAATAAGTTTTCTCCAGATAAATAATAAATAAACAACTAAGGAATTTTTTTAATTTATTTTACTTAAATATTGAAGAATGCTTTCTTTTTCTAAATTTTTAAATGGATATTGCATTTTTGAGTAGGTGGCGAGTGTATTTTAAACCAACAATATTAAAAAACGTTTTTATATTGTTTTTGAAAAAAATTTTATACTTCAATAATGGTACGTCTCACTTAATCTTTGTCTCTTTGTCAAGACCTTCTTATTTATTTTCACTGCTAAAATAGCTTTCGGTTTTGGTAATAAAAACTTCTTACGGTAATTTTCTAAATTTTCAATATTTTTATAATTTAAGTATAAATATATCAAATGCGCAGGAAAACAAAACGTTAACATGTTTACTTACATGATTTAAATTGTATATAAAAATTTGTTCCTTTTTTTTGTACAACATCATACATTTTATGTTAATAAATTGTTTAAAAAATCCAATTAACGGATAAATCATATTAATCTTCTTTTTCTAAATTTTCCTTTTAATTTCTATTTCACTCTCTTTCTAAAGAGCAATCACTCTTTATGAACTTTATCAACCAACCGGCAAAAATTTTAATATGGGAAAATGATCTTGTTCTAACGAATTTTATTTATATTCCCAAATAATAATTTTCTAAATTTACACTCTCTTCATTTCTTCCTCCATCTCCCAATCTCTTTCTCTTTTTTACTCTCTCTATTTCACCTTGTTACTTAGTGTTTGTATCTATAATTTTTACATATTCTCTTCGAAATTATTTCAAGTAGAATATTTCAAAATATTTTGAGATCCAAAAGAAATAGACGCAAGTAGGAAAATTATATTTGGCTAGAGACTATTTTTAAATACCCACCGCCATACACCATCCAAAGTATTACCATTCAGATCCTCTATCAATTTTTCAGTAGTAGATGGAAAACGTGAACGTAAAAAAATGAAAATTTGGTTCTGCACAATTTCGCGTAGGTATGGCTCTTTTGCATGAATTTTGGGCAGACATAGCCTTGTACGTGTACAAAATTTCTGATTTCTGTATTTTACAGTTTACGAGTAATGAGCAAAGAAATAAAGCAAATTTTGCTCTAAAAAAACCGATATGTTCTCAGTTTACGTGGCACTGTGAACGTGTCCTTCAACCGATTCTGCTCTTTTTCAATTCCAACCTGCCTACAAACACTTTCGATGTTCCTACTAAATTTAAGCTCGATATCTCTTTTTTGCCACCAAAACAGACATACAAAAAGTCAGACGGACAGACAGACATGTCTAAATCGAATTAGAATGTGATGGTTTCTTTTGTACGTTACAAATATAATAACGAAATGAACATACCTCGAACCTCCGAGTGGTGGGTATAAAAATGGAGAACGCTTTTTTTGATATACTTTGGGGCTAACATAACGAAAAATATCCACAAAGGCAAACAGTTATTGCGGTGTTGTCTTAAGTAAAAGTTTCATTATCCAAATTTGAAGCGGACGTCGCTACATTCAATCCAATTCTACCTTTCGCTCTCATATACATATATATATATGTACATATATATATGCACATGTATACATATATATGTAAATATGTATGTATATATGAGAATTAGGGTAAATATGAAAGAAACGACTTATATTTGCGAAAATATCAGTGAAAGTGAAAGGAAAATTTTGCTTTGAAAATATTTATGCAATAAAGTGAAAAAGGTGCAAAAAATAAAAAAATGTAAAAATCTTGATTCGTTATCAAATTTTCAATTCTCTTACATCATAATATTTCATTTAATAAAACAACATAATGAACTTGAAGAAAAATCTTTCGGAAGGCATTTTTCTCGTGGTTTTTTTATTGTTCCTAATTGTTCAGTTTTATTCTCTAAGTGGTATCTTTCGCTAAGACCTTTTTTTAAAATTTTTTAAATTAAATCTAGAATGAAAATTTTTTTTAATACAAAAGGCTTTTCTTGGGACGTCCATAATGTAAATATTTCATGGGCTTTTGAGAACATAGCATTAAGAAAAATATTTAAAAAAAAGGCAAAAATAATAGAAACCAAAAGTTCTTTGAGTATTCAAAATATATACTTCAATTGTCATTATCAATACGAATTATCTGATTGGCATTTGTCACAATAAATTTTGTATGTGTCTACATCACACAACTCTAAGATAATTCTATATGAAATTGTACAAAAATCTTTAGCAATGTGTTACAGAAACTAACAAGATTTTTAAATAAACGAAAAAGTAGAATATGAAAGAAAAAATGCGAAAAAATTGCGCCTGCATCTGTCAATAAACTTTTCTTCCCGGTGATTATTTGTTTTTTTATTTTTGTACATTTTTAAAATATCTTTTTGACAAAAACAAAAGTACATAAAATTTGGAGAGTTCACTGAACCAAATATGAAATTTACATTTGAAAATCTTAAATATTTCTGAGTAAACAAAATGCGAAATTTGCAAATTTTGCTTTAGGGTCTTCGCTAAATTTAAAATTTTTCCTCAATACTTCCTAATAATTATATAACCTAATAATTATATATTTTCAAAAATTTTTTCTTGTATACAAAAAAAATTTCCATTATTATTCAAAAAGCAAAAAAACAAAATTTTGTTGCAAAATTTCCTCCTTCCTTTCCTACTTCTGAAAAGTTTCATTTAAGAAAAAAATTCATATATTTGTATATATATACACATATATGTATTGAAAAAATCTGCAACAAAAAATGCAATAGAGGAAAAAAACAAGAAAGAAAAACTCGAAAAATTATGGTTAAATTCATATATATATACGGCGCGTCAAATGGCCCTCAAATGTTAAATTTTTCTCTCTACCTCTTTATCTCGGTAGTTTTTTTCTGCTTTTTCTTTCTGTGTTTTTTCCATGGAACACAATTGCTGTAGCAATAATAAAATTAATAATAATAATAAAATCGAATGCATTTAATAGCAAATCCAAAACAACAAAAAAAGAGGAAAAAAATCGGAAAAAAACAAAGTAGCCAAATAAATGTATATAAATGCAATGTTTTATTCAATGTTTTGTTCAAAAAATAATATACTTTTCTGATTCTTTTTAGATATAATAAGTTTGTGTAGAACCCCTAGAAGTTTTTAAAATTCTCTATAATTTCTTTGTTTGTTGTTTTTTTCTAAGGACTTTTGAGGTATATTAATGAAAACTGAAAAATTTCAGACCAAGGCCCATAAATTATAAGAAAGAAGGTAATTTTTACGATCTTTCTTAGCGCTAACATCTTAGTTTAAAAAAATGTATAATTTTAATTTTAAAAAATTCAGATTTTTTGATCCATCTTAGAAAAAATTTGATGCGTCTTGGTGAAAATTTGATACAAAGTAATTTTCTAAGCAATTTCATTTTCTAAGTAAAATATGATTGAATCGATCCATGTTTAAAATCCGAATTCTTGAAATGCTTTTTGAAGTATGGCAAATGATTATCTGTATTCAAGAACTGGCTCTAATCGGTTTTGATGGCCTTGATTTGCTTTTATTTGGTTTATTTTATTTTATTTAATTTTAGTTGAATAATTATAAAATTATAATGGACCAACTATTAAACAACAACAAAAATACAAACATTTAAATAAAATCTCAAGTGTAATGTAAAACATAAGTAAATATTAAAATTGTAATAACTAAAAATAAATTAGGCCTTAAATAAATGAAACATTAATCTAACAAATTCAAATGTAACGCCATAGATTTTAAATAAGTGGAGTGAATGAAAGAACTTAAAGAAATTTAAATGTTATGCCGGTAAAAAATTAATTAATAAATAAAAAATAAAAATAAAAAAGGTTAAACAAGAAAGTAAACTTCTCAGAAAGTTTCCTGCAAAAATAAACTAAGAATAAGAATTAAGAGAACTTAAGAGCACAGAAAAAAATGCCTTTATATTCGGATACAAATTATTATTATGGTGGTGGTAGTAGCCAATTATTTTCACCTTATTACACTGGCTCAATAGCCAGTTCCATGTATTCACCATATTCATCACCGACTTCTTACAATCGTCCTTATACTGGATCTTACATTATACCATTAACATCATCACGTGCTAACAATTATACCAGTCACAGTGGACATGGCAGCCATGGCAGCCACAGTGGGTATGCTCTTAGTAGTTTACGTTATCAACCCAAATTATCAACAATAACTGAAAGTTCATCACTAATGAGTTCAACGGCAGCAGCGGCAGCAGCATCATTACATTCAAATTTAATGCCATTAACTCGGATTCAATCACCGAAATATAATCCATACTCAAATCATAATGCAGTGCATACCAGTAAATATGTACCACCAAGGCCGATATTAATTAATACGGCTGATATTGATGTTACAGCGAATCGTTATCGTAAACGTAAACAGCAAGCAGAATTTGAAGACAAACAACGTCAAAAAATTCCCGATTCCTTCTCACCACGAACATCAATAAAGAAGGAAGTAAATACAACTAATGTAGAATTAGATAAGAAACCATCCATTACGACTAATTTAAATAATTATGATAATAATGATGAACAACAACATAAAGGTCGTTCAACGATACGAAGAAATCGCACCGTGGTACGTTTATCAACAGTCCGCTCACGTAATAAAGGCCGTAATACAATTATTATGAATGAGACAGATAGTTTTCCATTGAATAACGTTTGTAAAGGTGAAGAAAGTGAGATTAATATTAATGAAAATATAAATGAAACTCTCATACCTCCCGAAATAAATATTGATCCCATAATAACATTTCATGATATATGTGAAGATATATCATCTGATAAAATAGACGATGATCTTAATGCCGGTGAATTAAGACGTCGAGCATCGTTAATATGCTTACAAGATGAAAAGTTGTTGAATCAATTGCAATTATTGGAAAGACGTAACAGTCATGAACCACTAAAAGAATCTACTGAAACAAATATGACAGCTGATAACTTAGAAAATACGACTTCGAATCTTAAATTTAATGAGCTAAATTTCTGTGAAATTCATGAAACTGTGAAATTACCCAAAAAGAAAAAGAAGAGTGTAAATAAGTCCAATAAAACTAAAGATAAACAATTATTGAGTGCGGATTGTAAAAGGAAAGTTTCACCTAAAAAAAAATTACCTCCTAAAAAGGATGTTCAACCGGAAGTTTTTAAATTTGATGCCGAATCAATCAAAGAATTAAATAAAGTAACTGAGGAAGAAGAGAAAATGGCATATTTTAAATCTACAAAAGAGGAAAAGGCCACAGAAGAAAAAGCCAAAGAGGAACAATCCATTAAGGAATGCTCTATAAGTTCCACAAAAAATATGTCTTCGATAAATAATATTGACTGTACTAACAAAAAATGCTTGACGACACCATTGAAATTATCAGAAACGGATGTAAAAGTGGACAATAAAACTTCCAAGTGGTCGTCTTCTGTAGATTTACCAAGCAGCAAAATGCCTTTTAAAGCATTAGGAAAATCTCTATCCCTTTCAGAAGTAGCAACGAGCACGCCCACCGTGGCTACGCCAAAAATTATACAGAAGAAAGTTCTAAAGAAAAGTGACAATGATAAAGAGAATGATAAAGATGGTGAAGATTTTTGGGCTCAAATTGGTACCAGAGAAACAGTATATATAGCAAATCGTAAAAAGAATATTACACAAAATTATTCATTAAAATCGGAAGATTTAAATAACAGTGCGCTGGCAGCATCATCAAACATTATAAACGATACGATAAACAAATCGAAAGATGGCCTTAGTAAACAGCCAACAATTGGCGATGTTGATCTAAGAAAAAATCTTCTAGATAAAAATGTTAAGATGAAACTAATCAATCGTTTCAACTCAGAAACTTTATGCTCTAATGAATCTATTTTATCTACAAAACAGAAACCAAAAGGTATTAGCGAGCCTTGCAACACATCAATTACCAAAGAGAATAAAGGAAACTCACAATCGGAGCCATCATCGAAAATTTCAAGTCCTACTTTAATAGGAAAACATTCAACTTCTCTTTCTGCAATGCAAGAAAAGCAAGAACCGCGAGCAGTACAAGAAACTTCCAAATTACTTGAAACCCCGATTACAGTTAAACCCATGAACTACGAATTATCTTTAGATAATAACAATAAAATCAAGCAACTTGAACAATCATCCGCAATACAAAAAAATGCTTCATTAGCAAAAAATTTACACACAAAATTTAATGAAGAATTAAAAGATAAATTGGATAATGTAAATATGCCGGCAAATGTACAAATGCCTTTAGATTTACATTTATCTAAAAAAAGCATGCCAGAAGAGACAACAGCAACGCCATCAAAAATAACAGGGCACATAGCCAAGTCACCTGAGCAAAATCAAAATGCAAATATTCAACAAGATAGCAAATGCTCAACAAAAACAACAATAACAAAAACAACTAATAAAAATTCAACAAAAGATACTTTAGAGGATCAACAACAGAAAGCTAAAACTAAAAATGAAGTAAAAGAAGGAACTATCGCAGCAGCGGCAACAACAGCGAAAGCAAATGCTACGAAACAAACGGAAATCCAGCAATTAAGTAAACAGTTGTCAGAAAGCACAGATATACAGAAAACTATAGTAACGACAACAATACCAACAACAATAGCATCAGTAACAAAAACTAAAAGTAAACCGCTGAGAAATTCGTCACCGGCAAAAGCTAAAGTAAAAACGTCACCGAACCTTATTAATGCTGAGCAATTTATATCGAAAGCCCCCAATAAAATAACGGTATCCCCCACAAAAAGCTTAACGCCAACAACAATAATAACAACACCAATAACAGCAGCTGCAGCATCAGCAGCAGCAGCAATAACAACAAAAATAGATCAAGTAAATAGAAAATCGGCAGATAAACAATATAAAGATAAAACGTCATTGGTACCGGAAAAAAAGAAAACCGCACAAGCGCTAACAACGACAACACCTATAGCAGCGGCAATAACGGACACTACCACCATCGCTGCAGCTACCATTGCCACTAACACAATAACTGCAACTACCACTTGCACTAGCACAAGCATTAACCCGATTATAATCGCCACAAAATTATCGGCTGCAACTACATGCGAGGATAAAAGTGGTACAGGCGATATTAGTCAAGCGAGCGTCGGCATTAATAACAATAGTAATAAAAAGAATTTATCAAAATTTGCTACAATCTCAAATTTGGCACAGTGTTTACGTGACGTGGATACTGTTCTCGAAGATTATGTGCCATGGTATAAAGAATTTAGCGATAATAACGACGACGACGACACTAATAGTAATAACAGTGATCTCGATCTTTCCAGTATAGATGGTTGGAATAATTTCAGTGTAAGCATGAAGAAAAAATTGCGGCATCAAGGTAAAAGGGACGCTAAACAGCTGGCCGTTCAACAAGACGGTTTCGATCCGCAAAAGAAAGTGAAAATTGAGACCACACGAAAATTGTATGTGAAAGAAGAGGCGCCGCGTTATCCGCTTGTTGCAACGCCGCGTCCATTATGGAAACGTGAAAAAATTATATATAACGATAATGACGATTCAAATGATAGTGATAATGATAGTGATGATTCAACGGAAGAAACCGATACAGATGAGTGTAATACATCTGAAGAATATGATGATGATCAGTTGAGTAGTCATATTCCTAATGTTGATAATAACAATAATGAAAATAATAACAATAATCATAATAATAATAAGAAAAATAATAATAAAAATTATAATAAAAATGATTCTGGTATAATACGTATGAGTACATCGAGTAATGATTCAGGTTTTGAAGGTGGCACAGCACCCGCAAGTCCTAAACGAATGCTTGGTGAGTTTCTCCATTTACATGCAATTTTCTACTTCAGCTTTGCTTTACCGTTTCATTTTTTATCTTCATATATAAAAGGTCACCTTTCTAAAAATACAATAAAATGTGAAATGAAATGTGAATGGAAATTATGATAATCCCTGTAAATTTGTAACAGCACAACATTTTTATTTCTAAAGAAAATTTATTGTGTAGAACAGCAGAAAAGTTGCACATTGCTTTTATGTGTCATGTGTTATTCTAATAAATCAACAATCAATCGTGAGAAATTATTATTAGAGGTCCATAAATTTCATTATAGTGAACTATTTTTATAAGAAAATTTAAAATAGAGAATTTAATAGAGAACGAGAGGGAGAAAAAGGGAGGAAGAGAGGAAGAAGACTAAGATATAAACATAAAAGAAAATTTTGTAAGCGAAATTATTAATTTCATTAATCAACCTAATTTCTTAGATTGACCTATAGCGGCAAAAATTTTAACAAACCAAATTGATTATTTGCTAAGAATTTTAGCAAATCGATTGCAAGAAAAAAAAATTTTGTTGTTGTAAATCGATCAACCAATAATCAATAGAATTCAATCTACAAAAATTAGTCTTTGTACTTTAAGACACTTCGTACATTTACGCAAACTTTTCTCTCACATAATAAGTGTAGAGTGCAAATACAAAAAAATCTCATGTAATAAATTTTATGAATTATTTCCATACGGACACACTTTTCTTACGTATATATGTATATTATGTGCATTACACTTACACTCCCACTTACACTTACACCTGTACAAATATATAAAGGATTATTTATAAAGAAAAACATTTTTTTTCTACTATATATTTCTAATTCCTCTAGACGATCATTAAACAAATAAACTAACGTTTTACGTCACAAACAAAATAAAAATATATAAAAGAAATATAACAAAACGCAAAATAAAAACAAAAATTGTTTCATTCGTTTATTTTAAGTAATTTCTTTTGTAGAATGTATGAGAAAAGAATAGAAGACTTGAAGAAAAACGTTTTGTAATTCAATTAGCAATAAAATTTTATGTTATATGGCAGATTTTGTGGGATCGTCTTTTTTATATCTACCACCATAAAGTTGATACTATATTTAATTTGTCATTGTATTTGTAACACCCAAGAGGAAGCATCAAAGATCTCTACAATGTATATATATTCTTGATAAGTAACAAATTTTGAATCGATTTAAATATGTCTGTCTGTCCGTCCACATCTCCGTGTGTTATTAACATTCTCCTAATCATAAAAAACGAGCTCAAATTTGGTAGAAACATGGAAAATTCTTGCATGTAATATAATATATATAATGAGTAAAATCTGCCAAAGGGCACGCCCACAATGCAAAATAAACTGAGAACATCTCAGATTTTAAACAAAATTTATTAGTTTTATGCTCATTAGTCGCAAACACCAAACACCAAAGCATAAAAAGAAAGCTCAAATTTTGTACGACTATCAAGGCCATTTGTCTACAGCAGTTGTACAGTTATGATGCAAATCGATCTCACCTAAGTTATACAAAATTATACAATGTTTTCGCCATTACAGAGAAATGGCATTAGCGTTTTCTATCTTCAACTGGATCGTTATTTTTATAGTGTTTGAATGGTGGGTATCGAAGATGTGATCACAGCCAAACTAATTTTCTACTTGTATGTGCTGCCTTTATTTATTTATACCTTTCTTATGCAAAAAGAAAAATAACTTAAGAGTTTGAGAAAGTAATTTGAAAATAATCGAAATATTTAATTCATTCATGTTGAATTACATTAAATTCTAATGTTTATGATTTATTTTTAATACATTAAACTTTCTTACGTATATTTTGATAGAAATCGTTCAAAAATTATGTTAAGATCACTAAAAATTAACAAAATTTATAGATAACGAAAGAAGAACAATCAAATTATTTAGTTACCATTCGAGTTCAAATAATAACCACGTGTCAATATAGTAACTTTAAAATATTTCATTATTTATATATGAATTTATACATTTAACAAAATGTTTATGTAAAAATGAAATTTTTCCAGAATGTGATGTTAATTGTCATAAAAAGTGTGAAAGGCTAACAGCAAATTTATGTGGCGTTAATCAAAAATTAATTGTTGAAGCATTAGCGTCCGTTAAAAGAGGTAAAAAAAAGATATTCTCCTTCTTTTTTTTCATGTATCTAGCTATCTATCCATCTATCTCTCTGTCTCTCTCTCTCTCTTTCTTTATATATTTATCTCTCTGCCTTTCTTCTAAAGTACTCTTTTATGCGTTTTTTGTTTCTTTAAAACAAAAATTGTACCGTTCGATTGATTTAATTACACTCTACTAAAAACGGAGAAAAGCAATATAAATAAAAAAAAACAAGCAAATTCATAAAAAAAACGTGTCGAGTATTTTAGAAAAAAACAACTAATAAAAACTAAATCATTAACAAAATTTTAAAATGAGGAGAAAAAAACAAACGAAATAAAAAAAGATCAAGAAAATGCGAAAAGCAAACAGACAAAAAACAACAGAACATCATATATTACATCAATACATATTAACAATAAGCTTTATAATTACCAAGCCAAAGGAATAGATCATCCTTCAAAAACCAAACAAAATAAAATCAAACAAAAAAAAAGAAATTTCAAAAAAAATTCTTTTGTTATGTTGTTTGTTTGAATAAGGTATAAAAACTAACAAACACACTGAATGAAATAGAAAATGAAGAACAAGACCAAGAAGAAGAAGAAGAAGAAGAAGAATAGTAAAATATAGAATAGAATTGAAAAACTGTAATATTAAGAAAGTTTTAAGTATGAGAATTTATGCATCGAAATTTTGTATATGTAAAAAATACATATATAACATTTCTATATACATATTGATCAATATATAATTTATGTGTTTTTTATGGATTTATGTGTGTGCATATATTAAATGAAAACAGGTAGCCGCGATACCAGAGATTCGCCCAGTACACCACCAAGCTTAAATCCTGCTTATAAAATTGAATCAATTGAAGAACAAGATGAACAAGATGGTACGTTACATATGATTACGATTTATTATATTCTTTAAGACTTTATCAAAACGAAACAAAAAAAATGAACAGAGAAACTAGTTAAATAGGATAAAAATTCCATGCAATGATTCCAAATCCATGCAATGATTTCCACAATAAATTTAGAAGTAAAAGTTCTATTATAAAAAGATTGATGGAAAACTACTGGAACCTAACTGGCTCTTTAAAGATATATCGAATTACTTTTTTATAAATGCAACATATTGTACAATAAGTCAACGCTCTAAAATTCTTCTACAACTAATTAAACTATTCGATTTGTTGTGAATAGTTTTGCGTTAGTCAATCTAAATAATTAATTATAATATTGCCAGCTAATTTTTAAGTATTTGATCAATGTTTAGATTTTTTGATTGATTTTGATTAATTGAATTTACAATAATAATAACAATCGATGGCAAAATATTTTTTCGCTTCAATCACACTAAATATTCTTCTAAGCTTTATACAAGTTACTGTTTCAAAAATAACTTATTTTGAATGTGATTGCTGACAATTTACAAGTGATTATCATAATCGGCCGGACCATTCCATTTCACTATCTAAACGAAGTAATTTAATTATTGATAATTATTTTTATAAAATCTTTATAATCAAATTTTTATATAGAAACTTCATATACGTATGCCGAATTTCAAAAATCTGGACGATTTACAACACCGGCAACCATAATACCAAGATTTAAAAATTACTGTGTTGATGATTTTCATTTTTTGGCCGTTCTTGGTAAAGGGAGTTTTGGCAAAGTACTTCTAGCCGAATTAAGAGATACCACATATTATTATGCAATTAAATGTTTAAAAAAAGATGTTGTCCTTGAAGATGATGATGTCGATTCAACATTAATTGAACGTAAAGTATTAGCGCTTGGCACAAATCATCCATATTTATGCCATTTATTCTGCACATTTCAAACAGAGGTAAGTTATATTCTATATAAAAAAATTTATGTAAAAATTTATTTAAATTATTATCAATTCTGTGCCGGCTTTCAAATATCATTATATCATTACTTAGTAACATTTAGAAGTCAAAAAAATGAATTCAAAGGAAAGGAAATAAAATTTTGGTAATTTTCGAAACATTCACAACATAAAAAGTTCATTAGATAACAGTAAGTAAAAAGAGAGGACTGGTCTGAACTAAACTTGATATGCAAATTAAATATCTCAAATAATCACTTTATACCAATTTTCATTGAAAGTATAAACAACGGAGCTTTATATAGGGAATGAACATAAATTTTACCCGATTTCGTTGATCTGATACTTTTGAACCAAAGTGCATCAAATGCTTATTAAACTATCTTTAAAATTGCGGTCTGATACTAAATTTATATGGTCAGATAGGCAAACAGTTGAATAAATAAAGCATATTCTGATTCGATCATTATGATAATCCATAGATTTCATAATACTGAAGGTTCTTTAGAGCGTTACACACATCCTTACTACCTTCCCAATATTATGAAATGATTTGTATTACGACTATTACTTGATCATAAAAAATTTATGAAAATTTACTCGCTATGTCTGTCACTCGTTCATCCAATAAATTTTTCTCACATAATCAGTGTCAACTAAAAATTTATAAAAACATCTACTGATAGTTTATATGAGACATTTATTTTATTTACATAATTATTATAAATATTAAATTTATATGTGATGAACACCAATGAATATTCATTATTTCAATAAAGAAACATCATTTAAAAAAATTATAATTAACAACAACAAGAACAAATTGTAAATTCAATTGCAGTCTACTAATTGAATAGCTAAGCCAGAAAAATATACAGTTAGAAACGTGAATGCATGTCACACGCACACCTACACTCATATGCATTCCGCTTTTCTTTTTTTTTGCTTTTCTCTTTTTGGTTTTTTCTCCTTTTTTTCTTGTTATTATTTTTCTTTGTCCTTTTTTGTACTTTTCCTCATGCACACATGATACATTGTAGTATTTAGTAGATATCTAAAATGCAACAACAATTACTTTATAGATCACCAATTAGCATATAAAGCAACAACACGCTACAACAAAAACACTATATTTCTAGTCTCTAGAGTCATTCAGAAGAGAAAGTGCACTGTATTTTTCTCATTTCTCTCGTAATCTCATTGAATTTGTTTATAAGGCATTTGAGGAGAAATAAACTAAATATATTTCTCGGCTGTTTTTTTTTCTTTTTGGAAATAAATCAAATAAACTGAAATTGAAAATTATTACAACGAAGTTTATTGGATTTTATTAATACACAAGAAAAGGAAAAAAAACAAAAATAAATTTCAATAAAAACTACAAAATTCGAATTAAACTACTTCAGTATCATCAAAAAACTTCCTTAATAAAAATTATCTTTATCTCTGTATTGAAAAATTCTACTTAAAATACAAGCGTAATTAAAGTAGTGAATCAAAATATTTAACGCATAATTTTATAACGTTTAAGTTAAAGGCTAAGCCCAAATACTGGGAAAGTGCAGAAGCAGAAGAACAATAACAAAATTTACACCGTTTATTAACATTATTTAATAAAAATGTGCTGGTGCCTAAAAAAAACAATGTAAAATTACTAATGGGCTTCTATGCCGCACGAATCTCTTCTTCTTCTAGGTCTCATCTAAACATGATGATATGGTACCAATTCATAAAGATTCTGGGTTTCTACAAATTCGCAAAAGTCATTTCTAGATGACTTGCGATCTCGCGAAAGACTCTTTTTAAAACCCCGTACAATTTAGTAGTCGAACTCAAAGTTAATGTATTTAAAAAAACCTTAATTTGAAAGTCTGAAACCCTAAGCAAGTGCAATAGTTTTGCTGCACCCTGATATGGGTCAGCCCAATCTTTAGTAATAATAATGATCACCCGTACTTTTTTTACACTTCCCTATCTGCAAAGTTCGACTTTATCTTGGAACTTTCACGCTATCCAAAACATCTTTCTTAACATTTTTAGGGATTAAAGATTCGTTTGCAAATTAAAAAAAGGAATGTTAAATTAAGGAATTATTGATAAAAATCTCTCGATTCTTCAGTCTATCGCTATTTTGATATCACCAATTAATTAAGCGGCTCAATTTTTATAATAAGGGCATTTTTTAAATTACTTATTTAATTTTCATTTAGTAATTTCTGTTTATATATAATATATATATATTTTTATGCATATGTAGATATATATATATATGTGTTCATGTATATGCGTATTTTTATATAATTTTTTGCCTTTTTATTGGTAGCGTTGTTCTCACTCATTATTTTAATTTGATTTTACATTGCGTTGACATATTTTTAACAGGCAACAAGTAAAACATATTAAAATGAATAGAAGAAATTTATTTAATGTGAACCAAAAAAAGTACGCGATGCCAGGTGAAAAAAAAAAACCAAAAGAAGAACACAAAAGAAGCACAAATATTTTCATAAGATCATGTTAGTTGGATTATCAAGAAATTCAATAAACATGAAAGATATTTCGGTTATCTTTTTCTTTTTTTTTTTTGAAATCAACTAGATTAAGAAAATGGGAAAAAATTTTTAAATTCCTTAACAGAAATTTTTCACGATACTGTCTAAACAAAGTGTATCTTCTTAAGCTAAAGTTTTTGTATAAAGAAATTTCATTGATTTCTTATTGAATCGCTCGCTTTTGAAATATTTAACAGAAAGTTTTGGTTCTTTTTTAACGTGAAATAAATTTCGAATGATTTTGCAAAAATAAAAAATAAAAACTTCTTACTAATTAATAATTGTTATATTTTTTCTTTATTGCTTTTTGATAACTATGAAGAGCCATTTGTTCTTTGTTATGGAATATCTTAATGGTGGTGATCTAATGTTTCACATACAAGAAAGTGGTCGTTTTCCGGAAGAAAGAGCACGTTTCTATGGTGCAGAAATTATATCGGGTCTGAAATTTTTACATAGGAAAGGCATTATATACAGGTAATTTTATTGCATGAACATTTTACGCTTAATTAAGCATTAATCGAATGGTTTGAATAAGCTAAGCCAAAAATTTTAGAAATTTTCATTAGAAAAGTTCATTTGTTGTTGCATTTACTAAAGTTTTAACATAAAAGAATCGTAATTTGATTTTTTTAATTCACAGAGATCTCAAATTGGATAATGTGCTATTGGACTATGAAGGTCATGTGCGTATTGCCGATTTCGGTATGTGTAAATTACAAATTTATTTGGATAAAACAGCGGATAGTTTCTGCGGTACACCAGATTACATGGCACCCGAAATTATTAAGGGTGAAAATTATAATCAAAATGTAGACTGGTGGTCATTTGGCGTTTTGTTATATGAAATGCTAATAGGACAATCCCCATTCAGTGGCTGTGATGAAGATGAATTATTTTGGTCTATATGCAATGAAATTCCATGGTTCCCTGTATATATAACAACTGAAGCTACTAGCATATTAAAAGGGCTTTTAGAAAAAGATCATAATAAACGTATTGGATCTCACTATAGTTTGGGTGGAGATATTTGTCATCATGTATTCTTTCGTCCAATTGATTGGCAATTATTAGAAAAACGTTTAATACCGCCACCTTTTCGCCCCCAAGTGAAACATCCATTGGATATACAATATTTCGATCGTGTGTTTACACGTGAACGGGTCCGTTTAACACCATTGATAAAGACATATTACAATCAATGGATCAAAAGCAATTTTTAGGATTCACTTATACTAATCCTCACATAACATTAGATTAAAAGCGAACTAAAAATAATCAGAATAGCAATAAAATAATGTTAAATAGAAAAATAAATAAATTTTATGGTTCCATTATTAAGAATTAGAAATTTTTCTAAGAATTTAATGGCACATTAATTATGCAGGCTTACTGCTTGGATTCACAGAAAGTTGTGGGGAAATGGTAATAATCAAATGGTCAAATGATAAGAAAATAACGAACATATCGGATTTTTATAATTTCCTAAAAATGTAAGAAGTGAACTAACTTTTTAATCAATTAGTGTCCAAGATCCAAAGCTCCATGACCTACTGAATTGAAATTCTTAAAAAATATATATTTTGTTAAATAGATTTCTATTAGGAGAGAATTTTGTAAAACGGGATTTTCGACTACAACTATGACATCTCGATTTCAGATGCCTTTAAAAGCAGCTCATATTGAAACATTTTAATTTTAGAATTTTCGAAAATGATGAAATGCGCTTTTGATATATTTCTTTCTATATTTACACAAATATTCTTAATTTTATAAAATAATAAATCCTGACATGAAATTAATAACAAATCAATAATTGAAATAATCCAGCTCTTCTTCCTTTTGCAGAAGATAATGCAAAAGAAAGAAGAGCTGGATTTCTCCTGTCGCAGACAATATTTTTGTTAAATCGTATTACATTTCGCCATTTTTAAATTGAACACAAATGGCGTGCAATATATTGACAAAGTTTATCTAATTTTAATTGATCATAATTTACATATTTAAAAAGAAGAAGGAGAAATGTATATACGTATATATATTCATTTTATATATCGTAATGATTTTTTATTTATTTATCATCCACAGAAGTTTTACACAGAAGTTTTACAAAATTTTTCTAGATTTAGATTAATTATTTATTTAAATATAAGTTGAGAAAAAAATGTCAAAAGAAATTATAATAATACCAAATAAATGTATAACAGTTTACATAAATAAATGTGTTGCATTTTTGCTTTAAATAAAATTAGTTAAAAAGAAAAATGGAAACATTCGAATATTATTCAAAACCTAATTTAGAAAATACGCTTCATTAGAAGCAACATTTCCTAAGCATTTTCTTCTTAGATACTTAAAAAGTGTACTGATATTTCCCTCCCTCCCTCACTCTTAATTTATTTATTTGTAAATGGCAAATCCGTTCAAGTTAAGTTTTAAAAGCGTTTTTTAATTTTTATCCAAAATGTGCTTGTAAATTTTAATTCAATACTTTACGTTTACTTTTTTTACAACAATTTGTGAAAATTCACTTTTGTTGATATCGTAAATTAAAGGAAAAAACAGAAGCGAAAAACTTGTTTATGTTTTCTTTATACCTTTTTACACGCTTAAACTTTAATAAAAAATTACACTTAGAATTTTTGAAAATATGATTTTCGCATTAACAAACAACAAAGGAAACTAGTAAAAACAAAATTGTTAGCAACATTCTTTATACAATATTTAAATCATCTTTAAAAATAAATAAATATGATTAATAAATTACAACAACAAAATTGTAGAAACGAAACGAACAAAGTCAAATTTTCTACAACTTTCTTAAATAACTTAATTTTTTAATAAATTTTCAAAGCAAAATGACTTGTAAAAGTTATCCTTTTATGTTTGACAAAAATGCCAAATGCAATAAAATCATTTACCACAAACTATTTAAATATCCCAAAAATTCCAAGTATATCAAAATTCATGCTATCTAAACCAAATTTTCATATACCAAAGGATTCTAATAAAGTGATATATTACAGTAATGAGTATTACAAAATAAGACCTTATATATGAAGAGAAGTGAAGAAAACGATTCTGGCCTGAGGAGCCCCATAAATTGGATAATCCCATTTCAAAGTCTCTCTATGTCGATTTTAAAAATTCCATTACATCATTTTCCTACTTAATTAATATACAAAATTTCAATTTAACAATCATTTGTTACAATTGTTCCTATGAGATTTGATTGGTTTTTTCAAATTGAAAATTAATGTAAAAGTTGAGAGAAAATTTAATCTAAAAAATTTCAATTGAAAGCACAGAAATTTGAATACAATCTAAACAAAATAAATAATAAAAATCAAAACACTTACAAAGCACAAAAGAATTAAAATTTAAACGAAAAATTATAAATTATGAAATCATAGAGAAAAAACAATATCTTATGAAATAATTGGTAGATCAATTAATCAATTATTAGATTTTTATAGAAAATAAATAAATATTCTATTATATGATTATTCCTCATCCTTTTTCCTTATTCTGTTTTATACATTCTTCTTAAATATACAATTTGATGTTAAATTAAATGTTAACAATTAAATTTTGTAATTGTGTTAATGTGGTTGAAGCGAAATTGTTACTTTCTGGTAAGTTACGTATTTGCAAAAGCCATCGTTGACATTCTAAACATTTACGATGTCGTTCTTCACGTGTCACATCGACACCCAAATTATCTTGAATAATTGGCAAGAAATTATATAGTATAACACGCAATGTATCACAAGCTCGCGTATAATGACTAAAATAACAAAGAGGAAATTCATATATAATTTTAAAGAAATTATATAAGAATTGTCATAAGAAAAAGAGAGCCATTTAAATAATAATAAAAACTTTAACATTTTCAATCTAGAACTATCTCTCGTTTGCTCCTCTCAAAATATAATGAAAAGTTTCAATTTTTCAATTTGCAAAAAAGGGAAAGAAAAACTGTTTCTCAATATTCGAGAATGTCGAATATTATCGAGACCTAATTTAGAAAATACGCTTCATTAGAAGCAACATTTCCTAAACATTTTCTTCTTAGATACTTAAAAAATGTACTGATGCTTTTCTCCCTACCTCACTCTTTCTCAAAATTACTCGCATTTATTGCAATTGACCAATTAGTAATTCAGTCGAAATTTTAAAAAAGTAAAAAGTTTAAATGAAAAGAAAACGCAATGCAATTTTAAATTGATCTTATTTCATTCTCTAATGAGATGAATCGATGAATTCACTGCTTCGAACTATATAGATTTAAATATCAACAACTACAAATATAATTTATATTTTTGTTAAATTGTTTTTTTATTAAACTTATTTCATTTTTCTTACATTAATAAATAATTTAGTGAACATTAAAATGATGTTTGTATCCAAATTAATAAAGTTATAATTTTTTTTTAATTATTTTAATTTAATATAAACGAGAACAAAATAAAAATTGTACAATTTTTTGTTACTGTAATTATAGAAAATTTATTGTTCTATTTAATAAAAACAAATAATTTTTTTTAATAATTTTAGCATTTTTTATATTAAAAATTATTATATAAATTTCTATTAATATAAATAGAACTAAATATCGGAATTTTAATGGCATTAAGATAAATTTCTTATTATTTAAATTAGGCAGATCTAAAAAATATCTATTGCAAAAGTACTAAATTAAAATTCTCATTAAAAATATATTAAATTATTAATGTAGTTTACAAATTATTATTATTTAATAAATTATTTAAGTTAATTATTATTAATTAAATTAATCATTAATAATGAAATCAATAATAAAACGCACAAAATGTTTAAAACTCATCACAATATCAAGAAAATTTTGTAGAACTTTCTGTGGAAGTTTTTAGGGATTTATAGGGATTTTTTTTGGATATTTTGGGGAAATTTTTACAGATTTTTTAGGGATTTTTAATTATTTGTTAAATTCTATAGAATGTCTCTAAGATAGATAGTTATTTTCTCTAACACTTTCTATAAAAAACCATTGCAAAGCCCCAATAATATAAAAATAATAATATTTTTAAAGAAAGTCAATATAAAATTCTTTCTTAATTTCTCGGGGAGGTTAAATATTTGAACCCACTTTCAAAATCTATACGTTAAATTTCAAACTCTAAAATAAACATTTGACGTATTTGAATTGAGGCAAAGCAATCTAAGAGATGCCATTTTATGAACCTCCTTTCAAGCAAGAATTTTATATTAATTTTATTTATACATATTTTATATTTTATTTAAGTTTTTAATGTATAAGTTTCTTTTTTAACCAGTACTAAACAATAAAAACTTATTTAAAAAATTTGATTTATAATTACTTTTGTGGTAAATACTTTTAATAAATTTCAAACTTAATAAACATTAAATGCATTTGCAATTTAAAAACAAGACAAATTGTACCAAAAAAACAAAAAAAGTGAAGTTTTATACAAAATACTTTGAATTATTGTTGTATTATTATTGGATTAAAAGTTTGCACGGTAATTTTTTTTGTATACACAAAAGGAAATAATTAATTTCGTTTAGTAAAAAATCAATTTATACAAATAATATTAATAAATTACAATTATACAATAAAATAATTTTTTAAACGCAAAAAGTTTCACTTATATTTAAGTTCATTAGTGATATTTTTAGTGAAAATTATTAATAATTTAGGTTGTTTTTTTATTTGCATATAAAAATATTTTTTAAACATAATTTTCCTTTTATTTTCTTACTTTTTCTTAATTTTCTCTTTTGTTTCATTTTGTTTGTATTTTATATCTTGTATTAAGAATATTTTGAATGTTTTTGTTGTTTTATATATTAAGTTAAAACTTAAAAATGTTTTCTTGAAATTGAATCTTAATATTTATTTAGTATACTAAATTGCATTCTAGTCGTTATTGTTGCTTTGTTTTATTAATTTAATAATTTTAATTTTCAGTTGCTTTTATGTACGCGGAATTATATTTGAATTTTATATATTAATAGTCTTTAATATTTATTTGTAAATGACAAATCCGTTCAAGTTAAGTTTTAAAAGCGTTTTTCAATTTTATCCAAAATGTGCTTGTAAATTTTAATTCAGTACTTCACGTTTACTTTTTTTACAACAATTTGTGAAAAGGCACTTTTGTTGATATCGTAAATTAAAGGAAAAAACAGAAGCGAAAAACTTGTTTATGTTTTCTTTATACCTTTTTACACGCTTAAACTTTAATAAAAAATTACACTTAGAATTTTTGAAAATATGATTTTCGCATTAACAAACAACAAAGGAAACTAGTAAAAACAAAATTGTTAGCAACATTCTTTATACAATATTTAAATCATCTTTAAAAATAAATAAATATGATTAATAAATTACAACAACAAAATTGTAGAAACGAAACGAACAAAGTCAAATTTTCTACAACTTTCTTAAATAACTTAATTTTTTAATAAATTTTCAAAGCAAAATGACTTGTAAAAGTTATCCTTTTATGTTTGACAAAAATGCCAAATGCAATAAAATCATTTACCACAAACTATTTAAATATCCCAAAAATTCCAAGTATATCAAAATTCATGCTATCTAAACCAAATTTTCATATACCAAAGGATTCTAATAAAGTGATATATTACAGTAATGAGTATTACAAAATAAGACCTTATATATGAAGAGAAGTGAAGAAAACGATTCTGGCCTGAGGAGCCCCATAAATTGGATAATCCCATTTCAAAGTCTCTCTATGTCGATTTTAAAAATTCCATTACATCATTTTCCTACTTAATTAATATACAAAATTTCAATTTAACAATCATTTGTTACAATTGTTCCTATGAGATTTGATTGGTTTTTTCAAATTGAAAATTAATGTAAAAGTTGAGAGAAAATTTAATCTAAAAAATTTCAATTGAAAGCACAGAAATTTGAATACAATCTAAACAAAATAAATAATAAAAATCAAAACACTTACAAAGCACAAAAGAATTAAAATTTAAACGAAAAATTATAAATTATGAAATCATAGAGAAAAAACAATATCTTATGAAATAATTGGTAGATCAATTAATCAATTATTAGATTTTTATAGAAAATAAATAAATATTCTATTATATGATTATTCCTCATCCTTTTTCCTTATTCTGTTTTATACATTCTTCTTAAATATACAATTTGATGTTAAATTAAATGTTAACAATTAAATTTTGTAATTGTGTTAATGTGGTTGAAGCGAAATGGTTACTTTCTGGTAAGTTACGTATTTGCAAAAGCCATCGTTGACATTCTAAACATTTACGATGTCGTTCTTCACGTGTCACATCGACACCCAAACCATTTATCCATGGATCTAAATTATCTTGAATAATTGGCAAGAAATTATATAGTATAACACGCAATGTATCACAAGCTCGCGTATAATGACTAAAATAACAAAGAGGAAATTCATATATAATTTTAAAGAAATTATATAAGAATTGTCATAAGAAAAAGAGAGCCATTTAAATAATAATAAAAACTTTAACATTTTCAATCTAGAACTATCTCTCGTTTGCTCCTCTCAAAATATAATGAAAAGTTTCAATTTTTCAATTTGCAAAAAAGGGAAAGAAAAACTGTTTCTCAATATTCGAAAATGTCGGAGCGAACAATTTACTACAACTGAAGTTTAATTGTAATCGTAATTTAAAAGTATTTTTTATTTTGAACTTTTGAGGTTTATTAATTCAAATTAACTTACAATTTATGTTGACTTTGCAAAAGTTCATAAATTTCGGGTAACAATAACATGCATAAATCTAAATTCCATGATGACCTGTAAAGAAAATGAAAGATAAAAATCAAATTGAACTTTTTGAATTAAATTTCCTCATAAGAAAATGTCAAATTCTATTGAAACATTGAATGAATTACGTTTTCTCTAAAATAGCTCCCAAAAAATCAACGAACACAGTTCGGCCCATTTGTATAGCTTTTTTAAATGCACCCATCACATCATGACTCCTATAATCGCAATGAAAAGAAACGAAAGTTCGAAAATTCTCTTTAGTTTTCTCTAATGGTTCTTTTCTCGCTTTTCTTTTGTTACCTGGTAGAATCTCTGATTAATTGTAATGTGGCATGGCGTGTACTTAATTCCTGATATATTTGTTCATGTGTACTGGATAATATTTCAATTTCTGTAATTTCACCAAAATTTGGACGAGTTTTTAAATTCTTCATGGACGATGATGTTAATAAGGATGGATCTGGACGGTAACTAATTGGTATCTGAAAAAATTTAAAAAAAGCGAGCCACTGTATACCTATAAACTTCAAATATTTTTCCATTCAGTTATTTGGCTAATGATAATGATACATAACATGGACAATTGTAAAAAAAACTGCGACATACATGAGTTTGAGGTGTTTGTAATTGGCGTTGATCTGTTCCCGATTGTTGTTGGTCTTTTGAAGGCAATCTCAATTCTAGAGATGTTCGAGAACGGGTTGGCGGTTTTGTTATAATTTGAACATTCATTGAATTTTTATTTCGAGCATTTTCCTTCTCCTTATTTAGGTAAGCTTTAGTTTTATGCACCACCACATGTGATGATGCGGATTTTTTTAATAGACTATTATCATCCATTTTATGCAAATCCGTTGTACTAATCGATGATATCTGAGATAATTTGGGACGTTGTTGGTGTGTAGAATTGCCATGAATGGACTTGGTGCTTGTTGTTACATGAACCGATGTACGTTTATTCGTGTGCGTGGTAGTCTTTACTTTCGTGTTTCTCGTATGATGATGATGATTGTGATGCGTTTGATGGTGCTGGTGATTTGTTGTTGTAGATGTTCCAACATTACCCGTCTGACTGGTGCTATTTGTAGAACTAGATGGTGGTGGTGATTGATGTAAATTTGTATTAACTGGAAAATCTTCAACCATTTCATTATGATCATAATTGGAAATGATTGGTGCAAAACTTTCATTATAACTGATATTTGTTTTAGATTTAAAGTCATCATCATAATGACAGAGATCACTATCATATTGATATATATCACTATAAAGTTCCCCAGGCATTTTTAATGAACTGGGCCCATGAAAATCAAATCTATTACCACTTAAACTGCAAGACTCTGCAAGAAAGTGATGTGACGCTGATTGGGTGGATGGTGACGTTGAAGACGGTGGTGAATTCTTTTTAATTGGTATATTAATGCCTAAGGAAGAATATGTGGAAGTAAAATCTCCTACTAAGCTCTCCACTCCTCCGATACTACTGCTATAATTATTTGTCAGAGTATCATCACCGTCATTATTAGTACTCAATGTTGGCGATATGATTGATTGCATAACATTATTGGTGTTTACAATTGTTGCATTTTCATCAACTAATTCTAAACTAAGATTTGGTGATGAATGCTCATCAATATTAGGACTACTATTGCCTTCATTTTCTTCTATTAAACGGGATTGTCTGGGCCCGCCAATAGTTAAGCGTAACTTTTGTGTGCCACGTGAAAAACTTTTACGTGCTGTTGCATTATGTACAAACGTTGATGGGATATTGGATGGATTATGAAATGGGAAGACTCGATTTACACTTAAAGCATCAATTGCCACATATTCTCGATCATATGAGCCACAAATCTAATTTCATGAAAAGAAAAAATTAAAAAAAAAAAACTTTCTTTTCAAAAAAATATATTTTAAATTTTCATTCCTTTTACCAAACGTCTATTAACAATTTTCATATCACCCAAAGCTGTCCAAGCTGATTTTATATGATCAAATTCACGGTCCGGCTCCCAACCAATAACCGATATACCAGATGCTGTACCCACAAAAAGGCATTCACCATTTTCACTACATTATTGAATCGAAGAGTATCAATTTATTAAAATTGAGTTTTCTTAATGACAAATGCAAAACCTACCCAAATGTTATGCATTTGATTGAACTACCATAAAATAAGCTGCTCGCACCTGTTTGTGTTAAAAGTAATTGTGTTTCTAAATCATAAATGCAAATAATACCGTCCATACGGCCCACAGCTAATAAAAATTCAAATGGATGGAATCTGATGCAAGTAATCGAAGCATTTGGAATTGATTGTTGAGGCTGTTGCTTTTGTTGAGATTTTATTTGTTGCTGTTGACAAAATTCCATAATTTGTTTACTCTTACGTATATCCCAAATAATAACAGAACCCTCGGCTCCGGCTGATGATATCCAAAGGCCATCTGGTGAGAATTTCACAGAATTCACATGTGATACATGACCACGGTAAACTTTCATGCAAGCATTTTGATTTCGTACATCCCACAATCTGTAAAAATTATATAATAATCAGAATAATTCAGAACATCATTCAGAGAGTTATTACAGTTCACTATTTGCTTAAAAAGATGTTTGGAACAAAAGCCACTCCACGATTCCTTGACAATAATAGGATCACTTATTTAAATTATAAAAACATTTAAGAATGAAGCTACTAATAAATTTCTACTGGGCTGGAATGAAATCCTGAATGTCTACCATTCAGTTTGTGTGTTTTGGTCTAAATAGGTATTAAAATAATCAGACGAAAAATTTATACCATGGCCATGCCGATTGACCCATTTTCAGCAATCTACGGGCCCAGATTTCTAATCGCAACACAAGGTCGCAATTCTTTCAACTAAAATAATATCAACATCAGCAGGTGGACAAACGTGATGTTTATCATAAATGAAGTTTTGTATACCAAATGTCAATTCTCAGCAACCACCAGATAGTCAAGACAATAATTTCCAGTCAGAATAGTAATCTATAGTCAAGACAACAATCTGTAATAATCAACAGCATTACCGTTCAATGACTTTGAAGACTTTAATGAAGTTTAAAGCAAAACAAAATGGAATGTCAAAATACTTGTTCCTTTATGCTTGTATTTCTGCATTGTATTATTGTGAATGATTTCCTTTACTCACATAAATTTAGATTTACATATTTCCAATTTAAGTGCATTTAACAATCAAATTCCAAATTAATTAATTATTAAAAAAGTAATATATAATAACTAAATATAAATTGAAAGTTTTTGCTAAACAAAATTATTTAATATAAAATAAACCACTGATAAAACGAAACAAATACAACAACAACTAAAAACAAAGTGTAACAAAATTGGAAAATTGTGAGAAAAAAGGAGAACATGACCAATGAACAACAACAACAAAAATTACGTTTTGACGGCCGAGTAGCGATTGTAACTGGAGCTGGTGCCGGTTTGGGCCGTGAATATGCTTTATTATTGGCATCACGTGGTGCCAAAGTTATTGTAAATGATTTAGGTGGCAGTAATAGCGGTGAAGGTGCCTCAACCCGTGCGGCCGATTTAGTTGTCAATGAAATTATTAAGGCGGGCGGTGAAGCCGTACCAGATTATAATTCCGTTGTGGATGGCAAGAAAATTGTCGAAACGGCTATACAGCATTATGGACGTCTCGATATTGTTATAAATAATGCTGGCATTTTACGTGACCGAAGTTTTATGAAAATATCCGAACAAGATTGGAATTTAATTCAAGATGTTCATTTGAAAGGTTCATTTAAAGTTACCCAAGCAGCCTGGCCGTACATGAAGAAGCAAAATTTCGGTAGAATTATAATGACGTCATCAAATGCTGGCATGTACGGAAATTTCGGTCAAGCGAATTATTCGGCAGCTAAAATGGGTTTAGTCGGTTTGGCCAATACCGTAGCAATTGAAGGAGCCAAGTATAATATTTATTGTAACGTTATAATACCAACAGCGGCTAGTCGTTTAACCCAAGGCATTCTACCTGATATTTTATACGATGAACTGAAGCCCAAATTGATAGCACCCATTGTCATATATTTATGTCACGACTCTTGTACAGATAATGGTTCTTACATTCAAAGTGCCGCCGGTTGGGCTGGTAAAATGCATTTGATAAGTGGTAAAGGTTGCACTTTAAGGAAATCTTTAACAGAAGATACAATTACGCCAGAAGTAGTGCGAAACTCTTGGTCCACTATTACTGATATGAATGACGCTCAACATTTTAGTAATATTGCAGAGGCAACTGGTCAATTGATTGAAATAATTGAAAATCTTAAAGAGGGTAAATTGAATATAAGTTCAGTCTCCCAACTTAAGGATAAAGAGAAGGATATTTTCAAATATAACGCTAAAGATTTGATATTATATGCTTTGGGTATCGGGGCAACAGTGACAAATCCAAAAGATTTGAAATTTCTTTATGAAAATGACAGCAATTTTAGTGCTATACCAACATTTTATGTCATGCCCGGCCTTTTAACACTTTTAACGACCGATTTAGTGGCAAAGGCATTGCCAGGTAATCGTTCAGCTGACCTAACTAACATTCTACATGGTGAACAATATTTGGAAATATGCGATAATCCAAATAGTGATACTGCTTTATCAACTAGCGGTACATTATATACAACAGCTAAAGTTTTTGATGTTATGGATAAGAAATCAGGTGCTTTAGTTGTTGTGAATTGTGACTCATTTAGTGAAAATGGCAGATTGATAATTAAAAATCAAAGTTCAATATTTGTAATAGGTGCTGGACAATTTGGTGGCAAGAAGCAACCGATTGATGGTGTTGTACCCACAATAGCACCACCGAAATGTTTACCCGATGCCACAATTTCATATAAAACGCATAAAGATCAAGCTGCTTTATATCGTTTATCAGGTGATTTTAATCCCTTACATATTGATCCAAATTTTTCAGCTGTAGCCGGTTATAAAACGCCCATCTTACATGGCCTTTGTTCACTAGGCTATTCAGTGAGAGCTGTTTTAGATCAATATGCTAATAATGAAGTAGATCGTTTTAAATGTGTGAAAGCCCGTTTTGCATCACCCGTTTTACCTGGACAAACATTAAAAATTGATATGTGGAGAAGTGAGCCTTTCAGCAAGGTGAATCGCATATACTTCCGTACAAGTGTAATGGAAACAGGTAAAGAAGTTATAACAGGTGCTTATGTGGATCTTAAAGAGATTAAGGCGAAATTGTAAAATAAAATCGGGAATAAGAAAAGAGCGAAAGTAGTAAGAGAACATAAAAATTTTAGTCAATTGAAGACATATTCAACAACTTTTGTACAAATCCTGGCATTATAAATGGTGCAGAGTATAAAACTAGCAGGATATGAATTAAGGGAATATTTAAGTGAAAATTCTGTGTTGTTTTTACGCTCCATTTTTCCTTTTCCACTTGGATAAGCAATTAACAAAAAAAGAAATAAAAGTAACTTAGAAAACTCTCATAAAATTGGGCAAAGGATCATCGTTTATACATATAAGTTAAGAGATTGGTTTAAATAATTTATGTAAAAAAATATATATTACTATTTTAAAAAACTTAAAACTAAAAAAAATTGAATTTACTTTATTTTAATTTTCACACAATTAGTATTTTGGGTTGCCTTAGAAAAATGACCACAATAAGATTAAAAACTTGATTGACTTAAGGAAACACTGTTAATCCATCGATTAAGTTTAAGTTTTTCCCATGGAACAACACAACAACCAACAACAACAACAAACGAACAAGCAAAAATAGTAACAAATCTCTACCTCAACACCGGATATATATTTCTCTAGTATAACGTTTACTCTGAGATAATATCTTTTATGTAAGATAATAATGTTTGTGCTTTACATTTGATTTGGATGGTTTTCATTTTTGTGTTTGTTTTATATTTTTTCTTTTGTTTTGTATTTGTATATTTTTTTGTTGGTTGCTGCTGCTCCTTTCATCCGAAGTTAAAAAGTTTTGTATTTTTTGTTATTGTTGTTGTTGTTATTATTATTATTATTATTTTTCTGATGTTGATAAGGATAATGTTGTTATTATTGTTGTTCGAGTATTTATTTATATAAATAGACTTTGCTTTTGAGTAAAATTTATAATAGCAATGTTAGGGGTGTTAAGTATATACGTGTACGTGTATGCGCGCGCGCGTACATATATATATATTATAATATATATATATATATTATATATATATATATATTATATATATATAATATATATATATATATATATATATGTGTGTGTGTGTAATTGCCTAAATCGGTTATATTATTAATAAAATCGCATATAATCTGCTATAAAGCAACAACCACAACAATAATAATAATAACGATAATAAAAGTAGTATAAATTGTAGCAACAACTGCACAACAACAATTTTTTTTAAGTTTTGTTATTTACTTTTTCTTTCAATTATTGTTCTTGCTGCCGCTGCCTACATACGATCGATCATATGTAAAAAACATTATGACTGATTGTATGATAAACAACACAAACAAACACAACACCAAAAACTAACAACAGCAATCACGAAATAATTTTTATGATGCATTCATAGATTTAATGTTTTCATGTCACAAACGTGAAGTTAGTGTAGGAATTAACAGTAATAATAACAATAACAACAACATCAACATCAATAATAATAATAGTTATAATTATAATTACTATAACAACAATTATTCGGCTATAAAAAATTAAGTGCAGATAAATGCTCAAGTTTTATTCTGTGGCTTTTCTTTTGTTTTTGTTTTGCTTAATCTCTTTTTAAAGTGCAAAATAGATTTATGCTTTTCTTTTGTTTATGCTTTCGCTTTTTTCGTTTTTTTTTTGTTTTGTGTAGGCGTAAAAATGGGCGTTACATTAATATATTGGAAGCTACAAAATGAAAGTGTGCGAGATAAAGCAACAAAAATAAAAAACTAACAACAAAAAAAGAAAGGCTAAAATCAAAATCTTTGAGAATCATTACTGTTCTGATTCATGATGACAAAATAGTGAAAAAAATTTTTATTAATTGCGCACTAAAATTAGTCATGGATTATAATAAACATTCAACGAGTTTCCTAAGATTTAGAATTCATCAATTGGCAAAAAAGGGCCATCATCAAATCAAACGTCATGCAATTTCCAGTCTCTTCAGAACGTGACAAATGAGAAAATCGCACACAAATAACAACAAATTTGGAGGAAATTTTAAATGATCTTTTCTCGGAAAGGACGCTTTTTCATGTGAACTTCATTTTTAGGTTAAAAAAGAGAATACAGTCTTATGCTGATGCTTAATATATAAATCCCGTAATATTGGAATAAATTTCAAATGAATGCTTCAAGCCAACAAGGCCCTTGAACAATAAAAGAACTTTAAAGTGAAATATTCCTTTCTTGTGAAATAACACGTTATAGAAATCTATGACACTCGAAATCGCTTTATGTAATTTTAAGCAACATTCCACATACAAGATATGAATTTTTTGGTTATTTCTTTACTTTTGAATTTTTTTTTAATATATACCTTACCTTACAGTTGTATCATTACTACCCGAGACCACATATTCCCCAGATGGATTAAAATCTAATGTTCGTACACTTTTCATGTGACCATTTAATGTGGAACAGATAGTTTGAGCATTGAGATCCCAACGTCTGATGATGCCAATATCATCAGCTGAATAAACAAAATCATCGTTATAGGCGAAACGTACGCAATCAATGGGACGATTGTGGCCAGTTAATGACTAAAATATACATTTACAGAAATATATGTGTCGTAATAGCTCCTTGATTAAATATGAAATGTAATTACCATAAAGCATTCAGTTTGACCAATCGCCCATAGATTAACATTACGATCTTGACCACCAGTAACTAATACTCTACCCGTTTCACCAACATCCAAACATGTCACATTACCCGAGTGAGCTTTAATTTCATCTGCAACACATAAAATTACAAATACCACATTACAAAAAATTGACTAACAGCTAAATAATACTGAACATTTTTTAAGATGCTGTCTGTCTGCCCGTCTGTCTGTGAAGTCTGCCCTCTCTATTTCTCTACGTACATATTCTTTCAGTTAATTTTCGTGGTAATGCCATCACTTTTAATCTTCTTTTTCTTATAAAACTCTTGAGCCACTTAAAGGACAATTCCTGAGATTTGCTGAAGGAAGAATTCCTCTGTTCTTAACTTCAAGTTGCGGCTTCTATTTTTTCTTTTTGTTTCTCTTAATAATTTGTTCGTTCCTTCTTTCACGATGTTTTTAATCTAGTATGTACATATATGGAGACAACATCACACCAACACTGCACTATTGTTGCTATTGCTATTATTACTGCTACAACTAAATGTGAAGCACTTTAATTTCCTTAAAATTTCTAAAGAATTTGCATGAATAATGAAATTTTAACATTTAGATCACTTTTTTCTTTTTGGTTCAATGCATTTCTTTAACTTCTCCATTTTCATTTATTAGTCTTGAAGATCCTTTCTAATGCTGCCTATTTCTTTTTTTGATTATTTTTTGTTGTTTCATGCGTGATAATCTCTGAATAAAACTGTTAATTTTTCTCAATTATAGTAAAAGCATTTTCTTTTGATTTCTTTTAGGTTTTTTTCAATTTTTTGGTTGCCCGCAATTAGAACGCAAGTATTTGGGACGATACGTTTTTTATAGTTTTGTCGCTTTTTTCCTTATTTTTCTCTCTTTTTTTATGGTTCCTAGTAAATAGTTGTGCTTGTTTTCTGTTGTATAAAAATAAATTAGAATTTAATGTCTTTTCATTTGTTCGTTTTCTATCTTTGTTTTTCAAACATTAGAGACCTCTTGAATTAAAACAAAAAAGAAAAAAGCATTTTTCTAATACTTTGTGTGACAAGCAGAAATACGTAAAAAATAAAGACAATTAATGAGCGCGTGAAATTATTAAAGCAAGAAATTAACGATAAATAAATTAACGAGCTTTTAACAAATATTATAACTTCACTGACTTAAAAGATGAAGAACACGCAACGAACAATGAGGGAAATTATAAAAATATATTTATAAACTATAGAAAAGTCTTCGTTGTAAATTACCTTACGTAAAAAATTTTGTGTAATAATGTTTTCATATATACTTTTTACGTTAATTTTTTACGGAGTTCAATATATTTTCATCCGTAATTATTATCAAGCGATGAATTTTGGTATAATTAAACAATAACATTACCATCATGTCAAAAGTATTTTCTTTAATATCATTTCTTAGCACATTGGCAACTCTGCTCTTAACTGTCGAATGAGACTACAAAATTTTGCAAATAATCGTCGTTTGGAACAGAATCCAAAGAAAGTGTAATCAGTTTAAAAAAAAAAATAAATAAGAAAAAAATGTCTCGCTACGATCGTGCTGTTACAATTTTCTCACCAGATGGTCATCTCTTACAAGTGGAATATGCTCAAGAAGCTGTACGGAAGGGATCCACTGCGGTTGGTGTGCGTGGAGCCCATTGTGTTGTATTGGGTGTAGAAAAAAAATCCGTGGCTAAACTACAAGAAGAGCGTACTGTACGAAAAATATGCTTATTAGATGATCACGTTGTAATGGCATTTGCTGGCCTAACGGCTGATGCACGAGTTCTTATTAATCGGGCTCAAGTTGAATGTCAAAGTCACAAATTGAACGTGGAAGATCCGGTTACTTTAGAATATATTACAAGATATATTGCCCAATTAAAACAGAAATACACTCAAAGTAATGGTCGCCGACCATTTGGTTTATCATGTTTAATCGGTGGCTTCGATTATGATGGTACCCCACATTTATATCAAACCGAACCCTCAGGGATTTATTATGAATGGAAAGCCAATGCTACAGGTCGTTCATCGAAAACAGTCCGAGAATTTTTAGAGAAACATTATAAAGATGAAGATGTAGCCACCGAAAATGGGGTTGTCAAATTGGCCATTAAAGCTTTACTTGAAGTTGCACAAACTGGGCAGAAAAATTTAGAAATTGCTGTCATGGAGAGAGATAAGCCATTAAAAATGTTAGATACGGCCACAATTGAACAATATGTGGCGATCATTGAAAAAGAAAAGGAAGATGAAGCTGAAAAGAAGAAACAGAAAAAGTAGATTTTTAGCGTAACGGAAAAATTTTTTCACATTCATATTCATTAAGTTATGGAATAACTTCACAAATATAAAAACAATGACGAATTGACATATTTAGATACTTATATATTTATTGCTTTCTTTTTTCTTTCCTTTTTTATTGGTATTCCAAGTCAATTAAATTGACTGGACATTCGATTCATCGTTATATCTTTATTTTTAATTTCTTTTTTTTTTTTGTAAATTTCTCAATTGTTAAACTTTAATTACAATGTGGGGATGAACAAAAAGGTTAACTTTATTGTCTAATGATTTAACTTTTTTAACTTAGACTACGTAAGACCAGGTCCGAAACACAAAAAAAAAACAAGAAATCGTTATAGGGTCAAGCAGTTTATACAACTAAAATGCTTACTTATCTAACATAATATACCAAAAAAGTGCCCTTGTCAATATTGTTATTTGTTATTCGCGATAGATATTTTGTCATTTATGCAAAATAGAAAAATGGCTTGAAATTTCCTAAAATGACTCGAAAATAAACTCCAATGTTGTATTTGTAATGTGATGTGAAATTATGGTGGATCTCAGATTTCAAGATGAACTGCTGTTGTGTATAATAAATAAGTTCATCTTTCTTTTGCTTTGTGCTATTGTTATTATTATTACTCCACCTTATCTTTATTCAGGCAGATCTAATATTCTTGCTACAAATACTGAAATATCGGTATTACGTTCCGTATGCTCCGTTATAAAAGGATGTTGTAATAATTGTTCATAATTTGGTCGGGCTGTGTAATTTTTTTGCAAACATTTTATAATGAAATCTTCAAATTCTGTAGAAAATGCACCATGCTCTAAACGTGGCGGATCATCTTTAACAACTTGTCGTAATTGTTCAAATGGCGTTTTCCATGATTTGTAGGGAAATTTACCAGTTGCCATTTCAATCATACTTATACCTAACGACCACACATCTGAACGTATATCATATTGGGCTGGATTACCAGTTGGATCAATACGTTCTGGTGCCATATATGGCTTACACCCAGCATCTATAGTTTTGGCCACCGAATCGACCAAATAACCCGATATGCCGAAATCACACATTTTTACTTCACCGCTACGATTGATGAGTATATTGGAGGGTTTAACATCACGATGTATCACTTTTAATTGAGCGTGTAAATAATGTAAAGCATTTGCAACGGACATGGCAATCTGCAAATAAAATAAAATACGGTACGTATTACTTTTGTTGGTGTTTTTCTTCTTCCTAAAACCGGTCAGGACCGACTCTTGAAAATCCCATTATCGATACAACTAAGATATTAGTTCAAGTCAATTAAAAGAGTTAATTTTTGAATGCTTTTGAATATATCTTTCACTTGGGAGATTACTTTAAAACAAGGATCATTAAAAAATGTTAAAAATTGTAAATCTTTACCATGTAACGACTTTTCTTTCGAAATAAGGTAGTCACCATTGAGTGAAGATACACTCATCTAACGAATAACTGCGTTTGATTGGTGAGTTTTGTTGTGTTTACATGGCTAAGTGGACAGGTGGGCGGACATTCAGACTTAAATCGATTTAGACAGTTATCTATTCTGAGTCTATCGGCATAATGAAAGACCCACACAAACGTATAATATCCTCCACCAGAAATGTTGTAGATTATAAAAAATTTAAATTAGTTGCATTCTTGCCTTTCCCAGAACACTCTCTTCCATTATTAAATTATGTTTGAAAACTTTCGGATAAAATTTATCTAAGCTGGTATCCATAACTTCCATGCATATCCAAACGTCACCTTCACGAAATAAAGCACCATAAAAATGTACGGTGTATGGGCAGTCACTTGAACGCATCGATATATCTAAATCCATTAATAAACGTTTTTGCTCTTTACGATTAACGGTGGCCGTTATCCGTTTAACAGCCATCACTGTGCCACTTTGTTCATGGCGCATTTTCTCTACAATACCATAAGCACCCCGACCTAAATCGCAAATCTTTTCTAAACTATCGGCATCAATTTCAAAAGTTCGTTCATCAATTTGAATTGTTGTACTGGAATCCAAATTGCGTGGTGGTGCTCTACAAATACACGTATATTATATAAAATAAAATGATTGTAAGTTCTGTCATGGACAATAACATGAAAATAATTATAAACAATGAAACTTACAATTCTGGTTCGGGCTCTTTTGGTAGATTCATACGCAGGGCAGGTCGCTTTTTCTCTTTTACTTTCTCCATAACGCCTTTCACACCCAAATTACCGCGTCCTTAATTAATATAATTATAAATAATGTGCAAGAAAGTAAAAATTATTTAGCCAGAGAGCAGGAAACAGAGCGTGGGCCGCACCAAAGGGCCGATTCACAATGTTTTATAATTTCTTATTATTCTTTTTTCGATTTTTGCTTTTTTTGGGCTATTTTTATCATAACATTCTTTTGGCTTTTATTTTTCTGCTTTTTTTATATCCATGTTTCTTTTTTTCGAACGTTTGCAGCGAAAAAAACGAATTGATAGTAATAGCCTGTTTATTCAACATTTTTATTTCAATTATCTTTAATTGTAACATTTATATAAATCAGGTAAAAATTAATTTTCGGAGAAACTCGAAAAAAACAATTTTGGAAAATCAAAAAAGCGAAATTAAATGAATCTTAATTGAACAATCGTTGCACTCGATATGCTTCCTAACAATATATCTTAGAGGGAAAGGAAGAAAAGAGCTGAAATGTGTAAGAAGTATATAAAAATATGTACTAATAATTATTTTTATAGATTTGTATTATATTTCTATGTTTACTTAAATTTTCATTGTGTCAAAATTAATTTGATCATTCACTTCATCATTTATAGTAAAGTTAAATTTAAAATTATTACCATTTGTCAGATTTAAATGGAATTTTTCATTATTTATGGGAATCGCTTCTACATGTTTAGTGGCTTCACCGTCAATGTGATTATCCGTAATAAAATTGAAACAGAAATCTTTATCCGCTGACATAATTGCGGATTTTTTTACAAAATTTAACGATCTAGTATTGTTATCCAAGTTTTTATTTTTTGATGTTGGAGGTGCGAGCGCAGTAAATTTAATTTGCTTAACAGATAAAGACATTTTCTTTTCATCATCTCTCATTTTCTGACGATAATCACCTAAAGCAGCTTTCATAATTTGTCGCTTTTTTATAAAGGGCGCATTTTCACTTCGTAAAATTTTTATACGTCTTGCGGTATCTTCAGCTAGAAGCAAGCGAAGTAGAATTCATTTTTTGCATGGATTAAACAGTTCGCTTATTTAATTTTCCATCATTTAAAGTACTCTCCAATTGTTGTACGCACCAACATAATTCCAATTCAAATTGCCCATTTAGTTCAGCATCTTCCAGGGGTTTTGCTTTAACCACTATAAGTTTTTTCTTGGCATTATTCATTTTATTCATTTCTTTGGTAAATGTTTATGTAGTATTAATAATTTAGCGAACATTTCTATAAAAGCTATCTTTATAAAATTAAATAAAGTTATTTCAGCAAGAACTTCAACTCGTTATTTCCAAATTCGATCGTTTATTTAATTCGATATCACAGAGATGAACTTTCTGTAATAAAAATAGTTAATTGTTTTCTGTTGATGTTCATAGTTCAAAATTGTTTTATTATGGAAAAGAATTTTTTAATATAAAAAAAATATTATTATAATATAATGAATAACTACATTCAATAATAGAATTTATATTTCTAATAGTAAGTAACAAATTAAATGCGCCACATTCCAAAAAAAAAGAATTGCATATTTACTTGTGATAACATTAATTGTGAACTGACAGAATTTACCATTAGATTTGTATGCAATGCAATACAACAACAATACCTTAACGCACTTTTTGTGTATTAGTGTAAAATTATTGTGAAAAAGGCTGGTGATTTATTTATTATATTAAAAACAGGTATTAAATCTAATGTTAAATTAATAATAAAGCAAATAATTAAGCCAAACTGAAAAGCAGACAATGCTACAAAAAAAACTAAAATTATAAATATATTAACTAAACAAAATCAACTAAACGAAAATATATGGAAACAAAGAAAAAAAATGGCGAAATAACTGAATATCCAATAAAATATGTGGTTGCTGCTGCTAAGTTATTAAATTTTACTAAAGATTAAAAATAAATAAAATTTTGAAGCGTTTAATTTAATTTTTTTATATTTTGCCCAATCCTATTTTAGAGAATAAAAATTATCGCCTATTATGTCAACGGTCATCTATTACGTTTGGTAATAAATTCAGTAATGAAGCGCAGTTTATGTGAACAAAAGAAATCCTTTTAAGAAAAATATATTATTATTGTCCAAGTGGACAATTTATTTTTTATTTACTTTTATTTTAAAATGCGTACATGGGAGAATATGATATATTGAATTAAGTTTAAATTGTTACGTCGTTCATAGTTTTTATTTAGTTATGTTTATACATATAAGCAATTTAAAAAACGACAAAGGCAAAAAGAGAATGAAAAAGTACGTGAATTGTGTGAATATAAATATTTTATTATTATTGTGGTTATATTTCATAATAAAAAAATTGTGTGAATGATTGCAATAATAGCAATCATAAAAAAGGCCCATATAAAATCATATTAAATTATAATTTTTATTCTTGTTCGCTTGTTCTTTTTCGTTAGCGGCCTTCTGTCCTTGTCTCATCATCAAACTTAATTTTTTATTCTTTTTTTTTATTATTGCTCTTCCGTCTTTATCGTTGCGTGTGAATCTTTAATTCTGGAAGATAGAGACAACGGCGTGTGGATGTGTATGTGTTTTGTGTAAGCAAATAAACGAAACCAGTAGGTAAGTGAGTGAGCGAGCGAACGTGTAGTGCATAGTAGTATGCATATATATGTATGAATGCGATAATTGATAATTGCATATTATTGTTATTGTTGTTGTTTCGTTTGTCATTTGTGTCGTATAAGCTGGTTTTGACAATTGTTTAAAAAATTAGGAATCTATGAAAAGACAAGGCATGTTATCGTAAAAGAAATAATAATAAACAAAAACAAATAAAAATAAATAGATGAGCAAATAAATTAGAGTAACAAATCAAAATAAAACAAGAAAGAAGATAAAGAGGATAATCAAATGAATAGAAAGAGATTCTGACAGGTAAGAAACATGCGAATTTGATACAACAAAGAAAAGCAAAAAAAAACAAACGTATTCGAAATGTAATGTGCGTGTGCTTGTACTGGGCAAAGAATATGTTAAACAAAGAAAAGAAGCAGGGAAAAAGAGTACAAAGAAGAACAAAAGAAAGCCTTATGCTTGGCAATTTGTTTAACGTAGAGAGACATCAACGATACATGTGCTAAAGCAAAACAAAAAGCAGGAAAAAAAATTTTAAAAGTTTATCGTATTTATCTCTGTGCTATTCTTTTTTTCTATCTTGCTATTTCCTTCTCGATTTATTTAAATAATGATGGCTTATAAAGAATGCTAAATTTTCTTATATATATAATTTTTTTGCTTATTTTTCTTACCAAGCTGAATTTTTTAGGTAAATGTTATAAAGTATAAATTTATGCAAATAACTGTAAATCTAAATCTCATTATTTTGTGTGATTTACTTTGTTTAAATATAAAAATTTACAAAGTGTTATGTGACATTTGAATTTCAAAGAAATTGATTAGAAATGTGTGTTTTGTCTTGTTTTTATTTTTAAGGCAAATATAACATATATTTATATGTACATATACATGTATACACAATACAAATTGTTAAATTGAATTGGAAATTGGGAAAAATTGTGGAGGAAATTTGCCAATTACGACGAAGACGGCAGCATTAAGATCAACGACAACAACCCAGTCAACATCATCATCCACAATAACTTTAGAAGTCGCAAAGCAGTAGTAGTCGCAATAGCAGCAGGTGGAGCAGCAGCAAAGTAAGTGAATTGGTTGAATTTGAGCAAATTTCATAATATGGAAATTGAACCAGATCAGTCCATGGAAGCAATGGATATACAAGAAATGGATGGCTTACCTCCGGGTGCTGGTGATTTACAGCAACAACATCAGCAGCAGCAACATCAACATCTGAATAAATTGAATTTGAGTCCACCTGCCGGTCAATTGCCACCAGAAAATGGTAATCTCCCCCCACAACAATTATTGGCCGATGCTGGTTCACCGTATGCTAATGAACAAGAAATGTCTGCGTTGGATGATGATCCCAAAGAAGATCAATTTCGTTCAGAGGCAACATTTTCCTATACGGTTGAAAATATCGTCCAGTTAAAACAGCAACAGTTGTCGCCTCCAGTCTATGTGCGTATGCTACCATGGAAAATAATGGTTATACCGAATGATCGGGCATTAGGCTTCTTTCTCCAGTGTAACGGTGAAAATGATTCGCCGACATGGTCATGTAATGCCATTGCCGAATTACGTTTAAAAAGTCACAAACCAGGGGGTAAACCATTTTCACGGATGCGCATTAAACATCTATTTTATTCCAAAGAGAACGATTATGGTTATTCTAATTTTATCTCTTGGCAAGAATTACATGAGTCTGATAATTGCTATGTACATAATGGAGCGATTACGCTTGAAGTATTTGTGCATGCTGATGCGCCGCATGGAGTATTATGGGACTCCAAAAAACATACAGGTTATGTGGGCCTTAAAAATCAGGGCGCAACATGTTATATGAATTCTCTACTTCAAACCTTGTATTTTACAAATCAATTAAGGCGAGCTGTTTATAAAATACCTACAGAAGCTGACGACAGTACCAAATCGGTTGGCTTATCTTTGCAAAGGGTCTTTCATGAGCTGCAATTTAGCGATAAACCAGTGGGCACGAAAAAACTTACCAAATCATTTGGCTGGGAAACGCTTGACTCGTTTATGCAACACGATGTTCAGGAATTTTTGCGGGTACTACTCGATAAACTAGAATCAAAGATGAAAGGTACTAATCTGGAGGGCACAATACCTGGACTGTTTGAAGGCAAAATGTCATCGTATATTAAATGTAAAAATGTGGATTACAATAGTACACGCTATGAGACATTCTATGATATCCAATTAAATATTAAGGATAAGAAAGATATATATGCCTCATTTCAAGATTATATAACGCCTGAAACACTGGAAGGCGATAATAAATATGATGCAGGAGTCCATGGTCTACAGGAGGCAAGTAAGGGTGTACATTTTACATCATTCCCACCTGTGCTGCACTTGCATTTGATGCGCTTTCAATATGATCCTGTTACAGATAGTTCCATTAAGTATAATGATCGATTTCAATTCTATGAGCAAATAAATTTGGATCGTTTCTTGGAGAAAGAAGGTGATACCAAAGCCGAATATGTATTGCACGCTGTATTGGTACACTCAGGTGATAATCATGGTGGCCATTATGTTGTCTTCATTAATCCGAAATGTGATGGTAAATGGTATAAATTTGATGATGATGTCGTTTGTAGTTGCAAGAAAGCCGAAGCCATTGAATTGAATTATGGCGGTATGGATGATGAAGTATCATTCCACGCTAAATGTAGTAATGCTTACATGTTGGTCTACATAAGAAAATCGGAAATAAATCGCATTTTAAGTGACATTTCTGAAAATGAAATACCCAGTGAACTAGTCGATCGTTTGGATTTAGAGAAACGTATTGAAATGGCGCGACGTAAGGAACGTAGTGAGGTAGCTCTGTATGTATCCGTGCATGTAATATTGGAAGAATATTTCGAGGCTCAACAGAAACGTCGCCTATTCGACTTGGAAAAAGTGCATCAGCGTCTATTTAAATTTAAGCAAACACAGCCCGTTGAAGATATGATGGAACAATTTGTCAAATCATTTTGCGTACCGAAGGAACGTATGCGCGTATGGATTATGTATGCGTCGTTAACACAGAAATTTTTCTTTTTCGATTTTCAACGTGAAGGTCATCGTCCTATTGAACAGATACCGAGCTCTCAAAAGCCATGGATTATATTTTTAGAATTGGCACCACCCGATAAACCAGGTCGAGCACTGCCACCATTCGATCCAAAAAAGGAAATATTGGTCTTTTTCAAATTCTACGATGCACGTAACAAACGTTTAAATTATATTGGCTGTTCACAGCAGCCATTAGGGCGACGTCTTAATGAGATTGTGCCCGATGTGAATGCCCATCTAGGTTTTGATGTAGATACCGAATTAAATGTTTACGATGAATGCAATGATCGCAAAGTAGCAAATCTAAATGATACATTGGAAAATATACTGGATCCACATTGTGACAATAATGAACGTGTCGGCCTGCAGGGTTTCATATTAATATTTGAAAGAGATCACATCGATCCGAAATTAGAGTTACCGACCGTAATTGATTACTTTTCAGATTTGGTGTACAGGGTCGAAGTCACATTCTGTGATAAGAGTAACCCGAATGAGCCAGAAATTATATTAGAATTATCAAATCGTTACTCGTACGATCAAATGGCTCAAGCGGTAGCCGAACGTTTAAATACTGATCCAAATAAATTGCAATTTTTCACATGTACGGGCACTTATAAAGATCAACCGGGCCTTGCAATCCAATATCATACCAAGAGCTGTCTCAAAGATATGTTAATGTCATCGAAGCAAAGCGCCACCAAAAAATTATTCTATCAAAGACTGTCGCTTAGTATTCATGAGTTAGACAATAAAAAGCAATTCAAATGTATTTGGGTATCGAACGATTTGAAAGAGGAAAAAGAGCTCGTCCTATATCCAAATAAGAATGATACAGTTAAAGGCTTGTTGGATGAGGCTGCCAAAAAAATACAATTTTCAGAGAATAGTTCGAAAAAGTTGCGGCTACTTAAAGTGAATAATCATAAAATCCATACAGTATATAAGGATGATGCCCCATTGGAATCATTACAAAATGTGAATGAACCGATTACCCCACAGAATGCTCAAAAGACGTTCCGTATTGAAGAAGTGCCTCCGGAAGATTTACAATTAGCTGAAAATGAATTACTCATACCGGTTGCCCATTATAGTAAAGATATCTTTAGTTTATTCGGTGTACCTTTTCTAATTAAGGCGCGGCAAGGTGAACCGTATGGAGTACTAAAGCAACGAATACAAAAACGTCTCAATATACCAGATAAGGAATGGGAGAATTATAAATTTACAATAATGGGTACGGGTAATATAGACATCAATGATAATACACCAGTCGATTTGGATATATATCGTTGGAATAAAAATCTACCGCATTTTGGTTTAGATCATATAAATAAATCACGGAAGCGGACATCATTGAATTTTTCTGAAAAGGCCATTAAAATTTACAATTAGGTAAACTGTATCGATTGCCTTGTCTTAAATTATATATCTACCTTGGCAAAAAATAACAACAACAAAATAAATTTAACAACAAATATTAGACATTAGATAAAGGGGCCTACATCTAACAATTACAGTCTATAACATTGAAAACAATACATTTTCTCTCTGGGTTTGATTATTTTTGTCTCATGCATACATATATTTATATATAATATTAAATTTTATATATAATATATATATATATATATATATATATATATATATATATATATATACAAATTTGCTTCTATATCTTTTCGTCTCAATCTGTTTCTACATATAAATATATATACATATGTCTCCCCTCTTTCTTTCTTTTTTAAATATATTAAGGACAAACATATTTGTAATAAATAAGAACAATAACAAATTGGTGACGAGATCAATCTGTATCATTGCAAAAACACATAATAACCTTTTGGGATTTGCCTCTTATTTATTAATCACTTCCTTTTTTGCTTTTCGGATTTTTCGCATATAAGTATATATGTATATATATAATCTCATGTATATCTCTTATATGTTAAACCTAAGCCATTTAAAGTTTAGTTCTAAAAAATGATTTTGTATGGATGAGAAAAAGCAGATGTGTGGAAGTCAGTTTCAAATGGACTGATTTCTCCAATTACCATTGAATTGAATCGTTCGTACTACCACAATTGTTATACATTGTTACACTATACAGAACGTACATACATATGTAGGCAGACAGATATATTTATACATAAATATATATAAACAAATAAAGAAATAGATTAATACTGATAATAGCATTGATAATAATAATAATGAAAATAGCACTAAAAATCTGTGAGCAACAACAAAGACTAACAAAAAATTCGAAATTTTGAAAATTTGATTGGATGGTTATGGAATAATTAAAATTGAGTGTGAATCTCTTTCTTAAAATGTAAGCTATAATAAAACAATTAGCGTTAATAATAAAGCTGCTATAAAGATGAAAGGTGGAGCAATAGAGTGAATCCATAAAACGAGATAATATAACGATGACGAGAACATAAGCAGCAGTAACACAATTATTAAGTATCATCACATTCACACACACTGTAGCGTTTGTTATTTATGTTTTAATAAAACAAATTATATATATATATTATACACAGATATATTACAAAAGAAAATGCTAAACAGAAAAAGAAAGAAAACGCGAAAATGAAAAACAGGAAATTAAAGAAAACAAAATAGGAAAAAAAAACTAAATTATAAACAAATAATGAACACACATACACATTGAAAAAACGATGAATTTAAATATTATCTTTAAAAAAGTTAAAAGAAGCAGGCAAAAATTTAAGTAAGAATTGAAATAAGCAAAATTTATGCTTCTTCAGTAAATAAGAAAAAAAAGAGGAAAAATTATGAAAAAGTTAACAGAAGAAAGAGTTAACAGAAAAAACATCCAAGTCAATGGCTTTTGATGAGTACGATTTTGTTGCGTTGCATATTTGTTGCTTATCTTTCCCCATAAGCATTAAATTTTGAATTGTTTCTTAATCATGTCTATTTTGGCCGCGTGTATATGTATTGTTAGTAATGGCACCAAAGTTTTATCTAAACGTTAGGGGTCATTGCGGGTGACTTTATACCAAAAAGTGGATCAATTATGAGTTCGACTCTCATCAAACGTAATGTTCTCATTTTGCATCTTTTTGCATTATAAGGCAAACAAGAAATAAATTATGGTGAGTGCGGTACTAACAATGCGAACATTTTCAAAATAGTCAAATGGAAAAGTCCAAATTGTTTTTTTCAAATATTGATTCATTCAACCCCCTAAAGGCTTAACAAACAAGTTTGTCAAAGGTGCAATCCTCCTAACTTTTCATTAATTTATGTCACATTGTGGTCGACATTTTCAACAATTGTTCTTATTTATGTTTAAAATAATTGAAAAAGTGTTTTCCCAAAAAAACCCATTAACACAATTGCACTTGATTTTGTTTTCTCGGCAGATATGCTTAGTTTTATTTTCTCTAAAATTTACGTCTTTTAAGAATTTCCGGTCGCCAATTAATTGGATGAGTTTGTTCAGTGGCTTCGTCATCTTCCTTGTAGATTTTAATAGTTTTATCCGCTTCGGCAGTAATTAAACGTGAACCTGATTGATCAAAAGACAAAGCAAATATACCCGCTTCACTGTCCATTGAACCTGGTTGTACCGGTGCCTGGAATCTTTGAAAATTATAACTTGTACGCCAATCCCAAAAAAACATTGTCCCATTATCACCTCCAGATACCAATACACCATCCGCATTAACCGCCATGCAATTAACAATAGCATTATGTCCAGAGATGTTTTGTATGAAGTTGCCTTCCGGACAGCGCCATTGTTTAATGTTATCGGGGGAAGCAGATGCAAACATATATAACGTGGGATGTAGCACAATACTGCGTACCGATTTTTTATGATTTGTCAGAGTGCATATACTTTTGCCAGCAGCTAAATCCCAAAGTCGTACAGTTGAGTCATGGGATCCAGTAATAATTTGTGGATTGGCTGCTTGTGCAACCACACTAGCTACGGTGTTTGTATGGCCAGCTAAAGTGTGTATATTAGCTTTTGTTCGCATATCCCAAATACGTGCTGTTGAATCTCGACCGGATGTGGCCAAAACATCAATGGTAGGATGTAAGGCCAAAGAGTAAACTGCCGATAAATGACCATGATAATGCCGTATTACTTTATTATATTCTAAATCCCAACATTTCACTTGACGATCTTCTCCACAACTAAATAAATATGGATGTTTAGCGCTGACAGCTAAGCCACGTACAGTACTTACATGGCCAGTTAATGATAATTTCAATTTGCCACTTGCTAAATCCCAAATTTTTATAACACGATCACCAGCACCCGTTGCAAACCATTCATTACCCGGTTCGACGGCAATACAACGCACCCAACCTAAATGACCGGATATAACTCGAAATAACTTCCACGGAGCATGCCACGTAGGTTTAGGTATTGATGCAGCTTTCTTTAGTATTAATTGTACGTTATTACCACTGCCGCTGCCACTAACAGATGTACTAGTCAAACGTCCATCAGATGAAACTAATACGTTGCTATGAGCTGAAGTATCAAGAACTTTTGTATTAGTTAAAGTGTCAACTCTTTGCATTAGTGTATTATTTTCATTATTTTCATGAGGCATCAGTGTCTTATTATATTCATCACCCAATTTCTCTGAATTATTTAACTGTGAAGTATTTTCAACGTTATTTACAAGACTTTGGGCATTATCAGTAAGATTACTTGCTACATTATGATTTTCCGTGGATCGTGCTTTCTCAATGCGATCAAATATTAATCCATAACTGTCGCGAGCTTTTATACTTTTCCGCACTTTTTCTAGTTTTTCATCAATTTCCGGTAAAGCTCCTTGATTTGATACAAACATATCGTAGGTACGTTTCAATGAACGAAATATTAATGTATGAACGCTATGCCTTTGTACTTCCTCCATTATGCTGTATCTATATTGAAGCACAAATAATTATTATTTTTATTTGACGAGAGTTTTATTCGCGCTTTTCATTAGATTGCCTTCTTTGAAATATATTAAAATGAACAAATTTCCCAAAACACAAAGTTGCATATTTAGAGTATTATACGCTTTGCTACTGTTGACGCCATATTAGCTACATTTTTATATCATCTGATAAAAGATGGAACAAAAAAAGGATTAAATCTACATATTTAGACCACTGCAACAAAACGTGAACTTTTTGATTTTTGTTTTGGTACATGAACCTAGAGATCGTATATGTGCACACTTTTAAACATAATTTTCTCTAATTTTTATTGTTTGTTGTTGCTTTCTTTTTTCCTTTTTTTTTTTTTTATTAATTTTTGTTGTTAAAAGAGGGATTATTGTATGAAATTTTATTATGAATTTGCTGGCACTGGAGATGCGGTTGCTGAAGCCGTCTTATTTGATGACATTATTGATGACGATGTCGTTGATGAAGGGCATACCGTGCTAGCATTACTATGATCAAGTGCCGATCGTGTCGATAAAAAATTTTCAATCATTTTCTTAATATAGTTACGTAAACTTTTGTTATTAGAAGTTGATGTAACATTCTCAACCCGATACGGAGGTGTTATTGTAACTTCATTCAATATTTGTATATTGGGCCCTTGCCAAGACACTTCATCGTACTGGATAGAATACCAAAAATGGAGAAAAACTTGCTTATTTTATTTTTTTTTAAAACAATTTTTCATGACTAACAATAAGGTATATCAAACCTGTTTAGCAATTACTCTATATAATTCTTGTGCTTCTGGGCTTACATCTGCATTTTTTGATTTTAAATAAGTTTGGCGATGTTGTACTGTTTTACGTAATCGTAATTTTACCTTAAGAAAAAAATAAAACAAAATATAACAAAAACATTATATTAATATATAATATTTGTCATCTTTGTCTTTTTAAATCAATAGACCTTTATATCACGATTCACAATTTCTAAAAAAATGAACGAACCATGACCGAAAATTATTCTCAGATATAATGATGTTTTAAATAATTTTAAAAAAAGAAGCCTTGTGAATCATAATTGATTAAGTCGTAAAGATTTACTTGTTCCAAATTTAATTTTTGTGGATCATCGACGAAATTGCCATTATATTCCTTGATTACTTGAACATTACTGCACAATGATAAATTCAGTACATAAACATCCTTTAAATTCTCTGCTTTTTTTGAGCGGCATTCTAGAAATTTTTAATGCGCGACAAAACAAGAAAAAAGAAATAAATAAATAAAGTGGAAACAAAGGAATAAATGGTTGCATTATTAAGATGCATTAATTCTTCCTCTTTTTCTTATTATTTTGTGTACCTTAATTTAATCAACATAATGGAAATCTCAATGATTAAAAATTAGGTTCCAACTAAAGCTTACAAATTTCTAAGCAAGTGGAACTTAAGTATATACAAAAAATTTAAATCTATTACATAAATTTTATCAAACAAAAATTAAAACGATCACGGTGTAATCAAGTGAAAACGGAATGACTATCATAATTAATAATAATAATAATAAACATAAACATTCCACTTTGATTAATTGTATTAAGGATGCTAATGAAAAATACCTAGGATTAACATCTTTGTGTTGTGATCGAAAGCCAGAACTTCGCCTTCCACTTCCTCATTAAAGCATGTTGTACATAACACCGTGGAACCGATACTAAAACATTCATTTACTGCTGCCATAACGTCGCCAGTTGTTTTGTTTCAACTTTTATTTACCTTTTTGTTCTTGATATTGTTTTTAAAATCCTATAAAATTTTTTCATTAAAAGGAAAGGTTATGCGTTATAAAGGTTAAAGTGAAAGTAGAATTATCATTTTTTCTTCCTTTTGGCAAAAACAAAAACAAAAAATATTCACGCAGAATATTTTGTAATTCTTCAGGGGAAACAGGACTACATTTGTAATGCTTTACTATTTAATTGACAATTTTGAGTACAGTGTGGTTAAAATTTGGAAATTCATTCATTAACGATATGAGATAAATATGGAAATATTTGAGACCCGCTTTAAATATTTCCCTCCTACTCACATATTTACCAGATAGTGTGTTTTCTATTCAGTTCATTTTAGCTTGTCTATTTTATGTTATGTGGATTTAATTGATCAGCTTGCGAACCAATTTATTTGGTTTTTGCCAAAACATATTTTCTCAAATACACAATACAAGTTTTTGGAAAAACTCACTTTTTTTGCTTTATGTACAATAAATTAATTCTATTTTATAGTACACAATTTTGCGTACCTTATAAATTCTATTGTTTCTGTTTTTTTCCGGTTTAAGTATAATAACACTATATATATATATATATATATATATATATATATATATATATATATATATGGACTACAATATGTAGCTGGACAATACAATAAAATAATTAATTTACCCAATCAAGTGCGAATGGCAATAAGTGGCAGAGAGGAAGAATAAATACAATCCACAGAAATTATTTAAAAAAAAAACAAAAAGAAACATTTACTCAATGTATGTTTTTTATAATTGGTTTCATACGAAAATTTTGCAACAATGTAATTTGATTTGCATATTATATTCTACGACTTTTATTCAAAATTGAATCTGTTAGCATCATCCATGAACATTACTGGCGAAATTTAGTAAAAAATTTGTAGGACTTATTTGAAGTATATTTCTCAGTTTTAATGAAGTTAATAATTAGGACATTCCTCTCCATGTATTAAGAATACAAAAGTCCCGTTTATTGTGCCACACAGCTCTCGCACACAGACTATAATAGTCTCATTATATGGCTATAAAACAAAGCTCCTCTTGAATTTTTTTGAAGTGACAACAACGTCCATGAAGATAACAACATTTTATGTTGCAAATAAATTTAAACCGAAAATTTAATTTCATTTTGTGATAAACTTACCATGCCTGAGTTATTTAGCTAAGTCAACAAGTAACAACTCAGATATTATATTAGCCGAATTGTATTACTAAAATAAACGAAGCAGTGAAGTAGGAAATTGCCGCATTGAAGCGTTTTAAATGAATTATTTATAATTTTTTAGTGAATACAAGTAAATAAAGTATAATGTCTTTAGATTTGTCAGCATTATATCAGATTCAACGTGAGGAACCATTTGCCACTTGTTGGATGGCAAGATGTCATGAAAAATTGCAGGAATATTGTGTAAATCATGACATTAATCAAATTAATATTGCGGATGTTTGGTAAGGCATTATAAAGATGAAAAGCAAAAACAAAAAGAAGCATAAAGGTGTTAATTTATATACGTAACGCTTTTTGCGGCCTAGTGATAAAATAACTTTAAAATATAATCAATCAATGGCCATCATAAAGGATTCATCAAATGATGGTGAAAATGCAAAGGAATTTATCCCACTACGTATAATTAATCAATTACTATTGGGTGCAATGCGCATTTTACAAAAACAAGTCGATGATCTTTTGGGTAAATTGCTAAAGTTTTGTTATTTATAAATCCACCACTCTGAGATTTACCGTTAAAATTATGTCTTCAAGGTATACATAGGAATTAGAAAGTAGCCTTAGAAACCCCACAAAAATGTACGCCTGATAAAGAATATAAAGCAAATTCAATTAAAATTCTAAAGTGTTTTTGTCATTTGTGTCCGTTTATCCATCTATACGCTTTTTAACTTTTTTCTGCTTGCTAAAATTAAGATAATGCAAATTTAAATCAGAAACGAAAAAGTCTCGGTAGTGATGGTGGCTATCAAAAATTTGGTCTAGGCCAGATAAATTCCTCTTAAGTTTTATATATTATTTACTATTTACATGTAGAATCAAGTGAAAATTTATTGGGAAGTACTAAAGTGAAGAAATCTACAATGCTAACAACAACAACATGCAATTCGCGAAAACGGAAATTGACGTAAAACTAATATAACATTTTTAAACGTCCTTGTACTGCAGCAGTTATATATTTCTTTCATTGTAATATAGAACTATCTATGAAGTTAAACAGAAGAGAAGGCGCTTAAGTTTCTCTAATGTATTGCCCAGTAGCGAACAAGAATCACAAATAGAAAGAATGGGTGGAATTACCATGTTCGACTCAGATGATTCTAAGGCTACTAATGTTCATAAGGTTGTTGAAATTTCTGTTGAAAGTTTCCAAAGAGTCACTGAAGAAGAATTGGAACAATTTCTTAACTTTTCCCAAGGTAACATTCCTTAAATCGATGCATTTATATATTTACGCTGAACTTTTAAATATGTCTAATAGATAAACAAAATAAATCACCTTCATCTTTGACCAGCGAAGGTAAAGTATTTTCCAAATGTATAACTTTTATATTTATCTAGAATAATCTTATTTAAAAAAAAACAAACAGAGCAATCACCTTGAAGCTTATTTCCTACGTAAACTATATGAAGCATTTCAAATAATCACAAAATTGCTGAAATGTTAAAATGGACAATATCAAAACCAAGTACAAAATTTTTTACAGAACTAACTTAAGAAGTAAAAGTTCAATAAAGAAGAAAGAGCGTTTGCATGGGCAAACACTAAATGAACACCTCAATGTTATTTAAGTAATTTGCAATGCCCGGATCTCATTTTTCATTTGTAGTTTTTTTCCTCTGTATTACGTTCTGTAATTTTATTATGCATGTTACTATAAGTAAATACAATATTTACAGAAATACATTTAAAAATTAATTAAATACAAAGATCTTTATTTGGGGTTTTGCATCATGCACATAAATTTAAGATACATCTGTAGATATTTCACTGTTACAGCTACACAATTCCATTTTTGCTTTAAATAAGTCCAGTTAGCTGAACGCAGAGTTCATTCATCTACGCATTACTCCAATGCCGTCCTCAAATTGCCACTAATTCTTTGCAGCAAATTATATAGCATCTTTTGTTAAACTACCTTTTCGAAGTAATGCGAAGCATTTGAATTACATTTATAATACATTAAGGATATATTAAATTAACATTAATTCAGTTTTTGTGACGCGATTTAATAAAATTTTATTCAGTATATTTTATATATTATATATATATGATTATAAAGATTTTTAATGTACCGTTATGTATAGCTACAGTTAGTTACAGCACATGTGTTTTCAGGTATTAACATGAGCGACAACCATTAAATTCTATTATATCAATGAAAAACTTAATTTATATTTTACTTTAATGGCATTCGCATCTTTTCATGTATAAAAATAAGAAAATAAAGTAATTCTTCAAAAAAAAAAAATCTTCAATTTAATTATATTGGTTAAACTAAGAGATCTCAATCTCCAACAAAAAAAAAAGAACAATCAAGTGTTGCATTTTAAATGCAAAACTTCGTTCGTGAAACTATTTGGAATGACACTTTTTTGTTAAATACTTTATTGATAATTTCACAGTTATTAAATTAAATGTTGTTTTTCAATGTTGCATTTTTAAAATTGCAAAAAAAAATACAATTTGTAGAAACACTATGTATATATAAGTGCATTAATTTTATAATTTGTTCTTATTTATTGAATGTGTAATGCTTAGAAGAGAAAGATAGATGAAGCAACTTTAACAAACACTTACTGCTTAAATAATTCTAACAAATTTTATTGTCTCATCATTTTGTAGTGAATGATGTGGATGCATTTTCTTTTCCATCTCAGCTTCAACTCTTGCCTCATCTATAGTAGCGACTGTCGGCAATCCACCCGGCCAATGTAATAATTCTGGTTCATGTTCCATTATCATATTAGCTTCGGCTGCGAATCAAATTGGGGGGAAAAATTTATTTGATTAAACACGGTAATATCTAATTGGACAATTAGCATTGATTTTTTTCTGGATTTATCATTAAGAGGCAAAGATATCAATTTAAATTAGAGCAAACCAAAATTAAATGAAAAATTTATGTGAAATCAATTGGAATTCATTTGGTAGGCGGTATACCCAAAAATGGGCGTAATAAGCCGAATTTTGTTATTATATTTGGTACGCTTACATCTGGAAAAATAATACAATAGTAATAATAACAATAATAATAAAAAGTGTAAACAAAATTAATTAAAATTTGCTTTTTACTGCATATGTTTTTCATCAATTTATAGAAATGTTTCTTTTTCTTTTGTTCATTAAATCAAAAGTTTTTGTTATTGCTATAATTAACGATAATTAGCATTCCCATGCTTACCTTTAATGCGATGTAATTTACCGCCATAGGCAATGTCAGCGTAATAACCTTCTAAAAATGTTAATGGCACCATGGGTAATAGAAGTATAGGCCGTTTAATACGTCTATAAAATGTGACGCAGCCAAATAGTGATGTTATATAGAAACCACTAAGCCAAAAGAATAATTCACGAGTACGTGCCAATTCCATAGCTTCTTCGCGCTGTTTTATTTGATAATGCATTTGTATCCATCGTTCCATCTTATTACATGAAATTATTACCGTAAATATATAAACTACATATATATATATATATACATGCAATAGCACATATTGATATGATAAGCGCACCTTTAATTCTTGACACTTTTTATACGATGGATCATCATGTTGTGGATAGGAAGTTACGGCATGGCTTGATCTGCCTCCCATTTTAACATTTATTCTTTATTTATACTCTTTGTAATAAATAAAATGTATTCGCTAATTATTTACATAAACTTAATTATAACAATGGTTAACTAGGGTAAAAAAACAATTTATTTTGTTTTTAATTTCTTTATAAACATATAGAAAAATTGCAGTTTTCTAAATGTATTTCTCACTCTCTTGGTTACAAAATGTGGTAAAGTAACATGTTGCTTCGCAACATTTACCCACAACATGTTTATATTATTCTTAGGCTCTTTTCGAGCAGAGATAGCAAAACGTATGTTTTAATGTCTGTGAAATTAGTCATAAGTGTTTTAACAATAAACAAATAATTATGACAATATCAAATCTAAAAATTTAATTGACAATGCCGAATTTCGTGAGTATTTTGCTCTCAATGTTGCCGGAAACATAAGCATAAACATATGTAAATGTGTACTTCATATAATTAAAACTATTATACTTTCAGTTGCAGCAGTTCTGGTAGGTTGTGGTTTTGTCGGAAGAGAAACTACAAATTTATTGAAATAAAAATAGATAAAAAAGTGCACAAACACATTAATCATAAATATATATAATTAGCAAACTTAGAATATAAATTATATCAGTGAATTTTAATGATTTTTTATTAGTGTTATTTGAATTAAAACAATCAAAAGCTTCAAAAGTAAAATAAAGTTATAGTAATAATAAGAGAAAAATGTAAAAGATATAAAGAAAGTAATAATTTTATTTATCGAATAATTTGTAGTGTAGTGAAAGAAATTAAAGTTTGTGTAATTCAATGAGATTAAATGAAGGAAAATTTTGTGTATGTATTTGGTGAAAAATATATTTCTGTCCCTTTGTTTTTTGCTTCCTGTTGTTTTGCACTGTTATAAAATTAACCCTTAAAAATTTGTTGTTGTTTTAACATATGGCAAATCATATGATTTATTTGTGCTATAACTTGTTAAGAAGTGTTATAACGGAAATGCCAATAGAAAAAGGCAACAAGTGGTTAATTATGTTATATATTATTACCCGGCATTAATAGATTGGTACAAAGAAGTGATAATTTATAGTAATAAAGATTTGTATGAATGAGTGAACAATTGCGAACACGTCGTTTAGGAGCTGCTCGTAGTAAAACACTTTCTGCCACTAATTTAGCTCCAATTAGTAGTTATGGTAGCCATAATTCAATTACCGCTGGTATAACGCATAGCGCCAGTAGCCATTTTTTACATCAATATTCTTTACGTAATGAACAACATCACTCGAGTCAGGTGCAAGTGCAACATTTTATATATAATCGTGTCGACAGTCCCAAAGTTCACTTGCGCCCATTAGCTTTAACACATAACGGTGCATCACCAAATTACGTTTGGGATGGCTCAAGCATAGTTAATAGTCCAATTTTGAATTTGCGTAGCGGTGGTAGTGGTGTCAGTACTGCACCTAATCCACCAAATATGGGTCCAATGTTAGGTACATCGGCTGCGGTGGCAATTAGTACTAATTTTAATCCTCATAATGCAACAAATGTTGGTGGTAGCGCTGGTGGAGTTGGCAGTAGTGCTACTGGGGGTAGTTCTGGTGGCATAAGTAGCGGAGCTGTTGGTGCTGCACCTACTAATGGTACAAATATGAGTACGACACAAATGCAAATACAAATTGGTATGATGAGTGGCACTGGTAGTGGTGGTATAGGTGGTGGGGGTTTAAGTGGAAGTGGTGGTGGCATTTCATCTGGTAGTGGCTTAGTTGGTGTTGGTGGAATTTGCGGTGGTATTGGAAGTACGATGGGTCCAAGTAGTGCTGCTATAACAGGATTAGGTTTAGCCACCGGCTTAGGTAACAAAATGTTAGGTCGCAAGCAAAGTTTAAAAGGTGGCGAATCATATTTAGCTGATTATGGGCCAGAAGAATCTCTCAACGAGAGTGCCGATATTGAATGGGTGAATAAACTGTGGGTAAGGCGAGTAATGCGCGCTTGCGCATTAATAGCCCTGGCCTCAGTCTCATTGAATACGCCGAAAACATTCGAGCGTTATCCACCCTTACAATACATAACATTCATATCGGACATTGTTGTTATGTTACTGTTCACTGCTGAAATGATTGCCAAAATGCATATACGAGGCGTTTTGCATGTAAGTGTACACCAAAAGTATCCATTAGTTTACTGCAAATTTCATCATAATGGACAGGAAACAAAAATCTGAAGGATCTGGAACAAATTTGTGTTCATTTTGTTAAATGTTTTGTTTTTCAAAATTGAATGTTTTTTGTAAAAATTTGAAATGAAAGCAACAATAATTAATCTAACACTGAATATTAGGGGGATGTGCCATATTTAAAGGATCACTGGTGCCAATTTGATTTCTCTATGGTTTTTTTTCTATGGATATCTATAATATTACAAATATTTGAATTACTTGAAATCGTACAAAAGTAAGTGTTCTAGGTATTTTTCACATATATTTTCTAAAAGATAAAAATGCAAAAGATGTGAAAATTAAGTGCTTAATTAAGTGCTTCTTATATATAGATTTTCATCTTTATCTATAATGCGTGCTCCACGTCCATTAATAATGATACGTTTCTTAAGAGTCTTTTTAAAATTTTCTATGCCAAAAAGTCGCATTAATCAAATATTCAAGTAAGTATTTAACCCTTTATAAATAAGTACTAAACCTGTTTTATATCCATCATCGCAGGCTTAAACGTTTACTTAAACGTTTATAAGGACTAAGAACATTTCATCCTTTTAATGAAGATCAGCGATTTTTATATATTATTCGTGATAGTTAAAGTTTTCCAAATTTATTCTAGCCTTGGTCCAAACAATTATTTTCTAAATGAAGAAAAAATCGGCCATGTTCAATAGTTGTAATTCAATGCCTTGATGATGGTCAAAAAAATACTTAAACTCCACCTATATATAATTCTTTAGAAATTTCCGATTACAATAAAATTGTCTTAAAAATTGTTTGTCGTGTTTCTTGCTGTTTTTAGGCGTTCAAGTCAACAAATTTATAATGTGACGCTATTCTTTCTATTTTTTATGTCGCTTTATGGTTTAATGGGTGTTCAGTTCTTCGGTGAATTAAAAAATCATTGCGTGATGAATAATAGTGATTATGATGAATATGGAAGACCGTATGTATCCATGTTTTTCATTACGTAGATTAATGCTTGAAATTAAATTTTTATAAAGTTGATTAACTTTAAGAAAAATGATTTCTTTAGTATTCTTACGATAAATTCTTTAGCTATACCAGATACATTTTGTTCTATGGATCCAGATTCTGGTTATCAATGTTCAAATGGCATGATATGTATGAAACTTGATTTTCTTAGTAGTTATGTAATTGGCTTTAATGGTTTCGAAGATATTGCCACAAGTATATTTACGGTATATCAAGCGGCATCACAAGAAGGTTGGGTATTTATAATGTATCGAGCTATAGATTCTTTGCCAGCATGGAGGGCAGCTTTTTATTTCAGGTAATTTCTTCCGCTACAAAATCATTTTATATTGTATTGTTGTTTTGGCAATTTTCTTAATAAATTTGCAAGTTAAATTTACGTATGAAAATAATTAAAATTTGAAATATGTTAAATTCTGTCATTTTGAAAGCACCATGATATTCTTTTTGGCCTGGTTGGTCAAAAATGTATTTATTGCTGTCATAACGGAAACATTCAATGAGATACGTGTACAATTCCAACAGATGTGGGGCGCTCGTGGTCATATACAGAAGACTGCTGCTTCACAAATATTAAACGGCAATGATCAGGGTTGGCGTTTGGTTACCATTGATGATAGTAAACATGGTGGCTTAGCACCAGAGACATGTCATGCAATTTTACGTTCACCATATTTTCGCATTTTAGTTATGTCTATAATATTAGCAAATGGTATTGTAACGGCCACAATGACATTTAAACATGATGGTAGGCCGCGTCATGTTTTTTATGAAAAGTATTATTATATTGAGGCTGCTTTTACATTTCTTTTGGATTTGGAAACGTTATTTAAAATATATTGTTTGGGTTGGCGTGGCTATTATAAACATTCCATTCACAAATTTGAATTATTATTAGCTGTTGGTACCACAATACACATAATACCTTATTTATATTTATCTGGATTCACGTATTTCCAGGTGAGTTTTAAGCTTTTAATTTTTATTAAGCACTTTAATGGAATTTGGAATAATGTATATTAATTTTAAGGTATTACGTGTTGTACGCTTAATTAAAGCTTCACCAATGCTGGAGGGTTTCGTTTATAAAATTTTCGGCCCTGGCAAGAAATTGGGTTCTCTAATCATATTTACTATGTGTTTGTTAATTATCAGTTCTAGCATATCAATGCAGTTGTTTTGTTTTTTATGCGATTTTACAAAATTTGAATCATTTCCGGAAGCCTTTATGTCTATGTTTCAAATTTTGACACAAGAAGCTTGGGTAGAAGTTATGGATGAAACTATGATACGAACGAGTAAAACGCTAACACCATTAGTTGCTATATATTTTATACTGTATCATTTGTTTGTAACACTTATCGTGTTGAGTTTATTCGTGGCAGTTATTTTGGATAATTTAGAATTGGATGAGGATATTAAAAAACTGAAGCAATTGAAATTTCGTGAGCAAAGTGCCGAAATTAAGGAAACTTTGCCATTTCGTTTAAGAATATTTGAGAAATTTCCGCAATCACCACAAATGACTATATTACATCGTATACCCAATGATTTTACATTACCGAAAGTGCGAGAGTCTTTTATGAAACAATTTGTCATAGAGCTGGAGTTGGATGATCCATCAATGGAAAATTGTAAACGTCCCATTTCAGAATGTTGGGAATCAAATGTTGTCTATCGTAAACAAAAGCCTGTACGTATAATGAATACAACCGCTAAAGTTCGTTCAGCCGGTAGTAGTCTGCGCAAGTTAGCTATTACTCATATAATCAATGATTCGAATAATCAACGTTTAATGTTGGGTGATTCAGCTATGCTACCAGTAGTTGGCACAAAGCAAGGCTTAAAATCACAAGGAACTGTAACTCATTCGAAACCGTGGCGTATAGATCAAAAAAAGTAAGCCTAGTAGTGTCGATGTGTGTTGTGTTTATTTTTCAAAAATTCCCTAGAGTTAACTCTAGTGATAAAAATTTACACAAGGCCTGTTTGTTTTGAGTTTTGAGTTATACAAGCACATCTACCTATCTATCCTCCATTCAAATAATAATTTAAAATATTATCATACCATCAAAATAATTATCAAATAATACAATATTCCTATATATAGATTTGGATCACGATCCATACGACGGAGTGTGCGTTCAGGATCGATTAAACTAAAACAAACATATGAACATTTAATGGAAAATGGTGATATAGCTTCAGCGCCACGGGCGAATTCTGGCCGTGCAAGGCCTCATGATTTAGATATAAAACTATTACAGGCTAAACGTCAACAGGCTGAGATGAGGCGCAATCAAAGAGAAGAGGATCTAAGAGAAAATCATCCATTTTTCGATACACCATTATTTTTAGTGCCCAGAGAAAGTCGTTTTCGTAAAATATGCCAAAAAATTGTACATGGACGTTATGATGCCCGCTTAAAAGATCCGCTAACTGGCAAAGAGCGTAAAGTTCAATATAAAAGTTTACAGTACGTATTCCAATAGAGTTTCTCTGGAAGTGAATATCTCTAAATTGTTGTTTATTTAAATTATCTTCAGTAATTTCCTGGGTTTAGTGACATATTTGGATTGGGTTATGATCTTCGTAACAACCTTATCTTGCATATCTATGATGTTTGAAACACCAAATGATCGAGTAATGGACCATCCCACATTGCAAGTAGCTGAATATGCATTCGTGATATTTATGAGTTTAGAATTAGCTTTAAAAATATTAGCAGATGGCTTATTTTTCACACCCAAAGCTTATATTAAGGATGTGGCCGCCGTTTTAGACGTATTCATCTATTTAGTATCTACATCATTTTTATGTTGGATGCCAAAAAAAATTCCAACGAATTCTGGTGCACAATTATTAATGGTATTACGATGTATACGGCCTCTTCGTATATTCACTCTAGTGCCGCATATGCGCAAAGTTGTCTATGAATTGTGTCGCGGTTTTAAAGAAATTCTCCTTGTTTCGACTCTTCTAATATTACTCATGTTCATCTTTGCAAGTTATGGTGTGCAATTATATGGTGGCCGATTAGCCCGTTGTAATGATCCTACCATTACAAAGCGGGCGGATTGTGTTGGCGTCTTTATGCGTCGGGTATTTGTAACGAAAATGAAATTAACTCCAGGAGCCGGTGAATCGTATCCGGCAATGTTGGTGCCACGTGTATGGGCTAATCCACGTCGTTTCAACTTTGATAACATCGGTGATGCTATGTTAACTTTATTTGAAGTTTTATCATTTAAAGGTTGGCTAGATGTACGTGATGTTTTAATAAAAGCTGTAGGGCCTATACATGCCATCTATATACATATTTATATATTTTTGGGCTGCATGATTGGTTTAACATTATTCGTGGGCGTGGTTATTGCCAATTATTCTGAAAATAAGGGCACTGCTTTGTTAACCGTTGATCAGAGGCGTTGGTGCGATTTGAAGAAACGTTTAAAAATTGCACAACCCTTACATTTGCCACCACGTCCGGATGGCCGAAAAGTTCGAGCATTCGCTTATGATGTTACTCAACATATATATTTTAAACGTTTCATAGCGGCCATTGTCCTGATCAATAGCTCACTATTGTCAATAACAGTACATATTTAATTTTAATAATCTTCCTAAGCAAATAACCTGCTCAATTTTTATATTTTGTTATTTGTTTTTTCTTTGGTTTCAGTGGATCAAAGGTGAAACTTACACAGAGGCCTGTATTCTTCTAAGTGTTACTTTAACATTTGTATTCGTTATTGAGGTGGTTATGAAAATTATAGCGTTCACTCCACGTGGCTATTGGCAATCGCGCCGTAATCGTTATGATTTATTAGTTACCGTCTCTGGCGTCGTGTGGATCTTTTTACAAACCATATTAAGGGTAATTAGTGAATATAATAAGAAAATATTTAATTACAATTCAATTCAATTTAATTTTTTTAATTTTATTTTTATTTTCAAGAATGATTTATCATATTTTTTCGGTTTTATGGTTGTAATACTGCGTTTCTTTACGATTACGGGAAAACATACAACACTTAAAATGTTAATGCTAACCGTTGGCGTATCAGTTTGTAAATCATTTTTCATCATTTTCGGAATGTTTCTATTAGTATTTTTTTATGCCCTAGCTGGTACAATACTTTTCGGTACAGTTAAATATGGTGAAGGTATTGGTAGACGAGCAAATTTTGGCTCACCTGTTACCGGGGTGGCCATGTTATTTCGTATTGTAACCGGTGAAGATTGGAATAAGATTATGCATGACTGTATGGTTCAGCCACCATATTGTACACCAGGGAATAACTATTGGGAAACTGATTGTGGTATGTTAAGTTGTTTATTTCTCTTTTTTTTTGCTTTTTGGTTATTGTTTCGCTGCCCTCCATATTAGAAATTTTATTAATTTAAAACTTAATTATATACATGAATAAATAGAAAATTACGTTATGTTTTTTACTTTACAGGAAATTTTACGGCTAGCTTAATCTATTTCTGTACGTTTTATGTTATAATTACATACATTGTACTCAATTTATTAGTGGGTCAGTATAAAAGAATATGATATGCCGTAATAAGCATCATGCTTATGCTAATTTGTATCTTAAATTAATTTGAATATTTACCTATAACATTTTCTTATGATTAGCTATAATTATGGAGAATTTCTCACTGTTTTATTCAAACGAAGAGGATGCTCTATTATCCTATGCCGATATACGTAACTTTCAAAATACATGGAATATTGTCGATATACATCAACGTGGCGTTATACCGGTGCGTCGCGTAAAATTTATTTTGCGTTTATTAAAGGGACGATTGGAGTGTGATCCACAAAAAGATCGTTTACTATTCAAATATATGTGTTATGAATTAGATAAACTGCATAATGGTGAAGATGTTACTTTTCACGATGTAATCAATATGTTGTCTTATCGTTCGGTTGATATACGTAAAGCTTTACAACTGGAAGAGTTATTGGCCCGTGAGGAATTTGAATATTTAGTTGAGGAAGAGGTAGCTAAAATGACAATACGCAATTGGTTGGAGGGATGTTTAAAGAAGATTAGAGCTCAAAATATCAATAGACAACAAAATTCGCTTATAGCTGGTTTAAGAGCTACCAACGAATCTTTGATACATCCGAGCATAACAGAAGAGAAAGCTTTAACGGTTTCGGTTGATAAAGGTTTAATAGGAGCTATTAGTGGTGTAAGTGTACCAACAACTTGTCCACCAACTAGTGATGCTTTTTCACCAACATTCAGTTCAACGGAAAATGACGATAAGGATTTAAGTGTGAGTGGTGTTGCCGCCATTGTTACAGCGCCACCTGCTACAATAAGTAGTGAAACAACAACAACAACAACAACAACAATGATGTCACAGCCAGCGCAACGAATTTCCGCTATACCGTCTACAAAGCGTACTTATGCCTTAAATCGTTCCGACTCGACTGGCAGCACAATTGGTCGTAAATATTTAACACCAACATCATCAGATCCCCAACGTTCAGCATTAACAGATAAAGAACGCTTGCATTTAAGTAGCCAGCAAAAGAAAAGAAGTTTAACAACAATAACAAGCGGCCTTCCCATAATGACATCAATTAATGGTCCAAGCTTAAAGCGTTTAGAAGCAAATAAGAATAATGTTTTGACACAATTTACCAATGAAATCAGTCAATTTCAATATCCCATAATAAGCAACAGTAGCAATCTTGATTGCGCCAGCAATATAATATTATCAGCTTCTCCGGGTACAAGGATGCTACAAGGTAGTAAACTATTGCCGTTCAGTCATCAAGTTAATGCGGTGTATGAAGTGCACGACTGGTGGCAAGATCAAGTATTATGTACGCAATGTAGTGATGATGACATATAATAGTAAGACAATTGTAGATATTATCTGAGATAATAGTTCAACTTAGGAAATTGTTTGCTGTTATTACAAAAAATAAATGAAAAGTTATTTATTAAGAACACCACAGAACTTATATTTCTTCACAGTTATGTAAAATGTTATGTTTTGGCTTAAAAGCTCAAACGAGGTTATAATGGGTAAAGCCGTCCGCCTTATTCTCAAATGAAAGCCAATATCTGAAGAAAATTTACAATTTGGAATATTTTTTAGTAAAATTGTAATTATTTGATATACTTAATAGGTGTATCTAATTTGATCAATGATTTACAGACAATTTCCCATAAAACGAATTTGTCAAAATCACTCGAAAGTTATGACTTTTTACATGGGTGACTTCTTGTTCATTTCCCTGATTGTTTGCTCATATTGGCTAAAGGGTATTCAATTATTGGACTAAACTAAACATACTTTGCACACTATTTTTTAAATTATAACAGTTGAATTTTTCTTTCTGTTTTAATAAAACGACTTTAAATGGCCGACTTCAACATTTATATTTACAATGCGACTATAATATATGTATAACAATTATTTTATGTATTTTTATAAAAATAAAAGTAAAACGCCTCTACTATTTCGCCATAACTTTTTCAATTTCTTCCACGGTGCGTGGTACGGTGGTGAAGTTTTCACATCCCGTCTTTGTAATCAAAACATCATCTTCTATGCGAACACCGCCAAAATGACGAAAACGTTCGTACACATCCGAATTAATAAACCTTTGTATATGTGAATCTTTTAGAGCACGATTCATAAGTGTTTCAATAAAGTAACAGCCTGGCTCAACAGTAACGTACATGCCAGCTTTTAAAGTACGTGCAAAACGTAATTTAGATAGCCATGGTTCCGAAGGTCTAGCCGGTTGACCATCCAAATAACCACCGACATCATGAACATCCAAACCAATTAGATGACCAAGACCATGAGGTTGAAAAATGCCACCTAGACCAGCTTTTAACATATCGTCAATATCTCCCTTCAGCATATTACCATCTTTAAGATGACTTAACATAACACGGCAAGATAAACGATGCATATCCACCCAAGATACGCCTTCCCGAAGATTTTCTAAAACGGCATTGCGGGCAGCTAACACAGCGTTATATATAAATTTTTGATCTTCAGTGAATTTACCATTAGCTGGAAAGGAGCAAGTTATATCAGCAGCATAACCGCAATAATTACCACCCATATCAAAAAGGCACATATCACCATTACGTACGATTTTATCATTTGGTGCAGCAGCATGTCCATAATGTAAAATTGCTCCATTAATGCCACTACCGCATATGCAAGTATATGAAACGTGTCGGCAACCTCCCACTGCATAAACATGATGTAAAAAAACCGCCTCACATTCGTATTCAGCGCAATCGGGCCGTATGAATTGCATGACTTTAATGTGAGCATCTGATGATACTTTGGCCACATAACGTAAAACTTCAATCTCTTCTGGACTCTTTATAACACGACATTCTGCGATTACAGGAAACAATATCTCATTATTCACTTTATATTTTTCAATACCTTTAAAACTAGCTGGCTTTGCATATAAGCCACTATCCGTATTTAAGCCGTTCAATGTTAAAATTAATTTAGGTCTTTCTCTGTCAAAATACTCATCCAATTCATCAATATAACGAACTTCTTCCACATAGTACATATTCTTAAAATCTTGTAAAGTTAATAAACGCCCCATCCAAATGGAATATTCCTCCGGCAAACGTGGTACAAATAAAGTAGTTGTTCCCTTATCCACATTTAAGGCACCATAACAATCAGGTTCTTTAACACCAAATAAATATTGAAAGTAAGACTCTTGACGGAATATAAAATTTACATCAGTATCGTTGAAGCTGACATCTTTTCCACCTTCCATCAAAACATATGTATCTTTCTCAATAGATGCAGTTTCCTTCAGTGCCAAACACAATTTATTACGATTTTTACGAAATAACGACATAGGAACATCTAGAGTTTTTGGACCCATTTTAAATACGTTTATCTTGTTATTATTATTTGCATTGGTACTATTTGAATACATTGCTTTTACTGGTAGTGGAATTTGTTATATTATTATTGGAGTAAAAATATTTGTTTTGCTTGCATACTTATAGTATCGACATTCAATTTTATATCAAAATTTTCTGTTTAATTGTATGCTTTCGATGTTGTTCTATTTGATTTTAGTTATTTTGTTTCTCTTTATGATTTATTTACTTTATTTTTTCTTGTTTTATTAAATATTTTTGTAAACGATGATAACAAAATTGCTCAACTGATTCAATTAATTCTTTAACATTTTACGGTCACCACCAATAGAAAAGGATGAATACAGAAAAAAATAAAATAGTACAGCAATAATAGCAGACAATACAGAGTAGATAAGTACAACAAAAAAAAATGTAGTAAAGCCGAATATTAAATAATCTAAATCTATGGCGACAATATCTTTATTCCCAAAACTTTTTACAATATTTAAACGCAAACAAAATACAAAGCGAATTGATCTCTGCTTAAAAGAGATCAGCCTTTTTGCTTTTTAATTTTTTCTTTATTTTTCAAATTTATACAAATATCGATTAGAAACACTATAAAAAATTTGTAAATATATTTAAGTGCCTTGTTACCGTACCTAGGTAATAATGTTAATTAAAGATAACAAAAGAACAATAACAATAATTATAAAGTTAATCTTTATTTATTTGTTTGTAATCACAAAGTTATAAAAAGAAATCGCGGCAGTGCGAGCATATTTAGTTGTTAAATATTATAAAGTACTCTAAATAACGATTTCTTTAAAATTACTCTAAAGTAAAAGAAGGTTGACTGGTTTGCGAAAAAAGAGCAATTCGACTTAAACACCACAATTTTTCCAAGATGAATTAGTGAACCGTTGGGTGGTACTACCACCCTCTATGAAGCACTCGTTTATGTATCTATTTACATTATGGAAGTTTTAACATATAATAAAATATAAATTGTATGGGTGAGTCCATTTTTGACATATTCGCTAAATAAATCAGCCGTAATTAACTTTACTATTTTCAATTTTATTTGTTTATTAAATTGTAATAGTCAAATAAAATGGGGAAAAGATTTTTTTGTATAAGTTCATACAATCAATTTTATTTCAAATCGTAAATACAACCACCATACTTAAATATTGCTACTTTAATAACACTGTAACTAACATTTATAGTATTATGCACTTTACATTACATTATAAAAAAAGGCAACGTCGCCCAATATAATAAATATCATTTAGTATTCATAGGTATTTAAAAAGCAAAAATTCTAACTTTTTATTTATATATCTTTTATTCTCTTCTACCCTTAATCTTTCCACCGCACTTTTAAATACATTACTTATATAAATATCTTAATATAACATCTCTATATGTACATTACTATTTATAGCAAAACCAAAAATGTATGAAATAAATCAACAAAGAAAAAGAAATAAATAAATAAACACAGAAGATAAGTAAATATCCTTAAAAGAATTTCATATATAAAGAACTGAACTGACATTTAAATGCTTAAAAATAGTTATTTACAAAAAGAGTATAAATACAATATCTTAAATATATAATTTAATCAATGATGTACCTATATAGAAAAATGTACACGAATGAGATAGAGATAGAGACTGAGAGAGAGTAAAATGAAAAATTATATAAATAAAATGTAAGTGAATTCTTTTAAGTACAAGGAAATATGTGTGACATATAAAAGGGTGTATTGTAAAAATAATTTAAGGAGAAATTGTAATATTCCACAATAAACAACACTATATATATATATATATAATATATATATATATATATAATATATATATATATATATATATATATATATATATATATATATATATATATATATATATACATATATTATATAATAAAAATTAATATTATATATAACAACGTTTGATATTGTGCATTCACGCACAACCCACACACACGCACGCACATTTAAAACGATGTATAAAGACAACCAAATAAACGAAAAAAAGAAATTAATCTTTTTTACTTCGAAAAGACCGAAATCGTGGAATACGATCTAATAAAGCATGAGTTATACTGCCCGGTATCCGTTGATTTTTAGCAATTAATGCTTCCAAAGTATCAGCCACCTTTTTCTGTAATTCCTGTGGCGTCATATTAAAATCATAATCTACAGGTTGACCCAAATAAGTACGAAATTTTACTGGGAAACCACCATATATTGGGTACACGGGTATACGTATGGCATTGTAGACTTTTAAAAAGAATTCTCGAAAAATGCCCAATTGCCGAAAGCCTTCACGTAAATTTTGCGTAAAACATGGTATTATAGGTACTTTGGCTTCTAAAGCGACTTTTGCAAAACCAACACGTGATCGCCACATTAACTCATAATAATTATCACCGAATTGCGCTTCATAAACGCCACCCGGGGAGATGGCGAGTAGATTGCCTTCTTTTAATATATTCACGCATGATTGCACAGTACCCGGACTTATATGAAATGCTTCGGCAAGTATACCCCAACCGGGTACTTTACTTAGAAATCTGTCACCAATTGAATAGATTAAACGATCCTTTTGTAATACCATGCGTGCATTTAAATAATACATATCTATGGGTATGGCACCATGATAGAACACAATTAAGGCTGCTCCCGTTTTCGGGATATTTTCAATGCCAATCACTTCATAGCCATGATATATACGACCGTGCGCATCCCATATAGCTGATACAAGCTTCCGACCCACATCCCAGAATCTTCGGTCCGTGCGTACGGCACGTAATATCACTTGCCTAATTAATGCATAAGCAACATACACACACATTTTTTATTAAAATATTTTATACAATGTAAAGCCGTGTAAAAGTTTGCATTGTTATGCTGCAGATAAGAAATAACTGACCTGTGCAATTTATATATGAACAGTACTAGAAATGATATATAGATTAATGCTACAAATACCAAAGGCAATAGGAATGTAACCATAAGTGGTGTTAGTAAACGATATAACCATAATGAATAATCCAAATCTATATATGACGCTATATATGGCATAAAAGAAGAAATCAGAAAATAAAAGAAAAAGAAGTGATTTTATTTAAAGGCAAATGACTGAGCAAAATAAGAATATTGTAAAACGTATTTTTTAATTACATAAAAAGTCATGCAATGCGTTTGTAATATTGTGTAATAAATCCATACTTGGAATTGTTGATAATGAACCTAAAGAATTTTTTGTGCAAAATTTCTTTTTACTATTATTATTGTTGTGATTCTTTTGATTGTTGCTGTTGCTGTTGAAGCTGTAACTGATGATATTGTTGTTGTACGTTTATATACATTTCCACCGTACTACATAAGTTATTCTTGTTATAACAATGCTAATAATAGCATATTAATTTTTAATGTACTGTCTTAACCTTGAAAATTCTAAATTTTAATGTTCCTCACTATTTTACTTTTGTTCATTAATTTTTTAATAAATATGCAACATTCAATATTCTAAACACCACTAACATAGTATGTTTTTATTTTTTTTGTTTTGTCTCAATTCGTTTACTTGATTTCGTAATATCATAATCAATTTCGCTAAATAAATCAATTGCTTATTTTTTACTTCACAAAAACAAAAATTCGCGAAATTTTCATGCCGTCTTAGAATTTTATTTCACTATCTGTTTTATTGTTTACATTCATTATACGAATGAGAAATATGTAAAGAGAAATGAAATGTAAAAAAAAAAATGCGCACAAATTGTTAAAAAAACACAAAACAGAAAAACAAATTTAGAAAAAAATAAAAATTATTACCTTAGCTTTGCTTTCACAATAGCTGTTCTGGAATCGTTAGTAAAAATTTTATCTGGTAACATCTTTAATCAACGCAAGTCATTGCCATTAGCCAAAGAAATGAAAATTCTGCTTGTTTTTCTTCTTTCTATTTAACGTTTTAAGCACATATAAGCCCTCACCTTAAGTTGAGAAAAATTGAAGTGCCTTTCTGGAAGTTGAAAAATTCGTCTAACTATATAAAATTAATTATTTTTGTCATAATATAAAGTAATCAGTGTCAAATGCTTATGGATTAAGAAACGCTGTGAAGTTTATTGCAACCTTAAACTGGAAGAATAAAAAAACTCTGTTCTCAGATAATCGTAAAAAAAATTGTTAATCGTCAAAAATTTTTTTTGTATTTTGTTCTTTTTGACGCGACATTTCATTTGTGATGGAGACTTTATTTGGAACGACAAATAAAACGAGGTAACAAAAACAATAATAATAATTGCAAGTTGGTAAAATTTTAGTTAATATTTACATTACAAAAAAAATATAATTTCTGTCAACATTTATATCTACAACCGTATTACGATGGCAATAAATTGGACCGGTTAATTTCAGTGCTTATACTGATAAGATTTTGAGAGATATTTATTTAATATAATAGATCAACATTCCAGTGTATTAATTATTTTCTAGTCACATTTTAATGTACAAAGCAAAAACCGATTCAACAATAAGTTAAATCTACCTTAAATAAACACATTCGAACCAAATTTCATTCCAATTTCAAATTAAATTAAAAAGAAGAAGATAAACATTATTTAAAGTGAATCGGGAAAAACAGTGTAACAATTTTTAAAACATATTGAATTATGTGTGTAATATTTTTTTATGTCAATTCAAATCCTGAACCGAATTACGGTTACAAATTAATATTGGCATCCAATCGTGATGAGTTTTTCAATCGTGAAACGAAACCAGCTTTTAAATGGAACAGTGCCGTACCTATTTATGGAGGTTGAATATTATGGAAAATACTCTTGTTTATTTGTAACAAATTTGCATCTTTTTTTGTCACATCTTAGGTATGGATATGAAATCAGGGAGAGAAGGTGGGACATGGTTAGCCATATCTGGCAAAGATAACACTATCAAAGTAGGTGCACTACTTAATTTAACTGGGGAGCCATATTCTCGCAATGCTGTAGGTAATAAGTGTAAAGCAAAAGAAGATCTTTTATTATACCCTACACCACTTTCATTTAATTTAAGCTCATCTGTTGATTGATTGATTTAAGTTCATCTATACGTCCATGTATCTGTCTAAGTAAACCTTTTATAAAGCAATATAGATATTTTCATAAAATTTTGACCAAAGGCGTTTTGTCCAAAGGTAGGTTTGCCTCACTGAAAATAGTTATGATCAGACCATTATTGAGACCTTTCTGTATACACGGTTTTGTTTTGAAAAAAATTGAAACATGAAAAACTTTATAATTTTGTATATAATGTAGTGAAGATCAATGTAAACCATTTGACGAGTGTTGAGTTCACTTTTTCGATCTTATTCTTTAAAAAAACTTCATTGCTAGAAATATTAAATAGTTGTGGTGTAGGATATTTATGAGTTACCCCTAACAACCTGTAGATTTTTATAAAAAACATATTAATGTTAATATTGATAAAATATATTTATTCTAACACACTTCTCTTCCAAATGCCTTTTTCCCTTATCAATGACTTATCTTGAAATCATTCATATGATCTCTGCTGCCTATATCATTGTACGTAAGTTCCAGAGTGTATTTATTGCCTATAACAAATCAACAACAACAAAAAAAAACATTGCACTTTTAATAGTTTCCTATAAATTCTGCAACAGTATCGCATAATTTAACCGCAAACAACACTAACGATTCTTTGTTAGGACGTGGCATGATTGTTGCCAATTATGTTAGTAACTTTAACGATGATAACACTAGTACCAATTACAATAAGAATTTGGTGGCAGATTGCACCAAATACAACGCTTTCAATTTCGTATCGCTGGAAATTGGGTCTTCAAGGAAAGCTCAAATTACTATATGCAGTAATGCGCCCCCGCATTTAGTACAATACCCAGAAAATGCATGTTATGGCTTTAGTAATAGTTTACCAAAAATGCCATTTGAAAAAGTACGTAATGGACGTGATCGTTTCCAAAAGATAGTGGATGAATGGCTATCCACGAATGAGAAAAGAACGAATTATCATAATGAACCATTAATAGCTAAATTATTGGAATTGTTAAAGTGCAAACAGAAATTTTGGCCAGATGACGAATTAAAACGTCGTGCACCCACTATGGGTGAATATTTAAGTGCCTTAAATGTTAGAATACCACATGAAAAATATGGTAGCCGTACACATACTGTGATATTGGTCGATAGTCATAATAAAATGGATTTTATAGAAGAAACCATGTTAGCAGATTGTTCAAATGATGATAAATGGTCTTACAAACATCTAGTCGAGCAATTCTTTTAAAAACCATACCGCGTCATTTTTTATTGTTTTAAAATTTTAGTAAATGAGTTCAATTTGTTTTTTATCCATAATTGTTTTTATTCTAATTTTTTGGGATTCTATTTTTGAAACTGTGTACACTTCTTTGAATACAATAAAAAAAAGAGGGAACACTTTGTTGTACACAAGGGGTTACTTATAACGTTTAGTTAATTTATTCTTGACACCTCTGAGGGCTCCTTTACGTGCTGCCTTCACAATATTATTAAATGTACCTGTACTTTTGGCTTGTTTCCGTTTATTTAGTGTACTGCGATTCAGTGGTATGTAGGCATATGGATCTAATTTGCCTTTCTTCTTAATATCACCTTTAGCTTTTTTCGCTCTATATTCCGAACCTGTGTGTACCAATTTTACTGATGATGGTTTTACAGATTTTTGTGTACGCGTTGATTTGCCAGATTTCATTGAAATGACATCTGCGGCACTAGATGCCAATGGGCGATGGATACCTTTACCCCCAGGTGCATAACGTGATCCTATACTTTTTTGTGAAAGTGAACTTGTTGCCTCTGTGATTTTACGTTTTTGTTTTTTATATGCTGCAGAGTGATTCTCACCATCACTAGAATCACCCAGCTCCATCCAACGTTTCTGCTTTTCTCGGCCATTATTAACAATTTCACCATTTCCATCCTTAATATTATTTTTGTTATCAATCTCATCATCGCTGTCATCATTATTATTATCACTATCTGACATATTGGGACCGTCTTCATTACTAATAATCAAACGGCCATCTGGGGCAGTTTTAAAACCACGATTGATATCGTTCGTTTTTATTTTAACATTTGATTTTGAGCCGCTTGCTAATAAATTCGGCTTATTTGTTGATATATTACCGACAGATTTTATATCAATAAAGTCAACAATATTTTCATCTTCAGGATCTTCGCGTATATATATATTAGAATTCCTTTTACTTTTTTTTGATTTCTTTTCTTTATCATCTGCCTCATCCAAGTCATCATCATCGGGTAAATCTGAATCTGAATCAGCTAAAATATCCTCAATTGTAACACTTTTCTTTTCCAATACCCCAATAAATTCCTCATCAGATGATAATTCATTATCATTATTATTGTCTTTATCTAATTCATTTTGTTTCTTGCGATCATCGCGACGTAATTGTTTACGTATTTTCTTTAAGCGCTTATGCGTTATTTCATCATCACCAGGTACATATTTATTTAATTCTCCGGCCGTAAAACGTTTACATAATTTCTTTAGTAAGTAACCAATTTCCACGCGACAATAACGTTTCGTATCTTTAACCATCGCTGATAGAGATTTCATCTAAAACAGAGGGAGGAAGAAAAAAAATGCAGAAATATTTGATTTTCCAATAAATATCGATGCTTCTTCTATTTTACAATTCTTCTTAAAATACGTTTACACAATGTATGAGACTGGATATAAATATATTTGTTGAAAATCTTTGAGATTAAGTTCCATGAATTCAGATTTATTTGTGTATTCGTGGTTTTGTTCGAAATCTATACAGGTCTACTCAGATTGTACGTACAGATCGCATTTTTTGATATATTTTGAAGAAATGTATTACGTAGGCGTATTTTAATCCACGAAAGGATTTTATAGAAAATACATAGGATTGGATTGTAACTCCCCATATAGCACTTTGTTGCGAAAAATTTTTATGCAGAAGAAATTGTCCGTGCTATACATTTCTACCACTCCATTTCCATTTAATCATACTCTTGTCATTATAATCATATTAAGCAAAACGTTGTAAGTATTCAATAGTCTGCCACGATCTATTGTATTCGAATAGAGGTGATACATCTTTATATTATGTTACAATACGATACTATGACACTCACATTGCACAGGGAACAGTAAGATATTACTTGAAAAGTATTACTTACAATTATTTCTAAGTAATTGCTTATAAATGGCGATGGCATTGTCCGTATAAATGTTATCAAAAATACTATTGAAGCACGCGCTTGAGAACGTGACTTTTGCACAACAAACACTGCTACTTGTTCCAGAATAAATTCCAATATTTTAACGGTTAAATATTTTCCAACATCTTGTAATACTGTACGAAAAGCAAATATTGTATTCGTTATTAAGGAATCATCTCCAGCAAATCCGGCCGTCAATATATCAACGATATCATTTAATTTATTCTCATTGTGGTACATTTGTACAACTCTCCTTAATAATTCTGTTGCTACATTTTCTTTACGTGTCGAGAATTCTCTAAAATTGATAATTGCTTCCGGTATAGCTTTATGAACAAGCTCATGATTAAGGTCAAGATTATCAACCAAAATTAAAAGACATCTTAAACGTGCTGCTTGACAAACTGTACAACTAGTAGTAAATGCATCCAACAATAATTTTTGTACATTTCCTAAATTCTTTTGCGTAAACTCTTTACATGATTTCAATTCTGATGTTAAAATATCGCTCAGTAACCTGCACGAAATAAAAATTTAATAATAGCATTTTAATTTGGTACAAAATGCCTCAAGTTTCAATTATTGATTACCATAATGAATTCCACATTATAAATAAATAAATTGGTACATAAACATCGCCTTAATTGAGATTTTAATGGACCAAAAAATTTCCATTTTTTTGGTGGAAAAAGTTTAAAATTCTTTTTACTAAAATAAATTTAAAAATGACTTTAAAAAATGAACAGAGCCTAACTTTGAAATTTAAGAGGGTTCTTTCGTGAGAAATTTGCAGAACTTTTTTCAAATTATTCACATTTACAAATATTTAATACATGGCACCATTGATGATCAAAGTTTTCTTCCGCTCAGCAAAGTGTGATTTTTATAATCCATTTTCTTTTTCTCACATAATAATAATCATTTAAACATAACTAGAGAAGTTTTGCTATTTACTTTTTTCAATTATGAATTCAGAGAAACTTACTGATAAGTTTGACGCTGCTGTCTTTTAGTTTGTAATTCATCTTTGGTAATTAGTTTGGATTTTTGATCTTGCATCAGTATTGGCACTATATAATTTTTAAAGAATTTTTCTATAGTGTTACTACTTTGTAATGGTATCATGACTGAAATAATATCATATATTGCATTATATTGAAAATTACCCACACGCAATGTGTGTAATTGCTGGCGTGCTGTCTCGTAGAGCTCCTTTATAACTTCTTTTGGTGCCTTTTTTAAATATATCTGTTAAGTAAATGTAAAGAATAGACAAATAAAACAAGAAAAGAGAAAAGATTTTTCTTAATGTTTTGTCACTAGGGAAGTGAAAAAAATAACCTGAATGACTTCTAAGCATTTTGCGCGCAACTCCTGTTCATATGTACCATTCGGTTTTTGTGTGTATATATTAAAAAGCCTCGGTAGAAAATTTTTTGCATATTTTATTAACAATTCATTTAATTTGGGCATTGTGATGTCATTTTGTAAGAGCTCCATGAAGCCATCAAATATGGGAGCACGAAATTCTAAATTATTATCTAAGGCAATAGCTAATGTTGGGGCAAGTAAACAGAAATTTTCTGGATCTTGTGGCTGACGGCAAAAACCAGGAAATAAGCCCCACAATTGGCAAAGTAATAATTCATATGTATGAGACAATGAAATACTTTGTTCATTTTTAGCATATTTGTGCCATTTAGTATTGCAGTCCAAAGCTAAAGGTAGTATTATGTCGTTGAAAAATTTAAATGTTGAACCCATTGTACCTTCTCGTAATAATGGCAATAACCAAGTTCTATCCATTTGTATTTCATTTGCATTATTTGTTAGTGGCACAGCACTTAAAACCGTCTCAACGCCTAAATACTTAACAGCGATCGTTATCGTGTGCTCAATTTGCACTCGCAGCGAATTTTGTACATCGTAACGTTGGACCAATGATATTAAAGGTGCTTTCAGATCATTAGCAAAATGCTTACATGTCTCAAATAAAATGGCAAATGTTAAAACAGCATACTTAGCTATTGCCTCTAATGGTATATTTAACATTTTATGTATATCATTGATGATGCGTCGTATTTGACTGTTGTATAAAGCCGCTAACTCTGGATTAGCATTTGCCGGTTTAACACAATTATATAATAATTCCTTAATACAATTGGGTATAGCGGCGGATGTGATGTTCGAGCCAGGTGGTTTTAACACCAATGAGTCTATGCAAGTATTAATTAGGCTTGGCAATGAATTTAAACATAAAGTTAAGTCTAATTCTGCCAAGTGTATATGGCCCTCTTTCAGCACAGTTAACCATGCTAATGTTTGATTAATATCACTATTGTCTGGGCGATATTCATAAATTGCTCTTAATAATTTTGCACAGACAACAGCACTTAAATTCTTTGTACGTGATATAAATAGTGAATGTAATACTTGTAAACAATTCGTTCGTATCAATATATTCGAAGCGGTCATTATTGATAATAAATGTTCACAAACTGTACGAATATCATCAGATTTCAAGCCAGTTATAACACCGCGTAGTAATGTTAACGTGTGCAATATAATTGTGGGTTGGTTAATCAACGATTCTGGTTTGAATTGATTTAGACAAAATTTCGTTACACGATTACTGGCCGGATGTATTTTAAGTAATTTATCGTTGTTGTTATCATTATCCGTAATTTTTTTGTCACCATCATTGCCCACAGTTTTGGGTGAACACATGAAACAGCTGCCATTAATAGTTGCTATTACTGCATGTTGAGCAGCTTTACGTATCTTCGGTTTGGAGTGTACGGTAAAAGCGAGTAGAGCATCAATATATTGCCACGTAGATGAAAAAGTCCACGTATTGAACTCTTGAGCTCTTAATAATACAGATAAAGAGGTCATCACATGTTTCATAATACCCTGATTTGATGACTCCATAAACTTATGTAAACACAGCATAAGAGTTTGAGCTGTTTCAGCAAACCTTTTTCTTAGCACTGCAAGGGGTACCGTTTTAATGCCCATTGCTAACAAAGCAATTCCAGCAGCAATTTCTTTATCTTCTGTACTGGCTTCAATTTGTTCCATTAATAATAGAAAGTATTCTGTAGTTGATTCTGTACCACTACGTTCTTTTATAATTTCAGTTAAAGCCGTTAATATTGCCAACATTTCCTTATGCAGTTCAGAGTTAATCCTAAAGTTGTTCAATAATTTTTTAAAACTCATATTGCTACATGTGGTATAATTGGTGGCAAATGTATGAAATGTACTTTGATGAGTTTCTGACATATTGTAATCATCATCACCATGTAAACTAAACGATTTTAAACTCTGTGCTACTTCATTTATAGTAGCACAGTCTTTTTTGAAAGCATTTTGCTGCTCATGCTTAGCCAAAGCTTGAACAGTTAAAGTGTTGAAATCATCCGTGTCTATTTGCGAAGTTTTATGATTTGACTGCAAGAAACGCGATGTAGCTTTCAATCGATGCTTCATTTGTTCGGGATTTGATGTAGATGAATGTCCCCTACTCCATGTCTTACCTTTGACATGGCGTTTTAATTTTGAACGAACTTTAACCATTTTCGTTTTATTCTTATGTACTTTTCTCTCGCAATTATGTGCTCTTTGCAATAATTAAAATTTTATTTACTTTAAACACGTGTAAATTTTACTAATTTCTATATTTGAATGCAGATAGCACACGTTTAACTTTACAGCTGATTGAAAGTATGACAGATATTTTGTGGCATATTGAAAGCACTTATTATGATTTACAACTATAGTTAGCTTCAAAATTTATAATATTTATATTTTGTGTTTTGATTTAAATTTAATTTTAGGTGAAATTAATTACAATGAATATTATTTAGGCAATTAACTACAAGTTAAATAATGAATTTTCCTAATTGATATTCAAGTTAGATTAGAATACATCTCTGTCTTTGATTCTAAGTTATTACTTTACTTTACATAACTTGATTAATTTTACTTTAAATGCTTTTTTTGCGCATAGTCCTATCCGATTTATTTATTTTTTTTGCCTAAATTAACAATATGTTATATTTAATATAATAAACATTTACTATAGCAAATAATTTGATCAAAATGTCTACAGAAAGTGAACGACTACAGGAAATGGCGCAGAAGAAAAATTACAAAGCAATTTAGTGGGTCAATTTTAATTTTGGATGAAATAGTAGTTAATGTTTACTTATTTATTGGTGCTCTACTTTTCCTATCGCTTTTTAATAGTTGTGAAAAAATTCCGGAGTTATTTCTTGATAAATTGGTGGCGAAAAAACACTTCAGCAAATTTGGTAAAATCAATCGTTTCATATTCCGCCCAAAGCGATTAATTTGTACAGTAGAGTATGAGACAGAGAAAGAAGCTGAAAAAGCTTATCATGAAGCGAGAAATTTCAATGGTATAGAATTTATTGTTAACTATGCGGATCAAGAAGTTGCCCATATACAAAATACCGAAGAATGGGTAGATCCTGAAGTGCAAGCGGAATTGGAAGCAATGAATCCAAATCAAAGATTTTCTAGTAATATGCGTGCGACAGCTGCAGTACCTACAGCATCATCATCATTTAATCGATTGTCTAATTCAAACAAATCTTCAAATAAATCCATGGAATCTACAACAGGAAAAGTTGCAAAAACAGCTCTTAAAGAAGGGCCAGCAGTGAACGCCATGGTTAGGCAAGATTTAGAAGCAGTTTTAAAAAAGCCAGCTCTTAATGATGAAGACAAATATCGCGTATTAGAAGCTCGAGATAAATTGCTAAGGTTAACGTCTGTTAAACAGACTGATATAAAGAAAGCCGTGGCGATACGGGGTATATGTCCAGATATGTGTCCAGAAAAAGAGAGATTAATGCGTGAATTTCAACATCAAGTGAGTTTTATTAGTTTTTCACTAACATATAGTTAAAACATAATTCTCGATTATTGTACTCGTTTTCATTAGGTCTCAATATTTGAATTGGCAGATGATAATGATGGTCGCCAAAAGATTATTTCACACAGTAAAGCAATAAAAGAATATTCACGCAGCAGTGCTGATCAAGAAGTACCTTTGGCTCATGAATTAAGACCCGAGTCCGTATTACAAATGACCATGCTATATTTAATGCATAATATTATGGATTTGTGTGATGACCCCCAAACGTCACTCCAAGATTGGTTCCATTTTGTATGGGACCGTACACGTTCCATACGTAAAGATATTACCCAACAAGAGTTATGCTCCTTGGCAGCTGTAGAATTAGTAGAGCAATGCGCCCGTTTTCATATCCATTGTGCGGCACGCTTGATATCTGAAGAGCCATCGGTGTTTGATAAAAAAATCAATGCAGAAAATTTAACAAAGTGCTTACAAACGCTCAAATATATGTATCATGATTTACGTCTGAAAGGCATCCATTGTCCGAAAGAAGTTGAATTTCGTAGTTATATAGTTTTACTTAATTTAGGGGATGCGAACTTTCTATGGGAATTGAAGCAATTACCAGAATGTATACAAAAAGCTCCAGAAATTAAGAAAGCAATAGCCTTTTATAATGCTTTACAAAATAATAATTACGTTCGCTTTTTTTCTATGATCAAGTCGAAGCAGACGTCGTATTTAAGTTCTTGCATATTATTGGGCTATTTCAATAAGTTACGTTTAAGAGCTATGGAAGCCATAATAAAAGCTCACAATGCCCATAAAATGATTGTATTTCTGCCATTGACATATCTAACTAAAATTTTAGCTTTTGAAGATATTGATGCAGCCCGTAGCTTCTTTACCTGTCATGGCTTAGAATGTAACGAAGTTGAAGATCGAGTGCTGTTAGGACGCCTCACTAAGCCAGATTTTGAATATATTATGGATAGAGCTTTAAATGTAAATAGTATAATTTCTTTTAAAGTAATTGAGTCAATTGTTTTATTTCTTTGTTTATGTTTCATATTTTTTTTTTCTTTCGAAATTTTACCCTAATAGTTGGTAGAGTCGAAACGTTGTGTTAGTGTTGGTGAATGTGTTTGTGGAGGCACATTACCTTCTAAAGAACAAATTAATCGTCATAAGCCACATAATAGTTTTGATGCAAATAGCTTATTAAAACCTAATGCTTGGTCAGCAGAAGATCAACTGAGAGGCAAATCGTATACGTCTGAAGAAAAAAAAAATATTGAAAATGTTCAGAAACCGACCGAAACGGACACTACCATCACCACTACCATTGCCACTACCACGATCACTACCATTTTCCCGACCACCATCACAGCTACCATCACGGATGAAAATTTATTTAAAATTCCTTTTGCTTCACCGCCTACTATATTTAAGCAGCATCAGCAACAGCATCATCAAAAACAACATCCTCAAAAATCTATATTTAGCATGGTTAAACAGAAAGAGGAAGCAACAGAAAATCATGATATATTTCGTCAAGTAGGCGATTTTAAATTTGACGGTAAACTATTCAGTAATTCCAATAACAAAAATAATAATAATGACCTAGGCAGTAATTTAAAACCTCCAATTTCAACAAGCTTTTTTACATTTGCTAACACAACACTATCATCTAAAAGTCATGGGGACAAATTCTTTGATACTACGTTATCCTCACCCAAATCAAGTTATTCAATATTTTCATTTAGTAAAACAAACGATGGGATGCAGCAACAAATTGAAAAGCCAATAAGCAGTAGTTATAATATTTTTCCCACATCGGCATCCAAGTCCGCTATCGGCACTTCTCCTCCTTTACAAAAAGCCGAACATAACAGTGGAACAAATATATTCGGTTTCAATCCCAAATTTATCACTATGAAAAATATTTTTCATAGTGATAAATTATTTCAACATTATCAAACAACAATGCCACAAGAGATGGGCAAACATGAACTATCATCAATATCAAGCGGATGTTCAATAAAACAAATAGAAGAGATGGAACAACGTCAACAAGAATTGGAAGAAGCTCAAGCGCAACAGCAGCAGCGCTTAGAAGATGAACGTAAAAAATTAAAGATATTGGAGGCGCAAAAGGTAAAACAGACGCAATTGCAATTGCAATTACAAATTGACCAGAAGGCCCAAAAGCAACAACAAATTGAAACAGAGAGAGAGCAACGAAAAGCTGGAGAATTATTGTCCAAAAGAATTGAAGAAACTGCTCAACAATATTTCACTATAATAAGTACTGAAATGCTGGAAGCAGAGATTTTCAACATGGCCCAAGAAGAAAAACATAAATATCAAATTCTAAATAAGGCAGCCGAGGAATTGCTTAACAAATTATTAGAGGTAGCCATTCAAGATGTAGTTAATGAAGTAGCCAATGATGAGTACAGAACTGTCTGTCATAGTCAAATTTTATTAAATAAATATTTCACGTATTGGTTAAAAAAATGCCGACGCCATAAGCAGCAACGTGAAATTATTGACGACGTATCGGTATGGATTACAACTAACTCACATGCTCAATATGCCTATGAAATGCATCATCCAGGACAAAATAGTAATATGGAGATGGTAAAACGTTATAGATTGGGTCAACCTTGCGATTTTAAACAGCTGCTATGGTTTGATAGTTTGCCACGGCCACCAAAACATTTATTGAATTTGTTCGATTTAATTGGCCACCATTTATTACAACAACAACTCTCAGAAGCATTCAATACAATTGTAGATAAACGACAATATTTCAAATTGTTGCTAACATTGCCCGATGATCAAGAGGAATTGCCTGGATACGGTTCATATTGTAATAAATGGCTAATAAAAAATATTGAAAAAGCTCAATTGGAAATTGGACCATTCTTGCACGGCTTAGAACGTAATGTGGCATTATGCGTCAGGAAAGTAAGTGGCCGGCAGGCGTACAATGAACAAGGGGATTTATGTAAACGTGAAATGGACCATTGTGACGGCATTATATGTTTTATTAGCGGTTCAAATGGATACGAATCAAGTCGTCAAAGAATTGTTCATTTATTAAATGCATCACGCAATTATAAGCGCATATCACTGGCTATTATAGCATATAATTGTGCTGAACATAATGCAGATGAATTGGCAAAGTTGTTAAATTTAGATACTTTGCGGAGAAATGGATTAATTGCTGAATACAAATGTTTTGGTTGTCAAATAAAGAAAAATGAATTCTCATTACGCCAATTATTCACAGCAGCTGTACATTATGTTGCACGCTATTATCATTGCCATCAGATGTCTGATGATGATATGGCCATGGATAAAATGAAAAATATTTTAGAAATATGTTTGGGTGAAGAGTTATGGCAAAAATTGTTAGTATCATCCTATAAAAATCCCATATTTCGTAAAATATGTACTATGCCCGAATATATTGTGAACATTTTTAACTTGGCTCTAGAGCAGATTACTGCTTTTATGTGTGATAGAGATCTCTCAAGAATGCCAGAATTTCCATATGAATTAAAAGAATTTGTACCGACGATATCCACATATGATATGAATGTCCCATTAACTTTAGAATATTTCCCTTCAAATTGGAAATCCTTATTGAGTCCACGGGAAATGAAAAAATTATTGATAAATCTAAAAATGCCAATCATCGAACCATGTGATGTGCCAAATAATGTGGAGGATATGAAATTATTTCTACTGAATTATGCCTGCAAATGTATGCCACATGATGATGATGATGATGATGACAACGCCAACAATGATATAATAGCTCTCGAAGCAGCTCAATTAGCTATACGAGAAATGGTAAAACAATTACAGTCTGGAAGTGATATACATGATGCCTTTGACGTGCGTCTTAAATTTGTCAATTTTTTGTTTATAATGAAACCAATTGTATTTGGTCATATTAATTATCAGTTGAAGAATATCTCCAATGATATTCTATCATCTGATATAATTTATTTACAAAAAGATTTTAATAATTACAAAACATTACCATGGTGGCTGAATTACGAGCCCCTAGGGCAAGTGAAAGTCAATTATAGCGATACCATGAATAGCACCAGCAACAAGAATAATGACGGTAGAGAAGAATTACTATTATCGAGTCATGATGATAATGATGATGCAGATAATGTAGAAAGTATGGAAACAGTTATGGAAAAAGCTGAAAATATATGTCAAGAATTTGAAAATAAAATCATTATGCAAAACACTCTACGTAATCGTCATTGTCAATCGTCGAATTGTAATCGGCTAAAACGTAATTTGGATGAATCACTTTATAAATTCGAAGTGGCGCAAAAAATTGGTTATTTTAATACATCGCATGTGAAACGTATTACAGATGAATTAGATGAAACGTTGAATGAGTTAGAGCAACGTTCCGAGGAAAATTTAACAACCTCAGTTAAAAAACGCAAATATCATAAAATCAAGACGATAAAGGATGGAGATGATGACAGTAGTATGAATGAAATTAAAGCAACAATTAAGAATGCCATGGCATTAGTAGAGCAATTGGAAGAATTGGAGGATCGTAAAAAGCGACTGCGTAGTTTAGCATTACATAATCAGCAATGAGAACTTAAATAAAATATTAACACAAAAACAAAAAAATTGAAGAACTTTACAGTCAAGCGACTTAAATATTCGTAATATAATTAAAAGACTTGAAAAATAGATGGATCAAAAGTTAAGGGGGACCAGACTTCAATTTCCGAAAAATGTGAATGGTTCGCTGCTGAAATTCCCTTGCCGCTTTTAAGATCTATACGAGGTACAAAAGTTTGCAAAAAACGCTGATGCAGGAGCACAAAAATTGCCAGCTAGAAATGATATCTATTTTAAAAGTATTTCATGAACTGACTTTGAATATCACTTGATTTTAATTAACTTCACTAATTTATATGATAAGCTATTTAGTTTAATTTAACAGAGTAAATTAAGTTAGAAAAATTTCTTCCAACTTGGAAATAAGAATGAAAAGCACAATTGTAAAGATAATGGAAAGAATTGAAATGTATAAGTTTAACAAAATCTGATTTCATGCACTCAAATTTACTAATAAATAAACAAGCGTAAAGAAATATACCTTTAACTTTACGCGACAGCACTTTCTTATAATTAAAACAACAGTTGAGTGTTTTGTTCCTCTGATAACAGCAGTGTAGGTTGTTCGTGGACAAAGACCAGCCGGAAATTAAAACATAATTAAGGTAAATAAAATTTTCCTCTATATTTACATTCTATTTTCATGATGCATCGCAGTGCAAACAAAATGTTACTGCAATTAGCGGTTTGCCAACTCATTCCTATTATTCTTTGTAGTAAACCAGACCAAAAAGAGAGGAAAAGCTGGATTTATATAGTTACTTATTGCTGTGATTGGCAACCTTCACTGTTGTTATCTTTTGAGGCTAGGAGATTTGTTTATTATATTGAAATTTTGTTCATTCTAAAAATTCAAAAAACCTAACAAATAAATACTTGGAACAAAACAGTGCTTTCAGAAAAGAAAAAAAAATATATATATATATATCAGGTAATTGAACTAAGCAAAAAAAATTATTAAAAAGTTAGCACATCATTCAGTTCATCCAGTATTATTATGTTGCTGTTTGGTATCAACAATTTATTGCAAACGATGTTGAACTTTGCATTGACGCAAAGCTTCATTGAAACCTTCGCATAAAGTTAAATCGGATTGCCCTTGGGCACATTCGAGGAACTGTTTAATTTCCCAAGCACAAGGGCCTTGCGGATCAGTTGGTTGGTTGCTACCAGAAAAATATTGTTGTTGACCTGGCGCAGGAGCTGCAGCCTCTTTACTTTCGCCAGAACCACTGAACATACTAGTTATGCCATGACCTACAGCATGACCAACGGCTGAGCCTACCGCTACACCACCCGCTGTAGCAGCCATATGTTGGAACATGGATGGTTGTTGGGGAGCACCTAAAGCTGTAGGACTTTGTTGAACGGCAGCTGGTGGTGCTGCGGGAGCCGTTTTAGCCGGCACATGAGGAGTAGATACTGGTGCAGGACTCCTGTAATGTTAAATATACTTATAAAATAACACCAGCACAACGCGTTAGTCTTTATTTCGTGATTGTCTGCTTCTTCGTTATATTTTTTAGACAAACAAGGTTATGTAACATATGTAAAATTTCACCATAAATACATATGCATTATATGTATATATATATATACATTTAGCACATATATATATATATCCAGAAATTTCTGGCACATTCTAAGACAATTAAATTTTCTTACCTACGAGGAGCTGGTGGTGGGCTGGCTGAACGTCCACGTCGTACCATTTTCTTTTAATTCTGTTTCTGTATATCAATTGCTTTTTTGTGTTTTGTATATTTACAAATTTATGTTTATGTTAATTGAAACGCAAAAATTTTCCACAATGTTTTCTTTATTTTTTTTTTTTTATATCACCTAGAGATGCGTCCACTTGAACTTTCTTGTATTTTCTGTGTTGAATTTATAGCCGAATGTGATTTTTATATAAAATATGACAAATAAACAATTGCGAGTTTGACAAATAGAACTAGTTCTATTGAACGCGAAGATGTAATCTGCTTAAACATGGTTGTAAAATATCGTGACAAGTATAAGCTTACGATTTTAAGCAACCCTAATAATTCTAGATTATGCAATTCGTTTGTTTACTTTATTACTACGTCCATTCATGTTTACCTTTTATTATTTCGCGACATTCCCCCCTAACCATTTATTAAATAATGCGATTGAATTATGTAGTTTGTTATTGATTATATTGTTGTAATAATGCCTGAAGTTAATATAGCTGGTATATTGGTGAACTTCCCATTTGAACCATATGAAGTGCAACGAACCTATATGGAAAAGGTTATAACGTGTTTACGGGATGGTACTAACGGTGTATTAGAATCACCTACCGGTACCGGTAAGACCCTAAGTTTGTTATGTTCCAGTCTGGCGTGGTTGTTAAACCATAAAAAGGAAGTGCAGTCTCGGATGCAGCAGGAAAAGTTGTACTTAAAAAGTATTGCTGCTAACACGAATACCGGTGCGGATATGAACAGAAATATTGAAGTGTTATTACGATCTAATTGTAATAGTGGTACATGGGGTATACCAAGAATTATATATGCCTCTCGCACCCATTCACAATTAACTCAAGCCATGCAAGAATTAAAACGAACAGCGTATGCCTTTATGCGCGCAGTAGTGTTGGGTTCACGGGATCAACTGTGCATTCATCCAGAAGTAATGCGTGAACAAGGTAATGTCAATAAAGTTCAAATGTGTAAGATGCGTGTGGATACGCGAACCTGTACTTACTACATGCGTGTGGAATCGCGTAAGGATGACCCTGATTTTCGTGGTCCAGCCATTATGGATATTGAAGATTTGGTGAAAGCAGGACAAAAATTAAAAATGTGTCCATATTACGCAGTCAAAGAATTAGTGGAAGATGCAGACATCACTTTTATGCCGTACAATTATTTATTAGACCCCATAGCACGTAAAGCTAATAAAGTGGAATTGAAGAATACAATTGTAATATTAGATGAGGCGCATAATATTGAAAAGATTTGTGAAGAATCGGCATCTGTACAAATTAAATCATCTGATATAGCAATGGCCATAGAAGATACAACTCATATAATGAGAATATTCACCAGTACTAGTGGGGATGCTCAAGATTACACTTCTTCATCGGATGAACCGAAAGATTTCACAATTGATGATTTAACGTTATTAAAGGAAGTACTTCTAGAATTGGAAAAAGCTGTCGATGAAATTGCTGTGGAAAATGAAATAGAAGGTGTTACGTTTCCTGCTGCTTACATATTTGAATTGCTGAATAAAGCAAATATTAATCACGTTTCTTCAAAAGGTTTAATGGCACTTTTAGATAAATTGCTGCAATATTTAACTGTTGAATCTCAGGGTACTATGTTGCGAAAAGGCAAGAGTTATCAAACATTAATCGATCTACTTAGTATAGTATTTATTAGTAAAGAGGATGCTATGCATAAAGTCTGCAAAAGTTTTAAAGTTCATGTACAGGTTGAAGATATTAAAAGTGGCAGCGGTGGGGGTGGTGCTAACAAAGAAATTGGTTGGTTATCAAAAACTTCTACTCATGCAACTAAAAAAGCAGCAAAAATTATTAATTATTGGTGTTTTAATCCAGGCTTTGGAATGGAACAATTATTGAATACCAATGTACGTAGTGTTATTTTAACGAGTGGCACTTTATCGCCATTGAAGCCCTTAATAGCTGAATTGGCTCTGCCGGTAGCACACCAATTGGAAAATCCTCATATTGTGTCTCCGTCTCAAGTTTATGTAAAAATTATCGGTTCCGGACCGGATCGCGAGCCATTAATATCTAACTTTCAAAATAGAGATAATCCCAAGTATGTTAGTTCATTAGGTTCAACCATATTAAACGTTGCTCGTATAATACCAGGCGGTTTATTAGTGTTCTTCCCTTCATATCCATTACTTAATCAATGCGTAAATGCTTGGCAAACATCTGGCTTATGGGTGGATATTTCTCACTATAAGCCAATTTACGTTGAATCACGTGGTAAAGAAGAATTCAACAATACTATGGAAGAGTTTTATCAAAGTGTTAAGCGACCCAAGGGTGCATGCTTTATGGCTGTGTGTCGTGGCAAAGTGTCAGAGGGTTTAGATTTTGCTGATCATAATGGTCGAGCGGTTATTGTAACTGGATTGCCATTTCCACCATTTAAAGATCCTAAAGTTATATTGAAACAAAAATATTTAGAAGATAATCGGACCAAAGAAAATGAGTTATTGTCTGGACAAGCTTGGTATGCATTAGATGCTACAAGAGCAGTTAATCAGGCTATTGGTCGCGTTATACGGCATCGCAACGATTATGGTGCAATACTTCTATGTGATGCACGTTTTCAGCAACCATCACAAGTGCAACAACTCTCCAAATGGATACGACAAATATTAGGGAATCAACCGAAAATCTCACCTTTCGGTCCCATAGTTAGAGAATTAAAAGAATTCTTCAAAAACGCCGAAAAAACGTTACCCAAACCTAAAGAACAGTGTATTGAAAGTCTCGAACCCAAAATACCTGAACCAACTGCAGAAATAATTCGTAGTAAATATTTCACCAATGACAATGGCGCTCATAATGATCATGCACTTGGTATTAGTTCATCGGCGCAATATATTTGTAAAGAAAAGGTGGAAAAAGCAAATAGTATAGAGAGTTGGTCACCAGATGACTATGCAAAAGCAGCTGGCCGGCCTAGCAAAGATAATTTACCTTGTGCTATGGACTTTATGAGCCGTTTAAATGCTGATGTTACAGCAATCGATTTCAATACAAATTACTCAGCAACTAATGTACAAAAACGCATGCGAAGTCCTTTAGATAATACAACATCACCAATATCATTAGACAATCAATGGGGAAATAATAAGAAAAAGAAATATAAAATAGTAGCAAGTAATGTTAACGCTTCACATTCACCTACATCATCATCATCTTCATTGTCGCAATCCACATCATTCAGTCATTTATCCAATACATTAAATAAATTTGCTTATATCAATAAGCCCCATTTAGAAAAAGTGGAGAATCAGAGAACAGAGAAAGTTGCGCCAGAGAAAAGAGTTGATTTTTTAAGAGTGTTGCGCAGTGCCTTGAGCCCTAAGGATTTTAGTGCTTTTACCGCTTCACTGATCTCATATAAACGTGATAATACAATAAATGAATTGCTGGATTTACTTTTTCGTATATTGGGTAAACCGGATTTGCTGTATATGCTGCGTGGTATGAGACGTTTTTTAAAATGTGAACATAAATTACAATTTGATGAACGTTTGGCAAATTTATCTTAATGCATCCATTGGAAGAAAAATATGGTATTTGTAGACGTTTTAGGCGGCGATGCTTTGCTGTTGTTGTTATTGCTGTTCATTCTGTTGCTATTGACGAAAATTCCCTAAAGTTTCTGTATCCTAATCAGCTTTCAAAAATTGCTGCTAGATGTAAATTATAAATTCAATTAATCGCAAGTAGCTTCTTTAATTTTAGTAAGTTGCTATTATTAATTAAAATTTGTATAATGATAAATTTAAACGTGCGATCGTGGTATACTTGCAATCATTATTTGTTTTTATTATTTTTCAATTTTGAATGCCATTCCACGCAAAAACCAGTAAAGTAAAATAAAAATATGTTTTCGCTTATAAAAATTATTTAAAAATTTATTTCTCATAATTATATTTAATCCTTTCATAATAATTTCTCTACTCTTATATATTTATATAATGTTAAAGTTACATTTGTTCTAGTGGAGGCGAAGTTTAGTACCCTTATTGACTTCATGTACACTTTTTAAATGTACCTTAAAATTTCTTCAAAATAGATAGGTGAAAATCTTCAATTCTTAACACTTGAACAAATATCCTTTATCGTATTTAAATGTCCTTAACTTTTACACGTTTGAACAGAATTTAATACTGTGTTTTTATTGTTTAGAACTAAACGATATGTTGCCTTGTTCAAAGAAAATTATACAGTTAATTCTGCTCTTCACCCTTTGAAAGCGGAAATCTGATGATTTAAATACATTGATGTAATTTTAGAAACATCTTCTAGCACCATTTTCATTCCATTCTTTCTTCAGCAGCTGTCAATTACGGCTGCTTGCAAATCAACTCCGTTCAAATAAAATCAAATACTACGCTTAATTGTATTGCTTTATTTTTTCGATTTAATTTTTATTCCGCAAATTGAAATTTTTTTAATGATAAGTTTAATTTGGCGATTGTAATAATATGCTTTATGAAATTTTTAATGCAATTCCATAGAAATTTCTTAAAAATGAAAACTTCTAATTTGGGAATAAAAATATGTGTATTTGCTCACGCAAATACTATTTGAACATTTATTAAAAATGATGAGTATAATGATCATCTTCATTTTCATCAATCCATTCCATATTGAAACGTTTTTCAAATAATTCTCGATTATATATACCATTATCGGCCATTTTTTCTACATCAAAGCAAGTGGCCAAATTATGTAAATCTTCTAAAGCTCTGTTAAATGGGAATTTATATGTCAAGGTATCCTTAAGATCAAGTTTTGGAAAATGTAAAGCCATAAGTAGGTGATACGCTAGTCGGATAAACTATCCTTTATAGGCTACATAATAATTTTTATAAGACCATTAAATACAGTTATATATTGTTAAGTACAGTTAAATACAGAAAAATACAGAAGAGACGTCCATGTAAACTATAGTAGATTTTGTCGTACATTTTGAATTGCTTAATCTACTAATTCCATAAATACAATCAAAATACAATAACAGTCCAGAACAAATAATATTCTAATGCATCTTGTTTTATTAAGTATTATATTAAGTTCACAATTTAAATCCCTTTTAGATCATTTTTACAATTTAAAGTTTTTTTTGGTTATTTGTTTGCTTCTTTTTTTTGGTAAATAAAGTCAACATTATATTTTTGGAAAAAATTATTTCTTTATAATTCCGATAAACTTATCATTATTCGCCTTTATAATTATCACGCTCTTTCCATTGCATATTAAAATGTTGCTCAAACGATTGTCGATTATAAATGCCCATATCAGCAAATTTTTCTAAATCGGTACAATGAACTAAGCGCCGTAATTCTTCCATAGCGCCATCAAATGGTAATTTATAGCGATCAAAATCGCCGACATTAATTTGGGCATGACCATAAAAATCTGAACCCGGCATATCTAATGTAGTGACTAAACGATCTAAAGCATTTGCAATTGGTCCCACGGATAAATTAACCCAATAATCTTCAGGAAAGCGGCGATTCTGACAAAATGGTGCCGTTTCACGTAATATACATGCAGACATTAACATTTGAAAGCGATCACTGGTCTCATAAAAACGTTTACAACGTATTGTCTCAACATAATCAATTAAACGTATTAGTGGTGTATATTTTTGTAAATGTAACAAGGGTTCACGATACGTCCATTTGTATTCACCTTCACATGGTGCTGAAACACCAGTTGCTGGTTTCAAACAATTTATATCTTCGGCCATGTTTTTGCTCTATTACTTTGCTCTGCTATCTTTCGTATCTAGTTCTTGCTTTGGTTTGTTTTTGTATTTGGCACAATTATTTCCTCAAGATTAATATGCGAGGTATGTTCTATTATTATGTAGGTCAAGGTAAGATTTTATACATACATTTCTAATAAATCTAATTCTAAAATTTTTGAAATTGCAGTTGAATACTTTTTTTCCTAATTTAATAAATATATTTCACAGGTCAAACATAGATGTGTGATTTCCATGGAATGTGCTTGCATTAAATGTATATATATAGTAAAGAGGACATTCATGGATATATGAAGTATAGGGTAATGTTTACTACCCCTAATATAAATCAATGGATACATGGGAGGGGGCCTTATGAAATAACGTTTAATGATAAATAAAATAAATGAGTGTTGCCAGAAGCGTTATGAAAATATTCATATAAAAAAAGCAAAGTTCCATCATATAAATTTCATATCATCATGTAAATTTTTTAAAGCATTTATTTTGATTTACATTTTTCTTTTTTTAATGTAAATTGACAAATGTAATAATAAATAATTTTTCCTAAATTTTTACTAAATAAGCTTTTAAAAAATCGAAAGTGTGAACTACATAATTTCTGATAAAACAAATTTTTTAGATTTTCACAATATTTGTTTTGGAAAGGATCAGTCAATTTTATAAACTCGATTACCAGTTAATTACTCGATTTCTTTCTGGCATTATTAAAAACTCCCAAATATTTACCGCGTACCATTTCTTTAGCTTCGCTAACGCCCAATAGGTAAAATTCATGATATAAATTCTTAATTTCCATTATTAAAGCATTCGGTGACATATTACCTAATTCTATATTGGACAACACGCATAACATACGTTTTTTATTTTCCATTTCATTTTTTCATTTTCTAAACAATTTAAAAGAAGTAATTTACCAATTATATCTGCCATATCCTCTTCAGATAAACCGCGGGCCCAGTCACATGCTGGTGTACGTATGGGTGTATTACTCATTGCTATAAATTCAGAAAGGCCGGGTATTTTTTCCGGCCACAAATCTGGTGAGGATCTATCCAATTTTTCCAAAGATAAGAGGCCACCATCGTCATGTAATTCTTCTTTAATTTTAGATTTAGGATTTGTTGTTTCACTTGTTGCCATCACTTTCTACGCGTTTACGTTATTTCTAAATTACATTTAGTCAAAACTAATACATGCCATAACAATCGAATAAACAGCTGTTCCTTCTTTTATGTTTAGTAAAGCATGTAAAACATTGTTCAATATTCAATTAAATTACATTTGTATGGAGCAACACATAAGTTACTTGTGATTTCTTGAGTTGTTTCCGCTTTCTCTTTTTTGTTTTCTTCTTATATTTGTTTTATTGCTTTTGTTGTTCACGCTGATATAATTAATTAATGGGTGAGCATTGTGCATATGGAAATGTTTATTCTTTATTTTGCCATTCAGTTTCTATTACAACTTCTTTGAATACATATCTCTGCACCACTTATATAATAAATATCGCACTGATATATATTTTTAATATTTTTATCTCTTGAATCTTTTTACAAGTTCTTTATATTTCTTTAATCATATGTTTCGGTGTTTACAATAAATGAAAAACCAAAAAAAAAAAGAAAAGCCAAACCAAAAGCAAAAAATTAGTACACGTTAAACGAATTTTACGAATTACAATCTTATGGCCACTCACAAATCAATATCAGTAGCAGCACAAAGAGAAGCGGCGGCGGCAACTAGAGCGGTGGCAAGATCAAGTAAACAATGTTCGATATATTTTCAAACGAAGGGGAACGATTGTGATTTAGAATTAAAAATAACTCGTTCTTGTGATAATATTCGCGCAATATTTTTCGATCTAGATAACACTTTAATACCCACACGCTTAGGTGATAAGAAAGCTTGTAATAAGGTAATTATAACCACAATTTGCTAATTTTCCGAATTTTAATTGTATTATTTCGCTTTTGCGATGTAGATTTTAAAAAAAGAAGAAATAATTACGACTTCTCTCTATTAGTATTAGTATGCATTTTCGTTAAGGTTTTCAAACTGCTTAGCACAGAAAAATTTTGTACAAAATAACGGACAAATTAGTTCGGCATTTCCTACTGGTTTATGCAAGTATGATTATTATTCACTGTTGTAATTAAAGGTCATAATTTTAACAATTACATAATAATAATGTAATAATATCATTATCAAGTTTGTAGTTTTCGCAATTTTATTTCAAGTACTTAGTGTACAAGCTAAGTTGGTTGCTCGATGTACATTAAATGCAGGTGATTTACCAGTTATGAAAAAGAAGAAAACTATTAAGATAGTTCGTACATTTATGATATATAATAATCGAATAATATGCGGTAATTTGGAATATAGGAAAGCGTACTTTAATTGTAGATTGCAGACATTCTCGAGACGCATTACGGATTTGCGAGAGATGAAGCAACAAATGCTTCACAAAATTTTCTCACAGCATTTCGCCGATGTCCAGACAATGTACAAACGACATTAGATGCTTGGCGCATCCATTTATGGTTGGAAGCACTGCCAAACCATTCTAAAAATCTCGCTGAAATTATATATCGTTTATGGTTAGATATACGTTACAATTACTTAGCTTTATGTTCAGAATACAAGGACTTATTGTGTTGCTTACGACAATTAAATTATCGTTTGGCCCTTATCACAAATGGCACATCAAACGCTCAATGGGAGAAAATCAAAAGACTCCATTTACAAAATTATTTTGATTATATTTTAATATCAGCTGAGGTGCCATGGGAAAAGCCACATCCAAATATATTTTATGCTGCTTGCAAATTTCTTCAAGTAAAACCTAGCGAATGTGCCATGATTGGAGATAAACTGGAGACAGATATTCTAGGTGGCCATAAAGCTGGTTTAGGCGTAACATTTTGGCTACTATCTGTAAAAACAGAATCTACAAATCGTCAAAGAAATGTCGAAAATAAAGAGTTAATAGAAAATAAACGTTCCTTCACTCTCAGGGATTTATTAGATTTATATAAATATTTTAATTTAAGGCAACGAAATCAAAAGCACTTAGATACAAGTACCTGATTACTAGATGTGTAAAGTTATAAACTACCTTTATCAACTTATTTATTCAGAGAGAATTTCTGAGTGAGAGTGACAGAAATATGTAATCAAATATAAGCCTTTTTAGCTATACTTTAAGCACTAAATTTATATATAAAAAATTAAGGTAATTACAAATGAATAAAATATAAAGCTTCTAGAACTGTTTTACTTATTAATTACGGCAGTATTTGCATGTGTAATATTGAGTTGAAATATAAATACCAAGCAATACTAAGAATTAAACAAGCACTAGTAAGGTTTTATTTACACTAATAATTGAATAAAATAATGTTATTACATAAATTCTGTTGGATAAATAACTATTTCGTTTATTAAAAAAATAATTTTTTAAAATAACTTTCAAAAAATTTTAGGTTTTGTTAACATTATGAGCTAAAGTGAAATTACACTTCACTAAAATTGTGTATTGCTAAATTTGTGCTTTAGCAATATTTTTAAAAACTGTTATTATAATGGCAACCGCCAAAGAAAAGTTATAATGTTCTATTACATATTGAATGAAAAAAAATGAATTGTTGATAAAAAATATGAAAGGTAAAACATGTTTAGATACATTTTAATGGCCTCTGTTTGTTCATTCTTTATATTCTATTGCAGAGTTGCAATTCCTCATGTTTTTCATATTAATTGAGAAACATATTTTATATTAAAGATTAACAGTCCAAAATTTGTAAGGCTTGTGGTTCGAGAGATGTGTTATTAGCAGTGGTAATATCAGATGCATGGTTCAAATCCGCCTTCAAGTAATAAAAATATTATTACTCATTTGCTATTAATCTCTTATGAAGTTTTATTAGTGACGACAAAACGAAAGTTTTTGTGGACTTTGTAGTAGTAGCTAGTAATATTTCTATGTGATGGATGGGACAGACTGTACGCTGTGCTTTTTTTTCGTTACAAAAGTATAAGAACCACGGGGGGTATATTAATATAAACAGTAGTGTGTGTATGTGGGATAGGTTATGTTTTATTCACTTAGCGATACACGAACGAACGACGCCACGCACGGGTTATATTATCGTTTAATGGTGAACGGTAGCAGTAGTGACGGTCTTGACATGTTGGCACCTTCTCGGACGTGCGGTACGTCAAGTTGTAATATAATTGTAATTTCGAACCGACGAGGCTGTGAATCGGGCTTTTTGATTTTACTAAACAAAATATTTCAATATTACGCTATCTATATTGTATTTGGTGTAAAATACCTTTCTACTCCTTTTGTACGATAGATAGATTGCGTGCACCGCATCATTTATGTTTAAACGATGCCGGCAAATTAACGTAGCTGGTGAGTGGATTGTGATATAGTAAAAATATTTACCGACCATAGGGCAAAATTGCTTTGCCTTTCATATTTTTCATCAACAATTCATTTTTCTTTCATTCAATATATAATAGTACATTATAATTTTATTTGTATATTCAGTGAGCATTCACTTATACATAAGTTTAAAATTATAAATAGTACCTTACTCTAACTTACTTTTATTTTTAATTTACTATTACTTCATTTTTTATGAACATTTTAACATATTTTCTTTTGATTTCTTGTATTTTGTATAAAATAGCCGGCCGATTTTATTTCATGAACGCTCATAACATTTAGTACGACATGACTTTTTTTACATAAAATTTACGTGTACTGCAATTCACTTCGTGATTATTTCATACAATTGATAAAATTTTTACAATTTTCCTGTAATATTTTTACACTTTTATATATTAATATTAACTTCAATTTTTTTTTATGACAATTGCATTATTTCTTTCACGTACTTAGAACTTTGGTGATTGCCAATATTATAATAATAGTTTTTAAAAGTATTGCCAAACGTGATTTAGCAACACAGCATTGTCATATTTAAGTTTCAAGGTTAAGTTCACGTCCGCTATATCTCTACAACTTTCATCTAAACTTTCTTACAATTAATTGTTAAATTCACATATCTAAGTTGTTTTTCAATATGCCACGAGACAAATATGGTTGTTGTTATGTTAACAATGGGAACTAGTTAGCCGGGATAAATCTAAATATAATTAATTAAATAAGATTTATAATACTGATAGCGTAATAAGCCAGCAAATTTTTGTAATTTATTTATTCATTGAATGCCAAATGGTGATACCTACATGTATGTGAAAATATTGCGAGAATTTCATTCGGCAATCAACAAAGATCCTTACATTAGCGATGAAAAAATTGCATGCATGAATTGATTCGACAGAGTCTTTTTAATTAAAGCAATCTTAAAAAGTCAAGTGAAATAAAATTTATCTATTTGTATTCAGGATGAAGATGAAGTATCTTAAAAAGTATCTACTATTTTTTATTTACGTTGTAATTTTGCCGAATTTTTGTTATGGCCTTCTTGAAGGCCTGTATTGTGGCAAGCAGAATTGCTACGATATTTTGGATGTAACCAGGGAATCTACGAAAATGCAAATCGGTAAGGCATATCGCATGTTGGCGCGCAAATACCATCCGGATATGCATCGTACTGTAGAATCTAAACTTGAAGCAGAAACGCAATTTAAAATTGTCACTACAGCATATGAAATATTAAAAGATGATGAGTCTCGCAACGACTATGATTACATGCTTGATAATCCTGATGAATATTATGCACATTATTATCGCTATTATCGTAGACGTGTTGCACCCAAAGTTGATGTGCGCATCGTTATCATTGTTACATTAACAATAATTTCTGTAATACAGTATTATTCTGGTTGGCAGCGGTATGATTCGGCTATCAAATATTTTGCTACTGTGCCAAAATATCGCAATAAAGCTTTGGAAATAGCCAAAGATGAAATAGATGAAAAAATTAAAAATCGCAAGAATGCTAAACAGCGTGTCTCAAAGGTGGATCAAAAGGAAGAATTGGAACGAATTATACGTAGAGTTATTGAAGAGAAGTTAGATGTGAAAGGCGCTTATGCCAAACCAACTCTATGGGGTATTTTATGGGTGCAATTGATAATCTTTCCATACACTTTACTACGGTTTCTATTGTGGCATTTAAATTGGTTTTGGCGTTATACAATATGCCGTCAACCATTCGGTTTGAATGAGAAATTATATTTAATACGGCGCCATATGAAAGTGGGTGAACATCAATTTAAGGCATTAGAGGAAGATGAAATTGAGAACTACTTGAACTTGGAATTATGGCAAAAGGATAAATTCGATATGTGGCAAAAATTACAGCAAGAGGAAATCAGGAAAAAATTAGCTGAAAATCCACGTTACAAGTCATACAGACGTTACATGAAAAATCACGGTCCCGGCCGCTTAACTTTCGAGGATTGAGATATTTTTCCTAATTTTGTTTTTTTTGAAACGCGTTTTTATGAAACGCGCCAAGTTTAAATCAACTTAAGAAACACTCATGGAAATATTGTTGCATAAATATAGACAAAATCATCAAAAAAAAGTTCACCCTTTTCTGCTATGATTGAGTACGGTTTGTCTCTTATTCGGACTTTTATAACTTTTCAAATTTGTTTTCCTTTTTGCTATTTTCCAATTACGTGAACCATGAAAGTACGTCCATGGTCTTTAATGAACCTATTAAATTAATGTATTTAACCTTCTTAGCTTTCTATAATAATTAGACTAAATTATTTAAAATTATTTCAATGATCGGTCCTGACCGTGGTCTCGGCCTCTATCCTGACCTTACGAACTTTTTTAGGTATTGTTAAATATTTTGTTACTTATCTAATATTTTGTGATAATTCGTTTTCAGAGGAAGATGGCCCCGCAGCAACTAGAACGTGAATTTCTGTGTCACCATCCTCATCTTCATCAATGTATTCCGTGGTAAGGATGCATTCCTCTAAAGCTACAGATTTCATATCTAATAATTCGGAATTGTTCACTTCGTTAAGCAAAGCATGACGCTTCATATGAGCCATTAGATACGATTTCTTCGTGACACCTTTGCCACACAATTCGCAACGGAATTTCTTTTCACCCGTATGCGTACGCATATGAACTGATAAGACATGGGCATACGCAAAAGCTTTGCCGCATGTCTCACAATGGTACGGTCGCTCGCCAGTGTGCGTACGCTCGTGTTTAATACGTGATCCAAAATCGGAGAAACGTCTGTCACAATATTGGCACGCATAGGGTTTTTGACCGGTATGAACACGTATGTGGCGCCGCAATTCTACATTGGACACGAATGCTTTATCACAGAATTCGCATGGAAATTGTTTGTCATCGTTGTGGCGGCGCATATGAGCATTCAAAGCATGCTGATATCGGTAACTATTGCCGCAAATTTCACAAATTTTCGGAGGTTTTTCATTCGTCGACTGTATTTTACGTTTTCGCGTTCGTACATGTGGTGCGTATTCGTCTTTTTGGGATGTATTGTTGTCTGCACTTTGATTTGTACTGTCATCTTCCGGAGTATCTGGAGTGACAACTTCTGGTTGGTAATTTCTTGTCCTCATCTTTGAGCGATGCTGTTTGAATGATGATAATTCATGCACAGGTAATTCTTGCTTTATAGGGGACTTTTCTTCTTCTGTAATGGTCTGCTTCATGTTGTCCTTTGATGAAACTGTAATCTTTAATTTTCGTGGTGGCGAATTCGATGCTGTCGCTGTACTTGCTTTTTCATCTGCGTCAGCATCCGCATCACCATCTGAAAATTGTAACCCTCTGTTTTCAGTATGCTGTCTAGTTGTTGCTTGAACATCAGTATTAGTGGAACTATCCGGAGTGATTTCCTCCGGTATATAAAATTCATAAACCTCGTCTGTTTGATACGGCTCTACTACATCATCTATACTATTATTATCTGCATCCCGATTCTCAGATTTTCTTATACTTTCAAACTTTTGATCTTTGTCACTCTCTAAACACTTTTCTCTAGAATTTTGTTTACTTAATTGCCTGTTTTCATGAATAAACTCTTCGGCCTCGTCGTTTAAAGCAGTTGACATTCGTGATACTTTTTTGGTAGCTTGTTGTTGTTGTACACGTTTGATTCCTAAACAGTGTGGTACTTTGACTTTCTCAACCTCGAGTTCTTTATCAAGAAGCACACTTTCTTGTTCTTGTTGTTGATCGCGCAGTATTGTACGGAATATAGTTTGTGCTGTATCACAATTTTGACGAAAACGCCAAGCTACCTTAAGATCCATTAAACAAGTGTTGCATATTTTATTAGGCATTCTTTTGTTTTCGGCATCTAATTTTAAATTAGAGCAGCGCCCAATTTTGTATGCTATATGTAGTTCTGGATTCTGATCGTCAGGTGCGTATATATTGCGAAGATTATTATCATGTTGTAGGCAAATCAAACAAACAGCATTTAAATCTATTACCACAGACATTTCACTGTACCCAATAAACTATTTCTTTTATTACTCTTCTTTTCAAATCTTTTACAATAATCTAAACTTCTTAAAAGATACTACATCCACTGTACTAGGTACAAAATAAAATTGCTTTTTAGAAAAATGTCAGCATTTAGAGAAAAAGTTATACATAGAGATGTACAATGTAATAATAGGTTAGTTTAAATAAGAAGAAGAGTTTAATTATATCTAACTAATTATTTTAAAAGTACAGGTCTTATTTATACAAAAAAGTGAAAATAAAATAAATCTTTTTATTAAATTTCATAGAGAAACTTGATAGTAAAGTGAAAATTTTCGTATTGCTTTAAGTTATTTGAGCTGTTTAATATATGGCAATGCAATTTCACTGCAATTTAAAGACAGTTCTAAACTTAATTTAGAATTTAATTTAATTTTGACAAATCGGAGAAGTATTTGATTGTTTGTTTATTGTAATCAGAACCTTAATTTTAATTTAATTATACTGATATACATGATATAAGAAAAATGTATAATACAATGGTTTTAAAATATATTACATTTAAATAGTTTTATAAGTGTTTTCGATTCAACGATATATTAATAACAGAGATGTTCCCTACATTTGACAATTTTTGACACAACAGAATCAAAAAAAGGAAGAAAAAATATGAAAAACCACCACAAAGATTTGATCGAAAATATCTTGAAATTTATTGGCAATTTTAAAGAAGCAAATTGTAATAAAAGAAATGTATTAACGTTAATAAAAATTCACACTGAAAACTTACGACAATTTGGTGAAATTAGTTTTGCCGTTGCATGTGAAATATGGTCTCAATACGACAAACTGTTAAATGAAAATGGTTTTCAATTGTTAATGATTGCCAATGACTATGGTAAACTTGACGAGAAGACCAGAATTAAATTTTTAGAAAAGGCTGGACATTGGAATCTTCCCGTTGAATCTTTATTATTGAAACAAGGCCGTTGTTATATACGTTTGCAAAGACAAAATATAATAAAACATGTCCTCGGGCAAATTTTAACTGATTCGAGTTATGGTTATTTGGAAAAATCAAATGATGACATTGTTTATATTCATGAAATGACTAATGCACCTGAAGGGAAACATGATACGCAAAATTTGTCACATTATCGAGCTATTTTATTGTGGAATATATTACAACGTTTATTGGCGTATTCCAAATGGATAGTAATAAATGATGAAGCCCAATTATCAATGAATATTATTGGAAATGTTACATCTTTAAAAGTTTATAGCGTTATGGTAAACACTCCAGATGAGTTATCTGATAAAATGGTAAAAATTAAATGTGGTCTTGTCACTGATCCAGCTGATAATAAGAAAGTTGCCAAATTATCTACAAGCGATTATCAAAGGTCTTTAATATTGAAAAAAGTATTTCGTCTTCTTTTATTAAATTTTTTAAAAAGTATTTCTTTTTGCCACACTTTTTTACTTTTATTTAGATTACGCTCTAATGATATGCATTTGATGATGTTGCACAAGTACGGTGTACGTGTTAAGCAGGATGAAAAGTTTCGTAATTTAGTAGAACATTTGGGTAGGGCAGCTGTTACTGTTGATTTAATGGAAGTGAAACATAGCAGCCCAGTACAAATGATACGTTCTGGTCAGGGCGGTAACTCTAAAGGAGCTTCATTCATATTATACAATTCGGCTAGAATAGAGACTCTTCTTAGAACTTTTGATAAACACATAACAAGTGGATCTTATGAATCATTACCCAATTTTAATTGCATTAATTGTGACTTTTTATCTGAAGAGGTAAAACAATGGCAATTGCTTTGCTTGCTGAATTTCTTTAAGGTGGTATTAAACTTTTCAATATTTATTTTATTTCTTGTCAACAGGAAGAATGGCAATTGGTTTTTGTTTATTTCTTAGGTTTTCCAAATCTAATTGAAAGTTGCTTAGAACAATTGCATCAAGGACATTGTGCTGTGCATTTAATTGTTCGCTTCCTTCAAGGTTTAGTGAAAGTGTTTAGTGCATATTATCGTAAAACAAAAATACTTACAGTAAGTATGAATTCTATTTTTGGATTTATTCTTCTATTCTTCTGAATTGATTAATTTGAGTCGATTATTCCGAATTGAATTCTGTGTGTTCCAGTAGCAATTTTGAATATGACTTAATTAAATTTTGAGTGCTTTTGGATAAATTGAAAATGGACTCCATTGAATACACATGACATTCTTTAATTTTCACTTTCTACTGTCTATTTAAGATCCAGTTTAAACAGTCTACATTGGTAAAAGAAATTACAATTTTGAACAATTTAAAGTAAATTAGTTACTTGACAAATTAAATTCTGTGTGCTGGAAGTTGATCTAAATCGATTAATATGCTTAAGTCTCCTAAACAAAGAATGTTTCAAATCATTGAAAAATTACAATTTCTTATACCGACCGCCCAAAGGTGTATTTATTTTGTTATTATGTTTGTAACGCCCAATACGACGAGTATATGAAGCGTAAACTGAGAGAATCTTAATTTTTTTTTAAAAAAATTTGATGATTGAATTTATGTACAAATAGTAAGATCATTGATCGTAATTCAACTTTAATTGACTTCATCATTTTTCCTTTTATAATTAATGAGGATTTTATTTTACATTTCTTTCCTTTTTTGGGGTTCTAGCAAAGACGTGAACATTTAATGCCATTGCTTTATGCTCGTATATATTTTACTAAAGCTGTAAGGATTATACTGAATAACACTTTGGCCTTGTTGGATATTAAACCAATTGATTTTATGTAAATTACTACTATAAATTTATTATTATTATTATTATAGCTTAAATTGTGTCTTAGTAAATAGTTTGCAAATTTGAAAATTTATATCCCTTAATAAGCTCCTAAAAAAAACTCTTAGACTACAAATAGATATCGTTTAGGAAACCAATTTACATATCAAGAATAGTATTAAATAAATTAAATGTGTATAATTTGATTAAAAACAAAATATTTACATCAATACAATCTTAATTAGTGTGAATGAGTTATATTATTTAACTAAATAAATTTATTATTTTCAAATATCGTTGACTATTGTGCATTTTTTTATTTCCTTTTCAATGGAAGCTATCTTTGTAGCAACAATGAATGTTGTTGTTCTTGGTGCTGTTGTTGCATTAACAATTGTTGTTGTTGCTGCTTTTTAATATTAAAATTTTTAATAAATATTTGTAGACTGGAATTCGTATAAAATAAATGTTCCAATAAATCAGTGCTACCCAATGAATTGGCTTTTGTGCCCAAACACATATTATACTGTGGTGATTCTAATTCTGTATCACATTGGATATCATGATATATATGGATTAATGACGGATCTGGTGAACGGAATATGTACAATTTATATACATTATTACTTTGTTCAATATAATTGTTTGGTACATTTGTAGCTGTATTGGTTAGGAATGATATTTGCTGTTGATTGAGTTTAACGATTTTCTCTAAAAATTTTACATCTTCTAAACCCCAACCATTAATATTTGTATCATAACCATTAACCTCTTTAGACATTATATCTGATTTGTATATGGCACAAATACCAAAGCCATATTGTCTAAAATAGCCATTATCATTAGAAATATCCATAGAATTTGTATGCGATGACGATTCATTCTTATTCTCCCATAAATTTATTGGTTTATATTGACTAAAAACTATTGGTAAATACACTTGATATCCTTGGATTGTATTGAAACGTATCCGTTGTAATGTTTTTAGCGTATAACTCATATCGACATCAATGAAAAATATAATATCATCATTTTGTATGTATGAGGAACGTGATGCTTTATCTAAGGCCAAGCCACGCGAAAATTTCCCTTCTTGTTGGATGTAATTGATTTGTCTTTTCACATAACGATTCTTCAAGTCATTTAATAAATTTTCGTGAGCATTAAAATCGCTAGATAAATTATCTTTGAATATCATTACCAATAAATCACAATTACCATCTTGTTGTATCGATACTTTCTCGTATGTTTGTAAAAATCGTTTAAATATTGTCAATCGACCAGATATGGGCAGAACGAATACAATTTTCTTCAAATGTTTTGGAGTTATTGGGATTGCAGAAGACTCATTATCATTAACTCTCATTGATTTCATTAAGGCTGGCAGTGAAAATTGTTGTCGCAACTTTTCCAATGTATTTCCTACAATTAAAAGTCAAAACTCTTAGAAAAGACTATTTGAATTTAAATTTTGCATGATATGATGAAATGAATGCCTAGTGCTTCAGCTAAAAACAAAAAAAAAACGCTGAGAGTTTGTAAACTACGATTCAAAGAAGTCTATTATATTTTTGAGAATTATCTATATAAGCCTTGCCAGACCAAGTTGTCTTTAAATAATTACAAGTAAATTAACTGATCAAATGGACGAACGTTTTGTCACTATTAGCGTTAAAGTCTGACTAACATGCATTTTCCAAGTACTTTAATCAATCACATTTGTTTCAGTATTATTTCTAATAGTTCCATCTAGTACTACTACTGGAAATTAAGTAATTAAGAAAGTAATTAACATAGTTTACCATTTTGATAAGATAGAAAAGTGGAAGCAGTTACATTATAAAAATTCTCTTCAAATGTTTTTATAAAAGTTCCAGTAAAGGCACGCTGTACATATAAATGTCTGCGAACCGGTACTGTCATCTTTTTACCACGATATTTTTTATAAATTAATAGTAAATCCAATATAATATCTTGCCCATGTAATACATCCAATCGAGTATAACCATAAAGTAATTCACGAAATTCTATAACTCTGCCACGTTGCCTCGAATAATTATTGATATTTTCCATTACTTCGGTTATAACATCTTCTAGACCTTCACGTATAGCTGAATTAATTCTATGCTTGGGATTTGCATGTTCTGTTGAATATATGCTACGTGTCAAAAATGCCCATTCTAATATATCACTTGTAGTTTCGGGCGTAAATTTCTTTAAATCCGGATTTACACCTAAAAACAAAGAAAATAAGAAGTGCTTGAATTAACCAACTAGATAATTAAATAGTACAAATAATATTGAAAGATAAATCCAAAAAGTGAAACATAAATTAAGTCAGGTACTGCTTGGCCTCTTATGGGATCGGGGATACATATATACTAGTAAGATATTTTAAATGTTACATATATTTTGACGAAATTAGTATATCGTCAATTTTTGTGGCTGATAGGTATAAAAATACCCCTAAATTTCTTTAATCTCCTTATTTTGCTTAGTAGTAAAATATTTGATCGTTTTATTGTGTAATCTACAATTGTTACCCACAAAATGTACATTAATGCAAATATATATATGTTCAAGTGCAAATCGAATTGCTTCTTTAAATTTTCACAATTATGGTAAGTTGAAATGAAATCTGAGATACCCACAGTGTCAGTGTTTGATGTCACTATTTGACACTAAGGAACCCCTGCATCATTTAGGTTTTGCGGGATATACCATAAGAACACCAAAATGACAAGAAGTAAAAGTATTTTTAGTTTAGAATTTTACGTTGGCGAAAAGAATCCCCTTTATTTCGAATTAGTTATTCCCTACAACAGACAGATGGGCAAAAGGACAGACGGACATACATATATAGATTAATTGGAAGTTTATAGCCGACGCCGATGCGTATACATTTTGTTTGATGGGCGTTGCTTCTTTCGAAATGTTACAAGTATTTTTGATAAATTGTGCAGATCTCTAACATATGGGTGATATGGGTGATATGGGTAATACGTTCGACTGTTGATAATTTTTGCTTCTCCTTGTTTTTTGGTTTTTTGATATCTCTTTCAATCACGTTTTAAATATTTGTTTAAGAAGTATAATTAAAATGTAAAAAGTAAAAATAACCATGAAATGAAAAATTGGGCCAAAGTCATCTTAGAATAAGTCCTAGTGTATTTACATAAGAAACTTTAGAATTTGATGAAGCCGTAAATACGGCCCTTAACATGACTAATGAAATGGAGACATTAAAAGTAGTTATGGCAGATCATTCTCACTCTATAACGATGAGTGGTTATCCTAGAAGTGGCAATCCCATTTTGGGACTAAACCAATATGATCGTGATGGATATGGTGTACCCTACAGTGTTTTAAATTATGCTTTGGGGCCTAAACAATATTTGGGTTATAAGTGTAAACGAATAGATTTAACCCATGTATACAACGATTGTAAGAGATTTCTGTTTATAAGATAGATTCTAAGTGCTCGAGGGAATTTAATTGTTTTACTTTATGCTTTTCAGTTATGTACACTCTAAGTTATGTTAAGCAAAATTATGGAGCGCACGCTGGTGAAGATGTTGTACTACTGGCACATGGACCACAAGTGAATTTATTTTCTGGTGTTATGCAGCAAAATGTTATTCCGCATCTTATGGCATATACGTCCTGCATTGGAAAAGGTTTACAGTTATGTGATATCCCTGAAGATGAATAACGCAATTTCATATAGTATATCGTAATTTAAATGCCATGCGATGGATCATAATTTTTTATTGCTTGTTTATAATTTTAAAAATAAGCTCTTTTATTTATTAAATGTAATTAAAATTTTTTTAATGAAGCCACTTGTTTTCATTAGAATTTTCAGAATTTTCAGAAAGAGTGTTTTGTAACCTTTTTCAGTTTTACTACAATAAATATTATATTTTAACAAAAAAACTTACCCAATACATCGTGATCTTGAAAATATTGTAAATTTATCTCTTGTTCAGGTATTACAGAAATATTTGGTGTCACGTATTTACTGTCATTTGAAATTTCTAGATAATTTACCATACGTTTAATATCACGATGCAATCGTAAAGATTTTTGACGTAATTGCTCGGCTTTTAAACCCTGAATGTATGCATGTAAGCGGTACATTAAAGGTCCTTGCTTAATAGGATGTAAGGATATAGCATTATGAATATCCTTCCTCTTTAATTTACCAGTATATGCAGTTCGACCACTTGAATTATGTTTTAAAATATATTGCATTTCATAATTCCATGTGCATGGTATACCAGCGAATTTTTGTACACATCTGCCAACTTCTACATCCTCGTGGCTGCTATATAAGTTCTTCAAACATGTTGGTATATGTGGTGCAACTCTTCGTAATGTTTCACTGCTTAATATAACACCTGGACCACCCATACAAAAATTTTCATCGAATTCTAATGAAAGTAAACCAAATTCTTCACTATTCCCTTTGCCAGCCTGTCCAATGAATTGCGGCTTTGAACTATCAATCGATCTTAAGAATCTTTCCAATTTTTCTGAATCAATATAAACATCATCATCGGCTCGTACAAACCATTCAAATTTATCAATCAAATGTTCATACATATAATAAAGCATCATAAACGATTTCTTTTGTGGTGGATAACGATCGTCGACATTTTTTAAATCAATTACCGGAATATCACTGGAGTGTGAACCCTCAGAACTAAAGAATGCTATACGTCCTGGTATCTCTTTACCCCATGTATTATAAACAGCTTTAGCTCTACCTTCAATAAATCCCTTAGCAGTCATTACACCAATAAATACTAAATTCTTTTGAGAATTTTGTATATTTTCATCAGTAGTCATGCCAATTATTTCGAATGGGCTTCGTTGATTGTTTGATGTCATTTGACATCGTTTCACAATCTCCAAAGCACGATAATTTTTTAAGACGGTCCCAATACATAGTCCCAAAGCAATGCCGAAGCAAGCGAATATTAGGGTCTTACGTTTCGTAATGTTATGTTGCATGATTTTGTTTAGCACACTTAATGGAATTTTCGGATATTTACCTTTTTCATAAAATTATGATAATAGCTTTATGTATAATCGTTAATCATGTATGTGGCATAAGGTTTCAGATTTTAATATACATCTGAACTGTCTAATCGAAATTTATATTATTATTTTTAGGCCATATCTTTCACTACTTATAATTAGCAAGATTAATTTTGTAATCTATATATTTTTAGCATGAGTCGAGATCGCTTAAGGAATAATGTTCATTGCATATATACTATTCTAAAATAGCTTATTGTATTAATCGCAAAATTAAACATTAATTTTTATATTCATATTAACAGTTTTGAATATTGCAAAAAATTGTAAGTGGATCACTTATGTTTTGCTTTTAAGAATTGATTCAGCATATATTCACGTATATTTTCTATCAATTCGACATATTTTCTACAATAAATTTCATTATTTATTTTTATTTCACATTGCGTAAAATATATGAAATTCCAAAACAAAAACATTTCATAAATTTAACGGAAAGTTTTAAAAGTACGATACATCATTAATAAGTATAGTGTACCAAATTTATGCAGTCATTTGTTGCCGAAGCGATCTGTTAAATTATTTAAAAAAAACTACGGCTTTAACATTTTTGGATAAATTTTTATTTAGTTTTATTTCATGTTTTTTCTTATTCTTTTTTTTTGCCAAAATACAGTTCACCCAATTTTAACTTTTTTTTTTAATTTTTTTGTAATAATTTCTTCATCAAAATATAGTGAGATCATTTGTTCATATTTTACTTTTTGAGTAAAAATTATATCTTTGACTTTGCTTTTCTCTCTTTAAGGAAACAGAGAGAGAGTGACTCTCTAAACTTTAGTATAGAGTCTTTGGTAAAAGTATGCTGTTTAGTATTTTGTACTCTCTGAGTGAAATCTTAATATTGGAACTCTTTTTAATAATTTAAATTTTATCAGGTTTAGCAAGGCCATTTATTTTTCTAAATTTTTTATTTGAGGACATTTGTGCAAGTTTTCAAACATTAAATTTTTTGTGCTCGCAAAACCTGTAAATAAGATGTTTTATGAGGAGTGATCGTAAAACTTACACAATTCCAACTATTTCTATTAAGAGCCCTTTTTGAATCAAAAGGTGCCCATCTCGAATTGGGGCCTATGCATATTTCCTTGCACGGGCAACAAATAGAAAGACAAGTTTAAATCAAATCGGAAAGTGATTTTCAATTGATTGATAAAACAAAAACGTGTTTCAACAAAAAGGCCTTCTGAATGTTACACACAACTGCTAAGACGTAATTTTCTATACCATAAGTAATATTGGGACGTATAAAAATATCAAAATAACGAAAGACAATTAGCCACACATCACACCGAATTTTGGTGTAGCGCACAATAAGCACTTTCAGATGGAATAATTGAGACAGCAGCGACACAATTTATAGAGAAAAATTATTGATGCGATTTTTGAATTTATCTTTTTCTCTTGCTTTTTCTACTTGTTCTACGGCATAAAAAAGCCAGATATTAGAAAAAAATGTTTAAATTATGCGATTTAAAAAAACAAGCTGTTCAACAAAGTTAAATTGAAAGTTTCTTTAAATAGTATTTCCTTTTTTTTGAAATTTAAATTTAAATTTCAATTTACACTCAAAAATCTCTCTCATTTCTTCTTTACACTCTCATGTAAATACTAATTTAATGCTTCTCATTTAATACTCAATTGTCAGTTGTGAAAAAAGGTTCTCACACTTTTCACTCATTTGAAATAAATTCCTTTCTTTATTATTTGTTTGCCTTTTTACTTATTTTTTAATTTAGATTTTAAAACAAACACCAATTCCTTTACAAGTTCAAAGATAATTATGGCATTTTATTAGCATCCTTTTCTCACTAATTCAAACTAATTTGTTTAATTGCAACCATCTTTTTATGCAACTTTCGTATATATATGTATATATTCAATGCTAATACGACGACATTGATTTAATTTAGCAATCCCCGCGTATTAACTAGATCATCACAACTAAATTGAGCAACTGAATAATAAGTTGAACATCGGCAGAACATTTGTGTCTATACGAAATATATTATTGTTGTTGTTGTCTTTGTTGGTTTATCTCTCTGTCAAACCTAACTTGTTACAGTGTTGTGCAAATATTTGCTTTTTGTGAGGGTACATTGAGAACTCATTCGATTAAACTGATCTCCATTGTAAATCTTCATTACCCAAAAGTATTTATTGAATAATTAATTAACTTTTTTTGTGAAAATTGTTTATTCAATCAATTCTTTTTATCTATCTTTTTCTTTTTTTAAATAACGGGTTTTCATTTCCGTTCCATATCATAAAAAAATCGATCACTAAAATAGGTTAAAAAGAAAGAATCAAATGTGTGAACTTTAAATTTCATGCCATAAATTATTGAGTAATTATTTATGGAATAAACGAATTTATAAACTGTAGTCGGAAATTGAAACAATCAAAATATTAATGATTTAAATAAGATTATTAAGTAATATATTTATATCAATATTTAATTTGAATATTTATGTTTAATCTATATATGCAAATCCACACCACTCTCAGACAAGATAAACTTTTTTCTCTATTATAATGATTGATTCAGAATCTTTTTATCACTCGATTTAATTTTTTGTTTTTTTATCCACTTATAATATGTCTCTTTTTTTAAATATGAAACTTTATCTCAATTTTGATGGCATAATGTTTTGATGTACAAATAAGTGGGATTAAAAATGGGCGAAATGGAGTTGTTTTTTTTCTGCCAATGGACATTTCCATGTGGACATGGAAACATGTAAATTTCTAATTTTGTAACGAAACTTAAGAAACAAAATTGTTTTTCGATTCATTGCTAATGTGTGAAATATTTAGACTAAATTGACCTATTTTTTGTCTTTTCTTCTCTAAATTTATACAATGGATTTTTCCAATTTTTTTCAAAAATGAATAGTTTACACAAAACTCCACATGATTGAGGCATTTTCTTGCCTTTTTAATCATACAATTTAGCGATCGATTTGTTTTTGTTACAACAACAATAAATAGCACAAAATGCAAAAGAGGAAGAAGAAAACGAATTTAGAATGTATTGACTGCTGAATGGTTTATCGTTGCCGGTATTATTTTAGAGTAAGGGAAATTTAAGTGCTCATGTATGTGTGCTCAAAATGTTGTATTTGGATTTAACCAGAATTCTGCCATACGATTATCTCTTAATGATGATTTTGAATTTACAATTACAATCGCTTTTTATATTTTCTAAATTGAAATTTTAATATCAATTTATGTTGATTTCTATACATTTCTCAATATTCAAGAATAAAATTTGTAAGTGTCTAATTTCGCTTGAACTTTCAATAAAAATTTTCAACAGTTTTGTTTGTATATGTGGCGGTTGTTATATCATTAAGTCCATGGTGATTGTTTTTTTAATGCGCACACGCTTTTCATATTACGAGAAAGTTATCCTTACAGAACCTAATAGTGTTATAGCTAATTATTGCCATAGTGGAGATGATTTAAAATATTTGCAAAACCCTCAATTAAATCGATTATTACAAATTATCGAGAGACAAAATTTTATCAGCTGGTTATTTGTTACTATCTACTGTAGTTATAATATTTTTCCAGAAGCCACGCAATGACAAAAACGTATTCTTCAGATGTACATGGCCTATTGAATATATGCTACCCATCCAAAAGCATCATAATAATACTTCTGATATGTCGAAATTATATATCTGTATATTTAATACTGTTCAATAGTCGGATTGTACCTTTGAAAAGGCTAGGTAAACAATTAAAATATTTATTCTATATCCACGAAAATAATTTCGTGTAATTAAGTGAATCGAATTAAATTTTTACATCAAAATTAGATATTTTACAAAGGTATCCACTTGTGTTACTAATTAAATAAATAAAGATACATTTTACTGTAAGAAAATTAGTTAAGTAATTACAGTGAAATCAAAAAGACGGTTTTCCTGGTGATATAGGGAACGTAAAATATAAATTAAAACATATTGAGGATGTTTTTTTTCTAAACTGGGTTATTTCACTTTGATGTTCATGCTGGCATGGTTTTTTATCTTACATAAAGTGAAGAGTACAACTTCTACATACAAGTTTTTTCACAAAATTGCTCATTTCTTTAAGAAAAGTCCGTCAAATAAAGCAAGTGAGCTCCAAGAAAGAAATACAGATTTCTGGAATAGTAAAGCCCAGCGTTATGTCGAAAATCGCATTAAATACGCTTTTAATCGTCAAAAAGTGAAAAACATTATTTTCTTTTTGGGTGATGGCTTATCGGTAGCGACATTGTCAACAGCCCGTACCTTTAAAAGTCATCATTATAATAGACATGATGAGGAGGAAACCTTAACAATGGATCAATTTCCTTATGTCGGATTATCTAAGGTATTGCACACTTGCCGTGTTATTCAACGATTATTCATGGAATATTTTGTGTCCAACATTCGAAGAGTTTTTGAACTAAATAGCGCCCAATTAAAATACAATTTTGTTTTGTAATCCTAGAAACACTTATCTTATATTGATTATATTTTATTGGTTCTAAAGTTTATAAAAAAATGCAATTTTTACTTTAGACATATTGTACGAATGGCCAAACGGCAGATTCGGCATATTCGGCTATAGCGTATTTATGTGGAATAAAAACGAATCTGATGAATTTGGGTGTAAATGGTCACGTTACAACAAATAATTGTTCGTCTGCTGCTGACGTTAAAAATCGTGTCGATTCTATAGCTTTATGGGCACAAAAAGCTGGAAAATCGACGGGTATTGTTACTACAACAAGAGTAACACATGCTAGCCCAGCTGCCACTTATGCTCATGTCCCTAATCGAAATTTTGAATGTGATTCTGATATTCTAGATGCCTTTAAAAAAGAACTTTGTCACGATATTGCCAAACAATTAATACTTCACGAACCGGGCAAGAATTTCAATGTCATAATGGGAGTTGGAATGTCTAAATTTTTACCATCTAATAAAGTAGATTCATTCAAGACCAAAGGAGAACGAAACGATGATGTAGATTTAATAAAGCTTTGGCAATTAAACCATCCAGACGGTGAGATTGTGCACAACATAAATGAATTGGAGAAAGTGAATTTTAAGAGTACGAAACACTTGTTGGGACTTTTCCATTCTAGCCATATGGAATATTATGGTAAAGTTAAGGGAATGAAATATGTAACGCAACCACGTCTTAAAGAGATGACGGCATCTGCTATAAAAATGGTGAAAGAAAATCCAAATGGTTATTTTCTATTTATTGAAGGTGGCCGTATTGACCATGGCCATCATGAAACCATTGCTGGTTTAGCTTTAGAAGAAACTTTAGAATTTGATGAAGCCGTAAATACGGCCCTTAACATGACTAATGAAATGGAGACATTAATAGTAGTTACGGCAGATCATTCTCACTCTATAACGGTGAGTGGCAACCTTGGTAATGGTAATCCCGTTTTGGATCTAAACCAATTGGATCACTACGGAAAAGGAGATTTTGTTATACAATATGCGTTGGGACATGAAAAGCATTTAAGGTATAAGTGCAACCAAACAGTATTAACCGAAGCTTCCAAAGAAAGTAAGGAATTATTGTTTATAAAATAGATACTATGCGCTAAATGGCACTTAATTGTTTTAACTTATGCTTTTCAGTTGCGCAGACTCCAAGCATACAATATTATGGAGTGTACGCTGGTGAAGATGTTGTTTTATTGGCACACGGACCACAAGCGAATTTATTTTCTGGTGTTATGGAGCAAAATGTTATTCCACATCTTATGGCATATGCAGCTTGTATTGGAAAAGGTCTAAAATTATGTGATACACCCAAAAAAGCGTAATTCTACAATTTTCAACGATATGCTTTAATTTAAGGAAGAAATCAACAATATAAATTTTTTGATTTTCTTAATAATTGGAATAAAGGTTTGTTTACGTCTTGCAACACTGATTAGACATTTTTTTAAATTTCCTTTTTTTATATCTCTTACTTAAATTGTATGTTTATGTTGTATGTAGTCTATGATATGTGAATCCGAAAAAAAGGAAGGAAAAGGAAAAAGTAAGCAAAAAAAAGACGTACATAATTTTAAATTTAACCATAAGTTTTGTTCAAACACTTCTATTTTTCTCGTTTTTTATTTTTTGTGAATTCTGCTGCCCTTTTGTCTTCTTTTCATTCTTTTCATTATTACAAAATTTTTTATGATTTACAAATTTGTTCAATTCGTTTTCTTTTTTGTTTATTCTTTACATAATATAGCACGTTGTTTATTCTTTACGTTTATTTTATTTTTATGTTTTTTTTTGTAGTTTTGTTTTGTGTAGCTCTAGAAACGAAAATTTATGCTAAATGAATTGCAAGCGTAACGTTTGCCCATGTATTTTCATAATAAGGATTAGATATGTGATTATGAAATATATAACTGTATATACTGTATATATAACTGTACATATATATATTTTATGAATATATTATGTGTATATAAGAGATGTAAATAATTGATATGTGCGATATAAAGTATAATGTTTAATTATAATATTTTATGTTAAGAGTTTCATATTACAATTAAAAGAAAACCTAAAAATACTACAAATTTATAACTTAAATAACATTCTGCCTTTCAGTATTCTCTCCTTGTCTCAACGGTAACCATCCTCAATTTCTTACTTAACTATCTTATTTGTACAGATACATATACATGTATATATATATACATGTATGATATATTACAAATTGACACAATTGACACTTACACAATTTACATAAACAATTGATTTGTTCATCCATATAGAAATGGATAAAGCCAACAATAACAAAACAATTTAAGCACTTATCAATTATTCACCTCATATTCATAAGTATTTAAGAGAATTCAGCTGCTAATTATTGTCGTCGTTTGATGGCGTTGATGTTTCATTTGTTGTTGCTGCTGGTGTTGATCATGCATACGGCGATTATGACGCCGCAATCGTTTACATTGCGCTGTACAGCATTCAGCTGTTAGAGATTCATATGTTAACATTGGCTTATCGAAGATTTTTTTTCTAGACGATAATCTTGTTTGTTGGCAATCAGATCGTGAACATCTTTTTCGATTGCAGGTTACCTTGGAATCCTTGCAGCGACATGTAATACACTTCTGGACGCCATGTGAAGCCAATACTGGATGCCATTCATCGCCATTTTCGTAGGCTCTATTTACGACTTTACATCCACCTTGTTTGAGTATCTCTTCCACACTAATAATTGGTGTTCTTATAATGCCCTCATCTTGTAATACATTTGGATTATGCGGTCCCATTTTTGAAGAACCGCTACGGCTACTTAATTTACCTTCAGCACACACTTTACAACAGGCTTTCTTCTCTGGACGATACGCATCTTTTTCTCTGCAGTTTAATGGTGGGCAGGCAACACGCGGACATTTCACTTCTAAAGTTGTAGCATTACATGTGCAAGTGGTACAAGTATCGAAACCATTTGGCGGTAAAAATGGATGCCATGTAGCACCAGCTAAATGAAATTGATTTCCTAAACGGCACCCGTTTTTGTTTGGATTTATATCAATTGAAGTGGCATTAATATTTTGTGGTATACACATGGGGCAACATTCATCGCCTCGCTTTACTAATTCTTCAGATAATTTACATTTGATTTCGGGGCATTTAATTGGCTCACATTTTGAATGGCCACGCTGGCAAGCGCACATTTGACATTGATCTTCTGTGCTACGCCATTGCTCTGCTGCATCATAAAAACGACCTGAATGATAGCATTTGCTTTCGTGTGTATACAATGAATCATCATTATGATCATTGAGAGGTGCCAATATGTTATTATCTGTGTAGGTAGGAAAACATTGTGAAGGCACTTTTGTAGTTTTCAATTTACCACGCAGTAGTAATTCTTTATTATTTTTAGAATGTATTTCCAGATAACAGACACTTGATTCCAATTTAATTAATTCATTTGAAGCCATACCCAACACGAAACCTTCTATATAAGAGCCAGAAAATTCCTCAAGCAAATTACGCGTAATGGGTGCACCAATAGCTTCTATAGGTTTCTCCTCCAAATACACCTGAAAGTCATTGTTTTGGGACGGAAAGCCACTTAAAGTGATTTCATAATGCAGATTGCATTCATTATCTATGGAAAGCCAAGCCATACCCATGGCATGTGGAGGAGCTGTGATAACGTTATCTGACGCCTTTAGTAAAATTGGTTCAGCCGAATCGCGAGCGTCAGCTACTGGTTTGGGCAGCAAGCGACCTTTTATCAAAGTAGGCTCTTGTGGTAGTCCAATATTAACACCCAAATCTCCAGCATATAAAGCTTCTATTACTTTAGGCCCTAATTTATCAACAGTGCCAATTGCTTGATTAAAATTAAAGCTGGGTGTTAAATCCTCGATTAAAATTTTCCGTTTTCCAGCATCTTCAATTAAAGTAATTTCTGGATGATCCTTAGCATTCACTTGATCGGTTTCAATGTTATACGATAATGAGCCATCTGTATTAAGAAAAATCCAAGCTAAACCGATGCTTTTACTTTCCGATTCTGTATTGTGCGGTGATAGTAATGTTTGAAATATTTCACATGTAGCACGTGTAACGATGGGAGCTTGTATTTTCAAATTGGGGTTTCTTTTCGACTCGACAATCAACAATAATTTGCCACGTGTCATAAGTCGTAAATTTTGTACACTTATAGGTGATGATATTTCTAGAACGTTGATTTCGGAGGAAGGTTTACGCACCTTTTGATATTCATCAAGTATGATTTCTTTACGATCAATCAATTCAATGCGTACATTAATGGTGACATTGTGATATTCTTCTGGGGAAAAAATTCCATTAAAAACTATGGTTAAATGTATGGCAGAGGCAGTTCCACTCATAACAGAAACAATTGCTGTGCCTCCAGCACCATTTGCTTCTTCAGGTCTTGCCTCAAGTAGTGAACTAAACCATTCCGATTGTAATGCTGTATACTTAGCTATCCTACCAGCCAATGCTAAATCGGAGAATTGATCCTTGTTAATGTTGCTCCATAACAATACAACACTTAAACGTTCCTCTCTAAGTAAACGTTTATAATCACGTGGCACACGACGCCAAACACCGCAAATTTTCCCGGTAACATTTTGATATATGGACTGAGTGCCCATTGGCAATTGTAACTGATGCTCTTCAATAATTGTACCAGTTTCATCTACAAATTGTATAGTTCGAGGCCGGGGGGCTTTCGATGAAATGTAAAATGAGTAATAAAGATTCTTTTTATAAAATAGAAAGCGTCCAGTGGCTACAATATTAAAAGGATTATGTGTACTATACATGGATTTCATTTCTTCGCCTTTTAAAAAATACGAGGTACGAGTGGTAAGTAACGCAGCAAAATCTAAAATCACAATTTAATAAAAAAAAAAGAAAAAAATCGACAAATGAATTTAGATAAATTGTTGTGTAAGAAATCTTCAAAAAAATCATCTAAGAATACACTTACGTTTTGTGTTACGCTCTTCTTCTTCCGTACTTATATAGGCTGGCGCATCTAAGACAACGTCGGTATCTGGAAATAATTAAAGAAAGCAAAACAAACAAACATAAAATTTAAGGTAATAATTTAAACTAATTTCTACGAACATGTTTATTATAAAATATATGTATGTATGCACTTATATATATAACATTAGAACCATTTTAATTGTGCGCAACACATTTTGTTGTCAACTTGTTCAAAATTTTGGTTTGAAAACATAAATAAAAAAAAAAATTGAAAACAAATCAGTTTTTTCTATTTATCTGTTTTATTCTAAATAGTTACAATTTAAAATTCATTATGAAACCAAACACACAACAATACCGTTGTTTAGTTGCTTTTGTGTTGTGCTGTGTGTGTTGCATGTACAAGCCATAAAATGTATTGAGATTTTTACAACGATAATATTTTTCAATATATAATATATTTTGATGTGAAACATTCCAATTTTATAGTTTAACATTGAATAGGGATAATATCACAACAGCACACTTTTCATTCTAATACGTATGGAATACTCATGAATTTTATTCAGGACTCTTATGTACTCTAACGTAAAAGTATGTTATCATAAATTAATTATTCGCTTTGTACAAGGCAATTTCAATAAAGAATGTCATCCTTCGAGACATGTGTCCTTCGTCGAACAATTTGACCCATTTTTAATACACCTCTGCGTACAAGAACTTTTAATGTTTCTGCTAAATTTGAGGTCGATTTGAGATCGAGTTTTCATAGCCAAAAGGCACGGATAGACAGACAGACAGACAGACAGACTTGTGTAAATCAATTTGTAAATGGTGCTGATCAAAAAAATACATATTTTGTAAGCTTCTTTTTGAATCGTACACACAAATGTTAATGACAAAACGAGTATATCACAAATTTCTAGATGGAGCATAAGAAAGAAAAAAATTAGCTAAGACCTTTTAAAAAAAGTATTTTAATTTGAAAAGTGAATTAATGAAAATTACATGTCGAATAGCAGCGGCCTCTGAAAAGCATTTTCAATTGGAAATGTAATCCACCTATATGGTAAAAATTTTTGAGAAGGTGACGCTAAACTACTTTAGGGTGCAGTGCTTGGTTGAAAAGAAATTGTTTTGTACACTTTTTCTACGCCGTAGAATGATTGCCTTTGTCTTATATTTAAAATACTTTAAGCGATTTCGTATAAGTCCTCTTCTTTTTTCTTTTCATCATTCTGAATGTTTTAATTGTTTTATTATTAAGAATAAGAATGAAGTGAGCTTGTTAAGTTGAAAGATATGAGGAAAAGGAAAAAAATCGACAGAAAAAGAGGAGAAAAATTGGGACGCGATAAGAAGTGCGATACATCAATATAATGTAACATCATTTTTTATGCTACGAATTTGTGATGTTATATATAAGATGTAGCAATTAAATTCTCATTATTAATTCATGGAGCGTTTGAGCAGAAAATTTGGAAAAATTGAAAAAAAAAAACAAATAACTATTGTTGCTCTTTAATCGTACATTATTTACAGAAAGAGAGAAAGTCTTATTTGTCAATGCAATATGTGCCCGCCAGCAGTACATGGTATCCTATTAACCATAAATGACAGTGTAATTGTTTCGCTATACCTTATACGATTAATGTGCTGATTCTTTTTGGAAATTCTATGATTTTCTAGTTTCTCATATTATACCCATATAAGATTGCTTAATAAGTTCATGACTATCAATGAACAATGACTTTAGCCAGTTTTAAAAATTATATACAATAAATAAGATTATTAAGAAACCTACTTCTATAAATATTATACAACATTAACTACATTTATATATATATATATATATATATAATAATATATATTATTATTATATAATTTTGTAAGATTTTTTTTTTATTTGAATTTTTTTTGTTTGGATGGGGATGGTCTAAAAGCTTTTGGTGCATATTGGAAGCATGCCCCAAAACCCTTATAAAAAAAACCTTAAACGAAATATATTTACACACAATTCTATGGGTATATACAATTTTAAACATTATTAAATAAGATAATTTAAGCTAAAAATGTTTCATTGAATTGCAATCGATTTTTCTATACCCTAAAGGCGCTTGATTTAATATGATTCATGTGATTAAAGTGATGAAAGTGAAGAACATAATGAACTCATCTAATCTAAATGTTACATTATTTGCCACAGAATTCTTTCCATTTAAGTTTTTACGGAAATGACCAACTTATGAATTTTCCTCATTTTGTTATTATTTTGTCTTTACAGAGGCGAGTGATGTATCCCACTTTAAATAGCAATCCATCTTAGATCTACATGTATAAAATTTTGTAGAAATATGCAAAGAATTCTGGACTTTAGTTTTGACAAGGAAAGCATTAAACAAATGAAGACATCGTCTGGCGTATAACTAAATAATACGGAGAATAGTTAGTCCATTTTGTCAAGTTTTATTTAAAAATATAAAAGTTTAAAGTTCTTATTTAAATTATGGCAGTATCAATAGACAATTTAATATTTGTGTATCCATTCGGATGCATAATTTTTGGTTACTACAACTATTATGCTAGTGTGACAATTTCGGTAAAAATTAACCTTTTTCTATTAGATTTTTCAATAAATTCTCGATATTAATTAAAGCATAACCGCAGTCGTACTCGATACATAGAATTTTGCATGGGAATGCACTTGCGGGGAAGTACTGCATCAATTATGGAAATAATCGTCAATTCAAAGACGACTACTGAACTTGGCTATGTTTAAATAATATGTGAGCAATCGAGGAGTGTGAAATTTAATCCAATGTAATTATAATTCTAATGTTTTTCTTTTTTCATATTCGGTTTTGGCATTTTAAAATGCGGACAGCTGTCAGATGCCATACGTTAGGAAATTCGACTTTAGATTAAGTTACCATAATTTTGAAATTTTACTTTTTAATTTTTTTTTCATCTGGTTTTTATTTTTCTCGTTTATTTTTTTTTTGTATTTTTTGTATTTTTCTTAAGCTTTCTAAATATATTTCATACAATTCTTTATAGATTTCGGTACATTTCAGCTAAAGTGAATGGCATAATAATATCGTGACTGATATGATCTTGAAAAAAATACAAATAAAAAAACAGAAAAAAAACAGTAAAACAAAAATAGTCACATATAAACATAACCTTCTATTTGGCCATAAACAATTAAATTTATTAGGCAACTGTATTATACAACAACAATTTTGTTGCAATAGTTTTAGAAGAGATAGAATCGCATGCACGCCGTTTCTACTGATCTCTTTCTTGTAGTCTCTAACGCCTTAACAAATTTAGCGATATATTTAGTTTATGGAAAATTATATGCATATTTGAACTTCAACTGATGTCTGTCTGTCGTCTGTATGTTCTTAAAATTTTACCAAAATTTTTTGAAAGTTCTCGTCTAGACATCAATATTGAAAGGAAAGTGTGTTAAACCAAATTGACCTTTTTTTAATATCAATTGGGAATTCTTTTTATTTTGAGATATCATGAAGTACAAAATGTACACTTTTGAAATTTTTCTCCATTACTTTGCTTATTAAGTGGTAATAAAATTGAAAACAATAGGCCACGTCACCAAAATCGCTTCAACGTGAAATTTTTAACCATTTCTCGAATGTTAAGTAAGATACCACAATTAAAATTGCGAATGAAGTGCGGAACTACTTGTTCATATTTGGAAAAAATCATTAACGCTCATTGGTTAAAGAATGGTAGGTATCGCAAAGTTGAGCGGCGCATAATTTATTATTCTTACATAATAATTTTTATGGATTTCAGTCTTTTATTTTACTTTATGCTTATTTTATTGTTATTCGATCATTTATGCGATTAGTTTGTATAGCGCGTCTAACCGGCTGATTTTTATGAAACGTTTCATAAACATAGAAAAAATTTTTTACTGAAATGAATTCACATGGGAAAAAAATCAATTTAATTTTGCTTACTTTTATTTTATTTGTTCTGCTTAAATATTGTTCATATTATTGCGATTATTTCTATGGAATGGATTGGATTTAATTGTGGCAAGAAACTTACCATTTCTATCACCAGGACATATTTTACAACATTTGCCAGGCAAAGCAATTGGATCATCACATAATAATGGTGGGCATTCATTATTTATACGGCGACATTGGACGCCAGCCATGATGCGGCGACCCTTGGCCATCTATTTAAATAAATATTTATATAAATGTACAAAAAGAGAAAAGCAAAAACAAAACAAAATACTTAATAAGTAGAAATTCAGTACTAAAAACCGTTATCACATTGCAATATTTTGTTGTATTCTCTTATATTCCATATTAGGTGATAACAACTTTGTTGCAGATCACTTCTTCTTTAGGCTAAGTGTGCCAAAAAATGATAAATGACAACTAATTAATCGAATGTGAGTATTTAACATATTGCAATTGATATTAAAGCGCTACAGTCTGAACGAATGTAGTGCATTTACAAAAATGTCGAAGATTTAGATTTTAGGCATAGTTATTAAACAAAAACATACCCAATGGCGCTTGGATAGAATGCGTAATTTTAGCTTAAATTTATAAAATTTAGCTTGACTTTACCTACTACATTGGTAAAGTCAAGCAAATGAAGCAAACAAATGTCAAGAGTATAATTTTTAAATAGTTCCAAAAATATCGAAAATTCTTGCTAAAAAAGTTCAAGATATATATGGAATTGAAGCAAATTTATTATCTAAGTATATCAAAGGTATCATTTGGTGCAATTTGTTTCTATATAACAGAAAAAATGAATTTTTTTGGAATTTTATTTTGGTCAAAAAATTTTTGTAATTTTTTTTTTTTGCTTGATTTAAAAAAGATTTGTCCATATTTTAGATGTTAATTTTCCATAGAGCGATTTTGGCCTTTTTAAGCTGAATTAATTTTTTAATACAGCAATAAAATTTTATCTTATTGGATCCTCTTCGATCACTACATTTTTCTTTAGTATTTTCTGTTTCCTTTTTGGAATTTCTTAGCGAAAACTTACCGCTTTACATTCGCATATAATGCAGTACATAATGCCAAATGGTGGGCCCAAATCTGCATACCATTTTGAACCCAATTCATATAAACTTCTCCCAAACTGACATTCCGATACTGAAAGTAAAATAAATAGCAATCAAAAAGAAAAATTTACTAATCAATTAATGCAGTTAAAGTTTAAAAACTAAAAAAATGAAAATGAAGTATAACATTTGCATAAATTCTTAAAAGCAACAGTTAAGAATATCAACGTTAAGTTTAGCTGGGAGCTAAATATTGTACATCCCATTACTAACTGTATTGTGGGCATGGCTGCTTTTTATTTTTGATATTGACGAAGAGAATCTTAACATTTTTTTTGCTTAAAGATATAGAGACTGTTCTCAGTTAAAATATATTGTGGGCGCGGCTCAATTTTAGAAACAATTTACTTGAAAAAGTAGTTTAATACTGGAAATAACTCAAATTTTTGTTTTTAAAGAAAAAAGTTAACCAAGCAGACGGAGTGACAGGCATACATAATTAGATTGATTTAAAATTAAATGCTCTTTGTCTAAATTTATAAATCTATAAAAAAAAAGTTTAGTGCTTTCTAAAACCCCTGATACTTCTTTTAGTTTATACTTTTTAACCAATGTTAATGTCAAAGTGATCACTTGCATTTTTCTGGTGGATAAAACTATATTGATTTCCATTAAAGTATAAACATTTTACAATTTATTCAATATTTTATAATTCTTAATTAATTTTATAATTCATAGACGTAAATTGAAGCGTATACTATTACGAAATATGTGTGCCCATTTTGTGCTCAAAGTATAAACAAATATAAACTATTTCATTACAATTGATTGGCGTTGTCCACTTAACAATTATTAAATTGTTATGAATCCAATAAATTACTTTTCAAGTATTTATATAACAAGCGCGTTTAGTTCCTCCTCCATGTTAAATGATTTTAAAGTGAAACGAACAGTTTTTAGAATAACAAGATCAAATAGGAAAATTGTAAATGGAGGTTGAAGGTAAATCTTGTGCAACTATCACTCACTGGTCACTGATTACTGGTCACAACAACTGATTGGTCGTGTAAAGAACAAATATTCCATTGCAATCAAAGTAAAAGAACAAGTTTTATTTATCCCTCCTTTCAGGATGTTTGAGTAACCAGTAATAAGTAAAAAAAATAGTTTAAAATAATCTGGAAATGTTTGCACTTTAAAGCTTCATGTAAGCGAACTCTTTAGTTCGTTTTTAATATCAACCTGCATTAGAAAATTTACAATATTTGAAGTCAAGAAAAATGAATGCACTACCAAGCTAATTCAATTTTTTAGAGTCTCCCAGTTACAGTCTTAAAAAAACAAAGCTGTAGAAATTTTAATGAAATGTCCACAACAAAGTACAAAAATTCCATTAGACAATACCAATAACACCGTGAAATTCTATGATGGATGAAATGAAACAATTATTATTTCTATTAAAACATTTATATGTAATAAATGTACGTATGTAGGTTCGTATATATATGTCAATCATGTACATCATGTATCACTAAAATGCGTGTTATTAAATTATGAATACATTAATTGATTCTTTTACTTTTTTCCCCCATTTTTCATATTTATTTTTCTTTGGTTTATATTCTTTCGTTAGTTTGCTGAAATGTAATCTACTGAAATTTCTTTTTTATTCTTCAATTTGATTTCCTGGGTTCTATGTTTTTTCGGTTTTGTGTTGTTTTATCTTATTACTTTTCTTTTTTAGTATTTGTATGGTTTCCATAATCATATTTTTCTCTCTGTCTCTCTTCTTAATTGTGATGACTTGGAAGGGAAATTCAAATCATTCATTATCAATTGCTTTTGTAAAGCTAATACGAAAATTTAGATAATACGAAGAAAGAGAAAATTAGGGGAAATAAATGAATGTAAAACACTCCGAAGGAGAATTAGGCCGGAAAAAGTTTCTTGTATTCTCTTGGATCTACATAAATTTTTGAATACTTTAAAGGGGCCGTTAGTTTAGCATTGCAGTCAATTCTTTAGGGCATTTTTTTTTTTGGAGATTGCCCACTGTTTATATTTTTATGCAATCAATTCAAAGTATGTCTGAGGAACTTCCATATGGACTCACTAAAACGGAGAGTTGTCTTAGCATTAGGCAAATTATTATGAGGACCATATTTTCCCACCAAAAAAAGACGCGTCACTATTTAATTTGATCTGAATATATTTCAAATGTATTTCAATTAAACAAATTGAAATAGATTTGTTAGTCTCAACTGAGGGTTAAATGAGCTTAGGTAAAAGGTCCAAGGTTATTGCAAGGAAAGACAGCAAACAAAACGAAATAGATTTTTAAGTCGAAGTATAGGGTTAAATGGGCATGTTTAGGTAAAATGTCCAAGGCTATTGCAAGGAAAGGAAGCCTGACATCAAGAAACATGAAAAGTTCTTACAAAAACAAAGGTTTCTGAAAAGTGCGCCATGTGAGATGATTTCAAAACTAGGAGAATCTAAGACAACTTTATTTTACAGATTAAATATGTCAAGGTCATTTTAAGAAATGATTTGCAAATTGTAAATGGCTTTATCTTCCAAAATGAAGCTTAAAAAACTATCTCCAAGTTAATTTTTCGAGCTTTTAGGGCCAAGACCTAACATCATAATAAATTTCCTTAGAATAACTACCTGAGCAACTGTAAACATAGAAATATGAGAAATGCTTCATAAATATATTTAATTATTGTATAATTATATAATGAACAGCAACAACAACAACAACAACACAAAAAATCACTGAACGTGAAATTTGAAATTTCTGTTTAAAGAAGAAAATTCTTATTAATTGGAACATAAATTTTATAATATATTTATAGTTTATATTGTATATATATATAATAAAGTAGTACTTGTTGATATTTACTTGATTGGTTGTTATTATTGGGCTTTTTTCTTTTCTTCTTCTTCTTTTATATATGCGCAAATAATTCCCTGGTATGCATTTTTAAAATAGCTTATAAAATTCTTGATCGCGTATGCATTTAAGGCGCCAGTTTAATTTATATTTATACTTATATATATAAAATATATATATATTATATATATATATATATATATATATATAATATATATATATATATATATATAAAATATATATTAAACATACATATAAAATATACATATAAATATGAATATATGCATGTATGTATAGATATGTAAGGAACATGCGAACGTATGTACCAAACAATTGCATGAACATTTCTAAATAAGAATTCATGTGTGATATTTACACGTATATATTCATGTACATGATTTTAAACTTTTCGTAATAAGAAAACAATAATAGCAGCAACAATAGCAACAACAACAAATCATCATAAGCAACAGGAATATATATATATATATATATTTATTTATTTATAATGCCTGCCTCTTGTTACGTCCGTTGTACGTTGTTGGTTGTCCACTGTTCGAGGTCTGATGTCCGTAAGTCCATTCTTGTTGATATGGCAATTGTTGCTTTTGCCGTTTTTGTTATTGTTTGTTGTAGCTGCTTTGCTTTTGTTGTTGTTGTAACCTAGAGGCTATGAAGGCTGTTTGTCGGCTGCTGCTATTTGCTGTTGCCACTTTTCATTCTACAATGTTCGTATAAGTACACATTGTAAATGGCCTCGTCTTTTAATGGCCAAATGATGTAACGATTATTGTTATTGTCTGTTGCTGTCAGTTAATTAAAAAAAATAAAAATGAAATATGAAAAGAAAAAAGACAAAAACTAAACAAGAACAACAGACAGACATTACCAATCAACTATAATATTTATTTATATTTTATTTGGCTTTTACATTTCATATGAACTTAAAATGATATGTAAACTCTGGTTCTAGAACAAAACAATACTTCCTCTTCTTTTTCTTCCATATTGGACTTTAAACTAGACTGGAATGCAATATCAAATATTGAAATAAATTATTATAGAATTTTTTCTTCCTCGTCTTTTTATATCCCATGCTGCGATTATTTATAATAATTTTTAGAAGAAAATCATAAAAATTTGCACGATTTCGTTTTAAAGGCGGCTTCCACAGATTCAAATCGGCTTAAGGCTTTTTTGAAAAGACCTTTAATAGCGAATGAATTTATCGAAACCTCCAAAATGCTACACTCGCCTATTCACTGATATTTCCATTTTATTCATACTGCTAAGTTGCCAAGAGCCGTAATTTCGTTAGAAAAAGTAATTTACCACAACAAATTAATTTCTGTTTTTTTCTTCTTCTTAAGTAAACTGATTTATTTTGTTTTGTATATTTCTTCTTCTTTCCAAGCAATATTTTATATCTTTAAGAAAATGATGCATTTGTTGTTGAAATTGTCATTAAATTAAGCGGCACATTTCTTCAGACTCTCAAAATTCAATCAATTAAATTAATTTGAAAGCAAAAATTTTACGAAAAAAAAAAAAATTAAATAAAATTAGAATTAAAAGATGTTGTCTCTGCTTTCTTCTTTTTTCGTTAGACAGCTGTCAAATTATACTGAGAACGGTACTTTAGAATACAATCAATGTCGTGGCATCCGCCTTATCCATAAAATAATACAAAAAAATAATCGGGCCAAAGTAAATCAAATAAATATACAAAAACAACAGCAATACAAGAAACATATATATATATATATATATATATATATATATATATATATATAACACACACATGCATACATACAAATACATATATAGATAAATATCATTCCTTTTATCATCTCTTCTTCTTCCACATTTTGGGTTGTCTTCACCCCCTCCCTCTCCATCCCCCGCGCACTTTTTCTTTCATTTCAATTGGTGCTTTTTTTAAAGGCATGTTGCGTATGTGTTTACATATGTGTATAATAATAATAAAGAGAGAATTTTTACAATCATACAATTAATTGCGTTTTGTTAAAAACTGTTTTATAAAAATCGTGACAGACTTGACATTAAGTGGCGCCACTAACGCTTTTGAAAATAAACAGCAGCAATAGCAACAGCAACAATAACAACGATATGTATGATTATTATTAAAGAAAAATTTGAAAAGCAGCAGCAGCAGCAGCAACAACGCTCAAGCACATCACACAACCGGTATTACGTTGTTATGTATGTTGGCTGTTGGTATGTGCTTAGGTATGTTTATGTATGCAAAATATTTAGTTATTTAGTTATTTGAAACCTTATGCTTTCTCTCAAGTTCAATCAACACATATCGCATGATATGTTCCAATTCTTTTATCACGGCTTCTTCTTCGTCTTCGTCGTCGTCGTCGTCGCAGTTTCATGTCTTCTTATAAACATTACGGATTTCATTAAGGAAATGCTGTGTCAGTATAGTTAAATAAAAATGTTACAGACAATTAATGCACTTAACAAAATAAAATGAAGCAAATTATATATAAAGAAGAAGAAGCAAAAGAAAGAAAAAAACTCTCTATTAGAAGATCAAATAGAAAAGTAAAAAAGAAGTGAAAGAGGAAAATATTAGCCGGAGTTGCCAGTTACAGCATTCATAACTTTTTTTTTTTTTGGTTTTCAATATTCCGTTTATTTATTGTGATGCTGCTGTTGTTGCCGCTGCTGCTGCTGCTTGTAACTTTCACAGTTTGGCTTCACTTGACTTGACTAAATAATAAATTCCCTTATATGCAATCATATAGCATATACATACACATACATATATACATATACACATACACATACATACATTTATATATATATATATATATATATATATGCAATTGTAAATGACCATTTATTTAATGTGGTTTGCAATTTTAGACTTAACATTTTTTTTCTATTTTTGTTATTGTTGTTTTTATTGCAATAATTCTTTTGTAATAATGCCCTTTGTGTATGTATGTCTATTCGATTGTCTGTCTTTCTATTTGCTTGTTTGCTTGTCTGCCTGTCTATCTGTCTGTCCATCCGTCCGTCTGTCTATCTATCTATATCTAAATGGCGCTGTGCATCTGAGTATGTGCATACGCCTATTAAATATGTATGTATGCATGTATGTATATGTTCTGTAAAATGTCAGACTTATCAAATTACAACACATATATCCATAAAAGCGTAGCAATAGCAACAATAACAGTAATAACATTAACAACAGCATTAACAAGAATAACATTAAAAGAAAACAAAAACAACGACAACAACAAAAACGAAAAAATTAAATAAAAATCTCACAACAAAAATATAGAAAAAGAGTAAAGAAAAAAACGTTAAACATTAATAATATCTTCAGTTTGGTCTACAGTTATTGTCAAATAAACATACAAACAATTATTGTAATAATAATAATAATAATAATAATAACAATAATAGTAATTATAATAATAACAACAATATTAACATTAAGAATAACATTTAACAGCAATTGCAATTGCAATAATAATAACAATAACAATTAACAGCAAGCAGTAAGTAAATGTTGAACAAGAGGCCAGTTAAAATTTCTGTGAACAGGAGCATAAACGAGATTTGCTTGCACAACTAACTAACTAACTAACTAACACGCTAATGCATGTTCATATAAATAAATAATTATATATATATTATATATATATATATATATATATATATATTAATTATATATATGTGTGTTAAAATAATGACTTCGTATTCTGTTGTTATAAAATTTGTTAGATGATATTTCCTTGCTTTTCACTTTTTCTTTACTACTTCTCACTACTTTTTAATTTTTGTATTGTATTTACGATACTGAATTGTTCCTATCAATAATATTCCTAAATTCTCTTTTTATTTTACATCCTCTATTCCTTTCTCTTCTTCTTCTTCTTCTTCTATTACATCGTATACATTTTATTGATTGAACGTCTTTATGCCGATTTATGAGTTATTTTTTTATAAATTCATTAAGAATTTTATGAGAGATTTTCTTTCATTTCCTTTCAATAATATTATGATATTAATGATAAATTTATTATCTAACTCATTCTCATAATCCGGCCAGATAAATGGCAAATAATACGATGCGGAGATGCAAATAATTAAAGAATACACAAGGACGGGGAATTTAAAAAAAAATGAAATTATGGAAAAATTTCTATTATTTTTTTCTTATGAAAAATCCTTTTTTATGTTATGACAATATCTACTTAAGAAACTTTTGCAGTGAAAAAAATAGAAAAATATCGTAAAGAGAGAAATAGAAAATTTTTATCTGCTCCACAGATTTAATTTTATTTTGAAACGATTTTTCATTTCTAATGAAAAGTTTGCTTAAATTGGTTCGGCCCTAGGCTTCCAATAATGTTTTCCTTGGGGTCTCAATATTCCTGTATATAAAATTTCATATTTATTATTGATTTCAAGTTTTTTCAAAAGTTGGGATCGATAACAAATATCTTGCATTGCACCTGCCTATTAAAATTACAGCATAAAGCAGTTAGAAGAAGGTATTAACTTAAAGTAACTTAAAGTAGTATAATTTCCGGTGTGCGTAGTTCATTTGAACGGCTTTAATATTTTACACAAAAATTCAGTTTTAATTTATAAAAACAGTTTACGCTGCACTGTGGGCAACGTAACCTACTATAACCGATTTAACTCATTTTCAATTTCATTCAACATACATGAATTTCTAATATATGTCAAATTTGAAGTCAATATCTTTGTTTTTGTGATCAGAAGAATGTGATCAGACAAGAAAGAAGGCACAGATGGTCAGACATTTCTATAAAAATTTTCTAAGACAGTTCACACTTCTTTTTTTCTCACAAATCAATAATATCTCAATTATGAATACTTTTGCTGGATACGTAAAATTATTTACGTTTTCTCATTTTAGAGAAAGTAAAGCAATTTAGATATTTAGATAGTTTTTAGCACTTTTGAATAGAGCGTGCTATAATTTAAATAAAATTTTTCAAGTCCATTATTTACGAATATGAATTGTACTGAATATGCCAGAATTGTTGCAGGGTAAATAAATAAATATGTTTTTCTTTCTTGGTTGTTGAATAATTTATGCACTATTGATCGATACTAATTAGTTTGACCAGAATTAATTGCCTCAATAATAATAATAATAATAATAATAATAATAATAATAATAATAATAATAATAATAATAATAATAATAATAATAACAACAACAGGAATAAAAAGATCAATAATAGCAACAATATGAACAATAGCAACAGCAACAGAAATGATTGCAACAACAGCAACATTACCAATAACAATTAAAAGTAAAAAAGTAAAAAGCAAAAGCAAAAAAGGTGACCTCAGTGCAATTTGCAGTTTGAACAAATTATAGACATTAGAGAGAGAGAGAAAAGAAAAAAAAACAAATCTTTCAAGTGTTGTACTCTATTATAATACATTGTATAAATATATATGTGTGCATGTGTGTACGTATGTATGCATGGATCTATAATTTGCCAATGTAACTGTATAAAATGAAGCAAAAATAAAATATTTAAAAAAAAAGAAAAAATCCAAAAAAAACCAACAACCAATAGACTCACTCAATCATATATATATATATATATATATATAATATGTATAAAAGCGATTTTGTAGTGCGTCATTTGGGCGCCAAAGTTTTTTTTTTATTTTATAATTTAATTTTCTGTTTTCTTGCTTGGTTTTTTTCTTCTTTTTTGCGTACTTTTTTGTTAATGGAAACAAGACAAGGCAAAATAAAACAAAATGGATAGGAATACGAAATATGTGGGGTGGGTTGGTGGAGGAAAGGAAAAACACAATGCAACATTTTTCTTTTATTTGATTTGCTTAATTTATATACATTTTTCCAATTAATACAAACATCATACATACATGACCGAATTTTGGGCATGTCTACTTTATGCATACACACATATACATATATACACATACATACATATGTATAGTTAAGTATAAAATACAAATGCAAATGCACAAGCATAAGTAAATGTAAATGTATATGCTTTTGTCAATTTTTTTTAAAGAAATGCATTTCAAAAGAAGCAGAAATATCTAGTTGTTGTTGTTGTTGACAATTTCTGATTTAAAAAAAAATGAAAAATTTCTAATGACGGCCTCTTCATCATCATCTCTATGACTATTTGTCTGTCCTTCCGTCTGTCTGTCTATCTATTTAGGTGTTTGTATTGCTTTTCCTTTTTCTTTTCTTTTTTGTTTTTTTTTTCTGTTTTAGCCGGTAAAAAGTCAATGCACTATGAAAAACTTAAAATTGCATTTATGTCTGAATTAATATAGAGATGCCTACATAAATAAACTTAAATATATATTTGGATACACTGGGCTAATGCAGCAGCAGTAGCAACAACAACAACAACAACAACAACAACAACAACAACAACAGCCGGAGCAGACGCAACAGCAGCAAGAACAACGCCAAGCGACACCGCTAAGAAACTAAAAATAATATTACACATTTTTTGTGGCAGGAATAGACGTCTATCTCAATCTTTCTTTCTATCTATCTATCTATCTATCTCTCTTCTTTCTCTTTCTCTCTCTCTCTCTCTCTCTACACTACACAACTACAATGACAATAACAATTATATAGATTCATATATGTATAAATGTCTGAAGTTAGATATACATGTGCATTGATTTTATTCAATACTTTCGTAGGCGTCCTCCTCATTACATTGTTCCTTTCATTTCACTTCATCTAATTTCATTTGATTTTTTTTTTGTCTTTTGGCAATAATAATTAATTTTATATTTTGTTTCGGTAGCGATGGATGGCGGCTTTTGGAAGGCGAGGGTTACTTTAAATATTTCAAAATACATTTTCTTATGCAATTCATTTAAACAATTAATAAATTATTTGTGTGGATTTGATGATGATGATGATGATGATGATGATGATCAAATGTGTAATTAAATGATTTTAAATTTAAACTAAACAAAAATTCATGCTCAATAACTTTATTTCATTTACTTTTCATTATAATTTTCCATATACTTGTTATTGCTTTTTGTTCTTTTTTTTTTCTTGCTTGAAACAAAATAAATAAATTTCATTAAAGCGCAAAATTATGATGTCAATTCCATTTTAATCGGCCGGCTTTGATTCTTTCTCCAATGACTGATGTTTTGGAATTGTTTACAGTTAGTATTCATTAACGATTTATGGGTCACATGTATATATATTATGTAGAAATATATATAAATTATTGTAGCGACAATAACTTTCTAGAAGTTTAACATAATTTCATTCTTAATGCTTCTGTGGTTTAAAGTTTCTATTGCTTTTCTTCTTTATCTTATTCTTTTCTTCTATTGCTTATTTGTTGTGTGAATTTCTAACAAAAATTTCAGAAAATCTTTTATTTACGAAAAGTTAGATTTCAAGTTATTAGTTTTGAAATTTTACTTTATATGGCCTCATGCATTTTAAACGACAGAATTTTCCCTTGCGCAAAATTTTTTCTTCTTTTTTTTTTTGGTTGTCTGCGTAAATTTAATTAATTTTTAAAATTCAAAGGATTATTTACTAAGTGTACAGAAAAGATTGAAGAAATCTATAAATATTTCTCATAATAATCAAAAAATTTTTAAGATAAAATTCTAAGTTAAGTTTCAAGGATTTGTTTGTTTATGTCTCTCTTTATTGAATATCAAGCCGGCTAGAAATTTCGCATTTTTTCTTCTTCTTTCTCTTAAATACTATAACATATATTTTATTGATTTTATTATAAATTACACAAAAATTTCTAATATTTCTTTTCCATCTTCTTTTATTTATCCATAGTTCAAATGTAAAAGCAAATTTCAAAGTAAGGAAATTTAAAAGTACATTTGACAATTATGCTTAAAGTTAATATGTAGTCATCATATTACAATACATATATATGCATACACACATATACATATATATATTTGTTTGTTTTATATATTTATTAATATTTATTTATTTGTTTGCATTCAAAGATATAACGCTTAAATAGTTTAACTTATAGTTGGAATGAATGAAAACTATTTTGAATAAACGGATATATAACATTTAAAAAAAATCTGTAAACTACAACAACAAATAAGTAAATATTAAGTAAATAAATAAATAAATAATGAAAAAGGTAGAAAGCAGTTTTTATATAGAAATATTTTCATCCAAATCAAATATAATCACAAGATGCACATTCTCGCAGCTTAGTTCAGTTCAATTTAGTTCAGTCTGGTATAGTTGTTTTTCTATATATATGACAGACTCGCAAATTTTATTTCAAAATTCTTAGAAATTTCTTTTTATTCTCTTTGAGAAATAAAAAAAATTCCCAGAAATGTGATACAAGATTTATAGAGTTTTAATTCTACAATATTCAAGGAATTGATTCAAAGCTGCTCAGTAAAATTCTCACAAATTCGATTCTAAGAATTTCAGAAGACACCATTTTACCATATTTTATTTCTTCTAAAATTTACAACACGTAAATTTTAAGTTATTCAAAAAAACAAAAAAAAAAATTAAGCCTGAAATTATACAATTAAGTCTTAGATTTTCACATTCTAAAATTTGCTTTCCTTAGATTCTTTGTACTTTTTTTTCTATTTGAAGCTTTGAAGAAATTTAAAAGCGAAATTTTCAGAAATTTCAAAACAAAACAAAAATTTTATTCGAAATGTAATTCAACGCTTGAATTATGTATCGATCCAATGAATTCCAGTGGAGATGAAAATGTTGTTTATTGCGTCATCTATATTTCACATAATAATTTGTGAAAGCAACTTTTCTAAAAAGGATTTAACGTAATACTATTAAAAAGGATTCAATGATTTCTTGTACCTTTATTATTTCTTTTTCTTCGTTTGTGTGAAAATTCTGAAAATTATTTTCAGTGTTACTTTATGACCTTAAAGTACCAATTTATATGGACGGCACTGTGATACTTTTTTTCTTTTTGTTGCCTTTTCCTTCTTCGTTTGTTTTTTGTATTCTTTGTTGTTGGTCGTTTTAACACCAAAAGTGTTTGAAAGCGCACGTATAGTGTGGCTTAATGTGGTGTGTGGTGTGCTGTGTGCTGTGTGCTATGTGCTATGGCGTGGCGTGGCGTGATGTGGTGTGGTGTGGTGCGGCGGCGTACCGTTTCATGCTATACTGGTACACTATGCCTTGCCATGCGATGCCATCATTTTATCATGCCGTGCTGCCCGCACCATAATGTAGTCCATACAATTTGGCATAACATTCGAGTATAGACGACAAACACACACACATACCCATGCATACATACATACACATACACATTTCCGTTTGCATACATATTTTGTATATTGTATTTTGTAAATTATAAGTATATATAATTGTGTATATGTGTATGTATATAAATAATGTACATAAAATAAGTGCGCGTGTTTGCCCAGGTATGGAATACCTTTTTAGTACAAAAAACTAAACAGAAAAACGAGCAAAAAAAACAAGCAAGCAAGCAAGCAAGTAAAGTAAAGCGGAAAAAGAGCAGAAAAGTCAAAATGAGAAAAATAAAGAAAAATCTAAAAATGTTTCTTTTTGTTCGGTACCCTACTCTTTAAAAGATATATTAAATCGATTACATTTAGCTTACAGAAAATAGGAAAACAATAAAAAAAGAAATAATTTAGGAATCAAAAGGAAAATCTGTAAAGCTTTAAAATGATAATTCTGGCCCAAAAAAAATCTGCTAAATGCGATGTGAAAGATCTGAACAGATTGGCCATAACTTTTCCTTTGATATAAATGATTTGTTCTCCATTTATGGCTCCGTTCAAAAATTTAGCCTTTCCGTTTTTCAAACTCAATACTCATAGATGAAAGTCGTCACCAGAAAAGCCACAGAATTTAGTTATATTCTTAAGCAATATAAATTTCTAAATAGATCTAACCTTCTCCGGAAAAGTATTGGAAATACAAAGATTGTTATTAGGAATGCAACATATCAGCCGTAAGGTACGCCTATAAAATATTCTTAATTGAGAATAATTTTCTATTCTGAAGGAGAAAAGCAAGAAAAAAAACAAAACAGCGCCCATTAAGGCGAAATATTTCTTTACACGTACCAAAATTCACCAAGTATCTGAGAACTCTAAAAGGATTTTTTCTACATGTATCACACATTATATAAGAATGTTTATTTCATCATAAACAATAAATGCTTTTTATTTGTTGTTCGTTACCTTTTTTTTCTTTTTTTGGTTTTAGGTTCTCCAAATGTCAGTTTGGTCAGAAAGAATGAAATCTTGATATTGAAAATATGCATTATATCTGATTATTAATCGGATTACATTGAGTCTATGTATTAGTTCATACATATACATATATGTATGTATATGTATGTGTTAAGATGTATTGTGAATTCTTAACAGAGAATTGCACTAAAAATATTTTTATAAAAATCAAAAAAAAAAAGGGAAAAAGTGCAAAAAAATAACAGAAACACCAAAAGGAAAAGAGGGGAGGGAGGCATCTGCGTTAACAATCAATAAGCATAATTTCCAATTATAAAAAAAAATTCTTTTGTAAAATATAGTAACACTCTGACTAAAGTTTAAATACCGAACTCAAAAAGTTTCAGCCATTTTCTACCAAAATAAATTTTTCATTATATACTATAGTAGGAAACCACGCCCATATTTCTATCGCTTATCCAAAAGTAAGTTTTGTAATTCAAGCATGATTAAAGAAAATCATGCTGTAGATCATTTTAACTTGCTTTAGAAAGTTTAGGATAAGTAATTTGAAACAATTATACAATTTCAAAAAAGTGCCATCTTTTACCAGGTCAAGTATTTAGTTTAGGTCCTTTTTTCTGCATTATAAACGCAAACACTATGAGTATTGATCTTTTCACAAAAAGAATTTTATTCTATATGTCTTTTCTTACAAATTCATCCTTCATCCATTGATAATGTTTTCAGTACTTTTAAAAATTGCTTAAAAAATCCACAAAATTTTTTTTTCTATAAATTAATTTTATGAAAGATCAAAACTTAAGACACAACTTTTATTACCATAAAGTGAGATTTTTGTTCTTAAAAATTTTAAATAACAAATTCCCGGTAATTTTTTAAGTGAGGCAATTGCGCATGTAACCGAGACTGAATTTTTTTTGTTGTATGCAGACTTATATACAGATATTTATACATAGATATATATAGTCTTATATTTCATGCTTCTAGCAGCATATTAAGGTTTTCGTATTGTTGCTGCCATCATTGTTGTTCTTATTGTTCTTGTTGCTGTTATTGCCATTATCCGTTGCTTTTGTAGTTAAAGCAAGATGCAATAAGAGTATAGTCGGTGTTATGGCAAATAATCTTTCTACTCCACTTATGCGCCAAGTACTTTAAGTAACAATTGTAAGTAAAATGTTTGGAATGTAATCTCAAGTTTGTACTAATTGAATTGAATTGAATTGGAATCACTTTTTGAAACGATTCATCGGGCCATCTAATATTTACGGCTACGAGATCTGAAAAGCGCTTAGTAAATTTGGCCTAAGATTTTTAGGAAGCCTCTGCTCTGTTCTGGAAGTTGACGGTGAAAAATTTGTACTGCATTGTAGTGACTTAAAGTTTTCACAGCACATTTAACATCTGCTTTCTGTCAAATCGCTTTTTTATTAAAATTTTCAAGATATTTCATAGATATATCCAAAGATTTTCATAGATGGATCTTACTGAATATAATTTAGATCGATTTTATTATGAAACGTCTTAATTTTAAACATTTTATTTTATAGAAAATTTTTCATAATTTTTTAAAATTTCCATAGCGAGAATTGGTTGTATCGAAATGGTCTCCCGAGACAAACAGCCAAAATTTATGAAAATTTGTTAAAAGTCGAAGTATATCGATCTGAGACCCACTTTTGTACACCCGCTTTTAAAAAATTATATCGCGAATTACCTTCATTTTTGAAGCCACTTTATTTTCTTTCGACTCTTTCAGTTTGATGCTCTTTACTTGAGGTGAAGAGTTATAGTAGTGTATGAAAAAGCCTGCTGCGACCTATTGATACCTTATTTTATTGGCTTCACATTTTTACAGTCTATGTCAGAAACTTCAGATGCTAGGCGATATATTTAAATTGTTACAACCTGTGAAACAATTCGGAAAAATGTCTGGCAAATGGTCGCAAAGACCAAAATAGAATCGACACAAGGAAAATTACTTCTACAAATAATAATAACAATAAAAAAAGGAAAAAAAAGAAGCAAATGTGTCCTGTCTGTCAAATTATAACTATGTGGCCACACATAACAGAAACATTGCAGAATTATTGGCCGATTGCACACGGGTTTCGTTCTTAAAAAATCTATTAAAATAAAACGATTTGAAATAGAATGGAATGGAATGCCATGAATATAAAACGAAAATGAATTGCTATTGATTATGATTATGATGATGCTGGTAGGTACAAAAAATTTATTCCGAACTCATTACTTCTTGACGTTTTCTTTTCTCCTTTCTCTTTTTCCGATTCGTTGTTTTTGTTCATATGACCGAAAATATTTTCTACATTGTTAAAGAGTGTTTGTTTGTTTGATGTTATTGTTACTGTCGCTGTGATTGTGAATTTATGATTAAGACTGTGTTGGTTGGACGGCATGACTGAATGCTAACTCTCTGACTGTGTGATGTTAAGATTGTCTCGTTTACACTGAAAATGATACATATCCTTTAGTTATAAATATATACATACTCAACAATACATACACAACAATACATGCGTACTTATGTATGTATATAATACCTTTATAAATAAACATGCATTCCAACTCAACACGTAAACATTGTACCCTTTTTTTAAATTTGCCACTACATCATTATTATCATCATTATTAATTATCATTATTATGATTATCGTTGTAGTTTTAGTCATCGTCAGCACCATCGCTATCATCATCATCAGATTCTATTGTACGTGTTTGGTTTCTCTTCTTCTTCTTTTTTTTGTCTTTTTCCTTTTCTCTTCTGCCTTTGTAGTTTTTTCTTCGTGGTGTTTGCTGGCTTGTTGTGCTTTTTTTCTACTTAAATTTTTTATTTTTTGTTTTTTATTTTTGTATGTACGTTTATCTCTTTAGTTAATGTATTAGTCGGTTGGGTTGATTATTTGGTTGGTCGTCTGCTCAGACGAAATGACTGATTGTTTGGTTTGTTTATTTGTTTGTTTAGTTGGTTGATTGGATTTAGTTGGTGTTACCGGTTTCTTTTGTTATTGTTATTATTATTGTATTTTTCACACTTTGCATTTGCCTATATATATATATATATATATATATATTTTTGTATAATTTGTCGGGTGAGAGAAAAAAACCACACGAGCAAACAAAAAAACTAACATATAAAAAAACCAAACAAACAACCAAACAAACAAGCGCAAACAAACCGTCGAACATCATAAACAAATAATGAAACAAACGAAGTAACAACATCAACAACAACAATAACAATAATAACAATAATAATAATAATAATAATAATAATAATAATAATAATAATAATAATAATAATAATAATAATAATAATAAATAATCCCAGCAACAAATTTGGTGTTTTGCCTTTTTTCGCTTTTTTTGGGTGATACTTGTACCTTTTACATTTCTATATAATGAATGCATATTTATATATATGCTCAGATAAATAAGATAAAATTAAAGAAAAATCAAATATAACAAAAAGAGAATGGAATATGAAATGATGAAGGAATACGACGCAAAAACAAAGAAAAAGCAAATATTAGAAGAATTTCAAAAAAAAAAATTATTATTTTTTCATCGAAAATTATATTCTGTTTCGTTTTTTCCTCGGCTTCCTTTTCCCTGATATGATGAGACTATTGTTCACTGATTAATTGATGAAAGGAGGCGTGTTTTTTTTTATGTAAATAATGTAATACAAAATAATTTTTTCTTTTGTCTCTATAAATCGAATCTAAATAGCAATTCGCTTATATTTATACATTTGAATAAATTAGATTAAATCAATCAGAAATTTTACTTCTTCAATTTACTTTAAAAGATTATTAATATAAGACATTGGTAATAATTTTGTATGAAGGAAATTATGCCACTAACAGATTCGGAAAACTCTTCTCTGAATTTAGTTCGCCTGTGTCCATTTGCTTCATTTGATATATTTTCCACTTTAAGATTTCAAAAGCAATTTTGCATACTTTATTGATGAAACTAACCGATAAGAGTTAGTCTCTATGTGAATTAAATTGTTATGATTAAATTTAATGGCACAAGTTAAGCAGTAATTACTTTCATTTCCAGCATTTTTCATTATATTAAGCGAAGAGATTTAGCAGAAATAGCAGTTGATCGTACTGATTCTTCTTTTACACCTCTCGGGTCTTTTAGTACACACCAAGGACCATCACACTCATGTACCGTATTAAAGATTGTACGACACTTTATAGATAGAATTCGGGAATAGGAATTTCGATAGAGTTAAATATCAGTTTATATGAGTTAGTTAGATCAATGATTCAAGAAGAAAAGGGGACAATTTTCAGATAAGCAAGACCATAATTTCGCTTTGATAGGCAATTTCGCTGACTATGACGAAAAGTGAGGCGAAATGTGAGACTCAATGTCATAGAAAATTTCAGTTGAACAGCAAAAGTTTTAGAATAAATATGCTTGATATTTCTAAAGAAAAATCTTGTACTAAACTTTTATACCTTTGCATTATTAGAATGCATTATGAATGCGGTGTTAATATAAAAATTTTTAACTTAAAGAATGCACATGAATTCACTTGAGTTCATGCAATGAATTTCAACACAACTATTAAAAAACTATCAAAGTTTCATATTATAGATTTTCTTATATAGATTTACATACCTATTTAACACCCCACACATATATATATATATATATATACATATATATATATATATATACAATTATTATGCATAAATTGTAATAAAATATGTCAAATGAATTACAGTTAAAAGTGCGTGTGCGGCATCATTATGTGACATTCTCATCAGACATTTAATTATTTTAAATATATCTCTAAAAGTTCGTTTGCTTGTTTAACTTTCGAATTACAAATGATGATGACAGACAATGCCTTATGCGCCTTAAGATTTTTTTTCGTATATGGTTTGACCCTTCCACATATATCTCATAATTTTTCTCAAATGCCTGGCCGATAATCTCATTTGGGTGGCATATTATTATGTGAAATTTAATTATATATATCGATGTACATATGTATATATATATGTATATAAGGCATAATGTCTGCTGCTTTTGATTATTTGTCATTTTACATTCAGTTCGATTCTGTTCTGTTCAGTTCTGTTCAGTTCAGTTTGGTTTGGTTTGATTTGATTTGGTATTTATTCTCTCAATGCGTCCGCTATTATCATCATTATCATCATCATCATTAACTATCATAAATATTTTAGTTATACTTTTTATATATGCTTCTTCTTATATATATCAGCCTCATCTTCTTTTTATTCATTTTGTTGTTCATCTTATTTTATGTAGAGCGGAAAGTATTTCTGTTACTGTTTCGGTGTTGCCTTTTTCCTCTTGCATTCGGTTTTTTTGTTTTTTCGGTTTTTTCTTGTTGCTTTCTTGTCTTAATGGGCGTCTACAAACTTATAATAAGACTTTAATTTTATCAAATGCCACAGACTTCATGTTTCTCCATTTTTTTTTCATCTTTTTTTTTGTTTTAGATTATATCTCTTTTTGTTTTTTTCATATAAATATGTGTAACATCATTATCATCAAATCATTATTATCATTATTGTTATCATTATTATCGTTATTATTATTATGAATGGTCTACCTAAACAGGAATCCCTTTAAGGCGTTTACGCTGTTTCATGTCAATTATTAAAACGAAAAATCATCTCTCATATAAACTTTTCCTTTTTATTATTTTTTTGTTTTTTTTTTGATGTAGCTTTCGCCTCTACTCTATTTTGTCTTGCCTTAAATTACCTGGGCCCTATTTTGCTTTACTATGCTTCGCTTAACTTGTGCTTACCTTTCCGTTAAGATTTTTTACATTTCACCTTTACCTTTTTTCCTTATGCTCACTGCTTACTGTTACCTTTACTAAGCAATGTCTAGCTATGCTATGCTATCTTATGCCATACTATGCCTTGCCTTGCCTAGCCTTGCCCTATCTCCTAACTGTCCGTTTGTTAACTAATTTTTGTCTACCTTCAATCTGACGCTGCATTTGGTTTTGCTTTTTTATCTTTCGTCTTTTATCTTTCTGTTACTTATCTTATTTCTTCTTCTCTTTCGTTTTTCCTTTTATTTTGGGGTCTTTCATTTTTATTTTTTTTATATTTTTTTTCTCCTTTTCCTTGTATTTTTGTAGTTTTTATATATTATGACACACGCTTAAAGGTCTACACCTCTTTTTTTGTGGCTCTTTTTTTCCTTTCATTCATTTTTCATTTCTCACATTTTTTTTTTGTATTTACAGGTATTTATATATGTGTATATATGTATATAAAATCGTTGTGCACTCTGGTCTCTACTACAGACATTTACAATAATAATCTTAAAGGTAGTTGCTTATTTTACGATTATTGTTGGTATTTATTGGCACCTATTTCTTGACTCCCTTATTTAGGTTTTCTTTTTTACTCCATCTCTTTCACTCTAATATATAAATGTCCGTATTCTACTGTTTATTATCGTTATTATCATTATTATTCTTGTTGTTGTTGCTGTTATTACTGATGTTGTTATTATTATAGTTAATATTATTTAAGCTTATCAAGTGTGGAGTTTAACACGTTCAATTCTTCTCTTTGCTTATATCCATCATCTACAGGTTGATAGTATGCTCAGTTCGTCTTTATATTTATAACGCCCATAAGGAAGTACCGCCCGATTCTACAAAAGTTATACATTCTTAATCAGCTACCAGTTATGAATTAATTTAAATATGTCAATCCCTCTGCCCTTCTTTCCTTGTGTGATAAACATTCTTTTTTAATAGCAAAATGGGAAATATCGACTTCAAACTTATCAAAAACATTAAAAATTCATGTACATCGTTTGGTGTTGAAAATGTGTCAAATCGGTTACAAAAACACGCCCAAAATATAATGTAAACCAAAGATATCTCTGTTTCTTTTAAGCAAAAACTTATACTTTTTCAATTGTAACTTGCAAACTGAAACAGATCGAAAGCTGAAATTTCGTATCAATATTAACGGCCTCTTGCTATCGTGCAAAGTGGCCAAGTCCATCCTTTATTAAATAACTTGAAATTATCTGTTTGTATCATAAATAAATTTTCAAATGATGGGCATCAAAGATTTGGCTCCAGCAAAATATAATTTTCTTACTTATTCTTTGTTTCAAACCAACCCCCCATTTTTCTTAAATTATTCTTTTGATATATTTTTATTTCTCTCTCACTCTTTTTCTTATTGGCTTTTTTTATTTAATTTATGAACAGAATTAAAATCGTTAAAGCAGCATCTCATATAAACTAGATTGTGATATAGTTACAATGCGTTCAATAATATTATAATATATGATGGACGGACAGTAGATTAAAAAGAAGTAGAAGAAGATAAAAAAATGTAGCATTCTGAAACACTTAGACTGTTGATTGTTGATAGTTAGACCTTGTTAAATATGCTTCAATTTGGTGTATTTATCGATTTGATTGCGACTGCTTCCATTTCTCTTTATTCTTATTATTGTTAGATTTTGTAGTGACTCTAGATAAGATAAAGATATTGTTACAAATTTTCGAGAAATTTTATAACTAGCCTGCATCTTCTTATGAGAAATTATAAAACTTAAAATCTATTTATAGATTGATTAATGTATGTTTAAAGGAAGGATGGATGGAAGGACACCTTTTTCCTTTCATTTCAATTTAATCATTTCGAAAAGCATTAAGAAAGGGTTAAGAAATTTGAAATTAAATTTATGTGTCTTTTTGAAAAAACGATGGATTTTCTAGTCCAATGGTTCTCAAGTAACCGTTTCTTAGTAAAGAAACAACGCACTAAAAAGAATAAGTCAAACTTAAAGTATACTCTAAAGGATTGTGGTGGAAAGGGCCTTTCAATCTTTGTGCAAGTAATTTTGATATAAAAAATTAACAAGCTATTTCCGATTGAAAGAGTCTTTCATAATTCTTACGATAAAAAAGTGTACGTAGAAAAATTCAAAACCAAGTTACTTTCCACAAGTCATCGCTTGCGAGAAAAATCTTATTCTTTCCATTCAGTACATGTAAAAAAAATTCTCCTGTGAAGTTTTTTAAAATCGTTTTAAAATTCGTCGTGGGCTGTTGCAACTGTCATTTAACATTTTCATAAAATGTGTGATGTATTAAATTGTAAGACGTTTTTGTTTTATTTATTCAAGTATAATGCAGTAAAATCTCAAAGCGTAATGCGGAAGCTGCATTTTATTTATATAAAATTAACAAGTGCCTTCTTTAACAAGGTGTTATTAAGAAAAGGCAAAACCACATGTCAGAAATCTGACATAATAAATTATATTACAAAAATGCTACGTCATCAAAAATTTTTCAAAATATCAAAATTGCATTTAAGAAGAAGCGATGTAAATTATTTAAATTCGTATACAATTTCTATGAAATAGCGGAAATAAACGAAATTACAAAATAGTTAGATATTTCTTTCAAAGCCGGATAAATTAAAATAACATTAAATGGCTTATTATGGATACTTTATAAATTTGGGCAAGTCTAAATCCCACAAAAAATAAATACACATTTTCAAATGAGCAGATAGAAAATCTTTAAGTTATATGAATAAAGGATGGACTCAAGGCATTGGGCACAAATTATAGATTGTAAGAAATCTATTCAGAAAAAGCAATTTTGCCAGAGCCTTAAATGAAATGTTTTTCTTTTTGGCAAAAATTATTTTAAAACACTTTAGATTCGTGGAAGAGAAAATAACGTTAATCGATATTTGATGATAATGGAATTTTCCACCAAATTGAATTACAAGGGAATACAAATGTTATAAATGGAAAATTATGCAAACAATCGACAAATCCGCCAACCAACAGCAACAACTATAACACATAAAAAGTTATTATCACACCTTTTTAAATTGGAAATTTTTTATGATGATGAAATTAATGAGAAAACCATTTGATTATGGTAATATAACAAAATAAATCTAATCGAAACAGCAACAAACATTATTAATCATAATAAGACATTTTTCTTTTTGTGTATATGTATGGGTATATGTATGTATACATGTATGAGCGTGAATGTGTAATTATAGGTCAGATTGTGTAAAGGAAAGAAAACCAGCAAAAAAAAAAAAGCGAAAAAAGCAACAAGAAATAAAAACTTTATGTCACGAACTTGTCATTCACATTCATTTCAATCGTTTTAACATTTGACATATTTAGATGGAGATATACAAATATAAATATATATATATATACAATTATATACAATTATATATGAATGCATGGCATGCTTGACTGGCTGGCTGGCATTTATATAGAATTCCATATAAAAACGCTTGCATTGGAGCGATCATGCAATTTGCTTTTGAAAAATTAATTGATTGACTCATAAATTTCGGTTTCCTTTCTTTCATTTATTTTATTTTATTTTTTTTAATTTAATTTTTTGTTTGTTTTAATGGTGAGAATTCAACGCCATAAATTTTCCATAATATAGTTTTGTGCAAATATCTAAATATGTATGTACGGATGTATGTATGTATTGTCTAATAAGATTGAGCAATCTTAGATTTATATAATAATAAATTGTATAACTCTTTTGATTTAATACATTTGTCGTTTTACTTTTTATATGATTTGTCTTTTTGTTTATAAGAAACTAAGCAGACTTTTCTGGAGAAAAGAAGAAAATACCAAATGACAAGATTTCAGTTATTTGAAAATGGAACAGAATTTAATAAAACTTATAGCTGATTATTTTATTTTGGTATAAATTAGAACAACCTAGTCAAATTTTCCATATAATGAATTTGAATTTCTACAAAGGTATAGAATTTTGAAGGCAGGTTTGTAAGGCCCAAGATTTATATACAAATCAACAAATCAATTAAAATGGCTTTCTAATCTACGTTCTAAAGCCCTAAAAAAGGCTCTAAAGTTTCAGGAAAGCGCATGACATTCTTTAGCGGCCGACATTGACTCGTAAATTTAAGCACAATCGCGAAAAATTTCTCCAATTAACTCCTAAATTAGATTTATTTTAAGATGACTTAAATAGACATAAACGCATTAGTTGTTTGAGAAAATTTTCTACCTGAATAGATCAGTTTATATTTAGCTCCTCAAGCAGTCCTTAACTGTCACATTATCACCATGATCACTACATCCTTCGATACATTCACTTATTATTTGCCTTAGCCTGCAAAGCTTACTCACAAAGCCAAAAAGTCACTTTCGCATTAAGTATCATACTACAAATCACATACACTTTACACATGACACACATCCATTTTATTTAAGGGCTGGGAAATTTCCTTAAGAAGTGATAACTGGAAATCCATTTGACAAATATCTATAATTGTTAGAGTAAGCCAGCTGTCCAGAACAATTGGCATGAATTCAATTTTATATGATACTAAGATTATTAAAACGTAATGAAGCACCTTCTTGGCATCTAATTAATACGATCGCATAACTTGTGTAACATTATAAAGTGGGCAAAAGGCAAAGCAGCCAATTTTGTGATGCATTATATGAGAGTTTTTTTTATTATCTCCAATCAATTAGAAATGAATGTCCTCATACAAAATATTTACAAAATGTTACGGTTACGGTTACGGTTACACTTAACTAATATATTTCACAATACAATTGCCTTAACATACATAAATTTATAGCGTTGTAATGTGCCACCACATTTTTTCTTCCTCTCACTTCCACTCACTCTATCTGTCGCTCGACCACTCTTTCCCGTCTAAATAATAACTATTTCTTTTGGTTGTGTGTTTGCTTTATGCTACATATATATAAATGCATTTATGTGTATGTGTATGTGTGTGTCAATAAATGTATGATTGTTTCAATAAAGTTGGCATTTGATATAATAATAAATATGTACGTAACGTTCTTCATTGATACGAACGCACGCCCCCGTTTGTATGCGTTTCAATGCGTTTAATTATTTTTATCTTTTTTTTGTGCTTTTTGCTCTGCTGTTTTTTTCTTTTTCCCGATTTTTTGTTTTGTTTTTTTATCTTGTTATTTATTTTAACTGGTGCCAAATGTGTATGTACATGTGTGTGTGCATTAACGTTAAATCAGTTTTATTGCCATACATTTTTATGATAATTTTCATTCAATAATGTTGTTAATACTTTTTGTTGTTGGTTTTTTCCTTTCTGTTTTGTTTCGTTTCCAATCTTGTTTACTTTTACTTATTGCTTTTTCGCGAGGCGTCGTCATTCATAAACACACTTCATTTATAATACAACCATATGAACAAACACACATACATACATAGACACATACACATACACATACACTGCACACATATGCTATCAACATATATTTAATAAAAGCAAAACCAAAAAAACAAAAACAGTAAAACGGCCAAAAAAAAAACGAAAAAAAAATTATGGAAAAAGAGAAAAGGAACGAGCAAGTAAATCCATTCATCCAGCCACGCGTTATCAATTTGACTTAGTAAGTAAAATTCATTCATTCATTAATTCATTCTTTACTTCATTCAGTTTTTCATTCATTAAAAAGCGATCTCTCTAAAATAATAATAATAAACCACAACAACAACCACCTTATTTTATTGTTGTGCTGCTGCTGTTCGTTCGCCTTTCGCCTTTTTGTTTGTTTGTTTATTTGTTTCATTTTATTAAATTATAAATGCGCAATCTTATAAATTACTACAAGAACAATAATAACAACAAGAAGCAATAAGAAGCAACACAAACAGCAATAGCAACAATTACGCAGAATATTAAAGAAAGAAAAAAGCATCTATTGGGAGTCAATTTAATATAAATCCTACATGCATTTATTCGATCATCGAAAAAAGTAACCGTTGAAGAATCTCTTCACCTAAAATCTAACATTTTTCTAAGTAATTTTTAACGCAATTTTTCAATTTGCTTTTTAAAATTCCAAGGTTTAGAAACTTTACTTTGTGTTTGCCACTTGCTTTGCCATCAAATTTTTATCATTAGAAAAAGTTTTGCAGTGAGTGAAAAGTAAAGGCTGGCTTGTCGAATATAGCAAAGTCTAGACTTAAAACTTCCCAATCAAATTTCTGTCCTATTCATTCCCCTAAAGAAATATGTAACCTAACAAAGTCACAGCTTTTTGATGATTAACTTTGGCCGCTTTCTTTCGACTGTGTCTTTCGCATTAATAAGCAATAAGAAATCAATTTGGGGTCTTCAAGAACTTAAAACCGTTAATTTCCTTTTCAATATTTCACAAAAATTTGATATAGTTTTGTTTGCCTTTAATTAAAGCTTTATAATATTTATGGCATTTAATTGGCCTTCGATGAAAATTTCTTCCGTTGTTCATTATTGAATCGAATCTAACTTTCACTTATACTTTAACTTTCACTTATACTTTACTTGGAAATATTTTGCGATTTTGTTCCATTCCAGCACCAGTTCCGTTTCAATGGTAATAATTCGACTAAACAAATTGAGGGCGGCTCCATAAAGTTGCCCAAATTTCTTTCAGTCTTTTCAATCAGTGAATGATGCAAATGAAGAATATTTTTGTTTGGAATTCATTGTACGCACCACCAAATCATTTTCAATTATAGTTAAGCATCTCGTAGAGAATTTCTTCAAATGTTTTAATCATTTCCAAATGAATGAAGAATTTTTTTTTCAATTAATAACGATTTATACATAAATCGTCGTTGCAAAATGGAACCGGATGTTTTACATTTCAAATATTTGTATTCATTTGGCATAATCGAGGGCAGAAGTTGCAAGAGTTGGGTGGCAGCAAATGCTACCATTTGCCAAATATAATCACTGGGTACTTTTCAATAAGATCCATTTTATATGTATCTAATATTGTACGCCTCTGCCTATTCCTCTGCCTCTACCTCTGCCTTTGTATGTCTGTGTGTGTATGTTTGTGCAAGTAACAGTACATTATTTTATTTAGCCCACGTTCATTGGAATCAACTTGCTGTTTTGCTGTTGTTATTTTTTGCTTAAAGTATCCAATTCTGTTGTCAAATTTTCGTTGGACGAGGTTTTTCTTTTTCTTGTACGTTTTATTTTTCTTCTTTTTTTTTTTTTTTTTTGTTAGTTTTATTTAGCAGTTTTGCATTGCAGCCGTATCAGTATTACATGACATTGAAGGATGAATGAATGGGATTGGTAGGTGAATACAAGCAGAATGCAAGGAGAATGAGTCGAAGAGTTGAAATAGAATGAGGGTATGAATTTGGAGAGAAGAAGAATGAGGGCAACTTAATAATAGCAAATTACAATGATAATAATAATAATAAAAATAAAAACACTGGCATGGGCAGAGGCGGAAGCAGTGGCGAAGCAGTGGCGGCGGAAGCAGAGGCAGCAACAGAAGTAATAACCAAATGATGTGGGCTTTTTAATTTAATTTTAATACGAAACTAAACTAACTAAAAAATAAACAGCAACAACAACAACAATTTAAACTAAAAACTAGTTTAGCATTTTTCTATTTTCTAACTCTTTTTCTTTAATAATCTGTTGTCTGCTCTTTCCACTCACCACAAAATTCTCCATCTGCATAATTAATTTTATTGATTTTTTTTTCCTTTTCATTTCAAATTCGAATACACTTACGATAAAATTGATTTTCGATTGTATAAAAAAAAAAGTGAAAAAAAAGCAAAACGATAAAAGCAAAAATGCCAGTAAAAAGTTTCATGTAGATTTTTCTGTTACGTGTTCATAGATGTGCCTGTGCCTGTGCCTGTAACTGTAACTGTGACTGTGTCTGTGACTGCGCCTATATCTTTATGCATGCTCATGCGTGTGTTTGTGTTTATGCGTGTATGCAGCATAAATGAAAATTGCTAAGGAAGTACTGCATTTTATATCGCACAATTTTTTGTGTGGGCTATTTTATAGCTGTTGTCATAATAATGCGCTATTTTCAAAAAAAATTCATTTTTTTTATTTTTTATTTTTTCATTTCTATGTATGAACATATAAAAAATGCGTATATTAAAGTTAACTGATAAGTAAGTAAAATATTTGGGCTTTAAATTTTGTTAATTCATATTAAAGATTGCAAAATGATTTGATATGACGATTTATGAAGAAACCCGGATTTTTAAAAGGGATTTTTCAATTAATCTGGAATTACACTTTTTTTCTATCGTTTGATTTAATAAAATTATTTTACCTCTTTATGTTCTTCTTCTTCCTTTTTACCTCTACTTTTCCTAATTATATCATTCTTCTACACTTCTTCGCTGTTTCCACTTTTTCTTCTTCTATTATTCTTCTTCTCTTCCTCTTTTTCTTCTACTCTCCTTCTTCTTTTCCTCTTCTTTCGCTCTTTTCCATCGTTATTTCTTCTTCTTTTTTAATACTTCTCTTAAAAATTTTTTCAGAAATTCAGGCATCACTTTACATCATTCTAACATTCCACAATTTCGAATATACAAATTTGCGAAAAAATTCTAATCTACCTTTTTCAGAAGAGTGATGTAAGAAGGAAATTGTCGAAAGTGAAAATTCGGTTTTTCAAATTTTGCAAATAATCCATCAAATTATTAGAATCAAGGTAAATTTTATATAAATATTAAATGCCGAGAGCGATACAAATTTCTGCGTAGCGTTTATAAAGAAATGCTGATAATCAATTAATAATTATTTCATGATGTTATTTATGTTATCTTTATTAATATTATTTGAAATTGTAACAAAAATCAATTTGGTATTTTGTTTTTTTTTTCTTGTTTTGCATTAGACAAATTATGTTATTTTAGATGTATGGAGGCGGCCTAAAGTAAACTTAGCTTTCAAAACAGTAATAAGAAAAAGAAAGAAAAACAGAAAAAAATTATGATACCCTGAGGCCTGAAATTGAATACAACCATTAGTTGTTTTTGTTGTTGCTATTATTGATATTATCATTACTTTAAAATTAAGTGGAATTAGTGGGCACAGAGATTACACTTATAATGATGACGATGATGCTGATAGCGATGTAGAATGAATGATTTTTTCTCTTATAAAAATTCCAATTTGTCATAAACAAAAAGTGGACAAGTTTCGATAGTTAAAGTTATAGAATAAATAATATAAAACAACAAATCGTTATAGTTACATAAATGAATTTATTAACCAATTTCAGAGTTTAAAATCGTTTAGTGCAAAATTTTCATCGTGAAGAAAAATTCAAAATGATGGATGCGAATTTTTTTTAGCCTCAGCCATTACGTCATCATTATCAACATTATCAACATCATCAACATTGTCAACATAAATTGTTATAATATTTTGTACAAATAAATTGCAACAATAAAAGGACACGTTTTAATGGTGCTGCTGGTGCTGCAGCTGCTACTGCTAAAATTGCCGGGCGTTTTCATAACCTATTGCAATACCTATTGTTAATGCTCACCATTCAAAGGTTGAGAGGATATTCATTTTGTCATTATGTTTGTAATGCTTATAAAGAAGCGTTAGAGACCCTAAAAATCCTCGATCAGTATTAAGTTCATAAACGATTTAGACATGTCTCTCCGACCGTCTGTTTGAGTGTCTGCCTATTCCAAACTTTCTCTTGGTCGTAAAATTTGAGATATCGTGCTCAAATTTAGTAGTAACATTAGAAGCTCTTGCAGGCAGGTTGAGATTGAAAATGGGCAATATCAAGCAAAGGACACGCCCCGAGTGCAACGTAAACTAAGTACACCTCGATTTTTTCTAAAATAGAATTTGATAGTTTTTTGCTCTTTCAGCTTCAAACTTCAAAGATAGAAAGCTGAAATTTTGCACAAGTATGAAAGCTATTAGTCTACAATGTCTGTCCAAAAAGTAATGTCCATCTAAAAATCCTGTTTATGATTTTTCTTTTTTGCGGTAAAAACTGAATCACGCTTTGAGTAGAAATATCATAGTATCTGGACGGTGGGTATTTAAGATTTGGCCTCAGCTAAATATAATTTTCTTATTTGTTATTAGTATTATTGTTGTTGTTGTTACTACAAAAAAACGCCATAAACTTTCTATTTTTAAATGTTCTTGATGAAACGACATGAAACAAAAACAAAACAAACAAATTATAAAATGAACCGAAAATGTTTCTTTCAAAAAAAAAAAGAGAATAGAACATAAAAAACTGTCCAAAAAGAATTTCTATTAAATGAAACAATAAAACAATAGAAAGAAAAATATAAACAATAGAACGGCAGGAAAGCAAGTCCATAGATGCAGAAATGTATATATGTATGCACATGTATGCATGTGTGTGTAAATCATTAAAGAATCGTGATAATCACCATTAACGTAAAATAATTTAATACATTTTTTTCTCAATGTCTTTCATTTTCAGTTTAATGTTTTTGTTTAATTTTTTCCATTTTCTACATTATTTTTTGATGATATTGTTGTTGTTGTTGTCTTTGATTCATTCTCATTTTGTATTCTATAGAAAATAACACAAAAAAAAAACAAAAGAAAAAATAAGCAAAACAAAACGAATATCCCGGAAAACAAAACCAACAGCAAAATAAGAAGAAGAAGAAGAAGAAGAAGGATGTGAAACAGAATCAAAGGGCAGAAATCGGTTTAAAGCAATGAAAACAAAAACTCAAAAAAAAAAAAAATTGATGATGAAAAACAGTTGGCTAACAATTTCTTTATTTCTTTCTTTCATTCATATTTCTTGTTAGATCTCATTTCAGACAAATTGGCACCAACAAACAAACACTTAACAAACAGCAAGTAAGCAACAATTATAAAAAAGAAAATGAAGAAGAAAATAGAACAACAATAACAACAACAAAAAACAAAATTAACAAAATTTACATTGATATAGGAGAAAGAGACCAAAAAGGTAAAGCAACATAATAATGGCTTGCTTTTGCTTAGTTTAATAAATACAAATGATATGGACTTATGTATATACATATATAGATATTTGTATATATACATATGTATATAGATATTTATGTATAGGGCATAATGTTTCTTAAGCAGATTAAATGCAAACAACAATGGCAGCAGCAGCAGCAGCAGCAGCAGCAGCAGCAGCAACAGCAGTAACTTATCAGTTCAGTGGGATAAAAAGAGAAATGAAAAGGATCAGATCCATTCAGATCAAATTAGAACGTATGATCACATATGAAAAATCGCTTACAATATTATAAATTATTCTACTGCTTGTTTCTTTATTCCTTTCTTTTTTTCCAGCTCAATGATTTTCAAAAAACAAAGCAAAGTAAAAAAAAGAAAAAAAAGGGGAAAGAAACATGAAAAACCAGACAAAAATGTAATAATAATGAAAATTACAAAAGCCTTCATTATTTAAACATATTTGTATGTCATTTGTTTATTTGCTGAATCTTTCTAAATGAACTGAAACGGCCCAAAAAGGGAAACAAAAAAAACAACAAACAAACAATAATAGACCAAAATTAAATCGAAACAATCTAAAACAACAATAATAATAATAATAATAATAATAATAATAATAATAAAGGAGGGGCAGCAACAACATCATGAAAGAAAAACACAAAAGAATTGTTATTTTTTTTAAGCTAAATAAATTGATACTTTTATCTGACAATTTTCATTATAAAAACAATTGAAATTTAACGAAAATTTTGTAAAACATAAATTTTTTATTGCCAGCTTTGAGCATTTAAACTGCGTGTCGCTTGATAATACGTGACCTTCAAAATTCCTTCTTCCTACAATGAACATCGCTCGTAGAATCACGATGATCTTTTATATGAGCACTTTAGCAATACTTTTGTAAAATTTATATATAATACATTTTCATTTATGAATCCAAATCATTTTAAAGCACAATTAAAATAGCATTTTTATCATTTTGACCAAAACGAAAGAGAAAAAATAAAATTTATGAAATATCTGTAACTGAAAAAGTGTTAAATTTCATGAATCCACGTGACGAATTCAAAACTGGTGTAAAGCGTTAAGAGAGAAAAAATGAAGAAGAAAAAAATTACCGCCTACTCACATATTCCCAACTAAGTTTCAAAAGATCAAATTTCATCCTTAAAAAAGTAGAAAATTTTATTGCAAATGATTCAAATAAATTGCAACAGAGTTGCGTCAAGAGGTTACACACTTTCCATAGCAAATTGAAATCAAATCCTTGAAAAAAAATTCATCTAAATTACAAAACGAAGGCATTGCTAAATTCTAAATATAACTTACTGTTATTCGTAGTATAAATAGTTTTGATAGAAATTTACCTGAAGTGGAAAAACCCTTCAGGTACTATAAAAACAAAAAGAAAGAAAAAATTGCCAGAGCAGTTAAATGAAATTCCCTTAATGTCTTGACAGGCGACTACAAAATCGTTTAACCTTAATAAATTTGCTTGTATACATAAAAAATGTTTACAACTTATGATAAATTCATGTTGTTAACATAAATATGTTATTAACATACTCTTATATGATAAAACTGATTCAAAAAAACTGTTCCATAAAATGTATCTAAACATAATTTAAAATGTTTACAAAGTGTAGTTCTTTGCAACAGAAAGTTGTTGCTTTATATTCGTTAATTACATGAAATGTAACATCATGTTAAATTGATCAGTAAAGCTCAATCAATCATGTATTACTAAAAATTTGGATAAATTTTACTGTAATATTAACTTTAAAATTAATTGTATTATTGCTTAATTTACTTACTTAATTATTATTTAATTTAGAATTAGCAAGTTAATTCAAAATTGGCAAACGCTTTCAGCAATGAGACAACACAGAACTGAGCTGGCTTTTTTCATTGCTTTTTTTTTTTTGATTTTTTATTTTTTATTTTTTATTTACTGATGGCCCTCTAAATATGACTGATAACCGTTCAATTTTCCATGTAAACAAAATTGAAATTGAAAATTTTTAGCACGTCTTTATGTAAATATGTATAATTTTGTAATGGCTAAATGAAAAAACAACAACGTAACACACCATAGCATAGTGTAACATAATGTAACATAACATAAGGAAAAGTGTTAAAGAAAAAGTCAAAAATGGTTGGCTACGAATAAGATATACTCTATCATCAGTAAATAGATGAGTGAGAATGAGAATAATATAAGAAGCAGCTTGCAATGAAAGACCAATTAAAAAATAAGAAAAATAAAAAAACTTTTGTTGTGTTTGGTATTTTTAAGGCATGTGTAAAAAACATTTGTGTGTGTGTGTGTGTGTATAATTTTTAAGTTACATTGATGTCGTCTAAATGTCTACAAAATATCAGTCATCACACAAAAATAAAAATCATTGTAAAAAAAGAACAAAAATCAAAACCACTAAATGTAGACAGAAAAAGAAACAATGCAACGCAACAGTGAAAGGTATATAAAAAAGAGTGAGGAAAAGAGCTAGAGATAAAAAAAAAGGACAGAGCGAAAGACTAAGTAAAAATAAAAACAAAAACGAAACAAGCAAAAAAATAACAGCAACAGCAGCGAAAGAATTCACAGCAAACATTAACATTAACATTAAATAGATAGAATAACCAATACAATGATAATTACAATGGCAATTACAAGTACAAGTAGAATTACAATTACAATTGCAACGACAATTACCTGGTAAGCACCATTAAGTCTGGTGGCAATTTGTATTCTTAAGGTTTTTCCTATTCCTTCTTCTAAATACATTTCTTGTTATTTTGTGTTAATGCTGCTGTTGCTTTTCTCTTTTTGCTTTTGCCTCAAGAAATTTTTGTCGTATTCTGTTTACATGCGCTTAATCACACTTGCTGAAATATTTATGTATTTGTTTGTCTGTCTAGCCATTTATTTATCTAGATTTAACTATATATTCCATTTGTGCAATTGTCTATTGGATAGTTTGTCATTTTGCCACTTGGCTGCTCTATCTGCTTATTTCACCATTCAGTTTTTCTTAGCATTTATTTCTAGCATAAATATTATTTAATTGGAAGAATTGGACGAAGTAAAAAAAACAAAAAAGGAAAAAAGTTTAACATTTTTAATGAGATAGTCAGATAGACAGATATAATGGCCACACGCATACACTCACACATTCCCATTGCCATAAATAGAAATTCTCGAGAACTTTGCTAACGAACTTTATAAATCATTTTTTTCTTCCAATTTTTAATTGTTGTTGTTATTTTTCTTTGTTGTTATTAGAGATTGGATAAGACTGCTTCAAAGGCAAAATTTTACATAGCAAATTTCTAAGTTTCTTAAAACTTTCTATTTTCTAATACATTGCAAAAAAAATCGAATGTGAAAATTTTTAATTCAAATTAAAATAAAATAAAAAATAAAAATTCAAATTTAATTTGAATGTCAAAATCGAAAAAGTCTTAAAAAATCTATTATTTAACTCAAGTAATCTTTTTATAGATTTTTGTTAAATAAATTTTGAAATTTTTTCAAAATGCAAGTCAAAATTTTGTATCGCATAAATAATCGGAATAATACTTTAATTTTTTCTGTGGGAGAACACCGAATGGAGTAAAAAAAAAATGGTAAAGAAATGCTTGTAATTTTTCTATGTTCAATGATTTCTACCTAAGAATATTTTCTAGGCGGATCCTGACTTTTCACAAATCTAACGGAGAAGACCTTTTGATAATTTGCCTTCAATAACAACAATAAGAAAATAAGAAGAAGACGAAAAATAAAAACTTACCTGCCAGACGGTTTTGGCGACGGCCAATTTCAGTATCTTCAACAAATAATGGTGAATGTTGTTTATGGCTATTTATTAGATCTGACCATAAACTTAAACAAATTAAATTGATAAATAGAAATTTTTGTAAATTATCAATAATTGAATACATTTGATAATTCGACAATTTTGTTACGGCATTATTATCTCGACGACGATTTTGATTACCACTTTTCATTCGTCTTATCGAATTTGATGTTGTCAATGATCTGAAGAAGAAGGTATTGGCCATTTTTTACTTCTCTTCAAATCAATGATATTTTAATTAAAAAATTTTGCCTTTTTAAATTCTTTGTTTTTTTACTTAATTTTTATTGTTATTTTAAAATTATTAACATTTCAACTTCATTTATCGACACTTGCTTTATGTGGCGTTTCAAGCGGCGCTCTATGAAAGAAAACACTTCTTTTGTAATTACAATTTTAGTTTTAAACTAATTTTCAAGTATCATAATTTTTTTTTTATTTTTCGTAAATTTTGTAATTCTTTTAAAATTCTTTTTTTCTATTTACATCTCACGTCGATTTAGTGCAAAGATTTCCCGGTAAAAGTAAGAACGAAAAAAATTTATGCAATAATTTTGTTTAAATAAGTTCAACTTTTATTGGACAACTCTAAAATTATTGTTGTTGCTATTGCTATTGTTATGTATTTACGTTAATTTGTATCTTGCTTACGTTTTCTTAAACGGACCAAGAGATTTCAATTTGCCTGTTTTTGTATTGTTATTGTTGTTATTGTTGTTATTATGCTATTATTTCTGTTTAGTATTTACTGTTATAAAAATTTTACATTTGGCTATTTAATTGAATTTTCGATTTTATTTGTTTTCTGTTTTGTTTATTATGTGTAGAAAAGAGGAGAAGAAGAAGAGAAATAGCAGCAAAAAAAAAAAGAAAGAAAAAAACCAATCGTAGAGAAAAAATTTGTATTTGAGAAAGCTTTTTATGTAAGTCACTTACACTTCCATCACTTTACTTGATACCAAATAATTATATTTTTTGTGTTTTCTCGTTTTTTTTTTTACTTTGTTTTGGTTTTTTGCAACTTTTTTCTTTTTATTTATTTTGTTTGTTTACAACGAAAAAAACAAAATCAAACAAATAAAAAACGAAAAACAAATCAACATACACACACATATATATACCCACGAAAATGCTTATACATTTGCAAAGAGTAAACTTATTGTAGCTTTATTTTTCTTTTTGGCTTTACTTTTGTTTTGATATTTTTTGTTTTATCTTTTCTTTTATTTTTTATTTTTTTTGTTACATTTATTTTTATATGAAAAATATTTTTGCATAACTCCGTGCCGTCGTTTTCATTCTCATTTCAATATCATTTTCATTTCAGTTTGTATTGTTATGATTTTATTTGCTATTCTTGTTTTTGTTTTTTCATTTTGTTTCTTTTACATTAAAATTTTTGTGTGTTTTTGTTTCCCAATAACTGTAAATTTTATTATAATATGAATAAAAAGATTTTCGTATAAATAATTTAGAGTTTTTTCACTTTTATTTCGTTCTTTTATAATTAATTAGTTTATTGCTAAAATATAAATACTGCTGCTTTTGTTGTTATCATTTAATACGGCGTTTTTCTTTAAACACTACAATTACAGTTATGATTAATTGTGTTAGTTTTTTCATGCCATTTGCTTTTACCGTTTGATTTTATTTACCGTTGGATTTATTTGTTCACTAAATTTTTCTAAGAAACTTTACGAAATTTTTCTAGGAAACTACGCATGAAGAAGATGGAAGATAGAATGGCATAAATAACGGTACAAATAAAATGAATAGTTTTGAATTAACAAGGAAAAGTTTTGTTGTCGTTGTTGTTACTATTATTCTTATTATTATTATTATTGTTCTCATACGCAAAATTAATTTTTTTCTCTTGCCCTTTCCTTAGTGTTTCTTTTTTTTCCTTTTAGTTTTGTGCTATTGTTGCGACGCGTTGCGTTGCGAAAAAAAGTAGCGTCCACACACGATATCGGTCTTTGTATAAATAGACAAACGAACAAATCACACTCGCACCCAACCGAGGTAAGGTAACATACAAAAAAGTATAAGCAAAAACTAAAACAAAAAAAAAAAAACGACAGCAATAACAATAACAACTAAAAGCAAAATAAACAAAAAGCAACAGCAACAATATCAAACATAGATAAACACACATTGCAACACATAAATATATATAAATGCAAATAGTATAAAATATAATATAATGCAATAAAAGGCAACAAGTACCAAAACCCAAAAATTAAAAAAGCAAAAAAGGGAAAACAACAACTAAAACAACTAACCGCAGCAGAAATAACAACAATAATATGAATAAACAAAACTTTACTTTTTTATTTGCTAAAGCCCAAAGATAGTAAATTGCATACAAACACATACACACAACAACAACAACAACAACAACAACAACAAATTTTAAACGAATGTTTTAGAGTTTACAGTGGAAAATTTTTTGTTGTTATTCGTAAGATTACTGTTACTCTTGCTGTCACTGTTTCTGTTACTGTACTGTTAATCAAAGTAGCAAAGCAGAAATTAAAAAAAAGAGCAATAAGTAAAAAAAAAAATCAAACAAAACATTAACTCTCCCGCTATTTTTTGTGTGCTTCTTCTTTATTATTTAATTTTTACTTCACTTTAGTTCAATTTCTAATGCAATTTATTTTTTTTGTTGTTCTTTTCGTTTTTCTTTTTTTTATTTGCTAGATTTTATTAGCCGTGTGCCTTTAGTTGATTTTATCTTATTTCATTTATTCTAAAATTTTTTATGCACATTTATCATGTTTTTTCTTTTACATTAACAAACGTTTTCTGTCTATCTCCCTCTCTTTTTCACTACCTTGCACTTTCTCTATGCGTGCCGAAGCAAAAATGAAATATCTATTTGTTCTTTTTATTTTTCTTTTATTTTTTTTTTTTTTGCATAGAAATTTTTATCGTTGATCAAACAAACAAATGCAAAAAAATCAAAAACAAAAATGGGCATCAATTGAAATTTATTTAAAATTATTATTGCACATTTTCGCTAAAATTATACAACAAAAATTTCATGTTCCGCTCTATTTACAATATATAATAGAAACATTTAAAGAAGTAGAATTATTTACATTAGAATTACCTAAGATATATATATATAATATATATATATATACACGCACACACATGAATTCATAAAAAAGAATTTTTTTCTTCAATCTAAATCATTTGATTTTGACTTAATGAAGCAGTTTGCAAATACGCGTGATCATTACACAAAAACTCACATTGCACTGTTAACTTGGTTGGCTTAGTTATAAACATGAAGGCTCGCTCGTCGTCATACACATAATACAAAACACACACACATATATATATACACGCGCTCTTGTGTATATAATATAAAAAAAAATTCTCTTCTCGCGTTGCTCGCTTGACTGTTTATTTTGTTTTGTTGCTTGTTGCTTTTATCATTTCTGTTTCCTACTTTTTGTATATTTGTTGTTACTTTTCAATGTAATAAGCATAATGAAAACATAATAAACACACGTTTACAAGCAAATAAATTTTTACTCCTAGTATTCATGCCTGCTAAAAGTATAGGAAAGGGAGAGAGAGATAGAGGGAGGGATAAGTATTTACAATGAGGAAAGAGTGTTAGAAGGGAGCGCAAGAAAAAGAAAGAGAGAGAGAATGAAACAAAGTAAATCAATATACTAGAAAATACAATCGTCAATAATCATTAAAGTTTTAACATACAATAAAGATGATGAACACTTAGCAACATGTTGCTGCAACATAAGAAAGATTTGTTTTCATTCTGAATACATTGCGTCAGAAGGTAAGAGAAAGAAATGCACGCACATTTTTTACTTTATATAATCTATTATCTATGTATGTGATAACATGTATAAGATAACATAATGTCTATATATTAAGTTTTTTTTATTGTTGCTATTGTTGTTGTTGCTGCTTTGCATTTGTTGTGCATCAATCAGCCTTTCTATATTACATAAAATTGCATATATTAAGCATAATATCTTCTTTTTTTTTATCCAACAGCAAATTCATTCAATTAACATCCAATATAAGTGATTGTGTATTTTTCCTATTTGATGTCTTTTTCTGTTTTGTTTTGTTTTCTATTTTTTTTTTTTTGCAAGCCACACAAATGAAGTGTTTTATAAGTTCTACAATTCCCATATTGTTTGTATAATATAATCGATCATTATGGATCATAATACATATACAATATTCTTTATTTTTTATTACTTTAGATATATTTGTTATATAAAAAGTACAAATTGTTGGCATACAGTCTATGTCTAAATTTTTTGCGGCAAAACTATGTTTTTTAAAATAGATCTATCTACAGCTAGGAAAGTTGCATCAGAATGATTTTCTACGTATGTTAAAATTAAGAATATTCTACAAATTCTTGATCAGTATTAAACTCCGATTCGATATAGAAATGTCTGTTTAACTGTCTGTTTGTCCGTCTGTCCGTGTATTAGTAACCACTTTCTCCTAGTCGCAAAAGAAGAGGTTGGTATTGAAAATGGGCAAAATTGGTCAAATCTCTAAATCGTAAGCTCAGGATGGTGGGTACTCAACATATCATTCAAGATGTTGCCCAAGTTAAATATAATTTTCTTATTTGTTTATACTCAAAATGTATGTAATGTATATTTATATAATTTTTTTTTATTTCAGATGATTTATTGTTGTATTTTGTGGGTTTGTTTATTGTTTAAAGTGTATAACTTAATAAAACAATGATTATGATGATGATAATGATGGAGCGGCGTTTTTTTTTCGTTTTCTCTTTTCTCCTTTTTTTTTTTTAAATAATTGTTATTAAAGTTAAAGTTGTCACTTATCATTATTGTTCATTGAAAAAAATAAATTTAAAATAAATGGAATAAACATACTTATTTCAGTTATGTACAATATATCTGTTTATAATTAATTATACACACTCATACATACATTCATACATCCATTCAGAAATAGTAACTATTCAAATTTAAAAAAAATTTTCAGTTTATTTATTTTATTTCATATGTTTACAGTACCAATCGCTAGAGGACAAAAATGGTATCGGGAAAGGTTTCCTGGTTTTCCTTACTGTCCTTGAAGTTCTGCTTGAAATTGATAGACTCAAATTTGATGCAATTCCAACCTGCGTGCAAGAATTTTCAATGATTATGCTAAATTTAAGCTTGATATCTCAAATTGGACGACCAGAGGAATGTATATAACAGACATACAAGCAGACGGAGAAACGTACAGACGGACAGACAGGTCGACAAATCGATTCAAAATTTGATGCTGACTAAGAATATATACTTCGTGGAGGATTCGAAGATGTTTTTGAACTATTACAAACATAATGACAAAGTGAAGGTATTTCCAACTTCCCGATGGTGTGTATAAAAAGAAGCAGTCAGATGGACAGACTTCCATGATGCCTATTTTGCCAAATAGAAGTTTTCCTGTTTTTTTATATTTAATGATTATTATTATTATTAGTATTATTATGATTTTTTTGTTTTTCTGCGATTATTAAAACAACTTTTTTTTTATTGTCATATAAATTCCTTCAAGCGTATAATGTTTTTTTTTGTTTGTTCATTTTTGCACATACATACAAATAGAAATATGTGCACGTAGGTGCATATAAGAATTGCATGCATTTTGTATATTTATTATTTGTTATTGTTCATTATTGTTATCGTTATTGTTATTGTTATGTATTTGTTTGAGGGCAATCCAATTGTTCATTGTACATTGAAAATTGTATTGTACATAAAAGAATGTCTACAATTTCAATAATCCGCAAGTGGAAAATTATTATACGCTTGATTGACTGTCAATCATTTCTGTCTTCTCCGTTTTTCCATTTCGTCTCTTCTCTTCACTTATCCTTTCCTTTTATTTTATCTTTCTATCATACAGATAATATGCAACATGCAACTTTAAATTATCTCTATTTATTGTGACACTTTATATGAAGAACTTGGCTTATTTGCAGTATATAAGTCATATCAAACAAAACTTCGTCAGTCCTTTCAAACAGCAGCTTAGAGTCCCAGAAAGAGAGATTATCAAAGCGTTGGGGCAACCAACTCTGGTTGCCTTTTTTCTTAATTTGACGTAGACGCATATTTAAGGTTCTTCGTTTTATAGAAACTGAACCCTCAAATTAAAAAATTTAATATTTAAACGGCCATGCACTGGACAGACCCATATCTCTGGTAACCCTGTTTATTGCAGCATCTATAAGCGAATTAAATAAGATGGCCTTCGTCTTATGAAATGGGAACATAAACTGGCAAAGTGCTTTGTTGTCAGTTTATGAGCTATGAAATTATAAATTTTTAAGAAATTAAACTTCATAATAAATGTATGCATCGTGGATAGTACTTAATAATTAAATTGTATATCAATAATTTTTATGGATAATGTGAATACTGAAAACAAAACAAAAGAAAAAAAATCTAGTAAATAAATTATAATTCAGTGCAGCTAACTAATTAAATACCCTACATCACAGTTATCCAAAAAAAGAAAAATCCAAAATTATAAGTTTTTCCGCCAAGAACAAACTTATTACAAAATAAGGTCCTGAATTGTAATAATTGTTTGATTTTACATGTAATTCTTCCGAGGCGTCTTTTGATCCAAGATACACATGCATATAAATTTACTCATTTGATAACAAATTTACATGGATGGAAATTTTCGATTTTTGAAGATTCTATTATTTCAGTAATTGATTCTTAATCGCTGCGCGTAATAAAAAACTGCATCCATCTGAACTTATATTGTTTCTGGCACATGTCCGCATAAGGTTATAATACTCACGCATCACAAGTGTTGTAGGGTATAAAAATAAATGAAATTGTCTAATGCAAGAGATAAAAAAAAATGAAATGAAATCAAATTTCACACAATTTGACTCATTGATTAGTTCATTTGAAAAGACCTACAATCAAACTATAATTAAATATATAAAAATGGCCACTAAATGACTTTTCACCATATAATTAAATGTTCAATAATAACAGTCATAATAATAATAATAATGATAAAGAGCAATAAAAACAAAAAATAATAAATTAAAATAAAAAACTAAAACTATAACTAAAAAAAAAAAACTAAATCAAAAAGCAAAAACAAAAATTAAAGAAAAAAATTTGCATAACATTTATATTCTTGGCAGCTCTTAATATCCATTTGAATAGATTATTGCTTCTTTACGCCATCCCTATAAATGAACGATTTGCTAAGATGGTGCTTGCGTTACTGCTAAAGCTAAAACTAAAGCTATAGCTAAAGCTAAAGGCTAATGTTAACTAAACGTTAAGACAAATGCTAATAGAAACGATGCAGTAACGTTTAATTAAATAACAGTGAGTGCTATAAAATGTTATAGTAAGTTCAATGGAATCGAACAAATTAATGCACGTGTGCCTTTCAAGCGTTTGTCACACACATAATCTAAACCTTTGCTTTTCATTTATCTTTCTATCTATTTCTAACTCTTCCTACCTTTTCTATATTTGCTTTCGATTTTAATATAAATAATATTTTATTTATATTTTATTACTCGTTCTACTTTTGTTTTATTGTATTTTTTAACGTTTATTTCATTTCAATATAACGACGTGCATGAAGTCATGTATATATTTTCAGAACCTATTGTCATAACTTATAATTTCCTCGACATAGCTTTTTGTATTTTTCTAATTTCATATTACTTTACATTTCTTTTAATTTTTCTATCTTTTTTTAAAATATAACTTTTCAAATGCTTTTCTTTCAGGCATCTACAAAACTCACTCAAAATATATATAAATATAAATTTTTACTTCTCTTCTTTTTCAATTTTTTTAATTAATTAAAAAAATTAAAAAAAAAAAAACTAAATTAAAAATTAATTAATAAATTGAATCAAGTGTATTGGACTTTGAGTCTGCCTTTCTTTTTACTTTCATCTTTAGAAACCTCTTAATTAAATTTAAAAAAAACAAGTAAGATTTGAATAAATAGTCGAGGCCGACTCTTAAATACCCTACACCAATTTGTTTAATGTATTTAACAAGTTATATACCAGAAGTACAAGTCAAGAAAGTGAAACAATTGTAATTTTTAGATAATTTAGAAAGTTCAAAAAGTTTGCTTAAATGCTAAAGAATATTCAACTTGTTTAATAGAAATGTCAAATTCTAAAATTCTATTACAGATTTCTTGTATTATTCTTCATTATTTATTAATTATTTAATAAATTATTGTTTATTCAATTTATTGGATATTTGTTCCCATAGAAAACAAGAAATACTTAAAATAGTGCCACCAAATAAGATGAGCCAAGCGATAAAGAAAAATTCCATATTTAAAGGTGTTGGCAGATAATCATCATACATGATTTGAAAGAAATTTGCTCGTTTAAGAGCTGTATAGGCCTCCTCACGCCATTTGTACCACAAGCCATGCTGATGAGTTGCCATAATGAATTGATTCAATTTGTCCACGTAGGTATCATTGGGATTGAATGGGTATGATGTAAAAAATTGGCCAAAACATAAATTGGAATAATGGTAGAAGGGTTGTATGAGATGCTCTTGCATATTATGGATTAATTTCCAATTAGCTAATGATAGTATAAATGATTGGGAACGATTAAAATGTCCCAAAATAATACGAAACTCAGGCGGTTCATATTTTACAAGTAGACCATCATATAAATGTAAATTGGAGTACGGATTATCTTGTAACTCTTCCAAAACGTCAGCACTGACAGCGACTTTGAGACCTTCATCATAGATTTCTTTTATAGTTTGTATGGGCGATTGAAATACGGGTTTCATAAAGAATGATGTTATATAGGTCGAATAGTATACCAGTAACATGTAACCCAATAGAAATATCAATGTATAAAAAATGCGCTTAGATAAATTCGCATTATCCCATCTAATAACGGCATTCGAAGATGCTTGCAATAGAGCTAAACTAATTAGAAGATTCATGGTAAATGATGATGTTGGATGTCTAATGAAACGCATTAATAATGCCACATAAACAATGGCTGCTAGCCATACAAGCCAAACATATTGATCAAATGGATTTATAACATACCAAAAATGCGGCATTTCCGGCTTCAATGGCAATACCACACAATAATTACTCAATTCAACCGGATAACTGTATTGCATATTTGCCATAGTGCTATGATAAACTGCGGGTACAATGGCTATATTTAAAGCACCTTCCTCGATATCTTTATAAATATCCGCCAAAGTATCTAGCTCTGTATCGACCAATAATAATTTGTAATCATTATGTATGGCAAATTCTTCCAATAAATGGGCATAATGTCCCAAAATATAATCTTTATCATCACGATAAATAAACACTTTTGGCATATCCACATAAAAAGCAACTCTCAATAATTTGGTATTATTTGCAGTGCGCGGCATTACCAAACTAATTGTATCCAAAAGTGTTAATGTTGGCTTTAAAGGTGACATTTTTCAAACTTTATGAATCTACAGGAACTATCTAACAAATACCTTATGTTCCTTTCTTTTATGAATTTTGGCTCATACAATTTAATGTGTGGCTGCGTGTTTAAAGTAAATACAAATAATATTTGAAAAAAAATTCTTTTATCATTTATCAAATTATACATGATTCCCATAATTTTGCAACTTTAATAATAAGGTTTACATGGAAAAATTGCTACTTATTCTCTACTCAAATCTAATTAACATGTCGTGTTATACTTTTCAATCGCTCAATATTAGTTTAATAATGTTCGCTTACAGAAAAAATCTTGGGCATATTAGAAATTTGAAAAGTCTCTAGCAATGCTTACGATTTCTAAATTGTTGTATCACTTATTTTTGTGTAAAATTATTCAGTTTTTTATCCAAATTTAATTAAATCGCAATGTTACTTTGCAACGCTTTCTTATCAAAAATAATTACGACATCTAAAAATGTTAGATTAGTTAGAAACAGCAAGATTATACCTTAAAATATATGAAATTCATTGGATGAAGCTTGAACAAATTCAGTTCTCAATTAAATCCTTTAGAATTAATTAAACAATACTTAAATCTTTCACCATTTAATTTACTTAATTTAATTTAATTAATATTAATTTGTGCATATTTTTTGAATGAGATGAAATGCAATTTTACAAGAATTTATAGGACTGATAGAGAGAAATTTTGTTATTGTTATTGCTTCTGTATAAGTAAATTTCATTTAAAAATTTACGATTTAAGGTTTCAAATAAATTTGTTAGGGTAGATTTTGCCTTTGACCTAAACAAAAAGTCATTGAAGCAGAACTAACAATATACATATGTATATATATTTACACACACACACACACACACACACAACACACATGTATATATATATATATATATATATATTGTATATGTTATGTATTGTATTGTTTAACGTGGGAAATTCCACATTTTTATTGTTTTGACCGTATCATTTTGTTTATTATTTTTTAATTATCGCCTGCTTTTTTTTTTGTTTTGGTTATAAGGCAGATGCGATTTGTGAAATTTCATTCGTGAAATTGAAAACATGTGTGAAAGAATTTCAAAAATATTTTTATAAAAGATCATTGTAAGAAATCAATCGAATCGAAAGGAAGCACTGTCTTTATAATGTTAATCTCCAATTTTTAATGTGTGCTTCCAACATGTTTGCTAAGAAAGCAAGAAATATCAAATAAATGTTAATAAAATTGTTTCGTCATGTTTTAATGCAACAATCAATAAATCGATATTAAAAAGTTGTTAATGAAAAATTATATAATGCAAAGTTAAAAAGGCGAAAAACTAAAAAAATTTATTAGAGAGTTAAAACCAGTCAATGTGACGGATTAAAGGAAAGTAATAATGTTAGAATTTTTTAACAGCAATCATTGGAAACACGTAGCCTGTCATTTAAAATAAAAAATTAAAAATTAACTTACAATTTTTCGATGAAATCAATAAACTTGTTTTATGGTACGTTTATTGATGGCAGTATTTAACAAAATAGATCAATTTTACGTTTGATTCATTTATTTGATATCAATAGTATGAAAAATTAGGCTATGAAGAAAGTTGCATAACTCAATCTTACTTGGGCTCCCTGTTAAATACTTATCTAACAAGTGTTACCTTTTAACTAATGAATTTGACATCGAAAGTAATTTGTAAAAATTTAAATGAGATCATTTCTGTGTCATTTACATGTCTCTTTAAACAGATGTAGCGTTTCTTCAATAAGAATTTACATAACAGCCTTATTTTTAGGGCATCAAATGCAGCCTTATTCTTGTTGATTTTACTTTTCTTCTCTATGAAAATCTTTATACAGATTATATTTATTGGAAATATTGGTTCCTTTAAAGTAGTTTCCCTTTAACGGTTTAGTATAAAGTTACTTTAGAAGAAATTGAATCATGTTATTTAACACAGCTCACTTGTAAACTATGCCCAAGTTAAAAACTGTCATAATTAAATGGAAAAAATTAGCAAAATATATCAAACCGGGATACAAAGCCGAACAAAATGAATGTAACTCAACTTTTACTCATATTTATGTATGTATAAACCGGGAAATGTAGGGCATGTAAATTATGTCACAAATGATTCTGGCAAAACTGATGCTAATATTTATGGAAAGTAAAAAACCTAAACATCTGTTAAATATTTGTAATTTTGTTAATGTCTAAGACATTTGTTAATGTTAGACTAAAAGGCCTCTTTCAATTTTCATTATTAACCATTTGTTTATATTTACTTGTTCCTTTTATTTGTTTGTTGGCTTTTTTCCTCCTTAATGATTATATATAAAATAACAGCATCAAAAACATAACAATAACCATAACAATAACAATAAAAATAATAATAACAATAACAATAGACTGAATGTCTAAATGGATGATTGGATGGCCCAAAAGAACGACTGAATACTATATATATTAAATATATTAAATGAACATCACATGACCTCTCTTTATATCTTTTATAGCCATCTCTGTCGCTCTCTGTTTACTCTGTCAATGTATTTTGGTCTAATAGAAATTCTTATTAAGATATATTTGCACATATGTTCAACAAATGTTTAATCCGTAAATGTTGTTAAGGAGCACGTACACATGTGTTTATGTTCTATGCAAACAATGCAACAAGGTGTGATTTATTTCTTAGTTTTTTCTTTTCTTTTCATTTCAATTCCTTTCAAAAAAATTTCGACTTGTTTCTTTTTTTTTTTTTTTTTTTTTGTTAAAATTTGTTTATACCTGCTGGTTACCTGTTTGCAGGGGCCCCCCATATGATAATTGCTTGCATTATGAAAAGCAAATATCTAGGCATATATTTTGAACTAATATTGAGTTATAGAAATATTTAAGATTTACAAAATTAGTTCTCAGCATCAAAAGTGAGCAAGTGTTAGTTGTTTATATGCAAAACCCCCTACAAAGCCATAGTTTAAGAAACTAGGAATTCCCAAATGTGATTTTCATTTTAAATTTTCTCATTTCTTTTTTTCTTCTTTTGTTCATGTTTTTGTCGTTCGATGTTTGATTTGTTACTTTTTTCTTTATTGTTTTGTGCACAAAATTTCTAAATCTATTTATTACATTTGACATAGATTTTCTATTCACAATTTGAAATAAGTTTTCATTTCTTTTGCCTTTTCCTTGCTTGCCACTATCACTTACCATTTGTGATATAAGATATTGTAAGTTTATGCAGATGTTTGTAACATCCAAAAGAATTTGGAATTGATACAATTTTTTTTATACCAATTTATTTAGAATCATTTTCTGATTCGATTTAAGTCTGTATGTCTGTCTGTCCATCTAATATCTGCCCATGTAAGTTTGTTATGAAATTACATATCGCCATTTTTCAAATATTTTAATAAAATTTAGTCCATACGTAAAAAGTCATTACATGGAGAAAAGGTTCAATTTTAAATATACTTTCACAAAAATTAATAGTGCCTTATATCTTGACATAAAAATCGATAAAGGAAATGGCAGAGGGCGACATGTGACAATTTTTTGCATTCCCCATTAAAAATTTCAATTTCAAATTTTTTCGAGGTTTTTTATAATTTCATGAATTTATATCATTATTTCCCATAATCCTCTTAATTGTTTAATATTAGCAGATAAAGTTATGTAGAGTCCTTAAGGGTCGCCATACTGAACTCGTTTACTGAACTTATTTGTTTGTTTTTTTTGCTTTTAAGTGCATTCAATTTTTCCATTCTTCAATGAAGTATTTCTGCAATTTAATTGAGAATTTAAATTTTACTTTTTTGATTTATTTCATTAGTTTTCTTCTCTTTTTCTTTTGGGTGGTTGTTTTTTCTTTGATTTGTTGGGTTTTAGAAGAGTTAAAAAATTTTTTGATTGGCAGAATCAGGAATTAGCAGAAAATGGCCACAGAAAATTAAATGATTCTATTGATCAGTTTAATGTGGTAACTTAATGTAACAATAATGTGGCAATCAATATTTCAAACAAAAGCCAACATCAATATTTAGCATCAGCAATAACATGTAAGAAAATTATATTCGGCTGGGGTTAATTCTTGAATACCCATCATCCATAAATAACGTTATTATGACTCAGAGCCTGTTTCAATTTTTCAGTAGCAAATAGAAAACGTAAACATGGACAGACATTGTAGGATAATGGCTTTAAACTTTCCATCTTTTCAGGTGATGAGCAAAAAAATCACCAAATTTTGTTTAAACAAAAATTGAAATGTTCACCGTTTACGTTGCATTGTGAGCGTGTTATTTAAGTGATTTTGACCAATCTCAATACCAATTTGCCTATAAAAACGTGCATTGTTTCTGCTAAATTTGAGCTCAATATCTCTTTTTTTGTGACCAAAGAATGTTGTTAACAGTACATGGACAAATGGACAGACATGTCTACATCTATTTAGAATTTATTGCGTTCTTTCCTTCTTGAATGTATATACTTTATAAGATGTTCTTGGGTGTTATAAATATGATTTACAAAAATGAATATACCTCCAATCGTTGGATGCTGATGGTTGGATGCTGGTGGTATAATAATAACATCATTATTTAACTTTAGTTTAGTTAGTGCTTTTAATAGTGTTGGTAGTGTGATTGTTATTATTGTTGTTGTTGTTAGTTTCTTTATTGGTTTTTATAGTTGTTGTTTGTTGTTGTTGGCCCTGCATCATCATCATAAATATATTTTGAATTTGATTTTACAATAAAGATATAAAATGCATGTTAATATTTGCTTTCTGGCTTTTGCCTTAAAAATTTTCTTTCTCATACATTTTTTTGTATTTTTTTTGAAATTTTTTTTTGGTATGCGGCACTTTAGGCTAATTTGGAATCTGGAATCTGAAATAATAGCCATAATAACAGCAATAATAAAAACAACAGTGTTATATTACTTAAAAAATTATCTAAAGATTTTAAGAGAAGATTTTTAGTCAAAAATATTTTAAGATTTTTCTGTTACTTTTTTCCTCGCCTTTTCTTACGTTTATTTACCTTTTTTTTTCATGCATTTTTATTATAACTTTTCTTTTCTTTTTCTTTTTTCTCTTTTTTCCTTTTTTTTTTTTAAGATATTTTTCATAACAAAATAATTTAAGCTTATAAGCTGCTCTCAAGTTATCATTCGACTTAATCAATATTACTTTTGCAAGGTAATGATGTAAGAGCTTTATATGTCATGTCGTATTTGTATGTTTATATGCATTTGTATACATTTTTATAATCGTATTTTCAGATAATCATCTATTGAAAAAAAAATATATATACTTTATATATTTTAATGAACAAACTAAATAAAATTACAAAATAAAAACCAAAAAAAGGGAGAAAAAAATTGAAATATTGTATGAATGTATACATATATAAATCGGAGATTAAGGCATTCACTTGAAATCCATTGAAATGTTTGTTCTCAAATTCAATTTCAATTTTAATTCAGATTCAATAATGACAAAATTCTTAACAATTTGTGTCTTTTTTATTATTTTTTTTTGAAATATTTGCTGATTAAATTGAAATAAAGCAAAAGATTTGTATTTGTCAATTTAGAAAACTTCCAAATTTCTTAATTAATTTAATTCATTAATTTTGTGTTATGAAACATTTTTTTCTCTTTCTTCTACTTTTTTAGAGCTCCTAATCTTTTACACTTTTACTAAAAGTAATGATAAAGAAAAATATTTGGCAGAGTTTACCTTAAGAAGTTAATTCTGAGTAGAAAGATTTCTTCTTTTCTTAACTCAAGTATTTCACACAATACACACAGATCTTCAATCCTTTGGTCTATCAATACCGAGAAGTACCAGCTTAATTGGGATTCATGGGCTCGAATTCGCAACAGCTCCCCAGTTTTACAATATCGCATCAAAGATTGAATTTGATGTAACGGCATCATCAGTTTTAATGATCATTTGGGGTAGCTGGATCGCATGATCGTGGTGCTTACAAATAATTCTATCATTACAATAAGTAGTTAGCTGGTAAGCCTCATGCTAAAAACTTGGCTTAGAAATTTTAGGAAGGTTTCGCCTTTTTACCAAAAAGCAAGCTTTTTAATCAGATATCACACAACTTTTGGAATGGAAGATAGTGTTGACACTACCATAAGCAGTCATAGTTCACCGATATCAACAAGCTTTAATGACAGATACATCCGGGAAACATACCCTAAGCATTGTACTTTCCATATGAACTTGTGAAGATGAAGTAAAAAGAAATTTTTTTAAAACGCGAGAACAATGCTATTTAAATAAAATGATTAATATTAAGGAGAGCGTGGGTAATATCAAAATTTTTTAGATCCGAATAATGCCATTAACAGTCAAGAAGACAAACTGATGAAAGGTCATGTCCTCATGTCTATTCAAAATTTAATGTTGCTGAAGTTTGTTCGATAGTTTGAAGTTGCTTTTCAAAGGTAACCAGTCTTTTGATAAAATGATTATATCATTAATTTCTGGATGGTGAATATAAAAACAAAACCGTCATCAAAATGAGACCGTGAGATCTAACTTGCAACATAACAACAACAACAACAACAACAACAACAACAACAGCAGCAGCAGCACAACAATAAAATAAGAAAATTGAATAGATATAGAAAATTGTGTTGAAATATACATCAGCAGACATACACATACATATACACACGTTTTACACTTAATAATGATTAGAAATGGTAACATTTTGAAATTGCATCATCAAGATATTCCCAAGGAAAGTTTTTAGTTTTTACATATTTACTGTTTTTGATTTCAGTTTGCCTAATTTTGATCTAGTTTTTTTATCTGTTTTGCAATAAACATTAAGAAAGCATTTTCAATTGTTTTTTTATGTTTTAGACCGAAATCCTTTATAGTTTCTCCTAAATTACTGCACATTCCTTTAAAAGTAACCCAATTCCGAACGTCCATATTTTTCACATAAGCTCGTACACACACACACACATATATATATACACATACACACATACACAATAATTTGGTATAATTCAATTCAAGAATAATGGTATTAATGAATGCAATTATAAGAACAACAACAACAAAAACAAATTCGAACTCTTGTACAATTTCCATGAATTTCTCTATAATGAAACTAATAATACAACAATAATAATAACTAGAAGAAGAAGAAGAAAGAAGAAGAAAAAGAATTTAACGTGGACTTTTGAATATGCTACAATTCTTTTTAACTTGTCCATTTACATTACAATGAGAATGAAAGAAATGTAAAGAAAATTTCAATAAATTCATGAAAATTCTAATCTAAAACTGAAAATTGTTCTAAACTAAATTTCGTTCAAGCAGATCAAAATACTACATTTCATTGACTTTCAAAATACAGAAATCAAGAGGAAATAGTTATACAATTTATTCAGTCTGCAGCTTTAAGTATCAAATTTGTTTAAAGTTTGAACAAAAATTATAATCTATAAAATACCATGAGCGAAAACCAGATAGAAAATTATCATTTGTTGATTCGATTATAATAAATATGCAACGTACTTACTCTAGGATCTTGAGTGGCAAACTAAAGGGTTAATGGTACAACGTACAAACCTGCAGATTTATATAAACTTTTTACAAACTTATATAAAATTTTTCTTTGTTTTTTCAAAATGAAGTTTTTCTTTGTGAGAAGTAATCGAAAAGTTAATTCAATTCTCCATGTAAATGGAATTTATCTCTTACAGATGATCAAAATATCGAAAAGTCATAATTTTATATATATTTTTAAAAAGTGACTCTAAACTAAAGTTCTGAAGGTCTAAAGTACAAGCCACTTCTATTGAGAATGTTAAAGGCCTTTACACAAAATTAATACGCTTTGCCAGAACTTGGCTGTAGAGTAAAATATGGATGAAAAGAATCGTCTAAAGTTACACTTAACAATAATAATGATGAAAAAAAAAAAACAATTAAAAAAAAAGCAGAACAAAATCATTGCAAGAATAAATGCGAATAAATAAGATAAATTGTCTAAAGATGAATTTCAATAGAAATGAGAAAATTTTAAAGAGATTGTGTACAAAAAAAAAAAAACGTATGCATTTATATATAAATTTATCATTTTTTTTTCTTCTTTTTAATTATTAATGTTACATTAAACCGTTTGCTTGGTTAATTTACTTCTTTTGAAAAGAAAAGAGCAAAAAGGTAGAACGAAAAGCAAAAGCAAAAGAATTATAATAAGAAATAAGAAATAAACGATTTAATAAAATATTCTTCACACAGGCATTGATTTACTTAATGATGTTGTTAATGTTCTAATAAAACATACATACGTACATACATACAAACAGATATTCAGATACAATATATTTCGCCTTTATACATATTTTTTTTCTTTCGAATTATCTTTTTTTTTGCATTTTTATAATAAATTTGAAGTAAACCAAAAAATAAAAAAAATACGCAAAAATATCGCACAATTAGGAAAATTATATGTAGCTGAGGCCAAGTTTTGAATACCCGCCAATCATATACCACGATATTGCTTTGGTTTTTTAAGAGCAAGGAGAAGACGTAAACATAAGCGAGGGAAAATTTTAAATTTTTAAATTTTACTTAAAAAATTAAAGTGTTCGGTTCGTGCCTTTTGACCGTTTTTATCCATTTTCAATACCAACCAATGTATTTGCCAAGTTTAATATAAATATTATATTTTTACGATCAAGAGAATGTTGTTATTAATGGACGGATAGACGGACAGATTGAGAAACATGCCTAAATCGATTGACATCGTGATGCTTATTTTTATTGCCTCTTACACTTCCTTTTGGATGCTACAAACTTAATGACAAAATGAATATACCCCCAAGCTCTGGGCGGTTTTTTATAATAGAAAATGGACAAAAATTAAAACTAGATGAGGAGAATGTGAGGGTGAATATACCATTCGTATCTCTCCCTTATGATTGTTATCATAAAGTTTTACATATGGCCATATATATGTAACTTTTTTTTGCCGTGAATTAATTATAAATAATGAGCACAGTATTGAGAGTGTATAATAAATTAGCAACATGTTGCTTTTGTTCTTCTTTTAATCTTTGTTATTTTTGTTGTTTATTTTTGTTATTTTGTTTATAAAGTTTTTCATTTGTGTTTATATTATTACCTTCAACTTTAGTCTCTGCCCCCCATAAATTATGATGATAATAATAATGCAGACATTATGTCGCCTATTCCTACTGTTGCCTACACATGTGTATAAACACATTTATATATAACATATACATACAGTGTAGGTATACTTTTACACTTAAGTGTAGGTGTAGTTTACAATGTATATGTGGGTGCATAATAAATAGTACTTGTGATTGTGTGTATGTATAATAATTGTGGGCACATTATTAGTGTACTGTACCGCGATGCCAACTAGCAATTAAACAATTAAACTTATGCTTAATAATTAATGTAATATGCAATGTCAAAACAAAAGCACAAAAACAAATCATATCAATATAAAATGAAATGACGATTGTTTACGTACACGTATATCATATATATATATATATATATATAAGCAATTTAAATCTTATATGGCTTCTGTAAATCATGTGTTATTCAAAATGCCAAATGACACATCATCAGTTTATTTTTGTAGCAGGCAATATGTAAATGTTGTTCTTAATTTATTGCATTCGCTTTGTTGATAGAAATAAAGACAAAACACTGTATATAAACATTTATTATGAATGTTTATAATATGTTTACAAGCAAAAAATAATTGTAATAAGCGAGTGTATAAGTCAGAGAGATCCAATTAGTTACTTCATTCCTAACAAAATAACCAGAAATAGCAAATGTTTAGATACAAGTTATGAATCAAACATAAGCATTTCAAGAGCAATTCGATTGCAGCTTCTTTATAAACAAATTAAAATCAGATGGTTCAAGTGTAATATAGCTCTGGGAAAATAAAATGTATAAATAATCATTTAAATAAATAAGAAAAAATGGAAAGTACATGCGATCAGTTGTTATTAGCTACTGGTGGTTATGATCATACCATTAAATTGTGGCAAGCTCATACTGGCAATTGTATAAAAAGTTTACGTTTTGTAGAAACTTCTCAAGTTAACTCTTTGGACCGTACACCAGATAAGACTCGTTTAGCGGCTTGTGGCTACCAATGTATACGTTTATACGATTTAGAATCGAATTGTAATGTGCCGGTAATTAATTTTGAAGGTGTACAAAAGAATGTTACACGTTTGGGATTTCAAGAGGATAGTCATTGGATGTTTACTACAGGTGAAGATCATCGGGTACGAATATGGGATATGTTGGCACCAACACCACATTGTTCACGGGTTTTTGATTGCCAAACGCCAGTTAATTCGGCATGTTTACATCCCAATCAAGTGGAAATCGCTATGGCTGGCCAAAATGGTGGCGTTTATCTATGGGATGTTAAATCTGAAATGCATGAACAATTGATACCAGAAATGGATGCAGCTGTATTAGATGTAGCCATCTCACCAAATGGCCAATATATGGCAGCCGTAAACAATAAAGGCAATTGTTATGTTTGGTCATTAATTTCAACGCCAAATCAAAAATTAACCACATTACAACCGAAACAGAAATTAGTTGTTCGAGCCAAGAAGCATTCATTACGTTGTAAATTTAGTCCCGATTCACGACTGCTAGTCACAACATCAGCTGATGGTGTTGTATGTATATGGAATACAAGTGATTTCACATTATGGCGTGAACTATTTGTTTGTGAATCACATTGGGTTTGGGATGCGGCATTTAGTGCTGATTCAAAATACTTATTTACAGCTTCTAGTGACGGGTTAGCTCGCCTATGGAAACTACAAACAAAGACTCTCGAAAGGAAATATACGGGTCATACTAAACCAATTATTGCTTTATCATTTAGAGATGAAATTGTTTCTGAATGAGTCGAAGTGCAAGTAGAAGCTGATGGTTATAAATTATCTTAAATAAGGGAACCATTTTTTTGATTCTTTAATCTTTTGAAATAAAAGAATTATCAATTGTCGTGGTGCCTTCTTTATTTAAATTTTTCAATATCTCTCTTTTTATTTTCATTTCATCATCGTTTAACTAAATAGGGAAAAATGTTCTTTAATATTTAAGAACATTGAAGTACGTACAATTCTACTTCGCTAACAAGGTATATCCGATACTAAAACCGGTTCATTAAACGGTTCTGGATCATCACCCAATTGATACTGAATAATGCCACTAATATTAACTGATTGTTGTGTAGGATTCCATAATAAAATCACTTGATTTATAGGAACAAGTGGTCGAAAAGACTTTACTGGCCTTAACACATTATCACTTGGTGGTTGTACATAGATTTTACAGGGCTTTTTAACCCCAGCATGAAATTGAATATTTTTGATTATAGTATCCGATGATTTATTGTTAAGTGTTAAGACCATAACATAAACTTGTGGGCCGGGTCGATCAGTGGTTATATTTAAAATTACATTTAAATGTTCATCATTGAGAAGTACGCGCTCTTTGCCAATTAATGGTGTCACCTGATCTAAATCGATTTGTATTGAAGATAAACTGTTTGAAGTTGCTTTCGGCTTATCCATTGGCATCAATGATTTATAATTTACTTGTTCATCTCCTATACTTTGATTCATCTTTTCCTCATTATGTTTTTGGTTAGATATATTCGAAAGAATCGATGTTTCATTAAGTTGATTTTGTGAAACAAATGGCCCTTCAATAGGCGTCTGCAATTTATATTTAGCAGTAGTAAGATCATTTAGAGTGATTTTTTGAGGCTCCTTATTGAAACTTTTTGTACGTCTTTCATGGTTTAAACTTTGGACTAATAATTCTTCACTTAATTTATCAATTTCTTTCAATCCTTTAAATGAGTGATTTTTTGTTGCTTTTTTCAATTCTGCATCAGTTTTATTGCCTTCATATATAAGATCATTTTGATTTTTAATAATTGTGGTGGGTTCCAAAAGATTTACTTGACTTAAGACATCATTAATATGAGGTTTACTTAGCGTTGGGCCTTCCATTTGATTTGCGTTATTTATGGTTATATTACTAAAAATATCGTTCAAATCTTCTCCAAGAAGTGCTGCTGTTGTTTCTTCTTCTTTTTTGGTATTTATTATGGAAGGATTAATTCATCTCCTAATAGAATATCAACATCATTAATGACAGTATTCTTCTTGTGAGTTGTTGTTGTTGTTACTGACGTTGCTGCCGTTGTTGTTGTAACTGAAGAATTTATTGAATTATCATATGGTTGTACCAATTGTTTGTAACGTTTTATGCATTCCAAGAGTTTATTGTACACAACCTCCGTATCAGCGAATATTTCCTCATCGAGATCACATTTCGTTTCTTGTATTAAACCAAATTTATAGCGTGCTTCCTCGCAATTATTATATAGCAAAAATAAAGTTTCCAGATTATCATTTGATACCGGTTGATTTAAATAATTATCTAACATTTCATTTAGCAAATTTATTACATTCTGTGTCTCTTTTAGTTTAGCTTTATGTTGAGAAATACGTTTAGTTTCTTGATTAAAGCGATGTTGTATTAGTAAATTAGCTTTCTTATAATTTTCTGTACCGCCAGCACTTAATAGTTTACTAACTAAATCTTCATCTTTCCCCAATATACTTTTTGGTCTCCCTTCAATTACTGTATCATTGGATGTGGACGATATAGTACAATGTTCAAAATTCACTTGCTTCTTCATATTATCGAAGGCTTCACGAATTTTTGGTTTATCAGCATGTTCTACCGTCCATAATAATAAACAATCCATAATACGTTTCTTCACTTCAATTGGAGCTGGTGTGCCATTATGACGATCAATAACCAATTGTATCAATTTATTGAGAAATAAAAATTTTGCTGTTTTCTTTTGAAATTCTGCGCCGCAACTGGTCATGCATTCTTCCAGCAATCCGATGGCTTTTAAGGCTTCCTCTTGTTTTTTAGAAAATATTTTTTGTATAAGCATGTCATGAGCCACGCTTATCAATTCCACATTATTTTTAATCAATTTACAAAATATGTCTACAGCCATTTCGTCTGCAACATCCTTGGAAGCATTCGTAATGCGGTAAAGCATTTCTTGTAGGATACTCTCGTTTGTTGTTGTCATAATTAAACACATTAATTAGCAAAATTTTCCACAATTTTCTTTAAAAAAATGCGACTTTAACAAGATATGTTATTTGTCTTTAAAATAATTTTAATCAAAATCACTTATAGATGTTAATTATTATATAATTAATACAATAGGCTGCAAATTAATAGAGATGAACTGAACTATATCATATTCATATAAAACAATTGTGTAATCAAACAAAGACTCTCGAAAGGAAATATACGGGTCATACTAAACCAATTATTGCTTTATCATTTAGAGATGAAATTGTTTCTGAATGAGTCGAAGTGCAAGTAGAAGCTGATGGTTATAAATTATCTTAAATAAGGGAACCATTTTTTTGATTCTTTAATCTTTTGAAATAAAAGAATTATCAATTGTCGTGGTGCCTTCTTTATTTAAATTTTTCAATATCTCTCTTTTATTTTCATTTCATCATCGTTTAACTAAATAGGGAAAAATGTTCTTTAATATTTAAGAACATTGAAGTACGTACAATTCTACTTCGCTAACAAGGTATATCCGATACTAAAACCGGTTCATTAAACGGTTCTGGATCATCACCCAATTGATACTGAATAATGCCACTAATATTAACTGATTGTTGTGTAGGATTCCATAATAAAATCACTTGATTTATAGGAACAAGTGGTCGAAAAGACTTTACTGGCCTTAACACATTATCACTTGGTGGTTGTACATAGATTTTACAGGGCTTTTTAACCCCAGCATGAAATTGAATATTTTTGATTATAGTATCCGATGATTTATTGTTAAGTGTTAAGACCATAACATAAACTTGTGGGCCGGGTCGATCAGTGGTTATATTTAAAATTACATTTAAATGTTCATCATTGAGAAGTACGCGCTCTTTGCCAATTAATGGTGTCACCTGATCTAAATCGATTTGTATTGAAGATAAACTGTTTGAAGTTGCTTTCGGCTTATCCATTGGCATCAATGATTTATAATTTACTTGTTCATCTCCTATACTTTGATTCATCTTTTCCTCATTATGTTTTTGGTTAGATATATTCGAAAGAATCGATGTTTCATTAAGTTGATTTTGTGAAACAAATGGCCCTTCAATAGGCGTCTGCAATTTATATTTAGCAGTAGTAAGATCATTTAGAGTGATTTTTTGAGGCTCCTTATTGAAACTTTTTGTACGTCTTTCATGGTTTAAACTTTGGACTAATAATTCTTCACTTAATTTATCAATTTCTTTCAATCCTTTAAATGAGTGATTTTTTGTTGCTTTTTTCAATTCTGCATCAGTTTTATTGCCTTCATATATAAGATCATTTTGATTTTTAATAATTGTGGTGGGTTCCAAAAGATTTACTTGACTTAAGACATCATTAATATGAGGTTTACTTAGCGTTGGGCCTTCCATTTGATTTGCGTTATTTATGGTTATATTACTAAAAATATCGTTCAAATCTTCTCCAAGAAGTGCTGCTGTTGTTTCTTCTTCTTTTTTGGTATTTATTATGGGAAGGATTAATTCATCTCCTAATAGAATATCAACATCATTAATGACAGTATTCTTCTTGTGAGTTGTTGTTGTTGTTACTGACGTTGCTGCCGTTGTTGTTGTAACTGAAGAATTTATTGAATTATCATATGGTTGTACCAATTGTTTGTAACGTTTTATGCATTCCAAGAGTTTATTGTACACAACCTCCGTATCAGCGAATATTTCCTCATCGAGATCACATTTCGTTTCTTGTATTAAACCAAATTTATAGCGTGCTTCCTCGCAATTATTATATAGCAAAAATAAAGTTTCCAGATTATCATTTGATACCGGTTGATTTAAATAATTATCTAACATTTCATTTAGCAAATTTATTACACTCTGTGTCTCTTTTAGTTTAGCTTTATGTTGAGAAATACGTTTAGTTTCTTGATTAAAGCGATGTTGTATTAGTAAATTAGCTTTCTTATAATTTTCTGTACCGCCAGCACTTAATAGTTTACTAACTAAATCTTCATCTTTCCCCAATATACTTTTTGGTCTCCCTTCAATTACTGTATCATTGGATGTGGACGATATAGTACAATGTTCAAAATTCACTTGCTTCTTCATATTATCGAAGGCTTCACGAATTTTTGGTTTATCAGCATGTTCTACCGTCCATAATAATAAACAATCCATAATACGTTTCTTCACTTCAATTGGAGCTGGTGTGCCATTATGACGATCAATAACCAATTGTATCAATTTATTGAGAAATAAAAATTTTGCTGTTTTCTTTTGAAATTCTGCGCCGCAACTGGTCATGCATTCTTCCAGCAATCCGATGGCTTTTAAGGCTTCCTCTTGTTTTTTAGAAAATATTTTTTGTATAAGCATGTCATGAGCCACGCTTATCAATTCCACATTATTTTTAATCAATTTACAAAATATGTCTACAGCCATTTCGTCTGCAACATCCTTGGAAGCATTCGTAATGCGGTCTATGGATAATTATTAAATTATTTTAATACCGAGAAATCCCCGGAACAAATATTCAATAAGAATTCATATAATTATAGAGTATTATATTACATACAAAGCATTTCTTGTAGGATACTCTCGTTTGTTGTTGTCATAATTAAACACATTAATTAGCAAAATTTTCCACAATTTTCTTTAAAAAAATGCGACTTTAACAAGATATGTTATTTGTCTTTAAAATAATTTTAATCAAAATCACTTATAGATGTTAATTATTATATAATTAATACAATAGGCTGCAAATTAATAGAGATGAACTGAACTATATCATATTCATATAAAACAATTGTGTAATCTACTGAATAATAAATTATATAGAGTGAACCGCAAATACTAATATTATAATTTTAATGCAAGATAAGTAATACGGAATATTGGATGAAATCTATTGCACAGCAATTTGATAAAAAGGATTCAATTGGCAGTTGCCTTTTTCTAAAGTTAACGGTTAAATGGTTAGAGGATTACACTAACCAATAATCGCTATAAATTTAGCCTTGAAATGTTATCACTTGATGTATTTTCTGTGACATAGAGCATGGTAAGATTTTCCAGGTCAGTATAACACTGAAGAAACCTTAAGGTAATATTATGTTTTAAAATGTATAGATACATAGGCAAAGAAGTAATTGAGATATGATGAAATTTATGTACTAATTGATTCACAATAATAAGAAAGGGCCCTTTTATTAACACAGAACTATAGAAATGCATTACTTTGCATATGAAATTTTTAAACTAGTGTAAAGTGCTAAGAGATCTGCTCTGAACGGTTGTAACTTTTTCATGTGTGTATATATCGAAAATTTCTACATTTGGTTGCTGGTGAATTTTCCATATAATATTAATAAACAGTGTAAACATGGGTTCATTTACCAGTCGCCAAAATCGTTCTGTTGAAGAACCTGAACAAAGTGCCAACTCTACTGCATATAAATATCCGCCACGTACAGGAAATTTTTTCGGTAGTCACTTTATAATGGGTGGCGAACGTTTCGATACACCACAACCTGAATCATATTTATTTGGTGAAAATGCAGATTTGAATTTTTTGGGTAATCGTCCCACAGCGTTTCCTTATCCACCACCTCAATCAAATGAACCAACGAAAACTTTGAAAAGTTTGGTTAACATACGAAAAGAATCGGTACGTTTTGTTCGTACACCGCAACCAAAACTAACTGATGGTCATCCAGATGATAATCGTTTAATGAAAGAGTTATCTACAATGCATAATTCATATAATATTGAATTTACATTCGATTCAGATGCAAAATGTGCCATTACTATATATTACTTTTGTAATGAAGAAATCAGTCCAAGTGGTGTTACTTTAATACCACGAGATGGTCTTACTTCTGAAACATATCACTATGACAAAGGCATTAATCAATATTTCTCCCAATCGGGTCATTGCTTTAATCCTCAACTGATACCCGAAGATGATTTAATTTATAATCCAACTAAAGATCAATATCCTGTGGCTATACATTGTGTGGTGGAAGAAGGAAATGAAGAGTGCCGTCAATCTCATACAACGATATGCGTTATTGATCATCATCCCGAAAGTAGTGCGTACGTTTTGAGGGCCTTGAAACAGAAGATATTTGTAAATGGCTTATGCTATTTATTACAAGAAATATATGGCATTGAAAATAAGGCTATTAATAAAAGTTCTGTTGAAGATGATCTTGATGATCATGGTAGTGAATGTGTAATTTGTATGAGTGAGACACGTGATACTTTAATATTGCCATGTCGCCATTTATGTTTATGTAATTCGTGTGCTGACTCATTACGTTATCAGGCCAATTGTTGTCCCATATGTCGCGCACCATTTCGAGCCTTACTACAGATACGTGCTGTACAAAAAGGTGTACCGACTCATGTACTACATCAAAATAGCACAGTAACGGTGCCAGGTGGAGAATCCGTAGCTATGGATCAACGTATTCCTCCAGGATATGTACCTGTATCTCTAATTGAAGCTCTCAATGGCCCATTGCAATATGTAGGCACAAGGCGTTCAAATGGTGGTGGCGATGGTGATGTATTAGACAGTGGCAATACTGGCGATTGTATTAAGGGTAATTCGCCCTTAACAGTCAAATCGAATAGTCAACGGCGACATAAAAACAAAAAGAACGCTTCCACTTCAACGAATATGAATGAAGTGGGCAATATTACTTTAAATAATACAAATGTTAATGCAGGTAATTCTACTGGACCAAACGCTGTTGCTACACTATCAGAAAAGACGAAATCACGTGAAACAAAATCGCTGGAAAAACGTTCTCCATCATCATCTTCATCTAAAGATTTATTGCAGGTAATAAATGAGCGTCCGAATTCTACAATGCCAAAACAAAACAAACTCCAGCAGCATCCATATAATAAAAATTACAACAATGGCACTGAAAAAATTAATAAAAAAGTCAACGACGTAGATGGCGAAGAAGATAGTGAAAATGAAAAGTTATCACCATTGTTATCGCCGGGTAGTAAATGTAAACCCATTCCCACGCAATTGGCTAAAACATTGATACGTGGCAGCAGCAACAACACTATTAATAATAATAATAATATTAATAAAAAACAAAACGACGAAGCAGAAGATGTTTCGGACCTCGAAGCAGAGGAAAAAGCGAGCGATGACGATGATGACGATAATGATAACGATGTGTATGGGTTTAACGATTCACGTAGCGATTTTAAATTGAATAAAATTTCATCATTTAAAAAGCACAAAAAGGCCAATGAAATGGCAGCAGATATAAAAAGCACAGATAATTGCTCCGATGGCGTATGCTTATATTCTGTGGAACCGAATAGTATTGCTAGTGCAACAAGTAATACGATTAATAGTGAAGATTCCGATTACTATACCCCAGAAGATCAACAGAATTCGATTTTAAGTCCATTGTGTCCAGAACGTTCGAAAAATGCATGTGGCGACAAATTGAAAAGTAATTTAGTGAAGAAGAATTTACACAGAAAATCAACATCTGTAGGTAATATTGTGGGCAGTGGTGTAATTGGACTAACAACGCATATCACTAATACAGCAAGTACAACCGAACTGAAAGTCAACAATAATATTAGCTCTTTACCAGGTATTTTGAACTCCAGGCATAATTCAACCAATTCTTTAGAATGATACCATATTTTATTACCGTACGCTACTTAGATTACCCGTTTTGAAGCCCTTTCTGATTGAATTTCTATCCTCTTTGCCTGATGTCTGTCTAAGTAAATTTGCTATAGAAGTATTCGCCGTAATTTTAGAAATATATCAATGTATTTTACGGGTTGGCGGGTGTTGACTCAAAAATTTTCATGCACTTGGATAGCAATAAAACTGAATATATCTTACGACGCCTGTTTCCTCCTTTTAAACAATTTTTAATGAATATCAATGTTGAATAATTGACGTACTACCCAAGTATGACAAATTTATCCTAAACTGGTTCATATTTCAGACCTTGCCCCATATAATGAATTTTTCAAATCACTCAAAAATCATTCAAATTTTATTCGAGAACTGGAATATTCTATTTTGACAGATTTATAAGTTGATGTTATCATTTCATACTTGTTTTTCTTTCCATTTTCTGCCATTTTCTGGCCTAGATATGTTGGACAGTCCAGTTAGTGTAACCTCAGCCTCAACACGTAACTCGAGTGACAGTTATTCATCCAGTTCTTCAACAAAACAATTACTAAGTTCAACGGCCAGCACAACAGCCGCTAATATTATAATGGATGATAAAATGGCTTTACAAAATGCTGTCAATGTTTAAGCGCAACATTTCATTTCGATGAAATTTTAACAAAGAATGTATGACCCAAAATGCATAAAAAAAGGAAGCAAAGTATAAAGTTTAGCTTTGGGTATTTTAGATTGGCTATGGCTCCTAGTTAAATTGTATTATTGAAAAAGGTAGCGAAAAGTATCTTTTTCAGGATGATCATTGAGAATGCTAGTTTAATATTTAAACATTCCGCGATATGACAATTCTTAAGAAAACCCAAGAAATCATTTTTCCTGAATGCGTGTGAATGAATGAATCAAAAAAATTCTCACCTGACATTGCTTGAACATATTTAATGGTACAGTGCTTGCTCAATTCAACAGTAAAGCTCTGTCCATCTGTTTAATATTGAAAGTTTCTTCAGTTGTAGAGGAAAGGTATGCTTGTTTTGTCATGTGTGCACATTTGAAATATTTATACATCTCGTTGCTTAAACGTTTGTAACGTAACGTACGCAGTTATATGGATATAAATTGAACTTAATTATATGCTATATATACATAAGCATACATACACAAATATATAAATGCAATATTTATCTAAAACATTACAAAATACAATTATTTATATTACAACAAAGAAAATAGTACTTGGCTGATAACACATCTTCAATATCCCTTAATCGGATGGTTTCTTTAATATTCTTTTTCATTTACCCAATGTTGGCCAATATATGGACTGGTCTTCTATTTCAAATGTACATGCTGCACGAATAAAAAGAGGAAGTTCTTAGCCTTTATTTGATTAAATTTAATTTCTGTCATGGAAAAAGTGCAACTTAATCATTTGAAGGCGTGTGCTTTAATTGATTTAATTTTCATTTTTGTATGACCTTGTAATTTTCAATGATTCAATACAATTGAAAAAGCGATATATCCAAATTTGCAATCACCGAAAGACAGATCGACAAACATATTTAGATTTGATTCAGAATTTAAAATTGTTTAAAAAATCCTCATGGTGCATCAAAAGGTTTCTAGAGATTTCTTTTGATGGTTCAAACGTTTTTACAAATTGACCATGAGTAATTTGATTTAATAAAAATTATCATCTCGTAATATTCTCTCATTTTATTGTATTCCGAAGATGTCATATTTAAAAAAAATTAATTAGTATTTGCATCATTATTATCAGTTTCATAACTACCTTCAGCTGCATCTCCACCTCCCGTATCAGTTTCAACACCCTCATCATCGTCATCATCATTATTGTCATCAATATCCTCGTTGTTTTGTGTACTTGCTTCCATATCAGTAGTAATGGCATTATTCATATTGGTATTGTCATTGGCATTGGTATTGGGATTGTTACTAGTGCTAGATGTCTCACTTTCTTGATCCTGATTTTGTTGTTGATTGTTGGCATTACTAGTGGAAGAGGATGAATTTTGATCTCGATTACGTAGTGAATGTATGCAAGCTAACATTCGTATCATGAATGCAGCTGGAACTGTTATAGTATCTCTCGTTTGCTCCAACATAATGGCATTACGTTTCATCAAATTATCAGCTTCAATTTCATTAAAACCTTTCTCAGGTAGAATGGGTGCCCAAATTTTTACATCATAATCAATACCAGAACTAGCCAAGTATGGTAATTCAGGATGTGGCTGCATACAATTTACTACATGCTTATCGGCTTGCATTAACATCACCAATTCTCCAGTGCGACGATGCCATATGAATATATGGCCACAATCTGAACCAGACATTACATAATCTGTACCCCAAAACGTGGCTTCTTTAATCATAGTTCGGGCATTACGATGACCTATATATTTCATTTTCATATAATCACATACAGCATCTGTGTTATTAGCCATTGCCAGATCAGGTACTTCACGATTAATCGAAGTCGTTTCATTATCGTTATGATGGAAAGGTGATGAGATTGTGCATGTGGTTGTTGTTTCAGCCGTTTCTATTTCTCTTTCTTCTGCCCTCGCGGCATGATTTTCGGTATGAACTTCGGATATAGCATTGGTACTTATATTGGCGCCAGCACCAGTGGTAGCGACAGCGGCCGTTGCTGTTGTTATTGGTGATATATTATTCCCACCGCTAGAAGTAGTTGCTGTACCTGACCCATTATTTGAACGATTAAATAAACTTCTAAATGTGAGGTTACGCCATGCAGCTGCCGACGTCGATGGACGAGAGTCTGTAAAATATATTGCAATTTATAATTACTATTTTGTACAAATTTTAAAATTGGTTAATAATTTAAATTAAATTTGCAGATTTACTTGTATTTTGTACATTTGCATCATCATTGTCATGATAATTGGATAGATCAATATTTAAGGGATTTTCTCGAAGTTGATTGAGTGTATCAGTTAAACCTGTACGTGGGAGACGTGGATCATTCAGCATGCGAGAAATTACTTCAGTCATGCGGCTCATTATATTTGCTTGTAATTGTGGACGAAATTGACCAGACTCTGTGCGACCATTTGGATCCTGTTCCGGGCGAGCTTCAGGTCCTGTATCAGACCAATCACCACGTAAACGCAATCGACGTGTAACCAATTCGGCACTTAAAGCGCTCGGCTGAGATAAGTCCTTTTCCACATGTTTATTTTGTTGCAATTCATTCAAATCTACACCATCACTATTTAAATCAAATAAATATAAATACTCAGATGAATAGCTAACTAATAGTTCTGACTCTTCGGGACTGTAGCGAACACAGGTAATCCGATAGTGACGTTTATTTGGCTCAGCCAATGGTATAGTGTAGGCTTTGACGGGACGTGTGTATGGATCATTAGCAGCTACAGAACCATCATTAAAATCTATCACAGATAAGTAACGGCGATCATATATCCGTACAACGGCATCACTACTCCCCACAGCCAAATAATGATTTGTTATCGGTGCCAAATCCATTGCATTTATAGCGGCCGGACTAAATACTAATATGTTGTCTTTACAACAAGTCTTTTGACAGTTAGAAATCACTCTGAGATCGAATAGCCTTACAGTGCCGTCTTCCCCACAACTCATAAATGAACGCGGCTCCGACGGCATTGTCAACACTTCGTAGGTTGTGCCACTTTTATGGCAATTAAAGCAACTAACATTTGAATTATTGTCAACAACACGCTCATAAATCGGTATTGATGGATGATTTATTGTAGGTAGGAAATTAATATTAGTATTGATATATGTTGTAGAACGCGATCTACGCATATATGGAGCCATTAATTCTGTATGTAAAACTATGCCATCCCCGGAACACGAGACTATAGTTTGATCATTTGATTGCGGCATAAAACGGGCACTAAATATGTTAGCACGATGAGCAGTTCGATATTTAAGCAACACTTGTTGATTGTGTGGATTTGTGACAGCTATAAATTGATCATCCGATCCTGAGATAAGATATTCTCCGGTACTATTCCAATGAACTGTATTAACACAACCAGAGTGAACAGGCAATCGACATAATAGACCCAATCTTTGAACATAATCGAGAGAATTTTTCGAACTGTTTATAAAATTGTATCGACTGTAATGATCATCGCATAAATTTTGTTTGTAAATTGCCCGGAATACACTTCGCTTCAATGTTCGGTCGTGTAACATTGCAAAATATTAACTAAAATCACTCAATAAACAATGGCTCGCTTCCTGTAATCAAAACCAAGAAGTTATTAATTAATTTCAAGCACAATTATATATGATTATCCCCAATCACAATTTTTCCGTTTGTTCTATATATAACGTTACGTTTAGATATACTTATACACATATATACAAAATGTGTAAGAAGGAAAAAGATCACTTTATCACAAAATTGCTTTAGATGAATGTTTTAAATATAAAATCAAAAATTATAAGGTTTTTTGTTATATATGTTTATACATATGTAAACAATTCAATTATACTTTTATTCATTTGCCAATATGCATAATAATTGATATTATTCTTCACACATGAATGTTTTCTTTTGAATTTAATTTTTTGTTCCCAATTTATTAATATTTTTATTTATTACCTTCTTCTACTTTTGGGTATGCTTTTATTTTAATTTTCGACACTTCGATTTAATTAGACGAAACAAAAAAATTGTTATTGCTTTGTTAATGTAATCAATAAACAACATACATTTAAACTATTCATCTGTTTTTTTGAATTCTCAACCATATGATTTTACAATAAAGTCCCGTACTCAGTAGATGACGCTGAAAATCTATTTTACAATATTCAAATATGAACAGAGACGTTTAAGTAAAATATTTTATATATATGTGAAAAATAATAGTGAAAAAATGAATTATTGGACGAAAATGGCAAGCAAAATGTCTATGGATACATGTACGTGAAGTACAGCTATTTAATGTAAATAAATTTAACTTAAATGAAAAAATTAATTTTTATAATGAGTTGTAATTACGCAAATGGTTTATCACCATATGAAAACAAAGGAACTCTTGGCTTGGCTGAAAAATTTGATGAAGAAACTGAAATTGATGCGAAAGTGGAACAATTGGTAGAATGGTTACTGTCAGCTAAACATGTTGTTATACATACTGGAGCTGGCATTAGCACTTCGGCTGGCATACCTGATTTCAGAGGGCCCAATGGTGTTTGGACGTTGGAAAAGAAAGGTGAAAAACCCAATATTGGTATATCGTTTAATGATGCCATGCCCACTATTACACACATGGCATTACTTTCCTTGGTAAGGAAAGGCTATGTAAAATATGTCGTTAGTCAAAATATTGATGGTTTACATTTAAAATCGGGCTTACCAAGGCATTACATAGCCGAGTTGCATGGTAATATATTTATAGAACAATGTAATAAATGTCGTCGACAATTTATACGTTCTTGTGCTGTTGAAACGGTCGGGAAAAAATCATTTGGCGGTTTATGTCGTCGAAAATGTCGCGGTGGTATTTTATATGATACCATTTTAGATTGGGAACATGATTTACCTGAAAAAGATCTTGATATGGCTTATATGCATTCTACTTTAGCTGATTTAAATATTACAATGGGCACAACATTACAAATTATACCCAGCGGTAATTTACCTTTGAAAAATAAAAAGCATGGTGGTAAATTAGTTATTTGCAATCTTCAACCAACAAAACATGATAAAAAGGCTGATTTAGTGATACATTCTTATGTGGATAATATAATGAGTAAAGTATGTAAACGTTTGGGCGTAGAAATCAAATCCTATGATTGTTCAAATGATCCAACGAAAAATCCAAACAATTTTAATCAAGACTGGACCATAAAAGCACAACAAATTAAAGAAATGGAAAAAGTTTATAATTGCAAAATCAAATTAAATGCTGTTCAGCGTAAAATCAAAAATAAAGTTCCACACAAAGATGAAGAAAATGTGCCAAAGAAAATCGCAAAAATTGAAAAACATGAAAATTCTTGTTGAATAATGAAAACACTGTGAACTATTTAAATAAAGTACTATGACTTTTAATACAATTTTTTTTTATTTTATTCTTTTGAATTTTGTCAAAAACATAAAAAAATGATTTTCTCAATTTATTAACTTGGTGTATTTTATTTTCCACAAGTGTCAATTTTGTATAAATGCAACATGCTGTATTTCGTTTTAGAAACGAAATAGGAAATTTTGTAAGCTTAACTTATATAATGAACAACTAAAATTGATTCTTTTGAGAAATTTATACAGATAAAATATTTTTGCCTTCACTGTTAAAGTGTTAAATCATAACGATTGATAAAAAAATTTGTGATTGTCAAAATTTGTAACTTATTATAAAAATTTTACTGTCGTAGGCGTTTCTTTTAGGAAAATGCTCTAGAGAAAACGTGCATCTGTAAGCGATTCTTACATTTAAATTTAAAAGTTGACAAATAGTTTTCAAATTATGTTTCAAACACGTTGACATTTAAAACTTGATTTAACTAATCAGATACGCCCAGAAATTTCCATTTTTAGTAGTATTCATTTAAGGAAAAATGGAGTGGCTTTGGAGGCCATTCAGAGAACGTCATTTTGTTCGGAATCCTTCCACGAATTATTTACGTTTAAAGCTAGTAGATAGATTTCAAAAATAGTCCTTCAGTTAAGGAATAATTGAAAATTACTTAAAGTAAATAAAGGAAAATTAATGGAAGTAGTTTCTTCACGAAGTTCTTGGATCATTACTCTCAAATGATGCAAGATATCTAGATTACGTTCATGTTGATGAAACATTGACAGCGAATCCTTGGCCATAAAAGATTGAACCCTAATTACCAAATGATGCATTTTTCATTTCATTATTAAATATTTATGGGTATTAAGCCTTAGGTTGCTGATGCGATAGTTGATTGTAGCGTGCAGTGGCACATCTGACATCTCTGGTCAATGTCAATTTACGATTTATATTTGTTGCATGTTGCAGACCAGAAGGTAATGCCGGCGTTATGGTTACTTTACTTGGCTGCACATATTTCATAGCGGCCACTTGATTACTAGCCGCTAATGATGACGCCGGCAAAATGGTGGTTACACCATTTTCATGTTGTATGGTATTGTTACTTTTATTATAAATAGCATGCATTTTTGATTGTACTGCATTTATATTATAACCAGTTGTTGTAGTAATTGGTGATATTGTAATTTGTGCTAATTTTTGGGTAGGATTTTGAATTTTAGCATTTAGTTTTATTGAAGACGTTAACTATGGAATAAAAAAAGAAGAGTTTAAATTTAGTGTGATTCATGATTTTGCTTCGAAAAAGAACTACGCATAAAGCTGGCGTTATTTCATACACATTAAAATGACTTACATTGGTAGTGTGGGCTGTTGTTCCAGGCAAAAAAGATAAACAATTAAATTGTTTTGCCTGTTGTTGATATTTAGAATTTTGAGATTTCATTCTTATTCCACAATTACTCGAAGTGTTTTGTATAACTGGGGATTTTATAGCGCCTCCAATTATATAATTAGATTGAGTTTTCTTTTCTGTATCATCTTGCTAAATAAACATAAAAAACGAAAAATTAGAAGAAAAAAAATACAATATTTTATGAATGATCTTAGAATTAGTGCAAACGTACCAATGGGCTAACAGATTTTCGTTCAAGCAACGCTTCATCGAATCCTGAATCAGATGAATTGTCACTAAATTTCGTAGATGAAGCTGGCGATACAATTGATAATGTAGCTTTAGTTAAAGATAATTGTGATGATGTTGGTATAATTGAAATTTCTGATGGGATATATACGCCTGAAATTGGTGGCACTATCGTTAATTGCGACATTGACAATTTTGATGATTTATTTAAAATGTGCACTTCATTGGGATTTGTTATCTCTTTCAAATTGTTGTCAGTTACATGTAAAGTTGTACAAGGTGCATTTAGCATTGATTTTGAGCATTTATTATTGAGATCGGAGCTACAAGGTTGAATTTTATTTGCCATTATTACAGAAGTATTCTTGAATCGATCTGTATTGTTTATCGTTTTCGTTTCGTCCGCAGAAAAATTCATGGTCATGGCATTTGAAGAATAAGAATGAATGGCGTTTTGGGTGAGATTTTCCGATTGTCGCTTATTAAATAGATAATGCTTTTTAAGTGGTGGCGTTGATGTAAATTTTTGATTGTCTGTAATACTATTATTATTAGCTAATGCTTCCTGCCTTTCTAAGGCAGGATTAATAGAAGGCGACTTAACAATTATCGATTCATTAGTTACTCTTTCAGTAGTTACATCATATATTGCTTTAGTTAGTGACATATTTTTATGCTTTTCACATAGTTCATACTGAGCTGTATCTAATAGTAATCCCATGGAATCGATACATTCATAAATTATGCCGCAGCAAGTCTTCCTTTCTTGCCATTCAATTTCATCGAAAAATTGCACAAATTCATCATAAGCAGATGTTTTACGATATTTACGAGGTGGCATAGATTTTCGCCGTTTACTCCCTCTAATCTTGGTAACAAAACCACCCCGTCTGCGTGCATCGGTAATAGGCTGAATTAGCGATGACTGATAATGAGTTGATGCTCTTGTTTGTATTTGAAAATGAACTACAGCATTGCTCATGGCATTTTGTAAACGCTTATTTTTATACTTCTGGTCCATTAAATCAGGTTTAGACTTGGAAAGATCTGCACTTCTACTTAAACTTTGAGATCTATTATAATTACTCTGAGATCGATTATTTCTACGTTTTGATATAAATAAACCAGGATAACAACCAGCCGCTGCAGTTACTTTAGTTTTTTTCTCAGATATAGGCGTTTCCGATTTAATATTATCTTCATGATAATTAACTTCGATATTGCTATCACCATTTTGTAAAGGTGTACTTAAATTCCCCGTACGATATTTCTGTTTTCTACTGCTATGATTTTGAGTTTCATAATTACTTTTATATTTTCCTTTCAATTTATTGCCATTACTACCAACGCGATTATCTACCATATAATTCCATGATTTTTTACGGCCTACAGGGAAACGTTTAAAACGTTTCGTAAGTAAAACGCACGCATTACAAATTTCACCCTTGATGGGTTGTTTAAGATCGAAACATTGCCTTATATCTTGTTCAAATTTACGTGAATCGATGAAGCGGGAACTACTTGTCTTTGAACGACATACACAACAGCCCTCGGCCGATTTATATGTTCGCGGTTTATGAAAGTGTATCATATTATTCATAGTATGGCCAAAGTTGTATCGAAGAAATTGTTTTTAACGACATATAATTCTTAATTTAGCAATCAAGCCTTGGAAAGAAGGAAATCACATAAAGAATGCATTGTAAATCCATTTATTTAAATTTATTTAAACTTAAGCTTAAAGTTTGTTTAAATAGACTTAAAATTAAATAAGAAACAGTTAAAGAACCTGATTAGTAAAACTTACATAAAAATATTAAAGATATAATCATGGGTCAGTCTTCATTATCTAAACTTCTTCAGTACACAATGCATTGAAGAGTTTTCAGAGTTAAGTATCAAATCGTTTCAAATACAACTGTAAATTTTGATATTCTACTTAAATGATGCGTGAGATTTAACAAAAAAAACCTTTGCTAAATAATTGGGTTTTAGGGCAAAGACAAGGGCAAACTACCTTAAAAATAGAATCAGACTGGGTTATTTCAACGATCATCTGCCAAACCTTTTCTTTTTATGTTAAAGGTTTTCAAAACTTCAAAAAAACCAAGGGGGGCAAATATCTTCATGACACACTACTAAAAGAGAAAGACAGGGATCGTAGAAGACAAAAGCAAAGGGGAAAGTACAAGAGAGGGCGAGAAAGCCGTTTAATAAATAGAGTCCATGTAAGCAACAAAAATAGCGGGAAATTTCATGAATATACACATTTGTAAACGACACATGCATGTGATACATGAAATAGATGTATATGGATGTATATATATATATATATATATATACATACATATATATATGTATATAAGCATGAAAGAATTGCGCACTACACGTAGCGTAACATAAATGTTTATTTTATATTTGCGCAATATTTAATTGTGAGAAAATATTATTATTAGCACATGGATTTTCATAACAAATCACATGGAGTATTCAAAAGCTAATTTAATTAATTAATTACACACATAATAATTTACAAATGATTAAACTAGAGTTTGCGGAGTGCAATGTAATTATACCGCCTTTAAATCAGGTTATTTTAAACAAGTTTAAACGAAGTATCGTCTTCAACAAATGCTAAAATTGAAATCAACCGAGAAATGTAAAACAAGAAGAAGAGGAATAATAATATATATATATATATTATATATATATATATATATATATATATATATATTATATATATACTTTATTCTTTTACATATTTGACAGAAATGCAAAAAAGGCAAAGAATATAGACGCTATAACTCCACAATTTATTCTGTATTTATAATGTATAAAAAGAGGTTTATAAGCTTTATATATACACACATATGCATATATTTATATATGTTGCCATTCTTATTGGAAATGTAAGAGCTCACGCTAATGCGCTCTTTTTTTTATCCATATACTTGATATGAATTTGTATATAAACAGACAAAACGAGACCCTAAAATAATGAAAAAGAGAGGAAAACATTTTCTTAAATTATATATATAAATTTCTTTCCCTTTCTTTTCACTGTTTATTGTATTTGTGAAGAAAAAAGCAATAGCATTTGAGATAAATCTATTTTTTTGTTTAAATTTGATGGACAAAAAGAAAAATTTCAACTCAACATCTCAAATAATTTCTCTAAAAAAATATTTCGTGTGCAATATCCCAAAAAAAAAAATTTATGCAACGTCCACAAAATGCAGTAACTATTTTCTGTGATTTTACTTTGGTGTTGATACATTTACAGTTTTTTTTCAACTTTTTCGCTACGCGAACACACACAAACATACTTCTCTTTTTTTCATTTAATTGAACTTTTAGCTTTTAAAAAATTTTTACACAAACCCTTAACAAAAAATAAGTATATGAAAAGAAGGAAAAGCAAAAATCGAAAAATATTTTGTTCTTGTATTTAGAATTTTTTTTTTCAGAATATATTCTACATTCACTAGGAATCATTTTGAAAATGGCTTAAGTTAGCAACAAATTTTATGAAAATATTAATACTTTTCACTATTTTAATTTTTTTCAATTCTTTTTAGTTTTATTTCTCTTTTTAAATCTAGATACATACTTTTCTTGTTTAAAAATTCGCTATAAAAAATATAACTGTAATAATAAGACCACGAACACCGATCTACAAACGGCTAAACATTCGAAGAGAAACTATTTGTATACATGAATTGAATAAGTTTTTTATAGCTGCTTGTTTATTTACTTGGGATTATTTTTTTTTCCTTCATCTTCTTTCTTTCAATTATTCTATTTACTTTATCATTCATCTATTTATTTACTCATTTATGTGTAATATATATAATGTATCCATGGTTGTGTAAGCAAATACATAAAACAAAACTGTGAGAAAGAGAGAGAGACACAGAGAGAGAGAGGAATTGGAATATGAATAAACCAGTTTAGAAAGAAAAACTAATGAACTAGTTTAGGCTAAAGAGTCTTTGCTTTAGGATACCCCATACTCCCTTTTTCACTATTCAACTATATACAACTCTCTCTCTCTCTCTGTTTTTGTCAATTATTCTTATTAAAATGTATATACATGTGATAACAGATACGCTTTAGCGAATTGCATGTACTTTCATGTGTGCTTTTATATAAATGATAACAAAGCAAAACAAACAAAAAAAGAAGAGGTGTAATGTAAATGGAAAACATAAAAGAGAAGAAAAGCAAACAAGGAAAGCAAAAGCAATGGAAATAGCACGAAGGAAAAATCGGTAATGAGAATTTCTCAAAAGTCTGATTAATATAAATATTTATTTTCTTCTTCTTTCACTTTTCTTCACTTATATTTTTTGACTTTAGTTGTACATTTTGCAAATAAATTTAAAAGACATCACTTACTCATATATTACAATTTATGAACTATTATTAAAAATTATATACTCATATATATATATATATATATATATAATATATATATTTATAATCATTTATATATATAAAAGCGCGTGAACATTAAACTAGTTCAATGAGTTATACAATATTTTATTTGTTGTTGTTTACTCTTTAGTATATTGAAAAGTTCGCCGATGGGTTTCTGTTTTTTTTGTATTACAAAATATTAAAAGTAAAATTGTAATTTTCATTTTATATATAATAATTTGTTGTTTCTTTTGCAAAATACAATAACAAACAATTAAAACAGGAAACTAAAATTTAATTGAAATATTAACATTTATATACAGACTAAAAATAAAAATAATAAAAAATACCAACAATAATAGATAAGGGTTTAAATAAAATACATGAAACTTTTAAAACCAAGTTGGGTGCATCATGACGGTAAGTTAATCAATTAAATTAATGCGGTAAATAATATTTCTTAACAATGAAAATCAAAAGAAAAATGAATTATGGCAAAGTTTTGCTTTTTAAAATAAATTTAAAAAATCGTATCAGAATTGTGTTGGCACCTCCTTCAAATCGTACAATTTTACTTTGCGTATCAAAAAACAAAAAAGAAGACAATATGGTGGTGAACTATATTTTAACAATAAAAGACAATAATCTTGAAGTGGTTTTAAATAAATCTAAGAAATTGCTAAAAGAAAATTTATCAAAAGTTTTATTAGAACTGTTAATGAAATTTTAGATTTTTGCTTTTTTTTTTGGGTAGATAAACCAATATTTTCTGTGGATGTTCATCAAGAGTGCCTTAAGTTTGCGACTGGTGGTCAAGGTAATGATTCCGGCCGGGTAGTTATATGGAATTTGTTGCCGGTATTATCGGAGAAGATCGAATTGGATCATACCGTGCCAAAAAAATTATGTCAAATGGATAATCATTTGTCGTGTGTGAATTGCGTGCGTTGGTCACAAAATGGTCTTATGCTTGCATCCGGTTCAGATGATAAATTGGTTATGATATGGCGTCAATCTAAAGTATGTAGAAAAAAAAAAGAAAAACAAATTTAATTAATCAGTTGAATTAACTTTGTTAGAATCCCAGCGGAGTTTTTGGCACGGGCGGTATACAAGCGAATGCAGAATCATGGAAATGTGCATATACATTGCGTGGACATTCAGGTGATGTCTTAGATTTGGCATGGTCACCGCAAGATCGCTGGTTGGCCAGTTGTAGCATTGACAATACAACAATTGTATGGGATGTTCAAAACTTTCCAGTTATGATAGCTATGTTGAAAGGTCATACGGGTCTAGTGAAAGGAGTAGCTTGGGATCCGGTTGGTAAATTTTTAGCGTCCCAGAGTGATGATCGCACTGTTAAAATATGGAAAACTAGCGATTGGACTTGTAATAGCACAATCCGAGAACCCTTTGAAGAATGCGGTGGTACAACACACATTCTACGTTTGTCATGGTCACCGGATGGTCAATATCTAGTTTCAGCACACGCTATGAATGGGGGCGGGCCAACAGCTCAAATAATCGAACGTGAAGGGTGGAAATGTGATAAAGATTTTGTGGGACACCGTAAAGCTGTAACATGCGTACGCTTTCATACGGCGATATTAAAACGTCAAATCTCAAAGAATCAGAAACCGCAGCAATATTGTTGTTTGGCAGTCGGTTCACGTGATCGTTCATTATCCGTATGGATGACAGCTTTGCAAAGACCTTTAGTAGTAATACATGATCTCTTCAGTGATAGCATTTTAGATTTATCATGGGGTCCTGATAAGTGTATATTGATGGCCTGTAGTGGTGATGGCACAGTCGCTTGTCTACAATTCTCGGAAAGTGAACTGGGTACGCCACTTTCAGAAGAAGATAAAAATGCTTTGTATCAAAGAATTTATGGTAAAAGTGTTAATGTGTTGGAAAATGGTTCAGCTACTTCCGATGTAAATATGGTTATTGAAAATGCTGAATTATTTCAATGTTTGCAAGAAAAAATTAAACCACCGACTCTATTATTAGTGGACTCATTTAAAACCCAACACAATGCAGTGGCAGCAACGACCACAGCAAAAACAATAATAACAAATTTGAACGAGAATTGTTCAGAATCTAAGAATTTGTTCGTATCGTCGCATCCTCTTCTTCCCTCTCCACATCCAATTGTAAACGGTTTAATTACTGTAAACAGTGATGTTATGAAGGGCCACAATAATAATACCAATAACAACAATACTAACAATAATAATGATAATAATAGTAATAATAATAAAAATAATGATGATGATAATAATGCGAATAATAATACTGTCAATACCATCGACAGTACTAACGGTTTTAAAATGTTAAACAGCGGTATTATAAATAATAATAATAGTCCCACATCGATTATGACTGGCGGCATAGCGAAGCAATTAGAAACGCGTACTGCGGATGGCAAAAGGCGAATAACGCCAGTATTTATACCACTCAATCAGACTGTTCTCGAAACTAGTAGCAGTGCGCAATTAAATAGCTGTTCTAATTTACTCAATTTGACGCCGAATACGTCATTACTTAATAATAATACCAGTAACAATAATAATAGTAATAATAGCACGGAGAATATGCAAGTTGACACGACAAATGTCAATGCATCAAATACATCGACTACAACTATTGATGCATCTCAAGACCGTATTCCAAATATATCTACAGAGGAATCGCATCAAGATGAGGGGTGAGTAAGCGACATTATTTTTTTTATATTATATGTATATATTACATTTTTTTTGGTTTTTTCTTTATCGCTTGTTTATTTATCTTTTCCAAATAGCCGATTGGATAGCCGTTTAGTTAAGAATAATAAATTAACACGTATGACGGAGGCGCCGTTAATCATTAATGAAGATTTACTGAAAGATTTTCCACATTTTAAACAAATACCAGCTGCCCCGGCGGAAATAAATCGTAGCGGTATTTTGTCTACCTCAAAAGTTTTTCAAGCATCTACAGCTGGCCCAAAAATACCCATTAACACTAATACAAAATGTGAATATCAAAAGACTGTCTTAGATTATCGTATTCATGTACACAATGGATGTATTAACACTGCCAATGGTTTTCTGGCGAAAGTAACAGCATATCGTTTAAGTACCGGAAAATTATGGGACACCTTAGTGGGTAAGGTGCAATAACAGAGTATTTAGTAGGTCTTCAAGTGTTTGCCCTTAGAGATCTAAATTGTTTCCCTCTTTTAGAAATACATCAATGAAATTTTCTATGTGGGTATGTTTCGTTCTAAAAAAAAGACCTTTATTGTTTGGATAATTTTTACTTCTCATTTAACGCTTTGTTCGGAACCAAGTTCCCATTTATAATTATTGGTATTCTTTTAAGACTTGACCTGTGTTAAAATGTTTTAAATTTGGACCGCGTTAGGCCAAGCGTACTTCTCCCATTATTTTACAAATTAGAGGTTTTGCATTCTCTTGACTCTTGATACATTTTCTTCTTGTTAAACCGATTTTCCAGTTATTAAACGGAATGATCTAAATAGACATCTTTAAAATAGATTCATACTGGTCTAACGACTAATTAAGTTATTTAAAATTTTGAAATGATATCGTTTAACCTGCTTTTATATTGTTATATTACAGTTAGTTTTTGTTTTTTTTTTTATTTATATATTCCAGGGTCACCAGTTGTGAATTTTAATTTCTGCCCCAAATGTGTTGTACTTTGCTGTTTAGATGGTAGTTTACGTTTTCTAGACTTTCAAACAGGTATACTTATAATGCCAATAATATCCTTAACAACAGCTGCCACACAATGTACTTTTGTAAGTTTCTCATTCTTACGATAATCGCTATAGTTAAAAGTACAAAATTTTTTTATATAGTGTCCACGTGGACGACTGGTTGGTATTATAACTGAATGTGGACAATTACGTGTTTGGAACATTGAAACGTGTCGGGCGATATTATCTGCCAATTGTTTGGACGTGTTTGGTAAAAATGGTGCTGTCATGCAATTCGCCATAACAGAAAATGCCATTCCGTTGCTAATGTTTGCTAATGGACATGCCTATTCATATTCACCGGAATTAATGTCATGGTTAGTTTTAAATACTAAAGATCCATTATTACGACATGGATTGCAATCTTCACTGCCCAAAGAGTTCAATAAGAATTATTTATCATATCCATTGACATCAGTTCAAACAACGACAAATACATTTGCAATGCATAGTGCTGGAATCGATTTGTATGTTGCTAAATATCCTAAAATAAGAACATTCAATTTCAATTTTCATTTTCTTGCGATTTCCCATATAGAAATGGCTATAATTGGCAAATGCAAGCGAAAATCATTTTCATTGAGAATCAAATAAAATTATGTGAAGCGATTAATTCACCAAATGAATTGAAATATTGGTACAGCATGCTAGGCTATCAGTTAGCTATCGGTGATAATGAGAAACGAATACGTTTATTATTGAATGATTTACTTGGAATTCCGGGCACCAAATCACCATGTATTTTGGTAAGAAAGATTTTCATTTACTTTTAAAACTTTTATGATTTACAACACTTGTGGAACCCAGTATAGAAGGACATGCAGAATGATTTGAAATAGCTCCACTTTATATTATAGCTACTAATCGTTTAAGTACTATATTCGATATCGATTTGGATTTTACATCGTCCATATTTTGGAAAATGTCGATGTACTGAATGTACAATTTTGAATTTTTATTTTTAATGAATATCAATGTAGATACATAGAAAATTATCGTGGCAAAGTAGATTATCGTGCCGTTTACGTTTTTGGAGACCTTTCCAAATTTAAATCGAATTTTTCAAATGTTGAAAATTGTCAAAAATTTTTACTTTCACAATAAGCAACTTAGTGTAACAATTGGCGTTATTGTGTGAAGCTTTTAGAAGATTTATTTTAAATATTGATTGGAATACTTTTTTTGGTTTCACTGATTTCTTTTAGAATATATCTAAACAAGAATTATTGGAAATGATTTTGAATCAACTGAAAAGTCACATTAAGTGGCAACGTATCTATATGGAATATAATGAATTATATGAAAATTATAAAAAATCGTTTGATCAAGATTTGGCGAGGACAATTACAACAACAGCAATAACAGCACCAACAACAGCAATAACAACAATAGCAACAACAGCATCAATAGCGACCACATTAACTAGCTTAAGTGAGAGTAAAGACTCAAACGCAAAATTAGCAATAGAAGAGATGAAGCCGTCTGTTAATCATCCAAATTAAATCCCTCGAATGGATATTGAAATGGATAATTAAAAAATGTCACATTGCCCATTTTTCTTTATTTTTATTTTTATTTTATTTTTTTTTTAAATCTTCACACCATAATTTGTATATGTGACTTTTGTTAGTTTTGCTTTTCTCGAGGTTTTCTTTTTGTTTGTTTTTTGTTTACTGGTAAAATGTCTTTGGGCTTCAATTGCGTTCTACAGCTGTCCTTAATAACAGATTAAATCTAAAAAACTTGTTAAGGTTTATATATATATATAGAATATATATATTTATAGATATATATAAAAGTAGATCCCCACTAGATAGCCCATCTATTATTTCTCCATCCTCTTCCATTATCACCTAATTCATAAGTTACATTTAATAAGTTTAAGTCCAATTTATCGTACACATATATATTTATGATATAAACTTAAGAATAATGATACATTTTTCTAGAGAAAGTATATAGAGTGTAAGTTTAAAGTGTGTATTTCATAAGAAAATGCCATTGTACATTAAACAGAAAAACCTTTTGTAATACCCTAAAAGTATGTGTAGTAATTTGTTTCCAAAAAAAGGACCACATTAGTCTCATTTTTTTTGCATATCAAAGAATCTTGAAATAGTTGGATTTTCGTTGAAAAAGTTGAGCAATAATAAGTGTATTATTGCAAATAATGTGGGCCAGGTGTTGGTACACTTTTCAATGGTGAATCATAATCATTTTCGGCATGCTCAACTGGTGGTGCCTCTTGTAACGAAACACCAATGCGTTCCTGTAGAGTTTCATATAATTTGTGTACAGTTTCATTATGAGCGGTAGTCGGCTGCATGGCTTTCATTAAACTAGCCAAACGCCCGGTTGGTAATTTATTGTGTATATACCATAAAAGTTTAATCATATGCCTAGTGACATTGTCTCGCGTTAAACCAGCAAACAGAAATTCGTCAAAGAGTGTTGTACAAAAATCTTCGGTTGTGAATTCTTCGCTCATGGGTATTAAAAGAGCTATCAACGAATGTAAGAATGGATCTTCATAGGCGCGATCATCTTTACAAGATGACAAAATGGCCAATACACGAAGTACACCAACTCGATCTTTTTGGCGTGCTGCATTTAATGTGTAATACATGGCTAATATACCTGAAACGGAACTCTCTTGAATGTAAGCTTCGACAGCATCTGGTGCTGGACCGGAATGTTCTATGGTTGTTAAAGCTGATTCTCTTTCGTCTGGTGGTAGTTTCGCATGCAAATTACGACACTGATCATCTACAATTAATGTCATTAGAGCAGGTAAGAATTTCGTAACAACTTGTGCATCTAGTTTCGGCTCCTTAAAATCTTGTGAGTCGATCATAACCCAAGCACTCAAGCCCAAGGCTAACATGCGCAATAATAATATTAAAATTGTATTATCCCTGGGCAAGCTTTCATTATTGATTAAATGTTGCAAAATTTTAATTGCTGAAGTGGCTAAAAAGTTTATAGCATATGGATCGCATAATGTCATGGAAAGATCTCCCAACACTTGCTCTTGGCCACGTTTAATGTTATCTAAAAAGCCTTGCAATTCCCTAGAGCGTTTTATATCAACATTCTTTTCTCTAATGCAGGCATCTAAGCACCAAGTAAATTTGTGGCATGGATCTACCGATATAATCTCTTGAACTTCCAAATCATGCAAGGCCATTAAAAGTTCAGCTCTTAGCGTACAATAGTGAACATTACGTGTACGTAAAAATAAGGTGCGTAAAAATTGCAACACCATGTCATATAGTTTGACGCTTGTACCAATCATATTGGCCAGCTTTTGTACAACTTCACCTTGACGCCGTACTTTTGGTGATGGCTGAAAAAATAAATTATTTAAATTTGTGTGATCGAAGAGGACATGTTCCTTTTCTCTTATGTATTGCGATAATAATGGTGACACTTCATCACCGAACAACGATTGATTATCACGCCAAATTTGCCTTTTAACCTCGGTATCCGTATCGGCATATAATTCGCGATCTTTCACCAAAATCCTTAAGAATTTATCGTCAATGTGTACGGTATTGCGCAAAATTGCCATTACAACTGGTCGCAATGCCTTAACACGTACTATGGGAAAACTTTTAATAAGTAATTCTTTCAATTTCTTGTCACGTTCACGCGAATCTTTTTGACCCAATTCATTAATATGAGCAATCAGTTTGTCACGTAATTCTTCCATTAACGATGTATGAAAATCTAAACGTCTCACGCCATGCAAATCTAATAAAGGCAACATTGGCCTCAATGATGGCAATAATACACCATTCTCTAGCTGAAAACTTTCGATTGCTTTCAAAGGATCTGTGCAGGAAGTTAAAGCTTCTCTTAAATAAGCTTGGCCCGGTATATTCACTTCTTCCAACCCGGTTTCGGTAAATTTTGAAGGTGCTTGAGCCATTTATACAAAGTACTTCCTTTTTTTGGTAACTCTTATATTTCATATAAAGAAAAATATTGAATAGATTTTCATTTAGCGTTTAGAAATTTTTTTAATTATAACTTATTTAAATTACTTTAGTACTTTGTACAAATACCTTAATATAACATTTAAACAAATTGTTCTTTTTCTTTTTAAAGATTCATAAATCATCTCAAATATGAGATCATATGTTCTTATTATTGCGGTATTCGCAAACGTTTGATAGTTTAAAAGTTACTGTTATTGAGAAACCATAAATTTAAAGTATAATTATTAATATTATTTACTTATTAATATTCATACAGTTGTAATTTAGTTAAGTATGATATTAATTTAATTTATATGTATATATTTTTTTATATTTCAATTTATATACATACAAGTTGCTTAATTTAGAAAAATTTACTTGTACAGTGACAACTACTGTAATTTCAAGATTTGCCATCTCAAATTTAATAGTTAAATACCGTAAACAAAAACATTTATAATAAGAGAAGAAATTTTACTCACTGTATATTTCTTAGTAAATTATTAAATTTATTTACTGCTACATATACGTATTTATATATATAAAGTTAAATTATAAATTATAAATCTGATAAAATCTACATTATAAATAAGTTAAATTTTAGAAATATCTGTTTTGTATAAATTAGAAAAAAAGGAATAAAATAGATTCGTGTGCTCATTACGCTCGTGCAATTTGTATTTAGAAGCAATTATTTAGATAATTTATATTGTACTTTTTGATGGTGTTGTGTTATTAGGCTTTTGTTTTTTTTTGAATAAAATTATTAAGCAAAATAATATAAACTAAATATTAAGTAAATATTAAAATTACATTAACATATAATTATTCATGTTCATAATAATAATCTTTAAATGAATGTATGTTAAAAAGCATTAGGCAAGATGTGACACGATATTGATAGAAAGAAATGATCTTGCTGCTTTGCTGTTACTTTCTATTAAAATTTTTCTTTTGTATAACTCAATTTGAAACATTGTGCAAAAAAGAAAATAAATAAGAATATTTAAAAATAATAAAAAAAAACAAAAAGTAAATAGTAAAAATTTTAAATAAAATTATAATATTGTTAAAGTTCTCACAATACCAAACAAACGAACTAAACAAGCTTTTGTTTATAGTTTATACTCATTACAGCCTCTGTGTGCATGCTTGTGCGTGTATCAAAAACTCTCTACACTACAGGTTTTACTCAAGAGAGCAGGTGCAATGTCAACCGAAATAGATTGTTTGCTAGACTTTAATGGATACCTATCCTAGACTTGAATTTATCAATGTTTATAGACAAATCTCATACATTTTCCTCTTTATAAACAAGTATAAATATTTATTGACAAATTCAAATCTAGTATAGGTATTGATTAAAGTCTAGCAAACAATCTATTTCGATTGACATTGCATTGGCTCTCTTGAGTTATTGTGAAACTTGTAGTATAGAGAGTGTTTGGTGTTATGTGAGTGAATGAGTAAGTTTGTGTGTGTTTATTATTTATGTATATTTGCGTGCGTATTCATCTTAGATACAATTTTGTGTTTATGTTTACGACAATAACAAATGGTTGTTTATCGAAGTGTGTGCGTTGTTTTGGTTGTATTTCGCGTTTTGTTGTAGTCGTTTGTTAATTTTGTTGTTTTTTGTTTTAAGAAAATATTGGACTTGTTGATTTTTATTAAAAAAAACTTTTCCGTTTCTTCTTATTATGCAGAACTCTACACTATTTGGGGTACTTTAAATTTATATGTACGCACGTAACATCCAGAAAGTATTTTTAATGATCCTTCTCTCCTTTTCAATGAAAATTCTTACAAAGTGATAACTTAAAGTTTTGGATCAGACTGCTACATTTAATCCAGATCAGCAGAACAAACTATTCATAACAATTAAAAGTATCAGTATTTTGTTGAATTCTTTATTATATTAAGTCAGCAATTCCAAAACTTTATGATACTGCGTCCAACTTAGTTGTAATAGAATAAGCATAGGGTCTCATGCTTAATAAAATTGGCCAATACGTGCTATTCACTTTTGATATAAATCAAAAAGATAAATTTCTTTTTTAATCCCCTTTTTTTCATCTTCTCCGTGCTATCCACTTTGGAAAACGCTGTATACCGAACAGTGTTTTAGGATATTTAAGAATCGATTCGAAAAGTTTATAAAAGCATTTTTTCCTTTGTTTTGAGTTAAAATGTTTGTGTCCTAATTTGCAAACTAATTAAATTAAACTAAAATTGAAAAATATATAGGGCTAAAAATGAAATTTATATTTCTTGACTGACATATATCGAAAATTATACAATTAGGGAAACATTCGAAAATTGAAATCTTTTTTAATTTGTCTCCGATCAAGTTTGTGCTTTCGTACTTTCTGGTAGCGCAAATTATTAATTATATGAAATTAATATCAGAATTTATCTGTCTTAACTGTATGAAAGCAAACATATAAACACTTATATTCACATATAAATTATTGTGTAAAATTTATACAGCTTAAATAAATAAGAGAGCGATTGTTAAATTTATGCAATTTTTTTCTTTTCAATTTTTCGTTACAGTTTTTCAATTATTTTGTATTTAATGAATTACTTTAAAATAACAAATAGATAAATAAATATAAACAAAAATAATAATTAAAATATAATAATTAATAATGAAGTTTGCCGAACATTTATCTGCCCATATAACGCCTGAATGGCGCAAACAATATATTAATTATGAGGTAAAGTCAATTAATTAATTTCTATTTGTTTAATTTAAAGTTTCAATTCCACAAAAAAGGTACAAAACTTATAAATTAGGTTACGGCCAATTTTTAAATATTCGTACTCTGTTTATTACCATTGGAAATAATCAAGGGACCACTATAAAAAGGCACACAAAGTTATTGGACCATCGAGAATTGTATTAAAAAAAATTCTCTTGGAAACGTCTTCTTGATAATAAGAAAGAAATATTTATTATACATTTTATCATTCTTTTTTTTTGTAGGAAATGAAAAATATGTTATACGAGGTGAGGGAGAAGGCCCCATCGGCTGATAGTGTTGAATGTGATATCTTGAAACGTCATTTTGCAAATTTCGATGAGAATTTTTTTCATTACTGTGATAAAGAATTGAAAAAGATTAATACATTTTATTCAGAGAAATTGGCAGAGGCCACACGAAAATTTGCCACATTAAATGCAGAATTGAAAACGTGTATAGCCGAATCGGAGCGTTTAGCTAAGAAATCGAGAGCAGTTAAAAAATCGGGCATGTCACATCGTAAAGCACAAGAATTGAAATTGGCATTTAGTGAATTTTATTTAAGTTTAATTCTCTTACAAAATTACCAGAATTTAAATCTTACGGGTTTTCGGAAAATTCTAAAAAAACATGATAAAGTAAGTTGATATTGATCGAGGCATACGGCCGATCTAGGCATTTTTCTTTACTTTATACGAGTCATGTGTTACTGATTGTGTAGTCCTTGAAAATAATCTTATAACTTCCGAATAAAATCCTCGTTATTAATTCATGTTATACATTTTTAACTGACATTAGCTTTTACAAGTAAATACGGGAGCTAAATGGCGTGAAGAATTTGTAGAATCATCACATTTTTTCACCAACAAAGACATTGACAATTTAATAAATGAAACTGAAGCAACAGTTATTAATGAATTGGAGGGCGGTGATCGGCAGCGTGCCATGAAACGATTACGTGTGCCGCCCTTGGGTGAAAAGCAAAGTCCATGGACAACATTTAAAGTTGGCCTATTTTCTGGGAGTTTCATTGTTTTAACTATTGTAGTCATTCTATCAGGTAACTATTCTTATTAATGATTGCCAATAATTTAATTTAGATTACAATAATTTAATTTTCTTTTTTTTAAATATTATTTAAATTAGCTTTATATAATAATATATCTGGTGAAAATCTGAAAGTTACATTTCGTTTATTTCGTGGTCCATTTTTGATAATCGAATTTATATTTTTAATTGGTGTAAATATCTATGGTTGGCGTTCATCGGGTGTAAATCATGTATTAATATTCGAATTAGATCCACGTAATCATTTATCGGAACAGCACTTAATGGAAATGGCTGCCATATTTGGCGTTATATGGACGTTAAGTATGTTAAGTTTTTTATATTCAACACAATTGGGTATACCAGCCTTTATAAATCCATTGTCATTGACAATTGTGATGGTCATATTTTTATTAAACCCTATAAATATGCTTCATCGTGATGCTAGATTTTGGTTATTACGCATAACGGTAAATAAATTAAAACAGCGCCTAAAAATTAATTCATATATTATTCTTTTTACAATTTTTTCCTACTTCCTTTAAATGCAATAATTTATATTGCATTTATTTCTAATAGGGACGCATGATAGCCGCACCACTATTTCATGTAGGTTTTGCCGACTTCTGGTTAGGTGATCAATTGAATTCATTAGTTACTGCCTTATTAGATTTTGAATATTTAGCATGCTTTTTTGCTACAAATGGTGATATATATGAGGCATATGATGCCTCAATTTGTATGGAAAAAGATTATATAATACGACCAATATTCAACTGTTTACCAGCATGGTTTCGTTTTGCGCAATGCTTAAGACGCTATCGTGACACGCGAGAGGGATTTCCTCATTTAGCGAACGCTGGTAAATATGCTACAACATTTATGGTGGTCATATTTGCTACATTACGTAATTATTATGGGCGTTACTATCCGAATACATATAATAATCCCTACACATGGCTATGGATAGCCGCATCAATTACATCATCTTCGTACGCTTATACATGGGATATTAAAATGGATTGGGGTTTATTTGATAAAAATGCTGGTGAGAATACACTGCTCAGAGAAGAAATCGTTTATTCATCGACGAGTTTTTATTATTTTGCCATTGTTGAAGATTTCGTGCTACGCTTCAGTTGGGCTTTAGCATTTTATGTAACAGAGATGAATTATCTAAGTAATGATATTATGACTTCTATAAGTGCCATCTTAGAAGTATTTCGGTAAGTATTCATTACAATTCCATGGACTTTTCTTTTAAAGTCTTGGGAACTTTGTTTATACAAATTTCGCCTAGATTTTTCCAATGAGTTTACTAAGATTAGGAAGAAACCTGTAAACATTTATAATGATCATTTATATATATGTGTTAAGGGTCAATATAAAATGGTCAGTGCAACAAGCAATAGTTTTGCATAGAGTCAGGTATATATCACGTAAAAAACCTCTAATGAAAGGGATCAAATATATTCCCAGTAGAGTAAAATTTTCTGAACGTTTTCTTAATTTAGACAAGCTAAAAATAACAACGACGACAGAGTAGACAAATGGACATGGTTTTAGATGGTAAATACGTAGCAGCTCTTACAGCTTTTTACCATATAACATGGATTTTTGTTTCCAGGTAGTATAATGCTCACTGGATCGCTTGGTTTGGCAAACTAACGAAAGGTAATCTTTTTAATTTGTGGCATGAAAATTTTACACAGTGACTTGTTAGGTATGTGGGCAATACGATTAAAGATTAACCATGATGACATACTATATTTATTAAAGTGCAATTTATATTTTTACTTAATTTTTTGGTTTACTTAATTTACGTATTATTTTTGCATCTTTGTAGACGTTTTATATGGAATTTTTTCCGTTTGGAAAATGAACATTTAAATAATTGCGGTAAATTTCGTGCTGTGCGGGATATATCAATTGCACCATTAGATTCATCTGATCAAATTATAATTTTGCGCATGATGGATGATGCTGATGGAGTCATAAATCGTTATAATAAACTGAAGCTTGCTAAACCGAAAAAATTGAAAGAGCCTGAGAAGCATAGTCTATTGCCAGAAACGGGTTCATTGCGAGACTTAAGTATCGATATGGAAGATATGAAAATTGATTGAAACGCAAAAGGATTGTAGAAGAAATAATTGCCTAGAATATGTACTTAGAAAATTTTTTTTTGTATTATATAAAATTACCAGACTTTATAAAATGTTAAGAGATGCCATTTACTCATGTTATTTTCTAATTTAGTTATGTTTCTTGTGTGTTTTTTTTTAAATTTAATCCTTTAAGTACTTAACAAGATTTTGCCAAATGTTTAAAATGTTCAAACGTTTAAAGTAGATAAGTAGATTAATATTTGTTTTTTCTTTTGTAATTGTTCTTTTTGAAAATTCTCATTTCTGTAAACAAAAAATATTCTCTTTGTTTATTATTTATTTATTGGCATAAAGGCGGCAGTATTACTTATATTATCACTTACTTTAAGCGGCGTCTTCTTTTTATATTTATTAAAAGCACGTGTAAAATTTTACTCGAAAGAATTTTTTACTTGGCAAAAAAAAAACAATTGAAAAAATTAAATATAGATAATTGCTTTACTTTAATAGGAAGAATAATGATAATATACTGAAAATAAAAATAAAAGGAAAAATTTTGTATAATCTTTAATCTTTAAAAATTCTTGTCGTGCTCTTTTTAATTGAACGAGAATTAATGCCATTTGGCTAGAGGTCAATATTTAATTATTTTTTTTTTGGTCTAAACGGCTTTAAATTTAACTTAGAGCGAATTATATGAATGAATAATAATAGAATATTGAAATTTCTAAACTATCATTCAATTTAATCAAAATTTTCAGTGGCAAAATGTATTGATTGGATTAGAATGAACATTAAAAGATCGCTGAAAGTTCAGGTACTTTTTGGAAAACAGCGATGACAGTGTATTCGAAGGCTTTTTTGATGTCCATTAGGTCTATTTTGTATATAAATATCGTAAATATCAATATAAAACATGTAACTTGTGAATAAAAAAAGAAAGCTTGGCTAAAGCAACAAACCTTCTGATAAACTTTATACACTAAAATTGAAATATTTACAATTTGTTTACATACAATTTCTGTTTGTGTGTGTGTGTATGTGTAATCCATAAAAGAATAATAAACAAAAATATAAATTAGAATCCTAAACCAAAAATACAGGCAGAAAAGTAAACAAATCGTTACTGAAATATAATTATAAAAAATGAAATTTTCACAAACTTTGGGAACGCATTTAACACCTGAATGGCGTGAACAATATATTGCGTATGTGGTAAGTATGAATTTTTCTATATTTCAAGGAGTTCTCGAATTTATAATGTCAAAGTAAATTATCTATGGCAATAATTTAAAGAAACTGAAAGAGACCATTATGCAAGCTTTACAAAATGCTCCAACTGTGGCAAGACATCGTAGCCTAACAAGATTGTATTTCTCAAATTTTGAAGAACAATTTTTCATGGATTTGGATAAAGAATTACAAAAAGTCAATGTATTTTTTGCTCAAAAATTAGCCGAAGCTATGCGGCGTTACAATGGCCTTGTTGATACTATGTCTACCATTTACCCTCAATCTCGACCCTCTCGCTTGAATTTTTCTAATGTTAATAGTAATCGCTCCCATGAAAATGTCCATTTAAAAAGTGTGAAAGTTAAACATTTGAAGTTAGCTTTTAGTGAATTATATTTAAGTTTAATATTATTACAAAACTATCAAGTTTTAAATCATACCGGTTTTAGAAAGATATGTAAAAAGTATGATAAGGTAAGACAACAATTGCCATAGTTGCATTATTTGAAATATTTGATACTTTGCAATTACTTTTTTTTCGCAATTAGTTAATGGTTTCGGATAGCGGACACAAATGGTTTATCAAAAATGCGGATAAAGCTTCTTTCGTTACTAATAAAGAGTTGAATACTTTAATAAAAGATGTTGAGCACTATTTTACAATATATTTGGAAAAAGGTGATCGTTCTCGTGCCATGAAACGTTTAAGAGTTCCACCTTTAGCAGAAGTGCAAAATTCATTTACACTATTCCGACTAGGCTTATTTACGGGAGCACTTATTGTACTTTTGGCCCTTCTTGCAATCGCTTGTATGAGCATTATTATGTAGTAATTATATTCTTCATTACAAACACCATGAAAATTTTGTAGAAGCCGCTTAATTTACAGATTGTCACATAAGTTGTAAGGGCTTTGTTGTTTGTAAGATATTTCTCTATCATAGCTCTTAGGAATAAATATTTAAAGCCTTTCACAATGCACTGTCTATCCGGTTGAGCAATAAAATTATATCAATTTTTAAAGTCATCCCATAACGACTGAATTGGAATATCGAATTTGGATTATCCGTAAACTTTCATGGTGTTTACCCAAGTTTTCTTTTCAACTGAAACTATTAACTTGTTTATTATTTTATCTAATCTTCTTTCTATTTTACTCTTGGTTTTAGGTATCCGTAATGTTCTGCAGAGTGCAATTCTTACTTATGATTTATTTCTATTCCGTGGTCCACTTTTAGTGATAATACATGTACTTTTAGTATCTATCAACATTTATGACTGGCGTCGATGGGGTGTTAATCATATTTTAATATTTGAGATAAATCCACGTAATCACATCACGTATTCACAATTGTCGGAATTAGCCAGCTTCTTAGCCGTAATATGGACTCTATGTGTTTTGGGTTTTATATATGGCAAATATTTGCATATATCACGTTTTATATTCCCATTAGTTTTAGTAATAATCATGTTATGTGTACTTGTATTCCCGATACCGATAGCAAATTGTAGTAGCCGATTGTGGTTCCTAAAAGTATTGGTATTGATTTCTCATTTACTTAATGCAATTGTATGTACTTGTAAACATACCCTACACCCAGCATAAACATCCAGAGAAGTATAAAATATATTCACTTGAAATGTAAAGGGCCTCTCGGAATAATTTTTAGCTATTGTTTGCGACTAGTCTGTCCGTCCGTTTTTGCACCGACATTTCTCTTACTAAAGAACAAGTTAAAATTTTTAAGGTATTGTTTAAAAATAAGATATGCATTAAAAATTATAACACGCCAATGATTGATAAGGATGATCCATTAGCAGTATCAATAAGGATGAGATGGGCTAAGTTTTATCATTATTTTTTGTATTTATGGTGTGCCTAACTTGACCCAAATCGGTGCATATTTTAGAATGCTTCTCTCAATATTGACTTTACAAGTTTCATTGCATTTCAACGATTATCTGACTTTGTAATCTGTATGTGCAATCTATGCAGTGGTGTAGAGTATTGAGTAGTAATAGTAACAGTAGTAACATTTTTACTAGATCTATTTTACTTTGTTCTTTCTTCAAGTACATACAATTCTAATTCACATTTGATTTAAAAATTTTTCTCATAATTATAGGGTCGTCTTATTAGTGCACCATTATTCCCTGTACAATTTGCTGATTTTTGGTTGGGTGATCAATTGAATTCTCTAACTACATCATTGATAGACTCGAAAAATATCATATGTTTTTATATGAAGAATCCTAATTGGAAAGAGGATTTCCATTATGATAAATGTCTTCAAAGTACTTCAATACTTAATGGTTTTGTTTTATGCCTTCCAGCTTGGTTCCGTTTTGCTCAATGTATGCGACAATTTCATGATAACCGCCAATTGCATCCATATCTAACAAATGCTGGCAAATATGCTACCATTTTTGTTGTTGTAACATTTAATATTTTAAAGGATATTCATAAGGGTGTTTGTTTACAATGTTTTGTCTTAAACTTTCTCAAGAAATCTTTGTAGATTTTCCTTTAAGTTGTTTTTTCCTTCCTTAATTAATAGATAAATATTCTGTTACGACTGCAAATCCGTTTGTCTGGTGTCTTCTATGTAGTCAACTTATATCTACCATATATGGCTGTCTATGGGATGTATTAGGTGATTTTGGTTTATTTAAAATAAGTCGTGGCGAGAATAAATTTCTCCGTGAAAATATCATTTATTCGAAGGTTTTCATCACACAATGTTGTTAATGGAATTTTTGATATGATTTTTAACTTAATGCCAAAAAACGATTCCAATTTAAGGGTTTCTATTATTTTGCTATTGTGGAGAATATTTTATTACGATTCTCTTGGTTTCTTGGCTTTTACTTGGTGACACGGCAATACATTCAAGGGGAATATATGCAATCGATATTGGCTTTTTCAGAGATTGTACGGTATGTAAAATTTGATTTGAAAATTATGAAACCGTTTTGCTAAAGTTTTGCCTACACTTCTCAAAAAAAACAAGGCGTTACATATGGAATTACTTACGTTTGGAAAATGAACATTTATACAATGTTGGACAATTTCGAGCTGTACGCGATATTTTTATTGCGCCCCTTGCATCCGATGAGGCTAATGTATTAAATCTTGAAACGATTGTGGATGAACAAGATGTTCCTATGAATCACAATACAGTTTAATTTTTACTTAATTTTTACTTTTGTATTTAAATTTGCATTTGTATTTATAATATTTAATACGTTAAGCGTGAGCGGGGATTTATATATATATATATATATATATATATATATATATGTAGTAAAAATGCAATTAAGCCTTTTTTAAAATGTTTAAGCAACATTTTCCATTACACCAGACACTAAGGCTGTGCCACGTAATATCCAAAAATCGGCTGGATAACTACTGGGTAATAATATGGATAATATGAAATTTGTAGAATGACCAGTTGTGGAGAGTACACCGGAACGAGCTTGTGTCTTGTACAATGGTGCTTCGTAACGTGTTCCCCTATTCAATTGTAGGCAGGGCTTAAAGCGTATTGTGGGTAAACGTGAGTATAAGTGTCCAATATTAGCATCACATAAGCCACCTTTCGATTTATCCCATTGTGCTGCCTCTATAAAAATGCCATACACACTGACGGCATCTGCGGTGGATGCTGGCAAATTACCTAGAAGGTCCTTTACCTAATTTCGTTAGCGGAGAAATAAAATTTTATATTATTATGGTGTGGCATTATCTTATGGAATATTATTACATGTAACTGTAACTTACATCTTCGCCAGCTTGATGACGTTCGAAGAAGTCCTGTTGGTTTAATGTTCGATCAAGCACTTCAAAATCCATTTTTAAAGCATCTATTGGTAAAGATTTTTTACGGGCGTGTGTTTGTAAAACACCGGTTAGAAATGCTTGTGGGAAATAAAATCCACTAATCCAATAGCAGCGTGGACTTCCATCAATTGCCCACTGTTGTATAAAGTCAATACGTCTTTGAAAATCTGCTATATAACTAGGTAATGGTTTTATGGATAGGAAGCTTTTCTTTTCCCATAAACATGGCACCATATTAGCTAATAGGGCTTTAAAGACTTCCTCAAGTTCTTCAGACATAACCACTAACCCTTTGATAGCTTTAGATAAATTAATTAAACTATCGTGTAAAATTTTCAGAGATATATTGTAACGGTCAACTTCTTGAACCAAAACTACGGTTAAAGAAGCCAATGCTCCTTTTTTATCCAACTAATTAAATTGAAATAGTATAAATAACTTTTAAATTCATAATTTATAAAGAAAGATCTAGTACATTACCGTTTTTAAAGATGGATGTAAATAATCCATATTAATTTTAGTAACTAGAGTATCTTGGATTTTTTTGATAACGTCCAAAGCTAATTCGTTTTCTTGTGCTTGACCTTCATCAGCTGATGAACGTGGTTGACCAAGTAGCAATGTATTTATGAAAAAATCAGTTTCTTTCGTTTGAAATACTAAATTAGCATTTTCATTCATTCCAAATATTTCAGGATCCTCAATGGTGGGAAATTCTTGTACATATTCTATATACTCTTGAATGGTGCGTTTACGTGGATCTCTGTAATAGGCGTCACCACGACAATAGCGATATTCTGGATCAAGGATTTTATCGAATGTGAATATTTTTAAAATAGTTCGTAAGCATCGCAAATCCCAGAAATCTGTTACACGTCCGCCCCAAGTGATTTCGCCATTTATATAATAAATAGCTTCCCATGGTATTTTTTCTTTTACCTCACGACTTATAAAGAAATCTAAAGTTTTCAGGCCACAGTCACGATCATTCTCATTGAATTCATATGTTATATTCCATCCTAGGGGACCAAATTTCTTACGTTCCAATAATATAGCATGAAAAACACATAAACCAAATACTATAGCTCTCCAATCTGTGTTTAAAACATGAATTTCAAAGAAATCTGGATTGATGTTACTCAAGGCACCCAAAACATTGGCCTTTATACCCTTGGGCGCTTCATTGGTGACTTTAACAGAATTTTGTAGAACACTAATTGGAAATGTTTTCTGCGGCATGGATGACAAGAATAAGCGAAAATGTTCGTGAGCTTTAGTAATACCTAGAGTAATATTTCTAATAATAGTTTCCATTGTACTCATCCAAGATGTAGCCAAATGACAATTTTGTAAAAACACCCAGTGTCCTAAACGTAGACTCTTTTCAATTAAACTTTCGGCTATAGGGCCTTGTCCTTGACCTAATGATATTGAATAAAATTTATCCATATATTTCATTTCATCTGCAAATTTTAAAAAGTTCGCCATTGGATCGGAACCCGTTGATAAAATGAATACTAAAGGTGTTACATTTGAAGTATCTTGAAATCTACATAAAAATTTACAATTTTAAATAGTTCCGTATTTATTTAAATATATATATATACACTTACACAACTTTTAACTGGCTACCTTGAGCTGAAGTTTCGGTAAAATAGCGTCCAATTGTTATTCTAAGATAAAGTACTACATTAAGTAAGAAGCGCTCTTTTCTAAATGTCCGGACAAACATCAACTTTTGGAAGTTCGTTAAACGTTTATTCCAATGTTCATTCGGTGGTTTATGGGTATTTGCAAAGTCAAATACTTCCCTGACATCACCCAATTGCAAGAAGAATGGCTTTTGTATTTTGTCCGTAAAACCAGCAAACGTTGAAAAATTTTCTTCTAAATATTGGCATGCTTCCCATTCAAATTCAGTTAGAGTTGTGATTGATGGTCGAGATTTATTCTTAAGCGAACCGACCACACCTCTGGTTAAGAAGTTGAATTCTGCTTGCGTTACACGACCTTCTTGTCTCTCAATAGCCAAGGCTAATAAAAAGCTATAAATCATTTTGTGATTTTCGAATAAACCACGTGACACATTATCGTACAGCGCCTTCAATTCATCCAATTTCAATTGAGCAATACGTTCTTCGGTGGACATTTTTGGATGATCTAAACGTATTACGGCACAAAATACTTGTGAAAAATATTTTAAACTGTATTGGTACATGGGATCAATATCAGCTAAACTGACTACCACAAAATATAAAATAGCACCACGTGAAGCTAATGAGCGATATTTTTCTCGTGTGGCAGTAATTACTTTTTCAGTTTCCTCTGTATCTACTAGTCGGGTGGCAATAATTAAAGATGTTTCCTATAATGATAACGAATTATTCTCATCTAATTATTCAATAATGTTCATTTGTAGATTTAATATATTTAAAAACCTTAGCATCATTTAGAGTTTCTACTAACTCTTCATCATCTAATATATTGCCTTGAGAATGGAATAATAATTTTAATACTTTATCTTCTAAAGAGAGCAACTGTTGTTTATCGCTATTAATTTTCACTATAAGATCATTACGTTGAATTTCCAATGCTGGTAATTCTATGGCCACAATATCACTAAATAAAGTTTATCAATTATATAAAAGTTAAAAAACACTTTTTATAACAATTTGTTATTCGTTTAATCAAACTTACGCTAATAATTGATCTTCCAGACCACTTTCTGTTACCAAAAAGTTTACTAGGGTAACATTAATACAAATCTCTGGTAAATAATGGGGATTAGCCAATTTTGTGGTCATGTACAATTTGAATTTGTCATTATAATCAATAATAATATCACCCAGTTTTAGATATGTGCGCCCTTCAAATACATACGTTTCACGTTGCAAAACTGGTCTTAAAGAAGGGTCTATAGTTTCACTAATATCCTCCAATAATACTGGATAACCTTGGCGTACGCAATTTTCTATAACTCTCATTAGATTGCCATCCGTCATTTTTAAGACATGTAAATTATTGTCACCTTCCATATTACGTATCCAGCGATTGGCCTGTTCTTGTGGATCAATCATTAGAGGCCAACGTAAAGCTCTTGTAGCATAGATTCCATTCTCTACAGATATATCGTCTTTTGGTAAACCATCCATAGTCCATTGTCGAATTTCGTAAGCATCACCTAAAACTTTCAATAACTGAAATTCACCACTAGATGGGATGTTCTCTTCACGACATTTAATAACCCATCTAGCGCATAAATCATTTCGATATTCAGTAGAAAAGGCACCTAAATAGGCAACACAAGCAGCCGATACCAAAACATCACCTGGCACCGAAGCTAATTGTTTGGTTAAGACCTAAAAAATTTAAATTTCTACACATAAGTTTTAAACTTATATGAATATAATCGTTGTAAACATACTTCGACAGTTTCTTTCCAACGAACTTCTTCTTCAGAGAGAGCAGAAGTTAAACGTCCAGCTCGATTAAGACGGCCATAAGTTAAATCTACATTATCTTGAACTAATTGAAATTCTTTATTCTTTTCATCAAGATTATCTTTCAAAGCTTGAATTTTAGCTTCAACTGTTGCCAATTCTTTTTGTTTTTGCTTTAATATTTTCATGACATCAGCTAGTTCCGCCTCAGCTGCTTCCTTACGTTTAATTTTTGGTCCAACCACTTTGTAAACTTTGGCAAACTTATCCATGGCTATAACCCACAAACTAACAGATTTCGCCACTTTAGAAACTTTTTCAAATTTCTATAAAAATTCAATTGATGATTCTGATGGCCTTTTGAAAATTTAACAATATATAGTTAACATTACCGCTGGCACAAAATCTTTATGTTCAATATATTTCTTAATTTTTTGTAACGTTTCCTCTTTCATATGCTCCTTGTCATATTCAAATAAGCGTTTGATAAAATTAACATCAGCCATTATAGTTTTAGCTGAGGCCCAAGTTGGTCTAAAAAGAAATTGAAGAGTACATAAGAAAATTTTGCATGTATATTTTATGCGACTTATAATATGGAGATGGATGTGCTACTGTGAGCGATTTAAGGTAAATCCAGCGCTTCAGAATAATATTCTGAATTATCTTGTCAAACTTTGGCTCGAGCAATTTTGTAAGGAAGCAATTTTTGCTTCAAAAACGTTTTTAGACATACATGAAATCTTGTTCTATATAGCAAACTTTTCACATTTTATGTGATAAGTTAGTGACTTAAATGTTTACTTTTAATAAACAAAAATAGTCGGCTATGACCAAATATAACACTTTTATTTGTTTTAAAACTTCTTAATTACTTTGCCCCCAATAGAATACAAACAGCCTCCATAACAAATTGCACCAAGGCCGGTGGAGTGGTAAATGATTTCAATTCATTGATATCAGATTTAGTTAGACCTTTCAAAGCATCCTCAGCCTCTTTTAAAGCTGGCATGGCAATTTCTAAATCTTTATTAGCATCATCTGAAATAGCTTGACAAACAGATGCTTTCTCTTTGGCACTAGCCTCATCACGTAATACACCTTCTTTGACTTGATCCGCTTGTTTGGTTTCTACAGCCAAACGATTTAATAAAACTTTCATATTAGCAGACTTTATATCTAATTGTGGCACCATAACCTCAAGTTCCTTTTGCATAACAGCTATCTGAATGAGAATTGATAAACAATTTGTTTGTTATAAAATTCATTTGATGCACTTACAATATCATTCGTTTGTAAAATTTTATTTAAACCATTCGTAATTCTTTTACGTTTATTAATAATTTCTTTTGTTTTTACATTCAACAAACTTTGATAAAGTTTTAACAATTCAAGATAACTACTGGGCGTTGTGTAATAATGACGTTTCATTTCCTTGTAGAATTTAACAGAAGCATCTTCTACAGTCTGAAAAAGAGAATGTAAAAGCGATTTTTTTAAAACATATTTCTAGAAATCTGTGAATAAATATATGCCTTATGCATAAAAACAGTGGTGCTAGCCAAAGCTTTGCAATCATCTTTATTCTTCGTAATATTGGCCAATAATCCTAAGGCCACGGAATACAAGGCCTCCGTTGGCCAATTTGAGAACCAATCAATTGTAGTACAATTGACCAAAGAAGGAAACATACGGCAACGGCGACGAAATGCATCACCAACTGGTGACATCGATAACACCACATGTAAATTGTTCCGAACTCTATTTATAAAGAATTTGTAAATTGCATCTCGTGTACAACCCTGTTGGAATAAGAGTCCAATAAAGTGAACAAACTACTTTAATAGATAATGTGTACATACTTCTTTAAAGGCAGCTAAACAAGCATCACGCCCGTCAATTATAACTTTTTCATATTCATCACCTTCAAAAAGATTGGGCACCTCACCCGAATTCAAAATGTTATTAATATCTTCCAGAAATTCTTCTTCAACGATTTGTGTGTCAATCATTAAAAATACAACAGGTGAATTATCAATCTGATAATAATTGTTTGTATTATCATATAAAGAAAATAAAAAAATTTATTAATAAAAAAGTAGGAACTTTATCCTTATTCTAGGCTCACTATTAAATATTCTACTTCTTTCCTAATGTGATTAAAAATAAACGAAATAATAGACGAAATAAAAAACTGTAATTTTCCAATTGAAAAATTCGTTATATAGGAGAGTATTAAAAAAATTGATCGATCTGGACCAAATTTGATACACCAAAAGTAATTTGCGCTAATATTCATTTGAAATTGTAATTTTGTTTCACACTTACACCAGCTTCACGATATATTACACGGAGATCCTCGTGAAAACCATTTATATCATAATTACGTCTTAATTCAATTTGACGGCAAGTGTATTCATTAACATGAGCAGCTAATTTAGTTAATGATTGTTTACCCATTCCAGCCACACCTACTAATAAACCATTACCACGATCGGCACGCAATAAACGTGCCAAACGTACAGCATGTTCTAACGCATCTTGGAATAAAATTAAGTTCATCCGTTTGCCGGTCAACGAGTTAAAATCTTCAACATAATCCAGAAGGATGCTTTCCAATTTCTTATGATCTTTGATTTCTTCATAAATACGTTCAGCGCGTGGTTTACCGAATACCATGAAATCACCGAACAATAACGGTGGCTCTTCGGCCCTATAAACATCCTTGTTGAAGTGCGTTAAGCACACATCACGCATTAGCTCATTGAAAAAACTTTTATCTTGATTATTTATAAGGCGATCGTGAAATACCCGAGTAGTTTCATGATAAAATAATCTCAAGATTTGCATTTCTGTATTATGATAAATATAATTCGCTTGCAATATACCTTGAATGCATTTGGACAAATCACGTAAATTGAAAATGTAATGAGATTTGTCCGGTGTTGGTAACATTTCTTTAGAAATGCGCATATAAATATCTACACAGGCATTTACTATGGGTGTGGAGAGAGGTCTTATAGCTGAAGAAAAGTTGCCTAAAAATCTATAAGTATAATAGATAAATAAATTTAGTATAAACAAATCGGTTAATTGTAAAGATAGAGTGGGAGTAATTTTACCCCGTTAAAATGCCATCGAAAATTTGTGTTAATGTCTCGTTATTGGGTTTCGGTAAGGCCAGCAAAGCAAAGTGTCTGACAAAACGAGGTGTTAATGGATTGCGGCCACCACCTGGAGGAGCACATGCACATCCTAAAACTACATCTACAATATCCTTCCAAAATAGTTTTTCACGATCATAAAATCCTTTAAAATCTAAGAATTGTCTGAATTGCAACGATTTAAGTTAAGTAAATGTGAAGTGGAATTACATTAAATGTATGAAATACCTTAAAAGTTCAATAGCTGCTTGACTGCCATATGTATCTAATTTTGGCATATTAACATCATCAATAAAAACTATAACCGTTTTACCAATGGGTGCACCCAACAAATTCCGTTTACGTTTGTCCAATGGACCCTCAATCATTTCTTGTGTACGTATACTGCTCGTTTGAGCAGAGAAATTAATTTGTATGGGTATTACGTTGCCTTTAGACAACTTTTTCAATGTTGATACAGCTAACACGGATTTACCTACGCCAGTGTCACCCGTAAACATAACCGGAAATTTACGACTAAATAATAAATCAGCAATATAACTGAAAAGTAAAACACCACGAAAGTTATATGAAGTTAGGATTAAAGAAAGAAGACTTAAAAATGTGACCAGAGATTTTTTCTTCTATATTTTTTTTATACCCATATTTTGTTGTATCCACAGTGGGTACTTGCATATCGAAATATTTATCTTCTGCGTTAAATACAAATGTGTCAATTATTTCATTCCATAATTCCCATTTTTGACTGCTCATATTTACTCGGTAATCCCATAGAGTACCTGTGCTAGGAAATCTAAATAGAAATGAATAAAAAAGTGGATAAGTCATATATATCTGAAAAAAAATAATTATTAGAAATATATAACTTACGATACATGTGGTACATTTTGCATATACGTTTTAAGCAAATCTTCATATTTCATCTTTTCATCATCGCGAAAATTTGAACATAGTGACCATAGAGCACTCCATATGAACATTTTACAAATTAAGGATTTGTATTCTTGTACATCATACCAACGTATCTGTTCAATCAATGCTGATAATAATTCTAAAAAAAGGCGAACCTTTGAATTGATGACTTGATGTATAACATACGATCCATGCTTTAGAGCAAGCGATAAAAGCTCTTGGAAATGATTTGTAAATAAATTATATAGGTACTTCAATTGATGCTCTTGTATTTTCTTCTCTATTGCACCAGTCTTCCATGTGTCCACTAATGGCTTCCAGCCGAGATCTTCAGGATCTACATAAACCATGCCGCAACGTGATACAGTGGCCGGTGAGGCTTGTACCAAGTCTTGCACCTCAAATACCATATGAACCCAAGGCGTTAATTTGATTCGTTCTGAATTGGCCAGGCAAAGCATTTTATTGTCATCCAAAACTGTATTCAAATTTTCAATCCATACGGCATCAACTGGACCATCATTAACTATCCATTGATGGATTTCCTCTAAAAAGATTCTTATTTTTATGAAACGAATGTAGGTGAAATAATGAAAATCGAAAAATACCTTCTACATTTACTGCAATGCGTACAGCTTGTCCTAGTAAACCGTCTTGCCATTCAAATGTTTTTGGATCAACATACCCATATAACTCATTCATTGAAACGGCTTTCGGGTTCATGCATTGTATGGTTACCGGACGAAAGTATGGTCCTTTTACTTCTTGTTCAAACAAATATCCCAAAGCAAATTCTAAAGCATGTAAAACAACTGATTTGCCACCTCCAGTTGGTCCAACCAACATGACACCCCAACGTACGCACATAGTTTCGTATAATTGTATACATTTATGCATTGTGGCTTCAACAGGTTGTAAATTCTTTTCTTCTAAGCCAACTGTAATGGAATTTTGAAGGTCAGGGTAATGAGAAATAGGCAACTCAACACCTGGAAATAGATCGCTTAAAATGCCCAGGAAAAGCAAGGCATCATCAGCTAAGAATTTCGGTATATTTGAATCTCGTAAAGCGGCAATTAATGTTATGTCTTCTCTTTGATCCGGTGAGGCTCTCTTTAAAGAGCCAGCCATTACTAAAACAGATTTAACAGCTCTCATACCAAAATCATAGTGATTTTGTTGACTGAGTTGTTGACTGCATAATTGATACATTTGAACCATTTTGTGAGCCAAAATCTTGGGACCTTCAAAACCTTCCGAATATAAAATAACTTCAGCAATAAGAGCATAATCTGGCACCATCATAGATATTGGACGGAATAATGCTTTCAAATTATCTGGTAATTCTGTACGACCTGCATAACCAGGATTCATGGTAATGAAAACAGCACAAGATTTGATCAATTTAATTTCACGGCCTTCAAATATAAAACTGAAAAGTAAAATTACAGATATATTTAAGAAGTCATACATGTATTATATATATATATATATATATATATATATATATATATATATAGAAGTTAATTTGGCAAGGTAACTCACCGTTTGGCATTGATAACTTTAGCATTACGTATGGTGATTAATTGTTGAGCTATAACGGATAACACCTCAATATCAATGCGATTGAATTCATCAAAGCAACACCAAGCGCCGCATTGTGCCAAACCCGAGAAAAAGCGACCCATCATTTTATAATCCAGACCATCCGAACAATTGAACACTACACATTGTTTCGCTACAGATTTTGCTAAATCTTTTGTGGTTTCTGTTTTACCGGTACCAGCTGGTCCAGCTGGTGCACCACCCAGATCCATTTGGATTGCACCCATTAAACATAAATAGCAACGATCGGTTAAGGGAGTTAGTACTAAAACGCCACCAGCTCCTAAATATTCATAATAATAAGGAATATTAGCTGAAGCCATACGTGTATAAACTGCATCCGTTTCTGACGACCAATAAAACCGCAACATTTTAAGCCAATCAAAATCGGTGCTATGAAAAAAAAGAACCTCTTATATGTTTGGAATGGTATCGATCGAAATTCTTTTACATACGATTTGGACACTTCCTTCTCAAGTAATAGAGCAACTGAATCTTTGGCATGTACGTCTATTGTGATAAGGGCAGTTAACACTTTACGCACTAAACTGGTAATATCCTTTCTTGTTAAAGCAGCTAATGCTGTTAACTGTTTCATACATTTACTTTCATAATGTTTCATATTGTCGATTTTTTCTTTTGCCGTATGCCTGGGATTATCGAGAATTAAATGAATATCGGCAGCCCATTGCTGTTGCGATATTGTTAAAGCTACTTGATTTGGATGATCTTGAAACCAAATATCGCGCTCTTTATTCGGATAACATTGATAACCGAAACGCATAGCTCGCTTAACTGAAGCAAACATTCCTTCTTCTACTTTACTAAGCCATTCTTCGACAGCTCCACGTGCTTTTAGACCTTTCTGAAAGAATAATTTCTCACCTTCTGGGGATATAAAAGCTATAATATCATTGGTAGCTATCATTTTGCCAGTTCCATCATCCTTTTGTCCAAATTCTAAACGATATATAGCATCGAAACATTTACGCAAATGTGGCTGGACTGCTTGAGGTATACGTGTTTGAGCCAATATCTCTAACAGTTCATCATTAGATAAGAAGTAGAATCTAAAACAAAAAAATTGAATTTAAGTTTGCAGATGTTGAAATGAAATTTTTTCAATTCACATCTGCTTAGAGAAGCAAAGAGAAAAATATACCGTGGAAAAACTATACGCTTTACTTCCAAATAAGCTTCCAAGCCTCGATTAATAAGATCTAAAAGTCGATTGTTCTCCTTCAAAATATTGTAATTATCTTTGGACGACATAACTGGTAAAGCTAGTGAAATTTTTTTGGCCATCCGTACCATCTCCTTGAAACTTTTATCAACAACAAAGAACCATTTGGCCTCTTGCGGCAATTGCCTTTGTATATCTGGTGAGGCAAATATTGCCTCCAAATAAATCCATGTTGTTTGACATTCCATCCATAATTCTAAAGTTTTACCAAATTGATCTAAATCCTCTATCCATTCATCAACCTTATGTTTTATATTTGTTACATATTTTGAGGCAGCTATTGTATTTATATTAACCATTGAATCATCCAAAATGGCTTGCAATTCTTCATGAGCTGCTAAAATGAAAACATCCTTTTGATCATGATGACTAACAATAATTAGTTCTTGCTCCTTCCATATATTCTCCACGGAACGTAACATATTCTCTAATTGTGCTTCACCCGTTGCTTGCGATGAGATTTCCATTAAACTATTTGCCATTTCCTCTTCGAATGCACCACATTGCTCATAAGTGGATATAAAAATATTCGCTTCTTGAAAGAATTTATGATTGAGCAAAGCTTCAATATCTCCCCAATGGCGCTGCATGCATTAAAATCATTATAATATATAATTCATTTAAAAAGTCAAGGTACAATAATGAAGTTCAATTTTCTTACCGGTTTAAAGTTCGGATTTCTCAAGTAACCGATAACTGGTAATTTCAATCTGAATTGTTCCGCCGAAGCCTTTAAATCTGGCACTATATTATTAAGCGGCAAATATTTTTCAAATTGCATGCAATTTTTCACAGTTTTTGCTGTTAATTCATTCATATCATTTACATTTAAAGTTGGAAATTCTGAAGTCGTCCATAATTTATAAGCTTTTTCCCAATCAATAAGTGTATTATAAAGATTTTGACGTAAGCGCAGCTCAGTAAATGCTGAATCCATTTCGTCATATTTCGTTATATCAATCTAATGAAAACCATGTTAAACACAAATAATTATAAAAAGTATTTAATGGTTAATTTAGATTTAGATGAATGTACTTTAAATTTCTTTTGATAGCCTGTATATTCTGAAGCTTTTTCATGTAAAATGTTCAATTGTTTTAATAGCTCACTAAGACTGTTCAAAACTTCTGTTCGTGGAGTTGTTTTCTGAAATCAAAATTAATAGAAAAACATGAAAAAAATTATAAAACTTAGAAGTGAGAGACTCTTTGCTAAAATGGGTAACAAAAATTTTAATTGTAAAATAACTTACATTTAGTAATTTGGGATCAAGTATTTGTACATAAACTTTATGTGTCTCAGTAAAGATTAATTGAATATCATCATTCATTTTCTCTTCCAATTGTTTTATGAATTCATTTTTCACTCCTTGAATTTCCTTCAATTTTTCATATGTTCTATTCACCATATCCTCCATATCCATATAATCTTCTTTACGCTCATCATCGATTGGTATTGCAAAATCTTTAATAATAATAAATATATCGTGCGCATAATCCACATCTGTAAATAACTTTTCCATTTCCTCTTCAATCACATCTAGCAAATCTAAATGGCTAACGATTTCTAAAGTAGTTTCTGGTTCAGCTGTTATACGTAACATTACATCACGTGTATCTTCAACAATACGTTCGACTTCTTCGGCAGCCAATCTTTAAGAAAAACACAAAAATACTCTATAGCAATTTGCTTCATGTGAATTGGTAGTCATGTGTATTTTGTTTATACAGAAAATTTTTTGTTGCAAAAGGCGTCAGGAAAAAGTTAAAAAAATAGACCGATCTGGAGTAAATTTTGAACTTATATTTGTCATGCCAAAGTACAACAACATTCCAATTTGCGTTAAAGTATTTTTATAATGTGCAACTCTGCGCCACATGACGACTTTTTCGAAAAAGGTGTTGCATGAAAAGTAGGGCAAAACGTACCTGCGTATCAAATTTCACTAAATTATCTCAAAAATTATCTCAAAATTGCGACTTAATTACAAATTTAACTACAAATTTACATGGATAGATGGGCCGAACAGACGGACAGACAGGCAGAATGACGGAGAGGCTTAAATTGGTTCAGAAAGTAATTCTGAGTGGATAGGTATAAAAAAGTTGTACTTATACCAATTCCTCTTGAGTTTACAAAGGTTTCTATAAACTTATTATAGCCTGTGCCAAAAAGTGGTGTGGAGAATAAGGGTAGCATGAATAGAAATAAAAGAAAACGTAAAGGAACCAATTACTTTGGTAAGTAAGTAGCTAGAACGTTTTGCAATTTAACACAAACTGGTGTTACAGTGTCCTTGAAATTGCCTTGCAACAATTTCAATAAGCCCAAATTTACCACCGACAAAATGCCATCTAAAGCTTTCACATTATTACAATAACGATCACAATAAGCCCGTAAAGCTGTTAAATCTATAATTAAACAAAAAACCAAAATCGAATCAAAAAGTTGTTGTGCCCAAATTCGGGCAAAAGAGTTAACCTCTTTCTGTGCGAAGCATATTTGGATCAGTGCCCGTATCGATTTCGAAATTTGTGCGTATCGTTTCAAAACGTAATACATAAACTTCCGCTTTTTCATATGCTTGCCGTATTATTATGGGTATACTTCTCCTATTATTACAAAAGGTACATTATTATTTAAACAGATGGGGAATTTTGATAATGATGGGTAAACATTACCGATACTTTTGAAAAGTTCGATCATTTCGCAATAGGAAACTTAAATCTGGTGCTGCGCCAGCTAGACGCTCCTCTTGTCTACCCATTATTGAAGGCCTTGAAAATTTTTGAAATAATTGTATGATTAAATGCAAAATTTAATATTTATACAAATATATGAAAATGTATAAGTACTAATTACTCGGTAAATTGTAAGTATTCAGGATCATCGGTAAAGTTATCCATTTCCATTACAGTCTCTAAAATAAGGGTTGATATTCGATTGAATATATATTTCATTACTTCTCTAAAAATCGTCAAATATTTAATAAATTATTATGATTCGCATTTAAATATATTAATGGCCAACTTACTCTGACGGCTCTATATCGATACGATCTGGTAATAAATGAAGCGCAACCACAAAAAATGGATTCTAAAATATATTATATATGAAATTATTGTATTTATTAAGATACTACACATAATATTGAATTTGCATTAGAAACCTTTCAGAGAAATTTTAATAAATATATAATTCTCGGATTTGGTATTCTTATATCATAAAAACTTTATTATGCGACATAGTAACATACTTGTGGCATATATTCTGGCCTCTCTGATTCCAATGGAGCATGTAAAGTTAAATTGTCTCGTATTAATTCAATGCTTGGTCCCAAAACATCATGCGCTTCCAGTGCTTTGTATAAATCATGAAAACTATTTACCGTTACAATGTGTAACATATCATAAATCATATGATCACAGTAGCTAAGAAAACTAAAATAGAAGCAAAACAATTGGATAATGGGACTTCATTACAAATGAAAAATGAATAAACCATTTACTTTGATAGGATTTTACAAAAGTTACGTTTCCTGGCTCGATCCATAAAACTCATAGCATCACGCATTTTTTTAATCGATGGATAGTAATTAACTTCATCATCAGGAAAGAAGCCACGTTGGGTTATAGCTGTTACGCAAGATGAATCTAAAATATAAATAAGGAGCTGAAAGAGATTCTTTCAAATCAAGTATTGAGAATAGTTGTTTTTTCAGAGTTTACTAACATAACAAATGGCGTGTTCGTTCACGGAAATCTTTAAGTAAAGTACGCTGCCGCTCATAAATTTTCATATGAATTTCGAGAAAATAAAATGGATGCCATTCTTCAATAGCTAAAATTATATTTGAAAAGAAAGAGTGAGCGTAGAAAATAATATCATAAATTTAAGTTAGTCGGTCTGTCTTACTTGATACATTAATGAAATTAGAACGTTGTAATTGGACTAATTCAGTACGCAATTTTAATATAGCTTTTGCTAATGGTGGTATAGCAATCAATAGATGATCGGCTAAATAGGTTTTTGCATCATTTAACTTCTTCCATTTGACTGTCTTTTCCCAAACTTTAAAACCTTTCCATATCCGAAATATTGCAAATGTTCGGATCTTGATTATACTTAAAAATTGCTGAAATTCTTGTTGCCATTGCAATAATGGTGTAAAAAAATTCTCTGATAAATGCCAATATGTGACACCATGACGGCTCATGGTAAAAAATAACTGCTTATTTGGCAAATCTTCATAGGAAAACTCTCTTCAATGAAACCAAGAACAAAGAGGAAAAAAAAGCAATTAACAAAAATTAATGCAATCAGATAGCAATTAATTAATTGCTATCTGAATTCATTTGGATTCATTTCGTATTGTCATACTTTAAGCTGTATGGTGTAAAATATTCACTGGTCTTTGGCAGCATATAATTTAAATAAATGAAACTATCATCGGGCATATTACGCATACGTTCAACAAGCACATTAAGATCAGGTATTAATGAGGCTCCTGTTTTTATACTACCACTATGGCGCTCACTATGGCGTGCAAATGATACTTGATGCGATTTACCAAACTCAGCAGAATGTTTGCTCGAGTTTCTTAGTGTGTTTAATCTCTGCTGTCCCCCAGCAATCGTATTTGATAACTTTTCTTGCCCTTTCGCTAAAATCGGCTTTTGCTGCTCTTTTGTTTTAGCCGAATCTTTAAATTGTAGTGGCATTCTGCCAAATTTTTCCTTTTTTTGGATATTTTTCTTGAAAACTCAAACAAAAACAATTATTTTTTAAGCTTTAATTATTCTTCTTTTTTTTCAAAGTTCAATTGTGGTCAAAATATATTGATTAATGCGTCCACACATATTCGAATAGAATTTTTAAATATATTTGTTTATTATTTGAGTTTATTGTTACTTCTTGTCTTTTTTGTCATTTCTAATTACTATTATTGTTATTGTTCTTTTTTTTGGTTTTTTATATAAACAAAGTATATCTCATTGTTAGAAAAATTTCATTCGATTTTATCATAGCAACGAAAAAATAAGCATATAATTTGTGAAACTAAATAAATCACCGTTATAAGTACTTATAGCCATGTAAGCACTTTCAACTATATGAGTACATGAATATATTACACTACAAATAGCATTATATAAGTATTTAAGTGTTAAGTATTAAAAAGAAAAGTACGCATAATTCTAAAGAGTATGTAAACTTTCTAACCAATCTATTACAAATTGTGTCTAATACTTGACCCTATTAATACTCTTCTTAATACTTTTATATAAAAGATGTTTCCATTAAGACTTCCCTTGGAATGGTATCAGTTATTATTTTTTTTTAATTGTTTAATAATTTAATTTCTTACACATATTTGGACTAAATGAAGAGAAAAGAAATTCAATAGAATGTGGCAACTTTTTTTAAAATCAATAGAATTTTTTTTATTGGTATTATAAAGCATTTGACAAAAAAGCACAAACATTATAATAATTTATTCATATTAATTAATATCAAATGCAAACCTAATGTTACACTTAAAATTAAAGCAAAAAAATAAAAACGAATTTATTGTTGTTCTTCTTGTTTCGTTTTTTTGTTCTTTAAGAAACGATAAAAATTAAAATGCTTCATGTTTCTTAGATTTTCTTATATGTGTAATGCCAACAATGGCACTATATAAAGTATTTTTTCTTTTTTCGTATATTTTGTATACTTTATACCCTAAATCACTTAGAGTGTTGCGTGATATTCCGAGATAGGTTTATTCTATTGGTCGTCTTAGAAGTTTGTTGTTATCTTTCAACTCTGTATATAATTATTTCTATATACCAGATTAATATGGAAGGGCACGCCTATCAGTAAAAATGAGCTTATTATATTTTACATATTCTGCATTGAAGACCTGTGGGATTTAGAGTTTCAAGCAGATGTCTAAAGGTTTGAAATAGATTAGCGTTTTTATTAAACGCTTGCTTTAGATCTGTTTTTTATTTGTTCGTTTGATGTTTGTAGAAATGTACTTGTCCTTGTAATAAAAGAGGCCAGACATTTTTAAGACAGTTTGATGAGACTTAGTATCACGTAGACTCGAGACGTATCGCTGAAATGATGAAATTTTAGAAGATTTTAAGCCAACATCAGGCTTAAAATGAAATATTCAAGGAATAGTATGAAATATTCAAAGAATCGATACATCTTTTCGATTCTGATACATAGAAAAGTTTTTCTTTGAAAATTTTCACTTTCAAAAACTTTTCGAAAAAATTCATTTCCCAGACTTTCAATTTACTTCTTCGGCATTTTAATTAATTTAATAAAAATAGCAGCATTAAGTGATGTAGAGTATTTAAAAGTCAATTACAACCGGCTTTTTAGAATTCTTTGTGTTTTTTTATTGTAATTTTTTATGTATTTAAAAACTGTTGAAAATCAAATTAAAGGAAATAAAATAAAGAATTTGTCAGAAAATTTTTAACATATACTCAGATGTTTAAAAAGCCCCTTGATTTATGAATAAATCGATTTAATTTAAATCTAACAATTACAATTTGTATCAAAGTACAACAGTGTAAATTAAACCAAATTATTCATATATATTAAAAAAAATTAAAAAGCGTAAAAAAGGTTTGGTAGAAAAAGTGAATAAATAATAAAAAGAAAAACGTTAAAAAAGAAATTGTAAAAGAAAAAATAGAAATTAAAGGTACATTAAGATTTTGTTTTGTTTTGCTTTTGTTGTTGATCCTTATTTTTTTAAAGAAATTCACTACATTGACTTGATTGATTGTTATAAACTAAAGTTGTTTAATAAAGAATATTTTTCATTTTGTGTTTCACATCCTAAGCAGAAAAATTTATATATATATTATCAATAATAATCTTTTAATAATATACAATTAGATATATATTTGTTTATGCATATATATATATATATATATATATATATATATATATACTTATATTTGTATAAAAATATTTTGTCTATTACGCTTTAGTTTGTGATATTGCAGCACGTTTCCAATTTCTTGTTATACATTTTTGTAAATTAAGTTTATATAAAAATTATTATTATTTCGAATTAATTGATTATGTAATTAATTAATTGTTTAATTAATTATTTATTTAATTAACTATTTAATTAATTAATTATAATTAATTAAATATTTATTTAAGTAAATTATTGCTTAAATAATTACAATTTATTGTAAAATCAAAATAGAATAAAACACGACAACTAAGATAAATTGTTTGCTTCTTCTATATTAATTGTAATAATCATAGTTGGTGGTGGTAGTGGCCATGATCGTGGTCAATAATGTCCACCATTTCCGCCATGTCGATGATGATGCTCTCTCCTACCAGCTGAATGATCACGATAATCGCTATTACGGGTTGAATTTGTTTTATGATGATGATGATGATGTCGCTTCTTTTCACCTAAAAAATTACATGAAAATTATACTCATAATTAATTAATGTTTATTAAAATGAATAACAGAAAAATATTAAAAATAAGGTAGTTACCTTTTATGCAAGCATCAGATACAACCATTTCAGAATTTTCACGCATACCGTAATTTTCACGACCGCAACTACGTGTATAAAAGTTGAATTAAGAAAGTTAAATGTACTTCATATATTTGAAGTAATTAATGGAAAAATATAAATGTAAAAATTTATTTTATAGAAAATTTCAACATAATTCTTCAGGATTTAATTCTTAACATTTGACTTTATGTAAAATTCTATACGTTAATGTATAACACAGAAATGACTTTCGCAAAACTCGGTGACTCATTCTATTTTTGGTCAAAAAAATCTTTCTGATGAAACCACAAAGATTGAGATTATCTATGGTTTTATAATAATAAATGTCTCAAAATGGAATGAAAATCGTTTAGAGATTGATTCAATTTTATGAATAACTCAAAAGGTATCTTTTGGACGATGAGTTCTTTATTCTACTCATCAAGACACTCTATCTGTGTTTATTGTTGCAGTTTTTTAAAGAAGAGAGATATGAGGAGAGATATGAGGATGATTGTGAAAAGTAGTACAATTTCATGATCTACATGATTTCCTACAAAACCATAGTAACTTGCTCTATGTTGGAAGTCATTCTAAAAGTTGCTTTTAAGATAGAGTTTAATACTTTTTCCACATCATTTGAATTTTCAGTATCAGAAGTAGGAAAAAATAAGCAAAAATTACAGAAACATACCGTTCTAAATTCTCACGGGATCGTTGTATATGATCACGCATAGTATCACGTGAACGTATCATATTCGGGGCATCTAAAGTTTCTTTACGCCTTAAAGCATTATGTGAACTATTCTTAGAAGCCGATTCATGTAAATTTTCCCATGCTTGCCTGTAATATCTATAAAAAATACTTTAAATGTATATAAAAATTATAAGTATGCAAAGAAATATTTATGAAATTACCTATTTAAACCATTACGAGAGCCAGATGTTGAACTATCAAAAGAAGCAACTGTATTACAATCGGGAGAGGCTCGATGACGATAATGTTTTGTAGTACGATTTCTAAAATTGTTAAGTTGTTTTTACTTTTAATTATGTGATTTAAATCTACAATTTTTATAATTAGCACTTAATTAATAAACATAGAACATGCTTTTTGTTGTTGTATTTCTTTGATATTTAATTATTTGTAATATAATAAAATTGCAAAAAAGTAATTGAATAATGATGATTCTTTGATTAAAGAAAACAGTGTGGCCAAAATGTTAGCTTCAACTTTTACCAAATTAACATGAAGTTACATGTAAAAAATTAAACGTGCAATAATTTTGAATAGCCCACACCTCTTACGGCATCGTTTCGAAAAGTCCATGCAAAAAATAAAAAGTTCCCCATGAAAATTTTTGTTTTAGTTAAACAGTCTATTTAAATATTTGCAAAAAGTTTACTGGCTAAGAATTTCTAATATTACTGAATTTTTCGTTAAATTTTAAGATTAGACAAACTGATTTGAGTTTAGCAATAAATGCTTCGCTCAAATTGTTCATTAAAATTTACTTTATAACTTAGAAAATAAGTTTTAAGGAAGTAATTTTCTGTATAAACTGATTTTTATGACGGAATTTAATTTGCGATTTTTAGATAAGACATTTTGTGACAACTTGCAATTAAACTTCATTGAGAGAAGCATTTATTATATTTTGTTGATTTGACTATGACGTTTATTTAATGCAAGTCTGAAAGAAATGAATGTAATCAACAAACACATTCGAGAATTCTACTTAAAATATTTAAGCGATGTTTACTCAAAAGTCAAGCACTACCTATTTTAAATTTCAAATTACATAGTTCAGAACAATTTTTTGAAAGGTCAAGAGTTCTATTGTATTTTGAAATTATGAGATCTACCTTGATAAATAAATACTCTTTTAAATTGTGAGGTTTAAGTTATGATAAATAATAAAATGGTTCCTTAAATTGGTTCCTTAAACTGACAAAAACAGTTTCACTATGGCAAATATTTCAATTTTAGTTTTAAAAAGTTATTTTGGTATTTTGCAAGAACAAAGAAGAAGTGAATTACTTTATATGCACACAAAATACACAAATCAAGAATAAAGAAAAAAACACACAAATTATATAAAAACGTGAGACGTGCAACGTGCAACAGCAACAGGCGGCATTTTGCAATTTATGTGGTTGGTTTTTTTTGTATGACTTTTAGTTGAGGTTGAGTTAATCCACATTTTTTTTATTTATTTGTTTTCTTTCTAGTTTGATGTTATCAAATTTTTTGATTGGGCTTAGACTAATCATTTAAATTAATTGTATTGTATGTTTAAAATTTTTTTCTATTTATTGTTGTTATTTATACGTGGTAAATATTATTATAAATATTATTAATGTTGTTGTTTTTATTCCTATTGCTTTCCTTGATTATTTTTATATTATAATTAATTGTAATGTGTGTCATAAAATTATCATAAAAGTGTCATAAAATTGTGAAAAGAGGTTTTCTTTTTTTTTTTGTTGATTTTAGAGGCAACATGAACAGAGATACATAAATAAGAGACAAACATAAATGATAAAAAAACAAAGTAAGTAGAAAAAGAACAATAATTTAACGCTTACACTTGAATATGAAATTTTTTTAGTTTGCACAAATTGGCGCTCGCGCTTTTTTTTGCTTTGCTTTTTTGTTTTTTTGCTTAAATTATTTTCAATGAGATTAAATGAAATTTTTGGTGTTGATTAATTGTTAAATATATGGCCGCTTCATTTAAATGCTGCTTAATGCAATTGAACTGCAGTGTTGTTTTGTAGAAACTTCTTTGGCACTTTATAAATTTTTGTTTTTTCATTGAATTTGATTTTTTCTTTGATGATAACTAATATAACTTTATAACTAATATAACTCTCTAACGCTCAATCCATCTTCATACGTTTGATACTTTGTCAATATATCAAATTTCTTAATAATAATAAGCGTTCAATTTGTCCTGCATTTCCTCAATATCAGGCTGCTGCAATTGCTCCTGTTTCGCTGGATCACCTTTTCTTCGCTTGTTTCGTGCATCATCATTATCTTTAATGATTTCGCATATGTCTTTATCATTTTCATGATTGATTATGCTATGTTGCTGAGAACTGGTACTAAATATACCAGCTCGGGTAGCACTACTACGACCACATGTACTCAATTCACGTCGCCCCCATTTTTGATCATCGAATGGTAATGCCAAAACATTATGCCATAAAGGTAATGATTGATCTTTACATATACTAGAATTTATACTATAATGATCATAAAAAGTTTGAGGTCTTATGCTCACTTCATCATTAGCTGTTAGCGAATGCGAATGAGAACGAGAACGAAGGCGAGTTTGAGATTGAGAGTGTGACTGTGTGCGTGCAGCTTCATAGGCGGCTGCATTAAATTGTGTTAGATTTGTATTCATAAATGTTGGTGGCGGCAAATAGCGCAATTTAGATTTTGGTATATAATGTGCTGGATATTCCATATGTGATGGCATGGGTCTTGGCATTGGTGATTGTATATATGGATAATTGTTTGCATTTTGCCGCCGTTTGCTGTTTGTGGTGCTAAATATTTGATGATTTTCATATTCATGTATTTAAATTTGTTTTTTAATTATTTTTATTATTAATAATAGTTTTTGTTTAATTCAATTGCATTTCATGCGCTTTTTTGTAATAATTAGATTTGGTTGCGGTGTTGACAAAACGCTAATATGTTGCATCAAATATTAAAATGGAAGCCCAACAAACTTGGGTAGCGTAATTAAAATGAAGGCTTAGAAAATATTTATATAGAAATTTAATAAAATATTTCAAGTTTTTTCTTCTGTTTGCATACTTATTTTGAACTTAATTAATGTTGCTTAAGAAAAAACTAATATAATTGAAATTAGAAGTTGTTTGCTGCTTAATTGGAAAAATGTTTTAACAAAATCTAATTTTTATAACTAATTAAAGGCTTTCGTTGATATAAACCAAAAGATTTTGAGATGGACTTTATGTTATGATTATGCTAATTATATTGACTGCTCATTTTCTACATAAAAATAGATATGTCTATATGATGCTTGCTTATCAAATGTTTCAGATTTTATTTTTGTGCTATGAAATATGAAATATTTTAAACGGATGGGTTGAGGAAATTTTCAAGTTTCTGAACTATGAGAAACGTCATTTGGAAAGGCATAAAAATAATATGAAAATTTAGTATATTTTGGCAAAATCTAAGTACTATATTTAGATAAGCTCAGTCTATATTTTGAATTCCTTTTAAAATTTTTTACAAAATTATATTTTTAACTTTCTTTTGTTACAACCTTGATTTTCTTTGCTTTTTCTATGTCTTATTGACAGGCTTTAAACGTCTTTATATTTTGTTGTAATATTTGTGCTCAATTGATAAAATGTTTTTTTGGAATTTTCTTCAATTTTTATATAGTTATATATGAAAATAAAAAATGTGAAATGGTAAAAAGCTTTGAAAAAATGCAGCCTAAGCAAAAATTTTGGGGATGATGCCTTAAACTAATCATAAATTATAAATGTAAAATGTATAATAATATGGACAAGTCTTACCTGCGTACTAAAATTATGATAGTTGTGATAACAGCGGCTAAGAAGACGAAACCACCGAAAGCTCCCAAAGCCACAATGGCACCTAAATTCAATTTCGCCTCTTTAGTCTCTTTCTTATTTTCAATTGAAAATGGTACATGAACATTCGGTGATTGATTGTGACGTATATTAACACTATCCGATATTTCATTATCCTGGGGATGAGCATTTACGAATATATTGTTTATGTTACGTGAAGTGGTCACTTCTGGAATTGTAGTAGTTGTGGTGGTAGTTGGTGTTGTTGCTGGTTGTGACATGGGTGGTATGGCTGGTAAACGGGAACGTATTGGTATATGAACTGATGATGATTTACTTGTACTTGTCGATATAATAACGCCCGATGTAACAGATGACGGCGTGGTTGTTGTTCTTGTTGTTGTTGTTATTGGTTTCTTTGGTATAATGACTGGTCGAACGGTACGACGTGGTGGGAATTCTTCCCGCACTGTACCAGGTACCACATAAGTAACTTCTTCATCCGATTCTATTCCTATTTTTCACAAATTAACAATATTAAATAAAATTAACAAAATTTGTTAAAGAATTATTCTTCTGCAATAAACTTACTTTCACTTTCATCGTAACTGGTATGCATAGGTAACGTGGTAGATATTGTTGTACTGGTAGAGAATTTATTTGGCCTCTTTGTTGTTACAACTGAATTTTTATTATATTTTAGATTTGTAGTTGTTATTGGTGTTGTTGTTGTCGTTGTACTTGATGATATTGGTGTTGTAGAAATTGCTTTAGTGGTGACTATCGGTGCTATTGTTGTTGATGCAGTTGTTACCTCTAATTTAATGCAACGTGGCAAAGCATTATTCCATTGGCCATTTGCTAAACATGTTAAAAATCGTGGCCCTTCTAAACGATAACCAATCGGGCAAGTGATTTCTGCTCGAGAACCATAATATGTGCCATTAGGTGCTGAGATAATTGTGTTATAATAATTGCCAGGCAAAGTATCGCACTCAACAACTGAAATAGAAAGTTTTTTGTGAATTTAAAATATTCTTCTAGATTTTAGTTTTTCTTAATCTTTCTTTTAAGGAAGTTTGACTTTGACTAACGTTCACAACGTGGTGGTGGACCGTTCCAACGTTCATCAAAATCGCAAGTTAATAACGCACGGCCAATCATTTCATAGCCTTCTCTGCAGGAATATTTCACCAAGCTGAGGTAGCCAACAGTGCCATTTAACAAATCATAAGAACCATACGGTATGGAGGCAGGCAAGCCACATTCAATGTCTAAGAATAGAGTTTTTTGTTTTTTTTTTTGGAAAAATTATACAAAAGAATTTTCTAGGATCCTGATTCCTCTTCTTTAGCTTTAGCTTTAGGTACAGAATTCTCACTTACATTTACAGATTGGTGGAAACTCATTGTAAAATCCGGTATCGAGACATGTGCGCACAGCTGGGCCCACTAATAAATGACTGTTGTCACAACTGTATTTAATTTGAGCGCCCACTTCATAGCCCTTTGGAGCAACTAATGTAGAATTCGGTGGCTGCTCTGGTCTACCACAAGTCTTTGGTTGATGTTGACATATAAAATTTAACATTGTATTACAATTTGTGTCACTCCACAGCCAACCTTTGGAGCCATCAAAACGGGCACAATCTTCATTAGTAGCGGGACGATTCCAAAACGAAACAGTCATCTCTTGACCATTAACCCATTTCCATGTGTTACGATCGTTACCATCACGAACAGCACCCATCCAATATTGTGATGTTACATCACTACGATGGCGACGCCATAATTCCCAACTAATGAAACCTTGTAATGCTGGATTACTTTCGCTAATCAATGTACCGCCACGTGAACGGCAAAATGTTAATGCATCCAAGAAATTTAATGGTTGACGATTATAAAATATATAACATTTGCCATTATACGATGCTAAGGCACCAGGTGGCTGATCACGAAACGATGGGCAACGTTCAATTGGTAATGCTTGGTCAGTATAAACGAATGCCTCACATATGGATAATTGATTTGGTATATTACTTTCTAAATGTACTGAAACAAAAGCACCAGGCATCGGTGGATTACAAGGTAAAAAAAGTGGTTGACCTTCCTCTAATAAACCTGTAAATCGATTACATATCGGATTTGTACCTAAATCGGGCCGATTATTACCAACTCGTACTATAATCGTTGCCGGTTTATTACCTAAAATAAAGTAATTAAAGACAATAAAAAATGTGGTATAGATATTTAAAGATTTTTGTTTTGAAAAGATATAAAAGAAAATCCCTTGAAATCAGATATCGAGAATCCTCCACCACTTCAAGTCAAGAAAAAAAGCCCATATTAAAATATTAAACATATATTATTGAAACTGCAAGGAATAATTATAAAACATCCATGAGGGAGAATACAAAACATAGAGTGATTTGAACTGACTTGAATTTGTCACGCAAATTTAGTATGACTCGATTTTTATGTGGGAAGTTTTTTTTAACATGATACGTCATGGAAATTTCTGTAAGGCCTAAAAAATACTTCGATCGCATTAGAAAGGAATATGAACTTATAGTAAATTCCATTAAGAAATTATTTGAGATTCTCTTCTTTATTGTCATTTCCATGGAAACCTTTATTACAAGTGTTTCAAATTTAAATGTTTATGGTGGTTATAGCTTTGGCTATTTTTTTGTTTTTGTTTGAGCAAGAAATATGAACTATTTTTATCACTACGATAAAAACTCTTTCTAACAAAATTATGATGATGCCAACAAAAATTGTCATAATGTTTAACATGAAATAATATATCGTTGTAAAATTATGAAAATCACTTTAAAGAGACAACAACTTTCCAGTGAAAGTTATCACACAACAACAATAGTAACAAAAACATTAAAATAAACCTAAAATATTACAGACAAGCTAAAACAAGATGCTTTGAAAAAAATAATCAAAACCATAAAACTAAAAAGAAAACGCCGAAATAAAAATTGTATAAAAATGTTGCTATAATTCCCACTAAAATTGTAATGTTGTGATATTTTATTTTTTGGTGTCGCTACTTGTTGGAATTGTGTGCCTTACAATATTACATGGATAAACACCTTTACATTTTACCAACTTTATTATATTATCCAAACAACAAACAATAACAAGAAAAAACGAGTAAGAAAAGAAAAAAACAAGGGAATGGTCGAAATAATAGTAAAATTTAAACCATTTTCAGTAGTGTTTGTCTCTGGGGTAAAATATATGTATATAACAAATTTCCTTGAAATACCTCAAAAATTGTACCTGTAGCGTTATAATAGGCAGAGAGACAGACAAGCAGATAGCCTTAAATGGAATGAAGAAGTGATTCTGAATCGATGGGTATAATAAAAGTTGAATCTATCTCAATTGCCTTTGGATGTTCCAAAGTTATAATCATTTGTACCGCAAATAGTGTAGGGTATAAAGATGAGTGGAAGACGTAAAAAATCATTCAAAAGTAAGGTCCATAGTTTAAGTAAATGCCAAAAAGAGGTTTAGGGTTTAAGAACCCATTAGTCTGATATTTTTTTGATACATATTAATAAAGTGATATTGTTTCGCTTTGCGAGTTAAAAACCTGTTTTAAATGAATATTTGCTCGGATAGAGCAAAGTTTTAGATTTCTAAATGCATCAAAAAATTCAAATTTTGAACTCAAAATAATAAGGTTATCTTCCTAATAATATGGTTGTGGCCGAAGAATTTACTCTTAATTTACCTCTCATAATCTTTATGTATATATATCATTCCTTATCCTTGGCTCTGGAAATGTTGCGTACATTTTAATCAAATAATAATAAGTTTAAGTTTTGGATGGTGTCAAAAAAATTAAAAAATATGAAGAAAAAAAAAAATAAAAAAGATCAGAAACAAATACGGCACATGAATGAATTACGAGAAAAAAAATTGTAACAGCATTAAAACTAACAGTAGTAGCATCAACAACAACAACAATTGTAATTTAAAATATGTTTGTGATAGCTGCTACCATTTGTAATTGTTATTGCTTGATGGCTGTTGTTGTTGCTTTGTTGTTTTGTTATACATTTTTGTTACTGTTGCAATAAATTGCATAAAATGTTGTTTGTTTTTCTTATGTTTTTGTGTGAGATCTAAATTTGAAATGTATGGCAAGATGATTCGATCAATTTTAATTTACAATCATTTTAAAAAGTAAAAAAGTTTCTAGATCAATTAGGTTTTTGTAATAAAAAATATTAAATTAATGAATTTAATGAATGAACTGAGAAACATTTGAATGCAACTCTAATTTTTCAATGAAATACTCCAAAACAAGAATACACTACAATACTTCATTCTATGTTGGTATGATTAATTAATTAGGGGATGAAAATGATTGATTTTTTCTGAAAAAGTTGAAATATTCATTGCTTGGAACGAACAAAGCAGTAGGCAGGGTAAGGGCTTCAAACAGTTCATTAATCGATATTTTACGTGAGTTTTTACTAAAAACATTTTCAAAATATAAAAAAAGTTCTAAAATAAAACTTCGTTCTTACAAAAATTAAAGATATAACTTGAAAATTAGCATTTATCTAGAAGAAAAGTGGAAAAGGTGGACAAATAAAAAAATAAACATTTAAATGATTTGCCAATTTGTTATAAAAGTGCGGTAAAAGTCACTCAGTACATATTTCAAAATTGATCAATATAAAATAAAATGGTTCTCTCTTGAGTCTTTCTAAATCTTCAATAGGTCTTCAATAACCTTTTATATTTTATAAAATAAAATGTTTAAATTGAGACGATACATTGCAGCAAAATATTATGAATCATATTAAGAGCGCAAATTATATATTGTTAATTTAATTCAATTTTACCAAAAAACAAACCAAGAAACCAAAAAAATCAAAAAGCAAAACCAAAAAAATTAAATATTAAAAACAAATTCCATAAAATTTTCGAAACATTAACTTTTTATGTGGCGTAATAATCGACTGCACTAGATTTATAAGTCTAAGAATGGTCGATTTATAATTGCTTTTCTTTTTTTTTTTTACATTTAATTATTAGATTTCCTTGATTTCGTAATTGAACTTTTAACACATATACACATGCAGGTAAAAATACTACAATACAATTTTTCATTTAAAATGGTCAATAAAGTTTACTTACCACAACAAGATTTACCAAAATCTAAGCGAACCAATTGAACCATATATGGCTCTAACAGATTCACATACCACCATGGTGAACGTTCTGCTTTAGTTAATGAACATGTTTCCGGTGTAAAAAATGCCGATGTGGAGCCATCAATAGCTTTTTGTGGTGTACCCGAATTATCCGTAGAGATTTGCATGGGAGCTTTACCGGCTGCTACATTAAGTACTATAAGTATAAGATAAAGAAATTATCAAAAATAAATTAATATAATAATTATTTAAATAGACCTAAGAGTTAATTATTTACTTAGTAAATAACTAAACAAAAGTAAAAATAATTAATTAAGCTAAAATTAAATTAAATTAATTAAGAAGAATACCTTAGAAAATACTTTATTCGATTTAATTGGAGATTTTTCTGGTTTTCAAAATATTGTCTTGGAAAAAAATTTATTTATATAACCAACATTTTCATAATAAAAAGTTTAGAGAAAAATCTGAGAATCTTTTATACACTTTCCCAAAGTAGATGTAAGTCAAAAATTGCAAAATTTCTTAATGCAGAAAAATCCATGACAAAAATCTCATTTAGTTTTCCATTGTCATCCACAAAATGTCAAATTTTATAAATCAATTAAATATTTTCCAGTAATTTTAAAACAAAGTAATTACATTAATGAAAAATATTTGTTTTCACAGCTGTTCTTTTAAATCCGATATTTATCTGTAGTACGAATTCTTTTTGACATTAAGTCGATTTCTTAAAGCAAAAACAATTCGGCCTTTTCCCTCTTTTGTTGACTTACATTTGAATGTACAATTATATTAATGTAATTGCCTATGTGATGTTGAAATTTTTATTATCTGCTTCTTTAAACTTAACAATAATAGAATTTTTTAATTACTCTCACGTCGCTATTTTATATATTTAATTTTAAGAATTTATTATTCATTACTTTACACTTTCTATTTTAATTAGAAAGACATTTAAGAAAAGCAATTAAACAAAGTTGTTTTATTTGATTAGTAAAGATGAATTTTGTTAGTCAATTGTTAAGTTTAGAGGGCGTGGCAACTATATCAATATTTTAACTAATTTACAACTAATTGCCGTAGGATTTTCAAAATGAAAATGCGAAGATGAATTTGAAAATTTTTGCGAATACAAAAGACAGACAGTATTACAGACCTTATTACATCGTTAAGAATATAAAATATTTGACACTTTTTAGGTAACTTTATATCTGCTCTTTTGTGATAATTTTGTAATAAGACAAAAGACTTAAGTAACAAACTTTTACTTACTTTAGTTAGATGTTTAAGCATTTAATGGAAAGTATGAAAGAATGAAAGAAAGAGTGAAATTAAAATTATGAAGACAGAAATAAAGAAAGTGAAATTATAAGATTAATTAAAAATGATCATCACAATTAAATTGAGCACACGCATATTGTCATCATTTAATTACACACTATAATAAAAAAAGCGTATAAAAAAGAAAATAAATGTTTCCTTTTTTTCGTACATGAAATTTCTTTTCTTTAGAAAACATGGCAAATATGTAAGAATAAAAGAAATATCAAATAAAATGGTTGGCAATAGAAGAATTTCATAAGTAACGGAAATTTAAGAAAATTTAATTACAAAGCAGGTGGATGTATTTGATGGAAGTTAAATCTGGAATTATCATCACTCAGAGATCTGTTATACTGGATGGTTATAGTGACGACTTCTTATTTTTTCGAACAAATACTGAAAAAGCTCCTTATGACAGACTGATTTCTCTGATGGTGTATTCGCCTCTTTCCAGGTGTAACAAACATTTTCATAAAGTGAGCATACCAATTTCAACTAATGTTTATAAGAAGAAATAGTAGCGAAATTAAAACTAATACATACATATAATTAATATGATTTAAAGATATCGGTTTATGTTACATTATGCGATTACACGAGTTATACTCTTCTCTATATGAGCCTAGAAAATAAAACAACTCACTCACTCTTAATTTCACAATGAGATTTGCTTGGCATAAGCCATGGAAGGTAAAAACAAAAATTTAGATAAATGCTCAAATTTAAATTCTTTTATAAAAGTGGTGAACGATTGCAAATTACTAGGAAAAGGTACGGCAAAATGTGCGCCTGTAAAATTTGAAAATTTCTTTCATTACACATGACTTCAAGGCATTTTATTTGATAAAAGAAAGAGAAGAAAACTAATAAGCCAAAAGAAGAAAAAATTTTCGTAATTTTCTTGATATGAAAATGTTTTCCTTTTCAAAATGGAGAGTTTTATGTACAATTCCTGCTTTCTTTACTTTTATTCATATTTCAATTCACTTTTGCTCTTTATCTCAGTATATTTATACTTTACTTTGCTTGTTATTTCAGTTTGTAGTTTATTTGCTGATCTACTTGTTAATTTGTCCTGCAATTTATTCTTTACTTCCATTTTTACTCTACTTTTTACCACCCTTTTAACTTGTTAGTTCAGTTTTATGTCACTTTAAAATATGCTGCTTACTTCGCTCTATAGTTCACTTTTAGGTTGACTCATCGGTTCACTTTTGACATCACTCTTATTTTTACTCTTTAATTCCCATTTCATTTCACACATCACTTTATTCTTTACCTGATTCTGCACTTGACTTTTTACCTCAATTTTCAATTCCTTTTTCAATTCCTTAATTCACTTGACTTTCAGGAGAGGTGGCGACATCGCTTTTGCACTTCATACTTTTCTTTACTTTTCACTTCACTTCTTAGATCATTCTGTAGTTCGCTTTTCTTTAAACAATTTTTCTTTAGATAATTTCAAAGTATCATTAGGACCTTTAAATAGCAAAAAAAAGTATGAAAAGTTTATTTCGTTTATTAGTCATAAAATTTCACTTTCCTCCCTTGAGGGTAAATTAAATTTTCCGTTGACTTTATAAGAATCATTTGTTAAAATATTTAAAGAGATAGAAATGCAATTAACTATCAAGCTAAAAAATCAATTAAGCTGAGATTTTACTTTCTCAGTAGAATTTTCTAGAAATTATCTGTTATGCTTTAATTTAGCCTTTTGTTTTTTGTTTAAAATTTAGCACTTTAAATGATTTATTTCATCTGAAAAGCCTTCAATTTTATTAGAGAATTAATAAAACTACAACAATGTTAATAAGAACAACAACAACACTTAACAATAGCGTATAAAAAAATTATGCAATTAAAAGTTTAGTTTTCATTTTATAAGTTTTTTTCTTTTTTGGAAAAGTTTCTTTCATTGTTTTTGAAGGTTTTGATAGACAACAAGCAATTTAGAAAATTTTCCAAGAAAAAACACATAAAAAAGTAGAAAAAAGACAAAACCACATAGGAACTAACCAACATTTATAACTCAGAGTTAACAAAAAGAAATGTTTTTAAATTGACGAAACTTTCCAAAAAACAAAGAGATATTACTCAAACTTTACAGGAGTAACGAAAAAAAGCAATAAAGAAATAACAAAAGAGAAGAATATATAAAAAAAGAGAAGAAAAGACATGAAAGAAAAGTATAACATTTTACAGGTCCATCAATCTCTGAAGAAGGAAAAGTTTCTTTTCAATAAACAAAACATGAAATAAGAAAAAATTAATGTTTAAAGTTTGTCAAAATTTTTGGAAATGGTTTTTATTGCCTCCTTTTTCCCACAACATTTTGTTATTTATGTTGTAAGTTATAATAAATTTTAGCAAATTCCTCCATTTGCCCGCCTTTTTGTTTGAACTTTTTAACTTCACTTTTTGTGCAACAATTTGCAGATCGCAATTTTCGATAAAGTTCTATAAAAATTTTCTCAGAGTTTCATCAAACTATCATGTTTCATAATTTCATCAAAGAATAAAGTTTAATAGTTTGAATGGAATCATTTTTATTATCATGCCTCGTTCAAAACTTCTCTTTGTAAAGAAAAACCTTTTTTTTTATAAGTAAAATTTCTTTAAATTTTCAGTTATTTTACAGTGAAAATCAGTCTAAAGTGTTATTTTGAGATACCTAAATGTATATTCAAAATATGGACTGAGTTGAAACACATTTATAAACTCTATTCGTAGAACAGCGTTCTTGAAATACTTCAATGGTTTTTGTTATAAATTTTTTTAAATATTTTTAAAAATAACTTTTATAACTTCTTATTCATGTAAAGTGAAGCAGTGTGGGCCACCCAATTCTTAAACGATTCTAATATTCTCTTACTTTTATTACTTCCTTTCTTTTGTAGATACTTTTTTGTTTACTTTTTGTTTTTGGATTTTTTAAGGGTAAAAGTGAAAAACCCTTAAAATTGATAGAGACTTGAAATTTTCCTATATTCCCATTTTCACAAAAGCAATATTTTTTCCAGCATAGAGTTACCGAAATCTAAATAAAATGGAAAATATTACGAAAAGAAAAAACAAGAAAAAATGTTGTGCGTTCGTATAAACATTTTTTTTTGTTGAATTCAACAGAAAACTGGGTCAAATAACTTGTTTCTCCACATAGAACTTTTTCTTTGTGTATTCTAGTCGTTCTTCTATTAAAAATTTATTATTATTATTATTATTGCTACTGTTGCTGTTGTTGCTAAAGATTAAATTACAAAATTTTTAAATTTAACTTTTACAACAAACTGTTGATCATAATTTTATGCAATAACAACTATGCATAAAACATAAACTAAACAGCGGCAGCAAAAATTTGTGAGAAAATTTACAACAAAAAAAGAAAAAATTAACAATTTTGTTTAGTTGAATATATTTTGCCAATTTTAACAACAAACAAAACAATTAACCAAACAATTTACAATTGTTTTGTCACCATGAGCTACAAAAGAGAGTTAGAGCTAGAGAAGAGAGAAAGAGTTAGATAAAAAAGGAGAAGTAGAAATAGATATAGAAATAGAAAGAGGGAAAGAAAGAATAAGAAGAGTTAACATATAAAATTGTTAACATTGAAACAATGAACAATGACAAACAAAATAATGGACAGAAAAGAAGCATTGAAACAATAAAAATAAAATAAAAGTTATGCATTTTTCAAATTATTGTCAAGGCTAAAGAATTCCTCTTACTTTTATACACCTCTACACATACACTGATACATACATTTACACATATACTTAACACGTGATTGTTTAAATTTAATTTATAATTTTAACGATGAAAAAAGCAGCGAAACAAATGAATTAATTGAAGTTCTAAGCTCTGTCACTTTACTTCTACTTCTAAAAAAACCTGGGAAGGTTTTCTCGGAACGCATTTTCTAACCTTGACATACAAAAAAACATAAATCAAAAAACTCTAAACATTTAATTTTTACCTGTTTACATTTTCCATTTTTGCGGCCTTTGATTGTGCATAATTTTGTGGGTTCTGTGCGACAATTGATTTTAAAGTGCTTAATTTTCATATTCTTTGTTTGTTTGTCTTTTTTGTTTTTCATTTTTAAAATTTTTTATTATTATTGTGGTTGGAATTGTAAAATAAAAAAAAAAATTAACAAAATAGAAAGAATGGAAAAAAAAGATTTACACGCAATTTGCATGAACATTTAACTGGTTCCATTGTATTGAAAGTATTTTACTTCGTTTTTTTTTTGTTTTTTTCAGTTTTTTTTTTAATGAATTTTTTGTTATATTTGTTTTTTTGTTATTTTTATTATTTTTCAGGGGTTATCATTTAATTAAGTGGGATTTATTCTTTATGCTTTATTGTTGTGGTTTAAGGTTTTTTTTTCAATTTTGATTGTTGCTGCTGTATTTATTGGTGTAGAAGTTCAACGATATCAAGAAAATAAAATATAATAATGGATTGGACAAGATTTTGAAGTCCATACTTTTATCTTTAGTTAACTTATTGAAACAACAACTAAAGAAATAATTTCAATTTCTTATAAATCGATCCATTTTTTGAATCATCTTTCTATATAAAAAAGTTTTCAAATCAAACTTTTCAAGTAAAACTCTCGAGTATTTTCTTGACTCGCAAAACAATTTCTAGGCCTCAGATTATTTAGATTAAGTAAAATAGCTTAGAATATAGTTTTCTTGTATTCACGATTTAACATAAAGTAAGTATGTAAAAGACTATAAAGACTTTAGAGAGGAAGTAAATTAGAATTTAGTGATTTAAGAAACATGACTTTCTTTAAGTCATGTTTGTTCTATAAGTTTAACATTCTAAATGGATTTACATAAAAATCTATAATAATCTGCCCATAAGTTGATATGAGAAATTAGCCAAAACAATTAAAGGGACATAGGTACAATGCCATTACCTAAACACTCTCAGATTTTAGACTTTCTTGTATCACTAAGAATATCACGGCCACAACATACAATAAATATTATACATGAGTAAAATGCCATAGATGAATCGATGAATGGAGTAATGGATGGATTTTTATATGTCTATTCGAATAGGTTTTTATTAAATTATTTACTGCCCAAAAATAGGACATTTAGAGACAGTTAAAGTGAAATTATAAATAATTTTGTGACTCGTTCAAGCAATTGGTTGATTGGTTGATTGGTCAAATTCTGCAAATTTGGTATTAAAATAAAATAAAGGAAATGTTTAAATTTTGTACTCACCACAAAATGGTATACCCTCTGGTATCCAAGTGCCATTATGGCAGACACGTCTCGCTGGTCCCAATAATTCGAAGCCACGCTCACATGCGTATGAAGCTAAGGCGCCATTTGTTAAATTTTTATTTGAAAATATTACTGTACTGTGAGCTGGTGAACCAGGAAAACTGCATGAATTTTCTGTAATAATAAAACCAAAAGAAAAAAACAAGCGAAAAAAGAAATTATTAAAGTTGAAATAACTGTAGAAAGAAATAAGCGGCTCAACTAATTCAATAGAAAAAGTTGTACAAATCGTTTATATAAATTTTCTTTCTGTCAACAATTTATTCTTAAATCTTTTGGATACGTTCAACAATTTCGCCAAGCACTCACATTTTCCCCAAAAAAAATTGCTTTTATTCCGTTATTTAATTTTAAAATTCAATAAATTTTTGGGTGCATGACAATAAATACAAAAGACGAGAGAAAAGAAAGACGGAAACAAAGAGAGAAAATAAAGCAAGAAATCTTTTTGGCAATGACTTTTTTCTGCAATTTCTCTGTCAAATGCAAATTCACATTTTAGATAATTATATTTAAATTACAAGAAGAAAGATTAAAAGAGAGAAATGTTAAAAAAACAGTTTAACTTGAATGTTGCATTGCATTTTCTAATCATTTTGTTTGTTGTTCTACATAATTGAAGAAATTTTTTTTGAAAACTTGACAGCAAAATACTCATAAGTGTAAAAATAAAAGATTTCTAAAATTTACTAAAAGTTTTGGCCTAGTTTTTTATGTCCAAATGACAACAAAAAAACAAATAAGAAAAAAACAAAAAGAACAAACTGGTAATAAAAAGTGAAATAAACAATAATAAAACGAAAACAAATGAGAAAATTTGTAGTTGCATTATGTCAGATAGGCGTGCAGATTTACATAATTTTTTTGTTTGTGGACTTTGTCGATTAATGGTACAAAATTTTAACTTTCTATTTATTTCAGTTCTTGATGAGTTTTTTTGAGGCTTATTTTCAATGCCAACCAATTTTTATGAACTTTCAATGTTTTCGACAAATTCAAAGTTAATATCTATTTTTTTGCGATCAAGACAAAATTCACCAGATAGGAGTAGACGGACAGATAGGCAAGCTTATCTAAAGCGATTCTAAATCTAATGCTGATCAAATATAAATATCCTTTGTGCGGGCCATAACTTTGGCGGAAGTAATTTCTAAACGTAAAATTGTTTTCTTTTGTTTTGATTTTTAGATCCCATAAAAATGTAATGTTTTACTGTTATAATTCAATACAGTCATACACACATATTTATATGTATTATTTCATTGATTGATTAAAAAAATCGAATAAACCAAAAAAAAAATCAAAGTAAAGAAAAACGCTAAAAGTTTCTCTATCAATAATATTTAAGGTTATTGCAGTGCAAACAAAAAAAAAACTAGCTTTACTTGATTCATTAGACTTTGTTTACATATATAGTTTGTATATATGTATGAGTAAATAAATAAATGTTAGTTTATATTGATGAGCGCATAATGTTATGGCATGCATAATTTTATGTATACATTTATTATGGTGAGTCATGCACTAATTATACTTAATTTTGTATAATGTGTAATGCATAATTATTATGTATTGTTTACATTTATACATATGAACTATGTAAACAAAATAAATAATGTAAGCAATACATATATATTATTTTAATGTATGATTAAAGTTAACGTTTAAGAGCCAGAGAAGATGGATTGAAATATTAAAACAGATAAGGCAAGCAGACCGATTGTTTGTCGGTCAGTTAGTCAATCAGTTATGCAGGTAGTTAGGTAAGCAAGAAGATAAGTTAACTGTCTATCAACTAATCATTCAAGTTAGATAAAAGTATAAATAGAGAGATAGAATTCTCAGCTTAACACCTGCAGCATACTTATACTTTATATGAGCCTTATTTATAATGCCGCGCTATTAACATTAATTTTTACATTATTTTTATATATGCGTTTCAATTTATGCATTATACATGAATATAAGCATTTATTTTGCTACAATGAAAATAGAATTAAAAGTAAAATTATTTCAAGTTCGTTAACCAATCACACTGTAACAAAATTTTATTTTCTCACATTTCATATGAAATGAAATAACTTCAATAGAATTGATTTGAATTGAATGGAATTTGCGAGGAAACGGCACTTTATTATGTGATTAGATTTACAGTGTATTGGGCTTTATTGCGCTGCTTGTAGGATCGTAATATTTCTAATATTATGCCATTTTTACCTAAATGTAAAATAATATTAATTTTATAAGGTCACATAATTTTTCATGATTTTTAAAATTTACTTAAGAATGAAAAGGGAAAGTTATATTTAGATGCGAGAAACTATTGCTTTTAAAAAATGTATTTCTCGTGATTATAACTGTAAAAGAGAGTGACAAAATTTCCTTGGTATTTTAAAAAGTTTCTTAAAATTTTAATAAACGGACTTGAGAACCTCAAAAAAATTGTGTAAATCCATAACAACGGCGTAATTCGTTTCAGTTTTTCAAATAACAATTGTGCCTAATCAAATGAGCTGTTTCTGCTCTTTTTCAAGGGTACTTAAAGGTGCCTTTGCATTAAATTCCATTTCAACATCTTTACTAAGTCGAGTTGTAATTAAAAGACGATCTTTACACATATTAATTGGACAAAACCGTTTAAGGGAATATTTTGAAAAGACCAGCCTAACTGAAGATACAACAAATTCAAGTCCTTTTAAATGTTGAGAATAATTATGTTCATATAAACAGCACTTTAGGTTATCAAAAAATCAACTCTGAGTTAAAAAATCGAAAACTTACAAAGGATATGAAAGATATGGGTTATTGAAGTTGGCGAGAAAGAAGTTAGAAATATGATGAATTGGACTTGGACTTGCATGTTATGCATAACCATTTTCATTCAGTAACGATGTAGACCATTAAAGAAAGTAACTTAAAAGTGACTTAAGGAACCTTGATAATTTACAAAACAATTGAAGAGTTATCGGAGTCATAATGCACTTTTTCCTGCCAGGCAGTTAGAACTCGTAATATGATGAAATAGATTTACCAATTAAAGTTGAATGCTACGTACAATTTGCGAAATGTTCTAACATTTTAATAAAGTGCTGCTCATTTCTCACGAAAACTCTAAATCGAATCAACTATATTTGAAATGCAATATGGATGGAAGTTATGTTTACTTTGTAAGTTTCAGTAAAGATGCTTTTTTTTTTGGTTTTGCAAATTAATACGTATCAATGTCAAATGTTGTATATTGAATGATGTTCACACAAAAAATGAATATTTGTAAACGTATTTAAGTAAACGGCAAAGTTTCATTGATGTAGAGAGAATTGTACGTGAAAATATTTACTGTTCAACTATTAGAAGTCTTTCAAAGCTTTTGATTATAAAGCCATCATATTCATGCAAAATAAATAGCTTTCTTTTTAACCGGTTCGCTATGTTTTCTTGCTATAATGCTATTATTATTGTTATTGCTATTATTATTATATTATTTCGTTAGTTTAATGCGTGCTTACAAAGTTTACAGTTTAGCAGGTGACCCAAATTTGAAAAGAAATACATAAGACAAGCCAAGACAAGGCCGGTAAAGAAAGAGAAAAGGCATAAAGAAAATTGAAGTGCTAAGAATGAGAAAAAGAAAAGGAAGGAAATGAACATATTGCATATATATTTAACTTTTTCTATAGAATTTATTGAGGTTAAGACTTTTTCTATTATTTTCTCTCTCTCTGTGGGTTAATACTTAAATTTGATGTTAGTTTAATGAAGCAGAGAATGCAGTTAAGAAATAAAGAATTTATCAGGAATTATTGATTCGTATGATTTGTAATGAAACGATGCAGCGTACTTTAAAATTTCATTAACAAATTTCAAATAGTAAAAGAGAAAAATAAAAAAAACTAAAAAGGAATGGATCATGCAATTTCGAATTCAAATCGTTTTGTTAAACCAACCATTTAGGTAAATTACTATTTTAATATTTGTATATACGTAATATGCAATAAATGTTTGCAAAATGTATGAGGTTTCCAAGCGTTGTTTTCATGGTTCTCTTTTTTTACTTTTTCTTTACGAAAATTCTGCATATAGATATATCGATACATAAAGTATGCTTATATACAATAAAGTCTATTTATAAAATATGTAAAATTTGTATTAAATGGGTTTATTTAGTAAGCCTCTTCCCATTTTATGGATTTGTATTGAAAATTTTCCGCGTGTTGCCCTTTTTGCGCTTTTTCTAAAACATCAAATTTCAAATGAAATTTCCAATCAGAATTGCTTGTAAAGTGTTGAATGTATATTAAACATATTCATGCATTATTATTCCATTTTTATAATTGTTTTCTTTTTACTTATATTTATACATTTTTAAATTTATCAAAACATCATTAAAATATTTTTTCTATGATTATTAATTAACTTATAAAATAAAAAAATAATAATTGCATCAATCAGTTTAGATTAGAATAGAGATTTTATGCCCGATGTGTGTATATATACGGGTATGGATGTATGTATAAACACCTGTTTAACTGACCTACTTTAATATACTTTTATATGAATTTAATGATATGACTGACTATTGCAGCATTCAGAAAATAAAATTTGATAATAAATTATTTATACATTTATAAATATATATAAATATATTGCCAGAGATGGTCTCTACGGACAAATTCTTTTTGGACGGCCGGCTTTTTTGTTGTGCTTTTTATTTCCTATTGTGTAGGATTTGAAAGTTCAATTTTTGTATTCAATTGATTGATTAAAGAAGTTTTATCTCTAAAATGATTTAAACTTCGCGTTCCTTTATGAATCGTACACATCGAGAAATAGTTGCAGTTGAATTTATTGGTTTACTATAAATGAAATAAATTCGTGAAGAATGATTTACTTTGAAAGAAATTGTGAATATTTTCAGCTAAAAATTCGCAGATTCAAATACAGAGCACATGTTCTTTATGGTGAAAATTTATCATCTCAACACTCTTTAGCCTAGTTCTTGCTCAGATTTGTCTGCCTCAGGTATACCGTTTTTTTGGTTTCATTTTATTTTAATTTATTTATTTTTTTTGGTTTCCCAATTTTTTTTGTAAATGTGGTTTATAAAGTGTTCAATCAGTGTGGGCTTTTTAAATAATTTCAAATAGAATTGAAATGAAAACTTAAATCCTATAAAAATTTAATTGAACAATTTAAAATAAATTTCACTTGAAATATTTCGAAGGTGAAACCTTTTTTCACTTGTCTTGCTGTTTTTCCTTATTTGTGGCACATAAAATAAATAAATTTGTGGTGGCATTTGTAACATCCAGAAATAGTTAAGATCGACTCGTTATTTATTATATAGAATCACCTTTTAATTCAATATAAAATTGCCTGTCCATCCGTCTGTCTTATGTAATTTTGTTGCCATAGTACAAATCGCTTTTCTAGAGTACTTGAAATTTGGTACATTCGGGCGTGTTTTAAACTAGAACAATTTTAGATAAGACCGTTCAATTCGTGTAAGTATTTTTCATATAATGGCCCACTTTAAAAGCTACATAACAAAAAAAAATTGCATATATTTTGTTAAAAGTTCAGGCACCTAAATTATTAAAATAAGGTCACTAAATTTTCTTCCACTTGATTTAATTTTAGACTTTCTTCCATATAGCAAACTTTTTTTAAATTTAAATCTCAAACTATTTATCTCAATAAGAATTTTATGAGTATAAATGTGGTCAATTATTCACTCCGAAATCATTTGTAGTCATGCATTGGATTAATGAGTTTTATCATTTAGAATAATTTTGAAATGCACTTTTCTTGATTTCCTTTAATTTCATTTGTTACGAGAACGGACAAGAAATGTATGGAACAAAATGTGCAGTAATTCTGTGCGAAACTGTTAAAGATTTTTAATGAAACCCACAAAAAAAGTTGGGGCAAATGGAGTAATTATTCAAAAATGACAAAAAAGCAACAGCGACAAGAAATTTGAGTCAGCTCATCATTTAGAGTCGATTACATAATTTAATGAATTTATATCAATTGTATGTATGTTTGTACGTGGGTAATATGTAAACATAAATATTTAAAAACAAACAATAAAAGGCAACCTAAAAAATATTAACAAAACAAAACATTAAAAGTAGAAAAGTTCAAAAATTTTGTGTTACTTTAATTGTTGCTTGTCGTTTGTTATTTTGCTTTGTCTCTTCTTTTATATGAAGGTTTTTTGTTGACTTTAACAAACAGTAATCAATGAATTAGGCGTGTAAATAATGTCACTACTATTATTAGCAGCCGTAGCCCAACCTTATCATGGAATTTTTTTTCCATTTCATACGAAAAATCATTCTTGATATTTTGTGTATTTTTACGAGTTGTGTCCGTTCATTCATACTTGGACAAAAATATTTTCATTTGTTATCGCAACAATTAAATGCAATTATCATTAAGATAATCGTTATAACGAAAAAGAAGAGGAAATTTCTCAGTAACAATGAAATTTATACTTAAATTATTCATATTCATTTTTTTGGTAATTAGTTGTGCTGAAGGTGTGTCAGAGATTTTATAAAAATATGCGCAAAATTTTTTTTTTTATACAAAAATAAAAATCTTTTATGCTTTGAGGGTTTTTATTCTTTATGGGGTCTGGTAAAGTTTTGTTTTAATTAGTAAATATTTCAAAAATTTATTTGCAAAATTAAAAAATCCTCTAAGATGTTTCTAGTTTAGAATAGAGGAACTTGAAAATTGTGTCATTTCTTTGTAACCTTAAAATATTTTCAATTTTTAGTGATTTGTATAACTCAAAAGTCTTAGGACTGTTCCAGACACATTAGATTTTTGATATCAAGTACGCCTAAAAGGCAGAATTAGTTAAGAATCTTTAAAAATTGCCCACATGGCCTTAATGATCTATATTTTTTATCAGTAAACCAAGAGCCATTGAGAAGAGTCTCTTCTATTAATATTTCAATCTTAGGTTGTCAATCGACAGCATTAAACTACTTAAGTAATTGAAATGGCCTTAAAAAGTCCATTCTAAATAGTTAGAATTGACATCAAATGTCGGTATGAAGTTAGAATTTTCCCGTAAATGGAGCCACTTTTTACTGTAATTAAGCTACATAGATCACTGTTTTAAATAGACTTATGATGGAACCGATTGTTCGTTTAACCAATTCATAGTTAGCATTTTCCAATTAACTGTTATAGAATTCTATTTTACATTAAGCGAATTTATTCATACGGCCAAATCAAAAACTGTAGATATATTTTTGTGTGTTTTTTAAATATTAGACAAAAAAAAAATTGAAAACCCATCATTGCACATAAAAATGTTTCATTTACAAATGACAAAATGTATTTTAGATGACATAATATGGTCAATGCACATAACTTATAGCAGTTAACAGTTAAAGACATTTTGTTAACATAAATATAATTTAAACATCAAACAAGTTTTAAAAGTTCATTGAAGCATAACATATCGCACTGTGACAATATCTAACAACTTTTGTACTGATTGTGTGTTTTTCAATTTCTAAAACTGTTTTTCCATTTCTTTTGCTCTTATTGTAATTTTCTACAAATGTAAACAATGACGCAATACAATTAACAATTGTAGTAGAAAAGACTAAATAAAAAATGTCACAATAATTCGTTTAAGAAGAGAAGAAATAAACGTTACAATGTTCACGGTATCTCTGAAATTGTGTAAAGTGATTTCTAAAATGAAAAGATGATTTTAAAGTAAAATTAAAATGAAAAGTGTGAACTTATAGCGGCATAATGAACAGAATATCTTACTTTTACAAGGCTCATATGATTTGCTGAAAAACTTGATTTTGTGGTCAGAGAATGAGGCGCAAATTTATTGAATCTTCAAGATCTAGGAATCTAAAATCTTTTTGTTAATAGACTTTAGATTCAAATGAGGTAGATTCTAAGGTAAGACGGAACAAATGAGATAGATTTTTTTAGGATTGAATAAACGTAGATTTGTGCAAGGGTCACATAATTTGTTATAATACATAATTTAGTGCATAAATAACTTAGCTGATTTCAATAAGCCTTCTAAGTAAAAAAGCCTCAGTATCAGTTGAGCAATAGCAATACTAATATATAACAATGTTTCGATTCTTTTACATATAAATCCAAAAGGAAAAATATGAACAAGTGAGCGAGTCTTCAAAGTTAGTAATTATTGTAATTTTCCATAGGGCTAATTGTGACATGATGCCTGCGAAGACAAGTTTATTTGCGCTTGAAGTTTTGTAGAGGTTAAGAAATTGGAAAATTTTAATATTCTGTTTAGGTTTCAATGGGTCCACGCTTTTTTTTTAGATTTCAGAGGCCTCAACGGGCTCACTATTTTTTAGATTTTCCCGCTTTTTTTTAGTAAAATAAATAAAACTTCAAATTTATTACAGATTTTTAATTACGCAATTTTTAGACGTGACTTTCGGGTCACTGAAAAATCAAGAAGCTTCCGAATTATTACTTATAGTATCAATTAATCAATCTGCTTTATTTAATCATTGTTAATAATTGAAAATCATTTTTAAATTGTTGGATTTTGACTTTATAGAAAAATTACCTTTTAAGCTAAACTCAGTTTCAGTTTCAGTTTCAATTTCAATTTTCATACATAACTTTGTAATTAATTATTTAAAATTAAAATACTATACAATTTTACTGCTTTGTGACTTTAGCGACTTTTGTTATTTCATATTGTTTCTTCTCCACTTCTTCCTCTTCTTCTTCTATTTTTGTCCGTTGTTTCTTTGAAGTGACTTCATAAACACGTAAAATAGATAAATATTTGATTGAAAGACAGAAAGTTAGACCAAAAAATAACATACAGAGAGACAGACAGACAGACAGACAACTATCACAAGCAAGCGACATAACACAAACATACGTTTAATAATTTCATATAAAACCATGGTACTAACGTTAACGTGATGGATGAGAAAGAAAGTGCTTCAACAATTTCAACAATTCAAATGGTTTTGGTTTTTTATGCCTTTAAACAAACAAAAACGAAGAAAAAGTATAATCAAAATTTAAAGAGGAGGAAAATCAGCAGTTACAATAATAATAACAAAAGACTGCTGCTTGAAACAACAGTGGCAAATAAATTTATGGCAATAAGAGAAAAAGAAGTAGAAGCAGAAAAGCATTACAAAAAAAAAAAAACAGAAGAGTCAACGAAGACAAAACATAAACGTAAAATCCATTGTAAAAGTAAAAGTTATAAAATCTACAAAAAAAATTTCATGAAATGAAGAAGAAGACAAGAAAGAAAAAGAAAATCAACAGAAAAATAAAAAAACGGCAAAACAGAAAAACAAATCAAAGTAATGCCATAAAATTTCAAACAAATTCAAATTTAATTCAAATCAACTCAAATCAAATCAAAGAAACAGACAATGAAATTGTAACAACAATCGTAACTGTAGAAATTTTAATAGGAATTGTAGTATAAAATTAAGTCAACAATAACAACAATGGCATTAGCTATAAAAAGCAACAGAAATAATAACAATAACATTAACATCTTTGAAATGTATGCAGCGTATCGCAATCGAAGAGACGACCAGGCAAACACACATAACATCATCATCATCATAAATATTTTGAATGATAATAATAATGATAATGGAAAACTGTTTAAGATTTTTATGCGTCGATTGGCACAACGGAAATATCTTTAATATAACGTCGATAGTTTTAAAATTGATAAATTGATACCTATTTAAATTCGTTTAAGCCAAGAAACTAGATCATCTAGAATGTTTTTACATTAAGTTCATTGGATTTCGACTTAAATTATTAGATAAATTTCGATCGTTATAGGCTCATTTATGGATTGTTATTTCATCTTATCAAAGGCATTTATTTCTGACCTGCTTGTCTGTTTGTCCAAATGTGTTTTGTGTTATTCCACATTTATTTATTTATTGATACATTTATACAACTACACCCTTAGCAGTATAGGACACCCAGGCCGTTGAAATAGACCCGCCTTTTATTATGTAGATTAATCGCAGAATTTTTTTCCGAGCTGATTTAAGCATATTTGTTCTTTTGTCCATTTGTCGCAATTTTTGAGATACTGAAAATTTCTATGTAAATAAGATTAGGCCTAGAAGCGAACCTTTTTGTAAATGTTTGAAATCGGATCATTTTTACGAATAAAACCCATATAATGCTCTTTTCAAAAAAATTGAGTTTTATATGGAAAAAAATTACAGCTAGAAATATATTTTAAGTAAAATTAATATATTTTTGGTATATCTTAATATGAAAAATATGCGCACTAAATTTGATTTAGTTGGGTACACTTTTTTCAATTAACACTCTTCTTTCGAAATGGACGTTAGATGGACTAAAAGCTTAAAATTGTGAATATATTTTTAAAGAAAATTGATTCTGCTTGTATTTTGACATAAGAGATTTGTAAAGCAAAATTTTGGTTCATAACGATCTATTTTTTGTTTACTTTTTCTTAAGATTTGTACAATTCGAAAAATATTTTAATGTAACCAATTTCAATTTTACTTGATTTGATTTTATTTTGTAACTTTATTTGTTCGCATTAGTCCTCTTTCAATCTGTCCCTTTTCAAGAATCAATAATTATATTCATGAGTTTTTTTTTCTTTTTGTTATTGATGATTGTTGCTGTTGTTGTAATTGCAACATTTGTTGTTGTTGTTGTTTTATTTTTGCTTATATTATGTGAGTTTTTTTAGTTGTTGCTTAAACCGGGAAGTTTTATTACCAAAGTTATATTTTCCCTTTTTATTCTCTCTCTCTCTCTCTCTTTCTCACATTTTACCATTTATTTCTCTGTATCTTTTTTTCTTTGCCTCATATTTTTCATTTGGCTATTATTTTTCTTTTCTTTTTTTATTAATATTAATAATAAACTTTTCCTTTTTCTACAATTTTTTAATAATGTTTTTGTTTTGTTTTGCTTTGTTATTGTTGTTCTTCTCTTACATTTCTCGCTATCTCTTTTTTTCCATTCCAATTCACCATCCAGAGGTTGGTGGTAACTTCATTGTGTCATTATGTTTGTAACATCCAAAGGGCAACATTAAATTCTGAAACGACTTAGACATGTTGGTCCGTCTGTCTGAGTATGATAAACATTCTTATGATGGCAATAAACAAGATATCGATTTTAAATTTGGTAAAAGCATTGGAAGTTTGTGTACATAAATTGGCTTTGAAAATAGGTCATATCGGTCAAAGGGCACACCCATGTTGTACACGTCTACGAGAAATTAAACGATATCAAATTGTAATTTTATTAAATTGCGATTTTCTATCGATTACTCAAAAATTGGAACATGACTCTGAATTGCAAAACTATGTTGTCTGCATGATGGGTATTCAAGTTGTGACACCAGCCAAATGCAGCCTTTTTACTTAGTTTTTGTTTCTTTTGCTTCTTTTGCTGTCTTTGGTCTTTTTACTTAATAATTGTGGTTTCAAATGTGTAATCAAGTGTGAACGGATATAGTTTTATATAAATAATAGAAAGAAATTTAAAAGTAATAAAAAAATAATAACAACAACAACAATAATAGCAACAATGCAAGTGAAACAAGAAGTGATAAAATTAAGGTAAAAATTTCTCCAGTTGCGTTGGCAATTTCAATTTCAATTCATCATGCCAAAAAAAAAGCAAAAGACTGAAAGAAATAGCAAAATGCATGTTAATCAATGTTGTTGTTATTTTTATTTATATATAGTTTTTATTATGAAATAGTTTAAAGAATTTAATCTATTACAACTAATCCATTTGAAGTGCGCTTGAAATTAATTGTTAAATTATTGAAATTGTTTCTTTCATAAAATTTTTTTTTACTCCTCATTTTAATGGGAATTTTTTATGGGGTTAACAACAACAATAACATTAATAATAATAATAATAACAACAACAAAAATAATATTACATTAAATTAACTAAATTTAGAGGGAAGGAAAAGGAGTGAAATATAACAAAAAGTGCGGTAATTGTTTATAGCGCCAGCAATAGCAATGGCAACAATTGCATTATCAGCAGCTAAAATACCAAGGAAATTAAAAAATTAATGCGCTTTTTTATTTTAATGAGAATATATCCACCCATACAAACACATATACAAATCCAAACAGGCAAATTATAAAAAATGTTGCTGCGTTTTTTTTGTTATTTTGTTTTTTTTTTGTCTAAAGTAATTTAATGGACTTATGTAAAAAAAACTTTTTAATGGTTTTCATTAATTCAATCGTTCAATCAATCAATTATTAAATAAATTATATGCATAACTTTTCCCTATATAATACATTTAATTTTATATTTTTTGGTTTTTTTCCATAATTAGTAATTGAACAACATAATTAACTTTTATGTTAGTAATTTTTTCAGAAAAAAGAAAAATCTCTTTCAAAATGCAATTTCATCATTAGTTTAAGTGTAAACTTTAAATTTCCATTGCAAAAATTTTACGTTTTCTTTTTTAATCATTTTTATCATTTTATACAAAACTTTATGTTAATGATAATGAAATCCTTTAAAAATGGTTATTTGAATTTGTTAACAATTTTATTAAGCAACAAATTGATTAATGTATTTTGAAATATTGAAAATTATTCAACATCAAATTATTAATGCTCATACAAAATTTATTGAGTAATGATTTTTTCAAAGCAATGAATTTTGAGAATATAAGATTTATGGCAAACATCAGGTGACTTTTAAATAGTTAGCACTTTACAACAATCCACCACAATTGCAAAAATACAAAAATTCAAAAAAAAAATGACTCACAAATTAAGAAATTGAAAGTTCCATTCAAGAAGCTTGCACATGTTTCAGTTATTATATAATAATCAAATTTAACAGATATTTCTTGAAAGTTCAGAATGAAAATTATAAATTTTTTTGCCAACATCATAAAACTTTTCAGAAAATAAAAACGTGTTTAAACTTTACAATTTTTGTTTCTTATTTTCTTTCATTTTTCTTTCTATAAATGATGCTTGTTCTTTTCTATGCTTTAAATTTGTATTCATTGAATAAATTTAAAGACTTAAGCAACAAACTTGCTATTTTCTATTTGATTCATCTGTTTGTGTTCATTGAATAAGGACTTAAGCAAAAAACTTGCTATTTTCTATTTGATTCATTTGTTCGAATTCATTGAATAAATCTAAAGACTTTAGCAACAAACTTGCTATTTTCTATGTGATTTCATTTGCATTTTCATTATAAGAGAATTTCATTGAAAAATTTTCAGTCTTAGTGTAATAAAATTTAAAGTAAAAAAACATAGTTTGATTTTTTAAGACCCTTTAAACACCCTACATTACCTTACATTACATTTTATATAAGAGCAAAAAATTGAATCAAAGAATAGTTAAATAAACAAAATTCAAGTTTTAGTTTAATCGTTAAAAATTAGAAAATAAAAGAGGAGCAAAACCATAAACAAAGAAGTGATTCTGAATCAGCCAGAGTGGCTCGGAAATCATCGAACGCTCAATTCAAATTTTTAATTTTTATTTATTCATCATTTCTTTTCAATTTGTTTACGTTTCTGTTGCTTTTGCATGTAAATATTTACACGCCTTTTTACAAATGTTAAAATTATATGAATTTGCATCAATTTAAAGTTGATGATCACAAATAAATTTAAGACTACAAAATTAAATCTTTAATTACTATTATTTGTTACATAGACAGATAGACAGACAGACAGACAAATAATTAAAATTCTAACTTTAATGATTTTGCATAGAAAAATCAAAAGAAACAAAAATCTGCAAGAAAAAAACAAGAAAATGAACTAAGAAAAAAATGATAAACGCGCATTTTGAAAGATTTAAAGACTTAAAGTAAAGGCAGAGACACAAACAGAGGCAGAGGCAGAAAAGTGTAGAGTTACAGAGGCAGGCAAATATAAAGTTATTACAAATCAAATAATTTGACAAAATTTTTATTAAATGGTAGTCAAAAAATAACTAAATAAATTTTCGTCAAATTTTCTACGATTTTAGGTTTTTATGACAGAAGTAAAGAAGAAAATGACTTTATAATGAAATGGTAAAAAAAACCAAAAAATATCAACAAAATGATTAATAATAACAAAAACAACAATAACAACAACAACAGCAGTTAAACTGGAAAACGTAATATCAACAAAAAAACGGAGAAAAAAACAAAGCCAAAAAAAATATAACTAAACCTGTTAAGTGTGTGAGCGTGTGTACAAGTACGTGTATGTCTGTGTATTTATATGTATTTGTTTCATTCATCTTGTTATGGTACGTTCAAGTCAAGTGCATCTAGACATAAAAAAGAAAACAAACAGTAGAAGAAGCACAAGAGGAAGAACAAGAAAAAGAAGAAAACGTTGTAGAAAATGAAGAAACAAAGAAGATGGAAAAGAAGAAGAAGACAAACATACTTCCAACTTGAAGGAGATCACCAAGAAGCGAGATAAATTTGCAAAAGCAAAACAACAATAAGAAAAAGGTAGACTTCTTCTTCTTTAATTTCATGAAGTTTGAAAATCAGGTGTGCAGATGTTTGTATGGATATATGTATGAATGTGTGTTAAGAAAAATCTTGTGGGAGTAGAAAAATAAAATTATAAATAAAGAACAAAAACTCAAAGCCAAAGAAGCAGCAGCCAAAGTAGAAGCATTAACATTTTAAAGGAAATGTGAAAGAAAAAGAAATAGAAGAACAAGAAATAGAAGAAGAAGAAGAAGTGGAAGCATAAAGAATGGCAAAACATACTCACCTATATTTTTTGCATCGATGCCTGTATAAAATGCCAACAAACAAATGATGATCAACAGCTGCAGACGCAACAACTGCAGCGACGTTTGATGTCGTTGTTGTGGTTGCCACTGACGCCAACATAAAGGTGTTTGCAGTTTAGGTAGCAACAATAATAATAATCGTCGTGATAATAATTTTGATTGTTGCTTTTGCTGTTCTTGTTGTTGTTGTTTTATTACTGAAATTCTTGGCATTTTTTTTCTTCTCTCTTCTAAAAGTTTTGTCGTTAGATTTTTGTGCGTTTTTGTTTTAATTCTCCTACGTAATTTTTTTTGGTTTTGCTTTCAAATTTTACGTTTCTCGTTTTATTTTCAATTTAATTTAATTTAAGTTAATTTAATTTAGTTTAGTTTTTGGCGAATTTTCATTTTTTCATAAAAGTAAAAATTAAATTATCTTGCATTCACTTATCTTACCTTCTTTCTCTCTTTTCTTTTGATTATTCTTCGTCTTTTCAGTTATTCTGTAAGGATATAACACACACACACACACAACACACACTTACACTAACACTTTTAATATAATAGAAAACAACAACAACAACAACAACAACAACAACAACAAGAATAAGAAACGGAATAAGAATCAAAAAATCTTAAAATAAAAAAAATATAAAAAGTAAGCAAAACTCAACGAAAGCAACAATAACAACAATTATGATTTTTATGAAATTATACGCTTTTTTTAGACAAGAAACAAAAGCAATGTTCAAAACGGCAGCAGAAATAGTTGTCGAAGAGAATCAAGAAGAAGATGATGAAAAAGACGAGGAAGACGACAAAGAAGAAATGATGGAAATACGAAAATTTATTGTGAAACTTTCCAATAATTCTTTAATTTGTCTTTATTTATTTCTTTTTGTTGCTTTAATTTTTGTTTGGTTTTTTTTCAAAGTTTTCTTCTTAATTTAAAATTGTTTCATTGTTCCTTCTTTTTATACATTTTTCCTTATTTTTTTTGTCGTTTTATGCAATTGAGTTATTTGTTCACATTTCGTATTCACTTTTTATATTTGTTTCGTTGTTGTTGTTGTTGTCTTCTCCTTTTTGTTTCGTTTTCATTTCTTTTCTTTCTTTTTTCCTACTTTTCTATTTCTTTTCATCGCTTTTATTTTTTATGTTTTTCTTTTACATTTAAGTTTCTTATTTTTATAAATTTTCATTGTTGTTTTTGTTATTATTGTTGTTATTGTTACAAGAAAATTTATGAATTTTTATAATGTTTTCGGTTTTTTGTTATTGTGTGGCATAAAATCGTTGAAAAAGAACTCAACATTAAAAATAAATGAAAATAAAAACGCACACTCACACACACACACACACACACAAACACAAACATAAGCTTATAACGCACAACACGAAAATATAAAAAGGAAATTTTTTACGAGAAAAAGAGGGAACACAAACATCAATTTTGAAATGTGTTACAAACAAACAACAAACAACAAACAATAAATAACAACAACAAAAATAAAACAAAATTAATTCAGGAAAAGAAGTTTATATAAATAACAACAACAATTAACAATTAACAGCAAATATTAGCAATCAACAATAACAACAACGAACAATCAATAGGTGAATAAAAAAATTTTTTTTCCTTTTTTTTTGGTTTTCGCGTTTCCTTTGATTTGCGATTTTCGTGCTTTTCTAGTTTGTTTTTGTTCCCCATCTCTATCATTTTCTCTCTGTCTCTCTCTCTCTCCCTCTCTTTTTATATATATGTATCTCTCTCTATATGTATATGTGTGTGTGATTGTGCGCCCGAACGTGCACAATTTTCTTTCACATTTTCTTGTGTTTTTCTTTTTCTGTCGTTTTTTTGTATTTTATTAAATTTGTACAAATGTGTGTAAATATCTGCATGTATATATATGTATTGTTTGTATATTGGATTGTCTTTTGTATTGTGTATGCAACAAAGTATGTCACCATTGTAACACGCAGCCATCAAAGCAATTTGCAACCGCTGATGGTAAGCAAAAATTCCGCACAGTTAAAAGCCACAAGTGTAGAGATGATGACTTCTTCTTCTTTCTCTTTCTATTTTTTCAAGCAAAATACACATACATACATACACACACACACATACACATAAACATCCAAACACTCAATTAGTTAATCATTTGTAGAAGAAAGATTGTGAAGAAATTTAGAAATAATTTTCTTGAAGTTAAAAAATAAAGGAAAAGAGAGAGAGAAAGGGTTGAAAGGAGTGGGAAGGAGAGTTGGATAGTGAGAGAGAAGGAAAGAGTAAATTTCTAGTGGCCTTAGATTTTTCTTTTTATATTATTTTTTATAGCCAATTAATCAATTTGAAAATTTACACAAAGAAGAAAAGAGCAAACAACAAATTTAAGAATATTAGAGTTTCCTTCTTCTTATTTAACTTTTCTTTTTTCTTCTTTTCCTTTTTGGATTGACTAGAATATAATAAAATTTATTAAATCATTTTTGAAGAAAGTTTGGTTTTTAAAAACTTTCGTCTTTAAGTAGAACATTTTTTTTCTTTTTTATTTGTCCTTTTTTCCACTTTTTTCCCATTTTTATGTTTTAATTAAAATTTTTTTTTGAAATTTTTGTTATAAAATTTTTTTCATTTTATTTTATATTTATTTTTTCTTATTTTTAAAGGTTTTCTTTTTCTCAGCCTTTCTTTTTTATTGTCTCTTTTATTTACTCTTTCACTTTGCTTATGCAGAAATTAACCACAATAAAAACAGAAACAAACTTGTGCCTGACTTCCTTAATGTACAACTGAAAACTAACTGGACAAAATGTAAAAACAAAAGCAATTTTTTATAAAAATTATTGGCTCATATGACTTAAACTTAAAATCTCTGACAATTGTTGTTTCACATATATATATATGCACACTAATACATTTATACACATATACACAAATACGTATGTGTATTTGTAAAGCACGCAGAGTAAAACTAAACATTAACATTTGGTTACAAGTTTCTGTTTCAAAGTAGTTGAAGAAGAGTTCATTTATTTTTGTTTTCGTTGTTGTTGTTATTGAAGTTTATTTTTTTTTTCTTCTTCTTCATCTTCTTTTGCTTATTGTTATATTTTTTATAATTTTATAGCAATAGCATTAACGGCAGCAACAGTAATTGCGAGAAGAATCGGGCAAATATGCCAACACTTTAAAAAACTATTTATATACAAAGTGACTTAACTCACTTTTGCATTAAAAAAAGTTATTTAAATGCTTAGAAAAATCGCGGTGAATTTTTTGAATGAATGGTTGTTTTTTTTGTATTAGATTTTCTTATTTTAGAATATTCCAATTTATTAAAATTGTAAAAAATGTTTGATGTTTGATTTTAATTAATTAAGATCATTAATTAATGTAATTACTTTCAATGTGAAATTAATTTATCAAAATATAGTAAAATTATAATTTTGGTACTTTTTTTAAAATATACAGAATTTATATTGGAAATTTTTTATTACATTTTCTTAATTAATTAAGAATTGTATATAAAAAATTTTTAAATTAATTAATTGAGTAAATTCATTTAATTTTTATGATTAAATCAAAGTAAATTAAATCAATAATTATTTATAATTAAATAAATCTATAATAAATTAATTATAAATTAATAAATATCTATATTTAATTAATTAATTAATTAATTTTTCGTAATTACAATATATAATTATAAAGTTGAAATTTTCTTTCTGGTTCTCCAATTACTGTTCTAATTAGGCCGTTAATTATGGCAAAGTATTAATTAAATAAAATCTTAAAATCAGTTTTAATCATAAAATGGTGTACAAGTTTTGCCTTTTTTATTGCTAAATTAAAGATTCTAATTTTAAATTAAATTAAATTAAATTACAAAAACTAACTTGATTTGAATTTTTCTTGGTTTTTGCTTTCTTTTTCCTTTTTTTTTGTTGATTTGAAAAAATCGATTTGTATTATTTTGCATAAGTAACAAGTTTATAATATTTTTCATGTATGTGCCTGAGTAAGTTTAATGGTGGTGATATGTTATTAATGCAATATTATGTTAAATGGACAGACAGACATATAATACGACAAGTGTGTGCTTGGTAAAAGTTTTTATGTACATAGAAAACGAAAAAACTAAACAAACGGTGCTTTGGCAGCGTCACTATTATTATGATCGTTGTTTGTATTTTTAGTGTTATTGTTATTGTTGTTCTTGTTGTTGTTATTATATGAACTATTACCAGTAAAACGCTTATTGTAGCTATTGTTTTGACATTAATTTTTTTTATTAAGCTCTTCTTTTTTGTAACAACTCCCAATAATAATAGTTGAATGAAGAAGAAGGGTAGTAAGAATAAAGAAGAAGAAGAATATGAACGATTGCAATAAATAATATATTAAAGAAAAGAAAAAATGGATACAATACGCAACAAAACGGTGAACGAATTTTCAGGCAACGCTTTTATGCGAGTATTGAAATGAAAAACAAAACGCGAACGCGCGCACACAAAAGAAGAAGAAACGCTTCAAGTGAAGTGACCGTCAAGTTGAATTGTTGAAAGTAAACTGTTTGCTTGCTGTAAATTTCTGTATTTGGCGGTTGGGTTGCTTTGCTTTGCTGGTTGCTTTCTTGGTTGCTCACTAGTTGTTGTTGGTTGTTGTTGATTGTTGATTAGTTTTGTTTGGTATCATTAACTGTTAATTGCGCGCTCTCTTTCTCTCTCTCTCTCTCTTAACTGTTTTTGACTGCTTTAGTTGTTTTTTTTCTATCTATATTTTCCCTGGCTCTCGCATTTATTGTTGCTGAATTTTTTATCGTAAGAATTTTTTCTACGCCTTTCGTGTTTTCTACTCATTTTCGATTTTTTTTATTATTCCCGATGTTTGAATGAATATTTTCTAAATGATTTATTGATTTTGTTTCTTGTTTCTTGTTTTTTTTTTTGCATTTTTAACTTATTCTTTTGTTGTTGTTTATTTGTTGTTTATTTGTTGTTGGCTTCTGATATAAAGATAAATTTAATTCTGTAAGATCAATAGCTTTATCTAAAGAATCTTCTATTTTATATGTTTTGTGTGTCATTCAACGTTTAGTTTATTTGTTTTTATGTTTTTATGTGTGCGTTAGCTTGCACATGTCTCTCTTAATCTATGTAAATAGAAATGTAAATGTTAATGCATGAAACAAATGTGAATGAAAAAATTTCACTTTCTTTTTTTTTCGTTTTTTTATTTTTTTCTGCCACCATTTCTGTTGCTGCTTTTTATTTTCTTTATTATTACTATTGTTGTTGTATTTGAATGATTTACAACTTTACTTGTTTTTGTTGGTATTTTTAGGTTGATTTATTTTTAATCTTGAATTATTTTTTGTACTAAAGGTTAAAGTGGGATAACTTTCCTCTCAAACGATTTTTCATAAAATGATTCTAATCGTAAACGTCACGTCACACTTTAATGTTGTGCTTTATAAGAATTTACTGAGAATTGCGAATTCAAAATTTAAGCGTTGTTTCATGAGGTCTGATAGAGCACAGTTGGGTTGTGGTCTGCGTTCCGATATTTCTCTAGACAATTATGAAATTTATTATAAATAATAAATGAAATGGTGTTCCGGGGCTTTTGTTATACATAGGTAGTCGCATTTGGACAGACGGACCGACATGTCTAAATCGATTCAGAACTTGACGCTAATCAAGAAAGTAAGGTCTCCAATGCCAATGCCTCCAAATTGAATGCATCCCTTAATCTCTAAGTGGTGGGTATAAAAAAAGTGGTACCTTAAATTGAGGTAGTTCTATCAGATATGTCCCTTCGAGTCTAAACGATTTTGGTTTTGCTTAAATTTCCACATAAATTGTTAGGTAAGTGCTCAAAGAGTTTCTATTGAAGTTTAATAAGATAATAAAACCTTTAGAATCAAAAGAATATTTTCAACAAGTTTTTTCGGCCAAGGCCAACATAACAAGATGCATTCCAAATTTAACGCTTAACAAAATTATAAATATTTTTACTGCAATATTTCTCTGGAAGAGTTACAATTATGGATACAAATATCTTTTAAAAGTAAATTGGCTTTTTCTAAATGCATGTAGGAAAAAAATTCGCATTTCGCACAATTCTTGCTTATTATTTTGTATCTACTAAGGAAGTTCTTATGACCAATGATGGTCTTGCTTAGGTAATACCAAATAATTGATCTAATTCGCATAATAACATCCACTATAGATCTTGCTATTTCTTATAAATGCTGCAGGTTTTATTGATATGTCACTTGCCTTTTTTTTCTCAAGTAGAAGTATTGAAAATTTGAAAAAAGTTATACTGGAGATTTCTCTACTCAAATTTTAATACAAATTGTTCAAAAGGCTTAAATTTGTAAGACTAATTATTGAGAGAGTACAATTTTTTGGCCCAAGACGATTTTTGAAAATATTTTATGCCAAAATTGTCTTGTTAAGTTGAAAAAAAAAAACTGGAAAACAGCACAAAAACGTTGCAATTTTTTGTAGAAAGAAATTTTAGTTGTTAATTTGGAAAAAGTCTACAAAAAAATTTAATGAATTTAATTTTATATATTTTTCACTAAGATTTAATTAAAATTTAATTAAGATTCTATAAATGCAAAAAAGTGCTACCAAGTGATAAATGACATAAAGAGAAAGATATTTCCCTTTTAAAATAAATTTGCTTTTTTATTTTTAGTATTAATTTTTATATTTCTATTTCTATTTCTATTTCTATTTCTATTTCAATTTGTTTTCTGGTTGTTTGTTTTTCTCTTTTTTTGGCAAATTTTTTTTTTTTTTTTGATTAAATCCACTTTAGAAATTACATACATTTATATTTACGTAGTTATTTATATTCATGCTTATTTCTATATTTTAAGTATGTTGAGTAAAATAATGCACTTTATGGCATTTTTGATTTTTTTTACTTCGGCCATTTGTTTGCTTTTTGTTTTGTATGAGTGCGAGTGTGTGTGCGCTGTACTTAAACTTTCTAAGTTATCACATATAAACATAAAAACAGAAGAAAATAGAAATATAAATTTCTTTCTTATTTACTTTCTTGCCATTTCCAACAGATTAAGTTGGCATTTTTGCTGCTTTTTAATGGTTTTTTTTTTCAGTTTTTATTTGAAGTTTTTTGTTTCTGAAAACGTGTGACATTTAATTTAATTCTTGTTGAATGGCGGAATACACATACACACATACACATGCGTACATATATGCACACAATATAGAAAGCTAACATAAAGTGTCATAAATATGTTTATGCAAAACATATTGGCCAATAAGTTTTCTATGCCATAAAAATTTGAGAATATTTCTTTTTACATCAACTTAGCTTTTAATGTCTTCTTAACTTTTTTAGGGAGATTTCTGCTTGCCTTAAAATTAGAAGACACTTTTGGCAATCATTTCTTCTTATGAATCATTTTTAGTGACTTCAAGAAGCTGGTAATAACTTTTGGTCAAAATTGCTAAGGGTAGCAAAAATTTTCCTATACAATTCTGTTAAAAATCTATGTTTATGCTTAACAATTTAAAGATTGATTTTTACTACAATCTACTAATCACAACAAAATCTATCAACATTGTAAAAAAATTATAAAATATTATCCTTCAACTTAGTGACTTCCATGTTACATATATAGGAAGAGTGTAGCAGCAAGTGTTTTTGAGAGTGAGAGTGGTAGGGGGAAGAAGTGTATTTAGATGAATAAATGTATTCCTATCAAATTTGCATGCATACCATTCAAAGAAAATCATTAATCACATAGCAAGAATTAAAAGAAAGTAAGAAGAAGAAAAAGCATTTAAATCCATACTTAATATGTAGATATATAAATAAAGACATTACAAATGCCTTACAATAGAAATATTTTAAAATAACACTTATTTTTTTAAAGTTTTTTTAAATTTTTAAGAAAATTCTCTAAGAAAGTATTTTAGGTGAATTTTTAGGTTAATTTTCCAAACAAATTTTCAATTTTCCATTTTGAATGACCTGGTTTTTTTTCGTCTCAAGGCAGTGATACAACTACGGTAGGAAAAATTTTGCTTAGAGACTCTTGGTTATTCCATAAGACCCTAGGACCATAACTTTTTAAGTTTTTTTTTTTTTTGTTCAAAATTATTGAAATGAAATTGGGTAGTTTTCAATAGAAGAAAAAGAAGCCAAATTCCTGCTTAATGGGACTAAAGATCGCTTGTTACCTGATAAAGGCAAAGCTGTATATTTTATTTATTCCCACTTTAGATAAATATTTCGGTATTTACACCCCTTACTTGGGCTTTTTTAAGAACCGCAAAAGACTATTTCTAAACTTTTCACTTGAGCTTACAAATGAAAGGAACTTTCCTAATTTACCCACAGCTAAGTATTTAGCGCAATGTCAAATGTTTTCCTAAAGAAAGAAACTCCACAAAAAAAAAAGGAGAGAAGAAAGAGAAGGAGAAGAAGTAGAAGAAAAGGCACAAAAATAATAATAATAAATAAATGAAAGTTTAAATAATCATAAATAGCAAAAGCGTGACTGAATCAAACAAATATTCAAAATATAAAATAGCAAAAAAAAACGCACAAATATACAATAAAAAAGGCAAAAATGCAAAACTAAACGATTTTGGAATAAGAAACATGGATAACAATATGTTAAATATGTTCATGTGTCATAAAAATATTTGTTTTACAATTTTACTTTTTTATCATTTTTTTTTATATGCAAAAAAACTAAAAAAGGCACATGCCATTTTAGAATCATTTATTATATTTAATTTAAACAGAGAGATTTAAATGCATAAAGAGATTTTGTTTTGTTGATTAATTTTTGATATAAAATTTATTTGTCACGTTTTATCAAGATATTTTTATATAAAAATTTAATTGATACTCATTTACTTTGATTGTATTTCATTATTCATTTAATTAATGAATTAATAAAAATTTTATGATGAGAAGATTTGAAATATTCTCGAATAGTTTCACTTTTTGCTGTTGACCTCAAAGAAATTAAATACAAAAATTAACAAAAAAAAAAAAATTGCTTAAAAAAGGCTTCAAAATTTTTGACTTTAAGTGCAACGAGAGTTTTTGCTTTAATATTCTTCAAGGCATTTCAATATATTTGGCACTTGTTGTGCATATTTGCTTTTTGCTTATTAAGCATGAATTCACAATTTGAAAGCATTATTAGTTTATTAAAACGTTCGCAAAAACTATAAAAACTTTTTAGAGTTCTTCGCGTTTCTATTCTTAAATTTTACGACCTTTCTAAAGATTTTTTTTATAATAATAGTTTTTACATCCATTAAAAATGGCTTAAATGTAACGGACCAACTGCAAAAAATGGACTCTTAAGTTGTGAAAGAAGAAAGGCTTGAAGTAGATCTAAAAAATACTTAAAAATTGTTATGCGTTATCCTTATAATTTTGCCATAGCACTGTTAACATTAGAATACTGTTTTCAAAAATGGAGTAGCCTGGACCAGCTCAGAAATTCTTAAGGCTATAAATAGTTAAACTTTCGGGTTATTTAGAAACATCTAAAGTCCGTACTTTTAAATCTAACACAGAAAATTTAAGCTGAAATTTATTTCATAACTTTGATTCAAAAAAAAAATAGAGAATTCTCCGAAGAGGCGGAGCTCACCTATAATTTATATTGTTTAATATAAGAATTTTTGTTTCTAAAATATTGTAGTGCTAAGCTTAAAAATGATGAAACTTGGACCAGTCACGGAAATTTTTACGATTGTTACAGTTTTGAGTTATTAAATTTATTCTTAAATTCTTTACTTTCAAATCTAACATAGAAAGATTAGGTGAGAATTAATTTCCTAAAGTTAATTCAAAAAATTAAGAATGGGCCGAACCAGCAACAAAACTGACCCTGCCTAAACTGACGAGTAACGGCTAATGAATAAAAGTACAGCATTCATTTAAAAAAATTGGGAAAGTTTGTTTATTCTCGTAAATTTTTATGCCTTGGATTATTAAATTGTGCTGGTGAATGATTCAAATTTTACGTAGGTCAAATGTTACTTTTTTTATACTGCTTATTGTTGTATTTTGTTGTTGTAATTTAGTTTGAGGGAATATCCGCTAAAACCGTTTAATATTTTACTGCAATTATTATTGTTGTTTTAAACTTTGTGTTTTTGTTTTTTCAGCCAATTTTTATATGGTAACATAAAATAATTGCCAGTTGATTGAAGTGCTTTTGAAATGTCACGTTTTTCTACTTTTTTCCTTTTTTCGTTTCTGTTTTTTTTTTTTGCTTTCCAACCATAATGAAAATAAATTTTTATAATAAGAGAAATTATTACAAACAGCTTAAGATGTACATGTGTAATAAGTTTGTCCTTAACGATTTCTCATTGAAAATTATTGCTACGAAGCAACACGCATTTCGAAACATCTTTAAATAAATGATGAAATGACAAATGAAATTATTTGGCAGAGTGAACGATTTATAAATGCTTAGCTTTGTGCTAAGTGCTCAAGTTTGAACTTTTTTTGAAATTGCCGACTGATAAATAATCTGATCATTTGATGTAATCGTGAATGAAATTTCAATATAAAAAGCAAATAGTAATGATCTAAATTTTCTAACCTAGAAAACTCTAACATGAAAAAATATCTAAATAATCTAAATATTTTCAAAAACTAAATTGATCTTATTAAAATTTCCATGGTGGATTAATTTTTTATGATAGACTGATTTTCATAAAAATCTTTAAATTTTTTGTTAGGAGGATGAATGTACAGACAGAAAGCAGACTTAAATCAATTCACAAAAGATTATTGTTGAAGTTTGAATGCCGTTGAATCTGAAAAAGTTGTCACTAAATTTGATAGATTTCTCAATCAGTTTTCTCATGAAATGCTGCAGTTGAATGTTCAAGAATACACTTTATATCTTTATTTACATCACACTTTAAATCTGGTTCATTTTATTTCATGCAATTGAATTTATGAAATTGAAAATTATTCCACTTTGTTTTTTTTTATTTGATATGGTTTTTTTTGCACTCTACATCAATTTGTTTATAAATGTTTATTGAATTTGACAAGACGTTTTATAGATTTAACTTTTATTAAAGCAATTAAATCGATTTAAACTTTATCTGTCTGCCTGTCTCTCTTAGTCACATAATAAATTTTTCAAATGCAAAAAAAAATTACAAATTTTGTTTAATTTTTAGTAAAAATCTTTTGAAAATTCTTATTTGTAAAAAAAAAAATTGTTTTGACAAGACTCATTTTCTTTCGGATCATCTCTCATCCTCCCTGTGACATGTTCAAAAATTTTTCCAATAAATTCGCTTTTAGAAGAGAAAGTGTTTGAATTTTTAATTCCTCATACAATTGTTCTTTTACCACAATTTACCTTAATTAGGCCAAATCATTATTCAGATCTATGGCTCCTTTTCCTTTATTCTTAAATTTTTATACAATTTTTATAATTTCTTAATCGTCTAAGGCAAAGCTGGTCGATCTTAACCAGCTGTAACATTTTGAGTTATTTTGCGATCATTGTTCCAGTGAGAAGAAGAGATTTAGATATTATTACGTATCTGCAATTTGATTCGCTTTCAAAATCTATATATATATATATATATATATATATATATATATATATGTATATATATATATAGTAAATTATGTATGAAGTAGCATTTTAGATTTAAACATTTAAACATAATGCTTAGAACGATTCTAAAGCATTTGATGTGGAACAATCAAAGAAAACGTAAAAAATAAAAACTTGCTTATAATACAAAATAATAATAGCACGTTTTGGTCTGTTGCAGTTAACTTTACATATACATACATACATACATAGATACATACATATAATATAATATTAATGATAGAAGAATTACAAAAAAAAAAAACAATGATGGTAGAAAAATAAGGAAAATATGTAGCATACTACTATAACTAAAGAAAAGCCTAAGAAATGATTGATGAAAATTATGATGATGAAGTTAAGCGAGAGAGGTGCAAACTTAATAAAATTCATAAGTAAAATGTTTTTAAATGGCTTAAAAGAAACCAGAAAAAAGAACAGAAAAGTATGAAAAGGAACAGAAGAAAACAAAAAACAGAAAGAAAACTTATACAAACAGCACAAAATATCTCACACTTCTCAAAAAACCATGGAAATATTTTATTTTATTTTATTTTACTTAATTTTATATTCACATTGATTTCAAATTTGATATTCTAAAGAAAGTAAGGAGAAGGCAAGAAGATGGGCAGATTTTGAGAAAGAGAATTCTTGAAATGTGAAATAAGCAAACAATTTGACATAAAATTATTAAAAAAGTATTTCATATAGAAATAGAGAAATTGAAATTTTATCAAACTGCGTCCAAGTTTTCTACGCCATTTTATATTTTCTAAGACTTTTTTTCTAGGCCTTGTTAATTGAAATTTCAGAGAGATCTCTCAACATAAAGCTGCTTAATTTTTTGCTTATCTGAAGCAGGGTCTTATCATGATTTTAACATCATATCAGTTTGAATTTATTTGTAAAAAATATCACAAATTCATTAGTTTGCCATTTGCTATTTTTCCTTTATTTTAGAGTTGGAAAGTAGCGATAATTCTTTGTTTGCCTTAATTTTTCAATTTAAACGGTCACTATGTAATATTTAGTCTGTAGAATGGACTTGAATCACTGAACAAATGATTTTGTATGCTTTAAGAAGATTGTTCAGTCAGGCTTGTCAAAAATAAAAGAAAAACATAAACAAAAAAAAATTAAAAGAGGTAAAGAAAGCAGGAAAAACAATCTCATAATCATAATAATAAATTGTTTACACATGCATCATGTAACTTGATTACAGTTCTTTCTAGTTCTTTCTTCTGCTTTTATCATCTATCTTTTCAACTCTATCTGCTTTTTCTGCTTCTTTTTCTTCTTCTTCACTCCATTTTTTCCTTTTTTTTTCTAATTTTAATTGTTATTAATTCATTTTACACATTAACTATTATGTAACATTTCGTTTTACATACACACACACACACACGCACACGCACGCACATCGATCCATTAAAAATGTAATTAAAACTTTCTGTGCATTCTCTTGGCCAAGCGATTACTTATGAAATGAATTTTTTACGCCTCCTTTTTTCTTTCGCTCACTTTACATCAAAGATAATCATTATGATCATTATGATCATTATTATAATGAATATCATTATGATTATAATGAACATCATTATTTTGTTTATTGTTATATAAATTTTGTTGGTGAAAAGTGTTGAGTTGGAAAAACAGAATTATTAGAAAAAAATGCGAAATTTCTTCTTCAATTTTTCTAGCATTTTCATCTTCTTCTTCTCATTTTTATCTGTAGAATATTAAATGCAATAATATTTTGAATTATTGAATACTGATCTAACCGTATTATTACAGAAATATTGCTAAACAGAATTCTGCGTTTTTGTTGCGATGTGAGTGTTTTTGTCCATTACAAAGTGACCACTTTTTTTTAATGTTATTTAATAATTTAACAATGTAAAAAAATACTACATTTTTATAGCAACAAACTTTTTATGATCAACAATAAAAGTTTACACTTAAATTAGGAGAAACTTTATCCTAGAAATTATCTAGAAAATAAAAAAATCTATTCAGATTTGTTTAGATTTGTTCAGATTAGTTTAAATACTTGGTTTAGATTCTTTTCATAGCTGCAAAATTTTAAATATCAGATTATTTGTATCTTAAGGAAGTTTAACTTGAAGGCCTAAAATCTTGAAACTTGCAGAAGAGAAAAATAGAGGTCTATTGTGAAAGTTTTGATACTTTTTATTAAAAAGAATTTAGATAGCACTACAATTGTATTAGTTTCCCCTACATTTTGACTAATTCCATTTTTGTTGCGTCTTTCTTTTTTATTTTTAAAAGAATTCATATGAAAATTGTCATCAAATTGCTTTGAAAAACTAAATGAGATGCAAAGAAATGCGGCACCAAATCACCAAATGAAATGCCTGCCTAAAATTTCTATACACTTCTCTAACACTATCATTGAGAGTATCTCTGCTTATCTGCCATTCATTCTAAATATATATCTCTATCTCTCTCTCTCTCTTTCTCTCTCTCTCTCTCTCTCTCTCTCTTTATCTTTCTGTTCATTTGTTTTATATGTTAATTAAAATGATTATGAATTGACTTGTGCGATTTGTCTCCATTATCTTCATTGTTTGTCTACTTTTTGGTCAGCGCAGCACATTGAGAACGGTAAAGTGCAATGTTTTTTAATATTTTACGCCATCATTTTAAGAAAAAGCAAATGCAAACAATAAGCAAACGGAAGAAAAGCAAATTTTTTCAACTTAAGTTACTTATTTAAATTCTCATTCTTTTATTCTCTCATTATCTCATTCTTTCATTCATTCATACATTAATTTATTCAATCATTCAATCATTCATTCAGTCAATCATTCGTTCATTTTTTTTTAACGGTGTACTCAAAACTAAAGGCCTCAAAATGTTATTTCTTATTGTTATTATTATTATTTTGTTGTTGTTGTTGTTGTTGTTATTATTATTGCTGCTGTTGTGTTTTTTCAATTCAATTCAATTCAATTCAATTGAAGTCAAATTCAAATCTAACGATAAATTTATTTAAGATGCCTCAGTACGTTATTTGTGCGGATATGTTTTGTTTGTATGAAGCGTATGGCACAAAAACAAAATTTAGAAAAGAAAAAAGGAAAAAAACCAAAGAGATGAAGTTGAAAAACCGAAGAAGTGAAATCCAAAATGCGCAAAAATACAATAATTTGATTCTATTACTTGACTCAATGATAATGATTGTTTATATGAACGCATACATTAACTGTACTCTACGGCATTATAATGATAATAATAACAATAATAGCAACAACAACAATAAAAAAAAAGTAAAAGAAGAAAAACCAAAGAACACTGTAATTTATGAATATTATGCCTACATCAAAAAGCAAGCAACAGTTGCAGCAGTTGTTGCAGTAGCAGACGCAGCAAATTAAGTAAAAAGCCTAGAAAATAGAGTACATTGAAAATATTTGAGGAAGAAGAAGAAGAAAAAGTAACTAATGTGCTCCATGAGCATTAAAATTGCTTTTTCTTTTATGTCACACACACAAACACACATACATATAAATATACATACGTAGAGAGAGATTTGCTTGAAATCATAAACAATTTTGTGCAGAAATGAAAATTAATTTTATTAAGAAGAAATACAGTTAACAAGGCGGACTCGCTATTACTTTATTTAATATATACCATAAATTATATATATGTGTGAATTTATATATATTTATATATATTTATACATATATATATATATATATATACATATATATATGTAAAAATTATAATGAGATTAGGTTTCTAAATTCTACCCACCCAGAATTATTTATTATTTATTTTTTGTTTTTTTTTTTTTGGTTGGTTGAGTTTAGTTTACCTTGAAGGAAAGCCTCCAAGACCCTAAGACATAGAATATACATATACATATGTACACAATATCATACACATACATACATACATGCATACATGTATATATATATATATATATATATAACTTTGCTATACAAAGAATTTGCTATTGAAAATTTGCAGTAAGCTTTGAACTTCATTAAAAGAGTTGACCAACCAGAACTCAAGCGACAAATAACCAACAAGTTAATAAGCAATAAAAATAACAATAATTCCATATATAATAATAAGTAAGCAGACTTTTAATTGTATGGAAAGTTAAAAGCATAGAAATTTTCAATTCATTTAAATATGGTTCAATTTCTTTTTTATATTTGCCCCTAAAATCTTAATCCAGATTTTTTCTTTTCTTTTTTTTTTTTCCTAAGAGTTAATTATTGGTAAAAGTATATTTCAAAGTGATTATTGTTCTTCCTAAAACAAAGTTTTAGGAAGAATGCAATATAATTAATTTAATTTTAGGGAAATGTTCTTAATTCTTGGGGAAGTTTATTTTTGCATTAATTCTCCACCATTTTTGGGGGATTAATGCAAGGACCAACCTTAAAATAATCCTCAATACTATCTCTAACAGTTATGATATTGAATCATTTCACACATGAGACTTCTATTTTAGTGCAATAACGCTGTTTGTCTTGGAATTGTTTAATTTAAAGCTTGCTTGGTTATTCGACTCTCAGTTAAAAGAGCTTCAGAAGTGGCGGTTTCAATTCCCATTCGCAAATAAATTAAATTGACGTACTTAATTTGATTGAGATAACTATTCCACATTGATTGATACAATATAAAAAAATTTTGTTTTGAAAACTCCTTCAAAAGTGTGAAATTCAGTCTAAACATAAAATTGAATTGTTCGTTTTTAGGTCGAGCTCATTTAAACATTATCAAAGAAAATCTAAAATTTGTACCAAAAAAAAAGCTAATCTGTTTTTTTCTTTTTAAATTATTAATTGAATGCTTTAATGGCAACTCTTTTTGTTTCTGCTTATCTTTTAATTGTTTGTCTTTTATCTTTGCTGTTTTTCTTGTGATGTGTTTTGTTTCCTTTTTTTTTTGGTTTGTTTTTATGACCAACACTTAAATGAATCGTTTAATGGTTTCAATATAATGAATGATTGCAGTTTGTGAGCTTTCGACTAACTTTAACATTTTTGTGAGAAGTCGTTTATTAAGCACTCTACAACAATTTGGTAATTTGCTTAAAAATTCAAATAACTGCAACACAAAAAAAGTTAAAGAATTTAGAAAATTTCTAAAGATCTTTTGTATGGAAAAGAATCTACAAAATAAAGCGATATTATGAAAATGATGAGTTGTAGCGAAAAAATTTTCTTAGACAGATGGATAGACAAAATAACTTGCAACGATCTAGTGAATGTATTTTGAATAGTTCTGTCAACTTATTATGCTTTGGAAAGTCGAGTAATCACACATTTAATCGCTGCCACAATAGGTCAAAGAAATTCTGTAATCTACATAAAATAGATAGACGGACAGATGGACATATAGATGGACAGATGGACAAATATGTTTAGAGTCTTAAATCGTTTCGAAATGATTTCAAAGCCACAGTTTGTTTTCTTCATAATAATAAATTTAATGCCTTGAATCATCTATTCAAACTTTTTTATTTTTTTACCACTGAATTTAACATCAACTTATTTTGTATTGATTGACAAAAGTGCGGTATTAGAAAATTTGCCAAGTTCCTTTTTTTAGTTATTAAAATAAATTTTATTTTTAATATTTAATAGAGATTTGTATGCCAAAAAAAATATAAATTTTCATTTATTTTTATGTTTATTAATTTATTGTTATTGTTATTATTATTATTGTTATTGTTGCTATTTTTATGTTGCACATAAAAAATAAGAAAATAACGCAAAGAAAAAAAGTTTTAGAGAGCGCTGAGTCTAACGTTAATGACTTCTCTAGCTAAGTAAATATTACTTTTACAATTGTTAGTGTTTACTGCTAATCTAGTTGCTATTGCATCTATTGGTAATGTTTTTGTTGTGGCTATCTGTTTAAATATGTTGCAACATTTGCTCTCAAAGAACTTAGTTTTTGCTTCTTTTGGGTTTTTTCCATTTTTTTCTTTTATTTTAATTACAAATTGTTAGCTGTTGTTTTTTTTTTGTTTTTGACTTCTTTAAACATACACATACATATGTCAAGCATATATGCAACAACACACACACATGCATTCATATATATATATATATATGTATGTATGTGTGTGTGCAAGTGCAGTTGCTTATTTGTGGTATGTTAATTATTTTTCTTAGTTTTTATTGCGTTTGTGAAACATTTTAGGGTTATTGACTTATTGATATGTGTGTGTGTGTGTGTGTGTAACGTGTGTGTGTAATATGAAAAACCACTAAAAAAACAAAAGGTAAATGCAACATATTTATGTCTGTCCAGCCATGTAAACATATGTGTGTAAAATTTATGACAGAAAATAAAACATAATTTTTTTTTCTCGAAATTTTTCTAATTTTTTTTGTTTTACCAAATTTTTCAAATTTTTCCATCCCATGTTTTGTTTCTATTTTTTCGTTATTTAAAATGTCATATTTTTATTATGAAAAAAAAAAGAAGAAGATAATTAGCAAATTAGCGAATTGAGGGAGTAAAAAGAAGAGATGGATGATTAGAGACAAAGAAAGAGATAAAGAAAGAGATAAATTATTATCAAGATAAAAGCAACTGCCAAGAAATTAAAGGATACCAAGAAGAAGAAGAAGAGAGAAAGGTGAAAGAGAAAGAGGAAGAGGAAGAAGAAGGCGATTAAGAAGATAAAACAAAGAACTTGAAAATGAAGAAAAAGTTATCAAAAAGTTCAACGGTAAATGGGTCTTCATACAAAAACAATAATATCAAGATAAAACCTTTGAATAATTTTCCTTTATGTTAAAACAGAAAACATTCTAAAAAAACGGAAAAAGACAAACTCGAAGCTAAAAATTGTACAAAGTAGAGTTAAACAAAAGTCAATAACAATAACAATAACAACAACAATAACAACAAAAAAAGAAGAAGACTAAGAAAGAAAGAAAAGGCAAGAAGAAGAAAATTACCAGGGTAATCAATCACAATTATTGTATAAATAAATAAAAACAAAAATAAAACAAATTCATATAAAAAAACTTCTTTCACTTTCGCCTCAGCAAAACAGTACAAATAAAAAGCATAGAAACAATTAATAAAAACCCAAGAAACCAAAATAAAGGAACTAAACCAAAAGAAGATGATTGAATATACGCACACACACACACACACACACAACGCACACACTAATATACACAACACAATTATCACACTTAAAAATATTTAAAGAAAATAAAAATTAGCCAAAATGACACACAAGAAAAAGAAGAAGAAGCAGAAGCAGGCGAAGGAGAAAATGAGGCATATAATGGTGAAGTAAATTGTTTACGCACAAATGAAGTTAAATGGCCTCAAAAGTATACATATTTATCACACACTTACACACAACATACACACACGTGTACGCTCATCTACCTGCAAAATGTTGGCAAAGCAATGCATTTAAAGCATTGAAGCAATCGCATAAGAAGAAGAATCAAAAGCAAAAAACCAAAAAAAAAAAAAGACGAAACGAGCATAATTCAACTTAACTTCAACTTAATTTAACTTCACCCAACTTAACTTTAACGCAACATGCAACAACACAATACACAAAATGCACACAATACACACAATGCACACAATGCACATATACATATGCATGCATGTTAATCTTATTAATAAAGAAAGAAAACTTGAATGAAATTTTACATAAATGCACAGACAGATTCGCGTAACAAGCGCAAAAACATGCTTCTCATTCACATTGCCATTCAATCAATGATGTGGAATCAGGTTGAATCAGCAGTGTAATTGTAATGGTGGTGGTAATGCACAGTACGGTATCGCTTTAGAGCTGCAGTTCCCATTTATTTACTTATTTTAACTTATCAACTCAATAAATGACAAGTTTCAGGCTAATTTGGTAAAACATCAAAGAAATATGAAGTAAACATATAGAAATAGGAGGACAGACGGATAGACAGACAGACAAGCGGAGAGATTCACAGATATTGTGTAAAAAGCGGGAGAAATGTGAGGAAATGCAGAAATTATTAAAAAAATTGTGTCTGACCATGGTCGATTAGTTTTTCATCATTCATTATCCAGCCATCACATGTTTTCCAGCAGAAACTTTAGCAAAATGAATTTTGATAGAATTTTTTAGAAAGTCAACGTTAAGAGAGTAGAAGGCGCTTCGAAATTGAATTCAAATCTTAGCTTCATTATTGTGAAAACAATTTTTAGGGAAGTAACTTAAAACAGTTGCCATAGAGATGCCATGCTCTAGGGGCATACCCAAAGACCCATCGAAGGACAAGGGAAGTAGCTTTCGATCATTATTATTTAAAATTTTATGACATTTGTGTTTTAAAGTGATAATTTGTGTTTTAAAGTAAGTTTTCTAAATGAAATTGTTTGGCTTCTATTTCGTAAACGTACTCAGAGATAGAGAATTCAAAACATGCACTCTTCTTATGGTTCAAAATACGAAAAAGTCATTTCACAAAGGAATTAGAATTTTTAGTTAACTCAAGTAGCGACAGATAATTTTTTGATATAAATTATGTTGATGGTCTTTGAAAGTCTCTTCGAATAAAACAAATAACATCATCAAGCCAATTTATATCAAAAGTGTAGCATAATGCAGAGTTCATTTCTTTCTTTTGAACATTTCGTGTAACATTTTTAGGCGTGCGTATAAACGTACAAATGTACAAACACGCAAACAAAGTTGAGGCAAAAAAAAGTGCACAACGCTCTCACTTTTTTTCCGCCCCGCTTTAGCTTGAGTTAACTACTGGCAGAGACCATTGTTAAACAATTGTTGTCGTTGTAAGATTACATACAAACATATGTAAACGTTTACATATTTTATATATATTCGTGTGTGTGTGTGTGTGTGTGTGTGTGTGTGTGTGTGTGTGTGTGGTTAATTACATTAACAATAAGACAGTGATTTATCTTTACGTAAGTTTCAGTATTTTTTTCTTTCTTTCCTTTTGTTACTGCTTGCTGTTTGCTGTTTTTATTATTTTTGTTGCCATTTTTTGTTGTTGCTGCTTTTGTTGTTACTTTTGTTACTTCAAAAGACAAACAAGAAATGCGCCCTTAGGTAAACTTTTGCTTTTATCTTTAGTCTGCTTTTTTTTTACTTTTGACCTAAATCAGAATTTTCAACATTTCTTTAAAGAAGTATCATTTTAAATAACTGTTTTTACCATTATAGTTGTTGTTGTTGTTGTTGTTGTTTTTTTATTTATTTTATTCCCCATGAATTGAATAAGATTTTAAAACTAATAAAAGTTTGTAGAAGGAAGCTGGAAATGTCGCTTTCTGGAAACTAAATTGCGAAGTGTTATTTGTTAAATAGAAAATAAAGCAATTGATTCATTAATTTAGTAAAATTTCAGGCAGACATGAACTCTACTCTTCCAAGTGAAACTTTTTTTCAATAAATGAAATAGTAAAGATAATAAAAAAAAAACATTTTAATTAAATAAAAAGGTATTTTTGAGGAAGCTGAGCGACACTTTAAGAATATAACAGAGACATTCAGAAGATAAAAAACTTATTAGAAAAAGTAAAAATATATTTTCGGAAAAAGAAAGGACGCTTTAAGAAGATAAAGAACATTTTGAGAATATAAAAAGTTTAACAAGGAATAGTAAGTTTTTTAGAAAAATAAAAGTTATTTCTCAAAGGTGGAAACTACTTTAGAAAGTTAATGCACATTTTAGGTATAAAATAAAAGCTCAAAGAAACTACAAGAGAAGATAAAAAAAACTATAAGAAGATAAACAAAAATAATGTAAAGGAAATAGAAAGTGTTTTAGAAAGATAAAAGTTAGTTTATTAGGAAAAAGAAACCTTTTGGGGAGGCAACAGATATTTCTAAAAGATAAAACATTCTACATTATGATAAAGAAGGCTCTAAGAAGATAAAAGATACTTAAATAAGTTAAAAAATACTTTTAGGAGTATTCTTGAGAAGATAAAAAGAGGTTTGGAGAGATAAAGGATTTCTTAGAAAAAGGGGACCTTTTAAGGAGGCAGCAGATATTTTGGTGAGAGATAAAACATTCTTCTACTTCTTTGAGAGATAAAACATTTCATTTGGATAAAAGAAACAATAAGAAGATAAAAAGATACTTAAGAAGATAAAAAATACTTTGAGAAGATAAAAATGGCCCCAAAGAAGATGAAAGTTATTCTACGAAGATAAAAGATAGTTTGAGAAGACGGAAGTCAAATGCCATTTTTGAAAAGCAAAATATACTCAACAAAATTTAAAGATAATTTAAGAAAATTGCAAAATATTTTATCTGGAATATTGTGATGTAACGATTTTGCTGCAATCATTGATTCACTGAATTCATTGATTGAATTCATTTGATTCATCTGTCTCTTTTTGGTTGCTCATTAAAAATCAGCACATTTTTTCATATTTATACATTTTGCTTTTTTATTTCTTTTGTTTTTGTTTTCTTTTTTTTTTGTTTTGTTGTAGTTTCCCTTAAAAAATTAAAACATGAATAAAAAGCAAATAAATAGAATGTGACAACTTTTCAAAACGATTAGACATTTAAGCGGAAAGTATGAATTGAAAAAATCATTTACAATTAAAATGCAAATAAAATCTGTAGAATTTGTAATAGATTGTAAATGGTAGATGGCACAAATTCCAATAATTATAATAACAATAATAACAACATTTGTAATAATATTATTATTATTCATTTCTGTGCAATTCTGTTTCTGCTTCTGATTTAGCTTTAGCTTTTGCTTGTTAAGTTTAACATTTTTAAGTTTTGTGCTTTTGTTTTCGCTTTTGATTTTACTTTTTTAATGTGCTTCTTTGTTTCTTTTTGTTTAATTTTATTTAATATTTTTTTTCTTTTACTTTTTATTTTCTGCTTTTGCTTACTTTCCTGACTCAACTTTATTACGTGATTTTCTTTTTCATGTTGAGTTAATGTGTAGACAAGTTCACTTCCCCCCTGCAAGGTGCGTGTGCCTTTGTGTGTCTTTATGTAAAATTTGCCCATAAAATAACCGCCAACAATACCACTGCCGCCAATAAAATTACAGCAACAAGAGACAGAAATTAAAAACAAACAAAACAACCGAAAATTCCAAAAAAAAAAAAAAATCGAAAAATTTAACATTAAGAGAAGTGAAAACGTTAAAAAACAATTTTTCTTTTTTCAGTTTTTTACCAAATAACTTTCACTTGTTTCTTAAATCATTTACAAATGAAACAAAAAAAAAAAACAAAGAAGACGAAGCAAAAGCAAAAGCAGAAGAAGAAGAAGAAGAAGAGGAACAAGCGAAGGAAGCAGTATTAAAGAAAAGTAAAATTTGTGAGAGACAAAAAAATATTGAAACTTGTAAAACGACCTTATAAATAATTTTAAAACACACATTCACACACACACACACTCACATACACACTCACATACATGCACACATAGTCTCTAAATGAACTTGTAAGAAATAAAAATTTTCAAATGTAAAACAAAAGATTTATTTTGTCAAAAAAAATTTTTAAATCTTTCATTTTAATTAATTATTTAGCAATTTTTTTCTTTCCTTTTTATTATTTTTGTTATTATTAATTTCCTTTTTTCTCATATCTATTTCAAATGCTCATTTTAATGAAATGTCTAAAATTGAATATATAAAATATATCAAAATTATCGATCTAATCAATAATTCTACAAAGCAACGATATCTTTAAAATTTTATAAATTAACTTGAAAAATTTCGATAATTTATTAAATTTGAGAAAGAGCTCTAAATATCTTCCATTTAGGTGAATTATAATTTGAACATTTTACATTGTAAAATCTTCATTTTTCCATAGAATTAAAGCGTGGACAAAATGATCAAGAAAAAGAGATAAATCGTTTGTTGTTAGAGAGATAGAGAAAGATCGAGATAGAGACAAAAATCCATTTCAGTATTTTTTGTTCTTCAACAATTTGTTCGTAAGACATAACTCTTTAGGATTAGACGATTTTAGCATGTATCAAAACTTTTGAGATGACCAAAAAGAAACATCAAGTACAAATATTCCTGAAAAGCTTCAAATTTTATATAGTTCTAATAAGCATGTCCATCCGTACCCATTACAATAGGGAAATGAGCTCTACCATGACCAGCATATAGACATATATGCCTAAACGAGCATCGTCTGCGTTGTGGGCACCACAGCTCCTACGAAGATCACTCCAAGATCACCGCAATGGGCATTATTAAAACTGTTGATCCCGCAGAACCAAATTGAACCTTTGGTTCGATCTGTTTAGCGTGATCTCATGACCAACCCGAAGGTCGACCTTCTAATGAGCCGTTCCTAATTGAGATGGTGCTTCTTAAGACTGGTCGACTCCATTTTTAATTTTTAATATAAGCGAACCTTCTTATTAAAATTTTCGTAGTATTACGATTTTTTTCTCTTCTTGACTTTTTTCTCTTTTTTTTTTTTTTTTGGTTAACTTTGGGCTCATAGACGCCGCTGAAATATTGCGAAATATTTTATCGCTGGCAACTTGTAACTTGGTTTTCTATTTTTTGTTTGTTGTTGTTGTTGTTAATTGCATTTCACAATATCTTCATTTCAATATATAGATAAACTGAATAAATATGTTTATGCTGCAAGTTAGAATTGTTCTTCTTGTTGTTGATTATTAAATGTTGATTTGTTTGTTTGGCAAGACATGCCTTTCAATTTTCTGGTTTATTTTCTTTTTTACTTCACTTCACTTTACTTGACTTTTTGCAGATAAAACGGTTCTTTTACATTTGGCTGAAAGAATGATAATAATTTTATTGTTGTTGTTATGGATGTTGTTGTTGTTATGTTAGAGGAGTGCTCCTCATTCTTTTATCTCTATGCCTTTTTATATTCATTCTTTGTATGTGACATAGAAATTGTTACGTTTTGGCATGATCATTCTACATTTTCAAGTGCATGAATTACTTCTCACAATTTTATGCTACTTTCATTAATTCTTTGCCTTTTTTATGACTTTTCTTCGCAAAAGCCTTAAGGAAAAATGTTGCTAGTGAACCTTAAAAAGTTCTATAAAGTTTTCTTTAGAGAAACATTTCATTCATTAAGTATTTTCTCAAAATATTATGATGCTTTTGTGATTTTATGACATGATCTAATTATGTCATAAAAACATAAATAAGTTAAAGTGTTTGGAAAACAAGAAAATGTTTACAATAAAGAAAAATGTAAGGTTGCAGCAGAAATACAAGAAAATTTAGCGGCATAAAGTGTTCAAAAGTCATCTAAAACCAATTTTTTATTTTTTTCATTATTGATTAATTCCTTGAGTTGTGCATTGTTTTTGCATTTCAAAAGTTTGTTGTTGTTATTATTATTATTTCATCATAATAATAAAATGTGAAAGATGTTGGCTAATTAAAAAATCTGGCCACGTTGACCAAAGCAAAAGAAAAAAATATATATGAGCATATGATTTGGTGCCAATGAAAATATGCAAGTCCAAGTCCAAAGTGACTCTTAAAATAATGTAACAAAACAAACAAAAAAAAAGCAAAAAAAAAAAATACAAATAACGATTAAAAAAAAAGTTGAAAGGAAAAAAAGGAGAAGCAACAATTTGTGTTTACAGTTGTTTAAACTGTTTTTGTTGTTGTTGTTATTGTTATTGCTATTATTAGTATATGCATACTTCTAGTATTATGGAACATCTAATAACATTTCTGGTAAAGCTATCAGTTTGAATGACATACCGATAATTTCTAGTAATATATAAACTTGTAAAATTAGGGGCGTCTTAAATTAACAGTTATTATTGTTATTTTTGTTGTTATTATTATTGTATCTCCATGCTACAACATTAAGTAACGATAGAGCAAGAGCATAGAAAAGAGTATTACAACATTTTGCATTTAGAATGGAAATGCATTCATGATAAATCTATAAAAGTATTTCTTGTTGAATCTTCTTTCAAAATCATTTATTTAATGTACAATAGATAATTTTATGACATATTTATATTATAATAGAACATATTGGGGCAAAGCAATTAACTTATAACCTATACCACCTCATTTCAAGTGATCAGCAGGCAAAGAAAACAAGAAATACTGAGTTTTTAACAAAAAAACAAAAAACGAAGATTTTGTTGAAAGTTGTAATAAAATACAAAGAAATATCTTCTATATAACTGGATCGATTAAGATGTAAGATGGCTGGCAACAATTTTAATGAAACGTATCTCATAACTTACCGCTTGCATACAAAGTTCAGGCAGATTACAAAATATTGAATAACCCCAAGTACCCATTGCATTTTTTTTAAATAAAGGAAAATAAGCTGATCTAAAATTTTCTTATTGGATATGTATGCCATAATTTTGTTTTGCATTTATTTTTTAAAATGTAACAGATTGAAAGGGTTTAGAAATTTACTTTAAAAAATTTATATGCCCTAAGCGCTATCTAGTTGCTAATAATCTTTAAACACATTGTTAAATATATTACGTTAAAGTTAAAATAAACAGCGCCACCTTGCACTTTTCATTACGACATGAAATTTGCTCCGTGTTGAAAAGATATGGTAAATTTTATTTTCACCACATATCGCTTCATAAAGTTTGTACCGTGTTGAAAATATAAGGTAAAGTTTATTTTCACCACAAATAGCAATTCATTACGAAAAAGCAAATAATTCAGTTGTAAATATTTTATTTCGTCTATTAATTTTTATTTATTTACTTTTTAATGTGAAATTTATTAAAATCTTATTTGAAAATTTCGTTTTATTGATTGGTTTGTGAATCGAAATACAAAAAATTGTAACAAAACAAAATGATTTGGATTTTTTGTAGTGTTTTATATTTTTACTGTTATCTGGCGTTTTTGTTTGTTTTGTTTTGTTCTAAACTAAAGCTAAAACTGTTATAAAGAAAATCAAAGTTATTATTATAAATTAAATAAACAAGTATTAAAATGTAAACTTAATGTTTAAAAGTGTGAAAGTGTTTATTCAAAAGTAAGTTTTTTTGTTTTTTTTTTTGTTTATTAAATCGTGTGTGGATGTGAAGATTTTTTTTTTATTATAATTCATGCAGTTGAACTTTGGTATGTAACTAATGTTTCATTAATTTATTTTTACTTTTGTTACTTGAATGAGCCATTTTTCTCCAACTTCGCTTTCTTCTACGATCGCTTTCTTTCATTATTCTTAAAATTCATTTCTTCAAATATGTCTATTATGTAACTTTAATGAACAGCAATGTCTTTAGATTTCCTATGACTTTTATGATTTTTTAACAAACATTTCATTTCAATTCTTTTTGTTTTATTCTGGTTTTCGTTCTGTTTGTTATGTTAAATTATTCGTAAATACTTAATAACAAAGTTTTTGAAGAAGAAGAAATTCGGTCCTTGGACTACAAGAAAAGACAAAAAAGTGCTTTTTACCTTGCTTCTTCTTCTTCTTTTTTAATGAACGAAAAAAAGCAAATTTTGTAAAAAATGTTTTATGAATATTTTTTGTTTACTTTTGGGAACACCTTTTCCTCTTCTCCTTTAAAAAGTTTCTATGTTTTTTTGTTGTCTCTATTTTTGTAGTATTTTAATTTTAATATTTTTCAAGAGTCCCTTTTTATATTGAACAGCTTTTAATCGTTGTTTATGATGAAACTATCGATTGCTAAAAACTCTCAAAAAAGAAGTTTTCCTTTTTTGTTGCAGCAGCTTTTAGCTCATAAGTAATAAGTAAGTTTTTAACTCGTAAGAAGTTGAAATTTTTAGTTAAAAATCTTGGAATTACGCAGATTTATATGTGTATGCGCCTGTCCTAAAATTTCATAAAATAACTTTACAGAGAAGGAGAGCAGTTTTCTTTTTAGGGTAGTCAAAATTAAAAAAACAAGTGAATTGAAAAATGTTTGTTCGTTTTTTCTTTGGCAATTTTAATGATAATGATGATAATGCCATTGCCTTATTTAAATTCAATTCACTCTAAACGTCAATGACAGTATCATTCTTTTTCATTTCCATTAGATGTGTCTGCTTTAATTTCTCTTGCATTTGCGTTAACATATCTTGCATGCGACGTATCTCTTCATCTTTCTGCAATAGTAATCTATCCGTTTCAGTTATGGCCATTTCAAAACCATTTGTTGAACTAATCGAATCACGCTTCAATTTGCCACGCTCTCTTAATGCATGTTGCGATATTTGCGATATGCATTGAGCACGAAAATTCTCATAATGGACATCTTGTGTGGTGTCCTTCAAATCTTGCATGTGTGTCGATATTAAGAAGGTACGTAATTTATGAAAATCGCTATGTTCTGGATCTTCGACATTGACCACACCCCAAGGATATTGACGTCCACGTACCTTTTTACCAGCAATATCTAAAATTGTATTACTACCGACTACGGCAAATGGTATAGATGCTTTCAGTTCACGATCTTGTTGCTTGAAATCATCATCTTCATCCGAATCGCATTCAGGAAATTGATATAATTGTATATGATGTTCATCCAGGTCACGTAATATACGCTCCTTAAGATTACGTACTTCCGATTTTGTTAAACAATCCGCTTTACCAATAACCAGCACAATATTTACTTTACGCTGTAAACGCTTTATCATGTCCAAGTCCATTTGACGTAGACTATGACCCCAAGGGGGTACAAAATACAAACAACAATGTACACGATTATCTTGAATGTTACGGCGATTTAAGCCACTTTCATCCGTAAAATAGTGACGAAACTGTTCATCTATATAGGCTGTGCATACACGCCAGCTATCTTCACAATTAATGGCATCACCAAAACCCGGTGTATCGATTACGGTTAATCTTAAACGAACACCACGTTCTTCTATATCCATGGTCTTTTTTTCCACCCGCGTCGTTTTTTCAATTCTTTCTTCCACATTTGGTATTACACGATTTTTATATAAATCTCCAAGAAATAAACTATTAATGAGTGTAGATTTACCTAAACCTGATTCACCAACCACCATTAAAGTGAACTCGAATCCACGTTTCACCGATTTGCGATGAACTTGTTCGGGTAATGTAGCGAAACCGATATAGTCACGATCTTTATCGAAAGAAGGTGTTTTAGCTAGTTAAACATAAAATGAGAGAGAGAGAGAAATTAATGTTATCGAATCAAATCTAAAATATATATCGGAATTAGCTTTATGAGCCATTAATAAAGGCTAGATAAAGTTTTATTGAAGAGCCGACTCTGTACTATATTTACATAATATCTTTTCTCATTCGATATTTTATAAAATTTAGAGAATATTTGATATTCAAAAACAACAATATTTCTATATAAATAATTGTCAAGGAGCCGTCTATCGGCAGCCGGCTCATTATCACAGTACTTTTCTTATGGTTAAATATCGAAAATATATCACATATTCTGAGAAAATTTGAGATCTAAAAGTAATAAAACTTCAAAACAAATAATTATCAAAGAGCCGGCTCTGTGAAATTTTACACTATCATACAGAACTTCGTACGTATATCTAGTATTAGAGTGGAGTAACAATTCAAATGTCATAATTATTATTATAATAAGTGTAAGGAAGCACACCCCAAGATTTTAAAAACAATACATATTTAAGCAGCAAAAATGAAGGGAGTGGAAGACTGACTTTTACTCTGACTTAAAGTGTTTAGAAAGAATAGCAAGTCGCAAGGCATCTTTATACAAATCATTAAAAATAAAAGTGTTTTAAGGACATTTTCATAAATGTGCTGGGAAATCTAAAATACGATTTGCATTGCGCTTTCCTTTCCTTAGAATCTTTTGCACTTACACTTGATTCACTTTTTATAGATACAAAATTAATGGTTTACTTTTTTTTAACATTTAACTTACTCATTATTTTATGTAAGTAAAAATAACTTCACGGGGGAAAAATGCAAATTATTTTACTTTCAAAAATTTTTTCTATTTAAAAGAAAATGATATGAATTTATAAATATTTTCTTTTATTATATAAACAATTTTTTTTCTGGTTTCTTGCTTTTCTTTTTTTTTCTTTTGGATAAATATCTTCACATGACTTGAATATCTCCTTGAACTTTTACAAATAGCTTTCTGTGATGTGAATTCTGGAAGCAGTTAATTGTAAAGAAATGTTATAGAATTTCTATAGCGGCAGCTTTTTTCTTTTCTTTAATATTTTAATGTTCATATTTCTTTTGACTTAATTAACTTTACAAAAAAATTTTTGTTTTTCATGATTATGATGAAAATACAAAAGAAAAATTTAATAAAACATTTTAGTTTTTAGACTAATTGATAAAAATTTTATGAAAATGGAAGAAAATTGAAAAAGTGTGTAACTACTTTTTCGGAGAGTAAACAGACAATTATTTAAAAGCCTATATCTTTGACGTTTGTTGTTTTTTCTTTTTGTTTTTTGTATCATTTTATCCAATTCATATAAACGATTATATAGCGCATGTCCTTCTTTCCTGCCTTCCTGTCATTTCATATTCGCATGCTCTTTTATTCTTGGGGTATTTTCTCATGAAAAGTTAAGAGATACTTTTCATTTTTTGGCATTTGTTTGAGTTTATAAAGGAACAAATCTTGCGTGTGTAAAACGTTAAGGACCTTAAGGATAACAAAAAAAGGTGTTATGAAAATTTTAGAGATATTGGAAATTTCATTAATGTTTGGTTTTCCACAAATATACTCCTGATTTCTTTCTCTCTTTATTTTCTTTCTTTCTTTTACAATTCTCTTGTAACACACACAAATACACACACATGCACAATAAAAATATTTTATTCTTCTATTGCCTTTTCCATTATTATTTCCTCTTTGGATGCACCCTTATTATAAACTAGTTATTGATTGAAATGTTTTATAATGCAAATGCGTGTCAAAACACATCAGGTTTCTCTCTGGCATTTCTATTTGCTTTTTTATTATATACATGCATTTTATATTGTTTGTTTTCATTCATTTTTTGTCAAATGGTAAAAAATTTAAATAATCGTCAAATTTGTAGCGAACTTCTTGACTAAATAATGTGAAAGTAGTTGAAAATTCGATTGAGCAGAATATTCTTAATAATCTATAAGGCAATAATATGCCTTTAAGGTTTTGGGCATCCAAAGTTTATAACAGAGCATTAGAAACCCGGACCAAATCACAAAAAAAAAATTAACCCGCTTTTGAATGAAACCCAACTTCCACTTTAAAAATCCTTTAGAATGTACCTTTGCGAAATTATGGGCAACATTCTTACAAAATATCAATCTAAGGGCTTTACTAAGATCGAGAAAATTTAATCCATCTATTGGAAAGAAAGGCTGAAGATGTCAATTTCAAAGTTTCCTCAACAACTTCTAACTAAACTATTGATATTAGTTTAAAAAATTTGTTGGACGTTTAGTGTGAAAATTTTGACGAACCACTTGACAGAAATGTATTCAAATATGATCTAAGAATTAAATTACCGCTCACATTTGTAATTTTGAAATATTTTACTTTATCAATCACTTTAACAAGATCGTGAGAATCAGGGAATGTGAGAGAACTTATGTAGAACTGATTAATGGTAATTTTTCTTTTTGAATCTTATTTCTTGAAGCACTTCTATGCCCCTAAAAACTTATTAGGAGATTTTATAAAGTAAAGTATGCTTATTATTACTTGAAATTTGATTATTTGTTTTTTTTTCATGTTTACAAACAAAAAAAAAACATACAATATGAGCGATGTTTGTGTAGAAATGTATTATTATGAAAAAAATCAAATTTTTGAAATAAAGTTTCAATGTAAACAGAGACTTATTGGCCCCACATATCAATAGCTTTTATACACATTTACATGCAGAACAATGTTTATTATTTTTAGTGTAATATAAGACAAGAGATATATAAAAATATATCTACATATTAATATAAGCCGTAGGTGGGTAAAATGTAATAGATTGAAGGGCCATTTATAGATATTCCATAAAAATTCATTATTTAAAGAAAGCTGTCAGCAATTTCCGCTCTTTTAAATATATCTAAATTAAATAAAGGCTTTCAAGCCGCTTCTTTGGCGGCTTCTTTTTTATTAGAGGGTCCAAATGCAAGGTGCTTGTGTTAACTGATTCCATATTTGCTTTATCAAATCTTATTTGATTTACATTAATATTTCCTTAAAAATTAAGCCTCTCTTTTCAAAATATGTATATTGGCAAGTTTATGACATGACGAGAAGGCATTTTTCCACCATGGAAAGGCCAGTTGGTTTATAAGTTCTTATGCAGTTTTAACTGACTCAGAGAAAGTTACTTTTTGAAGAGTTGAAATGAAATTGAAGATGTTAATTGCATAAGGCGACTTTTGTAAATCATTTTTGAAATAAAATTGAATTGCAAAATTAAATAATGGCTAAAGTAGACTGCAAGGATATTATTCAGTAGGTGCGCATGATAAGTAAATTTCCAGTGTCGCCGAAAGTTACTACTCATGTTATGCTTTTAGTATCGTTAACAGAAAGTCTTGATATTTGAATCCGGAATTCACAAGCCATGTGTGTATACGTTCCTATCAAAATTAATCACGAGATATAGCTAACGATGTGTTAAATTAAATCTTTGTTCCAAATGTCCAGAACTTGTGTGAAGATAATTTTCTGAAATATCAGTTAAGAGCTTAAATAAACAAGAGCTTTACAGCGGCCACTAGACAAGCTACACAAGATAAAATACGTGATTATTTTAGTAGTCTTGAAAGAAATTGGTGTGCCTTATAGATTCTATGAAATTTATGTGATTTAGATTCTATAAATGGCCTTCGCTGGAGCTAATTTTTCTTTGAAATTTAATTTTAAACTCAAGAAAATGAAATATTTGTAGCAATAAATTCAATATTTATGTCTTGCGATATACGGACAAGAAGACAAAGTAGATAAAGACGCTTACCAAAATATTTAAAAAACTCAAAGTTGCATGATGGTTGGTTAATTGGTTCGTTATTGGCAAATGTTCCATAAAAAATTGTAAATATGGCAATCAGTTACTAATTACATACAACGAACGTGCCCGATTCGATTACACATATTGAGCAAATAAAAGGCATACCATTCTATTATGGACTGTTTGACGTAATCCAATGCATGAATGAATGTACAATTGTATGAATGAAGGTATAAATGTGTGAATGTTTCGTTTCATTTCGTTTTGAAGTAAAGTGAAGTGAATTGAAGTGAATATTTTACGCTTTTTTAGTTATAAGCGTACACAAAAAGGCACGTTCTATTATTACATGTAATATATATACATATATATATATATATATATATATATATTATATATATATATATATATATACATATCATATGAATATGCTCATTAACGTTTCCATTTTTTTGCTTTTGGTTTATTAGCCTGTAATGGATTAACCCATTTTCCCTCTCACTTAAAGTATTGTACATATAAATATATATACATATATATATATCTATATATATATATGTATATTTTTTATATTATTTTGATATTTATTTTGACATTTCTTATTATTGTTACTGTATCATTCTTGTTTTTTTTTTTACTTTTAATAATGATTTTTGTGGCATCATTTTAAGTGCGATTTGTTGTTTTTATTAAATTGTTCGCCTTTTGCTTTTAAGTGAATGATTGTCTTTTTTACAGCATCACACAAATTTCTTGTTATTTTGTTTTTTATCTTTCTTGTGATTTTACAATTAAATTATCTAGAATTATTAGTAAGTTACTTCTCTCAAATAAGTCTTAATTTCCTTTACAATTTTCATAAATTGTTCGCTATAATAAATAAATTTGTACAAAACTCAAAAGAATTTATGTTAATTTGTAATTGAAATTTCCTTTTTTCATAATTTCTTTGAAATCAAGCATTGTATTTAAATATAATTATTGCATTTAAAGAAAGTAAGCAAAATTATCGATTCAGAATAATTTCAACTCATCTCAACTTAGACAATGAAGTTTAGTAACAGTGTAAATTTTTTTTTTTTATATGAAACGATATTTATAAAAATTTTTTTTATGTTTTTGATGTTGTTATTATTGTATTGTAATTATTTAATTATATTATTGAATTCCCTTGCGGTATTACTTGAATTTTCTATCTCGAAGATTTATTGCAATTTCTTAACTTCTTCTTAATTTCTCTACTTCAGAACTTTAAGAACTTATTGAAATGTCTGTTATGTACTATGGTTACGTCAATTCATATTGGTTTAAATGGATCATCATAAACTCGAGGAAGTTTAAAATACTGCCGCCGATCAATAATGGTTAAGATACTTTCAGATATTTTCGCTTGAAGACTTTAGATCCGATAAAGAAAAATCCAAAAAGAGTGTAGGAGTATTTAGAAGTCTACAAACGACCAATTATAACGGTATTTCGCATTTGTAATACTAATTCAGCCATTAAACGCCTCTTTTCATATTTGAAATTAAATTAAATAAATTTTATTTTCAAAAAAAAAAAAGAAAAATCATTTTTATTGTTTAACATCATCAGATATTTAATTTTTAATATACAAGTATTCAAAAACATTAGTCAGTGAAATAATATATATGAGAATAAATTATTTCACTTATTTCATATAAATTGCCGGCAATTAAGTTTCATTTAAAGGAAACGAACGAAAAATGTTTGCATTCTTGAAAATAATATTTAAAAAAAAAATACTGATAAATAACTAAATGGCAGCAACAATTTGTTGTTAGCATTAAATCAAACAGAAACAATCTAAGCGTTGTAAGCGAAAACACTTCCATTTACATCTTGATAACACTTTTCCTTGCTTTTGAATATAAGAAATGAATTCTGGGATTTTTTTTAAAATTTTTTGTTACAATTTTCATTTTGTTTTATTTATTGTTGTATTCATAAGAGAGAAAAAAATCCATTAAAATGGGTAAAATAAGCAAAATAAAAGCAAAATATGAAAACAAAAAGAAAACTTGAAGAAAAAATAAATCACTTGTAATTCATAAATTCAGCTAATTAATGAAAGTTTCTTTAAAATTTTCTATTCCATTATAAGAAGAAGAAGAAGAAGAATTGTCATATAGTGGTATTAATTGAACCTGATATTCCATTAAAAAATTTGCCAAGTATGTTAGAAATATTTCAAAAGTTCAAAAGTTTTTCAACATCTTCCCGAGAAATTCACGCGACTATGAAGGACTCTGAACGACTTTTGTTTATAGAGCTGGCCATACATATTTCTGCATTCTATTTATTGTCACCCTTCGTCTTACTGCAATTCTAAAAGAAATTTTAAATCGTCGACACTTTATTGCTTTTGGTCCAGTGCAAACATTGTTTTCAGCCATTTCGCCACTTGTTGTTGGTGAAGAGTTTCTATAAAGCGTATTGTAGCATGCCTCGCAAAAATCGCTACTTAATTAGCACATCAAAGTCCATCTTGAAAGTAAAGCAACTCACAAAAATCCCTAAATTCATTTTCCACTGGAAAATAATTATCAGAATCTTATAAATCATGTTCGTATCATTGTAAAAATAGAATCCTACAATAAGCAAAGAAATGTGGCCATATATATAGCAACTTATGATAACTTATTGACCTATGGATTACATATGTATATGTGTCTTATAATTAATAATCGTTATGCGGATTTTGTGAACAAACATTTGAAATATTATATCATCTCCTATTTATGTTGTAGATAAATATCGATCGTTTGTTTTCTTTGTTTTTGTAACCAGTTTTGCTATATCAAATGAAATGATTTGAGTGATATATTTTCTATGATTATTATTATTACTATTATTGTTGCTGTTGTTGTTGTTATGTGAGTTATATTTCAAATGCATTTATTATCTTTATTGTAAACTGAACTTTCTGAATTTTAATCTTTAATTTCACTTTAACAAAAAGATATTAAAAAAAATACTTTTCAAATAGAAAGTCTTAATTAAATGATGAAATATGAGTCTATAATAATAAGAATTGATAAAATTTCTAAAAAAAAAATAGAAAGAATTATTAAAATTGACAAAAAGTGGCATTTTATTTATAAATTAAGTCAACTTTATTGGTTTAATTGAAGTGTATTAATTACGTTATACGTTTTGATGCATCCGAAACTTGAATTTCTTAAGATATTATTTAAAAAAGATTCTTGTTCTTTTTGTTTCATTCTATTTCATCAATTTTTGTGCTCAATTTTCTTTTCTTATTCATTGACAATTTTTCCCTTTAGTCTTTTTTTCGCATTTCTGCTTTTTATAGAAACTGAATGTTAATCAGTTAAATGAAATATACCACAAATAAATTTTCCAAACTTAGGTTCTTGGTTCTTGGTTGAAGTTTTATCCATTTTATTGTGATTTTCTCTTTTTGGTTTCAGTTAACTAGTTAACATCCTTTTATGGTAATATAAATGTTTACATAAAGAAAAAAGCTTCAACACAAAAATGCCATAAACACCTGCATTTTTTTTAAAAGGATTTTATATTGTTATTGTTGTTGTTAATTTGCTCTGTTAGGCTAAGTTGCAGAAACACACCAAAAAGAAAAAAGAAGAAGAAAAATGTACGTTATATAAATTTTTGTTGAAATATCAGCAGAAGTTGGAATTTTATTGTTTGCTTATTGTTTTGTTGTTTTGCTGCTTTGTTTCAGTTACCAAATATAGAAAAAAGGGGTCAAGTTGGTAACAATAGTTAAAACATGGTCTTACTACTTTATAAACAGAAACAGCATAAACAACACAAACAACAAATGAACAAACAACATTCAGCAACATTAAGTAACATTAAGCAAGCACCAGAGCTCTAAGTTGAGAATTAAATGGAAAGGCAACATTAGCCACATTAGCCAATAAAAAAAAAATTATCATAGTTGTTATTGTTGCTGCCAAGAGCTATTGTTATTTTTTATAGTTTTTCATGTTATTGTCTATATGGAAAGAAAAAGTATTACCCTGAGAATTAATTGCATTATAACCAAGAAAGCTAAGAAAGAAACTAACCAAATAAGTAGAATCAAGTACAATTTTAAATTATTGTGAGATTCCATGAAAATTTAATGAAAAATATTTTCAAAGTTTGTTGTGTTTGTTTGTTGTGTTGTTTGTTGTACTTAATTCTGCTAATTGTTATGATGAGGCTTTCTTAGTTACAGTGATAATGATAATGATGATGATCATCATAGGATTGGTGTCATTTGAGAAAATTTCAAAACTTTGATTAAAAATTTAAGGTTATTTAAGTAGTGGCCTTTTAGTCTAGAACTAAAAAAAAAGACGACTCCAAAATCTGCAACTGGACTGTTATTTACATACGACATCACTTTTGGTACGATTTTTCTATATAAAGTTAACCAATAAAGCTCCATTTTCAAATTTCAAGGGACTTTTGCCAAATTAAAGAAACATTTTAAAAAGAGCCTTTTAATTATCTTTCAGAGTTATTTTGTTAGACTGGTAAAACTTTCCAAATAAAAAAATTATTTGAAAATCTTTTTACAAAGTCTCTTGAGAAGCATTTTAACACAATTAGGAAAATCCTCATGATAATTTAGAAGTCCTTAGTACAATTTTAGGGTCAACTTTATTAGAAATTGTAATTGAGTTCAGGGTTGCATTGGTAGTTGAGTTGACACTTAGAAGGTATGTAAAAAGAGTTTAGTTCATTTGTTCTTTTCTTAGACGCTCTGAGAAAGAAGGAGAGTACAAAAAACGGGCCCTATCTAACTTTCTTTATCCCTTCCCTTGAGAGATATTAAATAATATTAAAGTCTTGTTTAGTCCACACAAAATGCACTGTCTAGAGCAGCAATTTGCTCCTACATCGTGTACAATTTTTTTACTCAATTGTCCTAAGGAGAGTTAAAGGGGAATTGTTATATGGAACGACAGATTTATCAAAATTTTATAATACGCCCTAAAGTTTTATTAATTGTGCAAATATGGAAGACCAACAAATAGAATTTTCAAAGTTTGCTTTATTAATTAGTATTAATAGAAATAAGAGAAAATTTTGCACAAAAAATTTTTTTTAGAAATTTTCCAAATTCATACGTTTTTTGTATTGTTTAGAAAGTGGTTTACTTTGAAGTGTTATTAATTCATAATTATTCTAAATTTATTATGAAATTATATTAAAAAAATGTCAAAGAAGAAGAGATTAAATATAAACGTGGCGATCACTTACGTTTTGGTAATAAAGGTGGCTTAGTTGTATTATGCTTCGCTGTCGTCATTATCATCATCGTATTATCATTATTATTAATATTGTTGTTGTTGTTATTTTTGTTGTTATTGTTTATAATATTATTGTTATTATTTATGCTAAGATTATGATTATAATTATAATTATGTTGTTGTTGTTGTTGTTGTTGTTGTTGTGGTTGTTGATGATATTGTTTTTGTTGCTGTTGATGTAGTTGACTTATGAAATTAGTGGCCGCTGTGGTTCTTTGTGATGATATTGTTGTTGGTGTTACTGTTGCTGATGTTGTGGTTGTTGTTATTGTTATTGTTGTTGATGTTTTGGTCATTGTTGACAAGTTATTATTACCATTTGTTATAATGCATGTTGCCTTATTGGCTTTATGTATGCGATTAACGTGATTCGGATAAATTGGCCTTGCAGCGGTTGTTAATGCTGCGGTGGTTACAGTGATAGCTTTACTGTCGGTGTTAATTATACCTGATGATGATGTTGAGAATGATAATGTTGATGGTATTGTTGCTGGATTTGTCATTGTACTTGTAATCAATTTATGATGATGTTCTGTCTTGCCAATAATGTTGTCATGTTGATATTGATTGGCAACTGTTGGTGATGGTGCATTGCTACTGCTACTGCCACTGCCACTGCCATTATCTCTAACATTTTTATTAGCAGCAACAGCAGCAGTACTACCACCACCAACAGCACCAAATAAGCGACGTTGCTGTAGGAAAGCCGTTTTAGCTATTTTTTAATTGATTGTCCTTACTTTTATTATTCTGAATTACTTTTAAAAATTATCTTTAAAGTTTATTTATTAAAGATGCACAACTTTTCACTTATCTCTTTTTATGTCTCTGTCTCTATTTCTTGACGTATTTTATGGCCTGACTTTTCTTCTTATGTTACTTTTGTTTTAACAATTTTTTTATTGTATATTTTTGGTTTTTTTTATTATGTTTCCATGAACTTATTTTATGAATATTATTATAATAATTTTTGTATACAATTGTGGCTGTTTTTTTTTTCATCCATTTTAACTACTTAAATTGTAACTGAATCATAATGAAAATTATCACTTACATATTAATTGAGCCTTAAAAACTGTTACGGGCATTAACTTGACCATAATACAATGTACAAAAAAAACTTAAAAAAAAATCAAAAAAAAACTGGTTTATTTTCATTTGAGCTTCATTTTTATTGTAATATATTACATTGTCCGCTTAGTGCCCATAAAAGTGTCATTACAATTCAGGCAATGAATCAAATTAAATGAAATTGAGATGACTAAGCTTAATCTTGTTAAAAAAAAAACAGAGATTTAAGATTTTAAACTTAGCTAAAATTTCATAATACATTATTTAATAATGTTAACTCAGTGCAGACACTTGTACATCTAAAAAAGAACTTTTATTAAATCAAATAATTCTCATGCCGAGTTCTATGGAATGATTTGAATGTTTTCTGTATATTTTATATTGGACTTATGAAACCCATATCCCATACTGGTTTTATGAAACCCCAAACAAATACAAGTAGCAACTTCGGATGCATCAAGCCCAAAAGTGAAATCTATTAAAAAGTGGTAGAGAAAATATAAGATAAAGTGAAATATTGAAAATGAATTTTGAATTCTCTCTATTGAAGTAGAATCCATTGACAATGGAATGGATTTATATAAAATAACTATTTTTAGACGAAATTCATTTTATGAAAGGAATTGTAATAAGTTTTGCCATAAACGGAGTAATTCCATAAGCAAGTTAAGTTTGGCTCAGAAGGCAGTATTTCCTAAACTATCTATCGCACAAGATTCATAAGGCAATTTGCCTATGAATAATGCACAAATTTGGAAAAAATTTATTGAAACCTCTTGAAGCGCTGTAAAAATTAATCAAACAAAATTTGAACCAGAACTAAATAAATTTTCGAATAATATTTTGGATTTACAAGTAAATTTTATATTAGCCTTATTTTGAAAATGCTTTTACTTCTACGGGAACTTTTGAAGGGTCCAATATATAGTTTTGATAATGTGCTGGCCACTGAAAAATGGAACGTTATCCTATTTAATTATTTTCATAATCAAGATTAGATATCGAATTATAAGGTATTAAATAATTGTTTGCAATTCATTACAACATTTTAATATTTTTTCATTCTCTTTTTTGCATTACTTAATGAATAAACTAAAATTATTATCTTCGCTGATTCACTAAGTAAATTTATTATAATTTTATTGTATAATTAATACACACTCATTATTTTCCTAAGAAAGACAAAAAAAAGCGATGCAAACGATCATTGATGTGCATTGAATTATTGCGAAAGAGAAAGTAAAGTTATTTGATTTTTACTATAAATTTGAACAAATTTGAATCATGATCATTTAATAATTGATTTACATGATTGAATAATTTGAGAGCTTGGAATTTCTTATGTTTCATAAATTAAAATTGATATCACATAAAGTTACTTATTAATTATGAATTGAAAGGTATATTTTATTGTTTTTTTTTTTTTTGCTTTTTTGAAAATGAAATTTTTATTGAATTCTTTAGTGTGAAAGTCTCGAGCAAGAGTGATTTTTTCTTTGCTAGTTAACTTTATTTCAATTCAATTAAATTGAATACTTGAAAATCACGCTTGTTTAGTTTTTTTTTCATTATTTTTAATTTGAATAATAAACTTTTATAAACAAATAATGGCGTGTTTTTTGTTTATTTAAAAAAAAAAAAAAACAGAAATTAAAAAATGGATCGTGGCACTCGCTACTCAAATGTTTATAATATTTCATTTTCCGAATAATGTTTCGTGCAATTCAAGAGTAATATAAAAAATCAAAGTCTTACGCTGATAATTCGCAATAAATGGGGTGCGAGGCTAAGAGATTGTCTATCGAGTTGTAGCCCTTTTTAGTGTAATTACGGTAAGGTACTTCGTTTGGATCCAATATCTCAAACTTTATAATGAAAAATATCAACCATAGCGATATCTAGCCCCTCGAGTAGGCGTGACTATATCGATTCATTATTTTATACTGATTAAATATATTTATATGCGCGTATGGGTCCAAGGATATTTACTCATACATATTTGTCCTTAATAAGGTTCCTATTACTTTTTACGAACATTTTGACTCTGAATTTTTATTTCTTTTCAAATATTATTATGCCTAATAGCGAACCTTTGGCTGTAAATATGTAAAGCGACATATTTATATGAGAACTATGGAAAAAGTCAAGGTTAAACATACAACTGGGAATAAGTGGTTGAATGCGTGCCTAGAAAAAGCTGCAAATCAACCCTTCAACTCTATTTCTCTTGTTTCCGTCTCTTGCAAATGTCATATGCTTCCATATATACATTTTACATATATATTTACTATATAAGAATGTAATTGTTTTTTTATATGCGTTGCTTGTTCTTCTCAAAGAACATTTAAAAGTTAACCGGTTTCAGTGATTTGTCATAATGTTTCCAGCATTCAGAAAAAAGGAAATCCCAGAAATTTTTTAAAATATATCTTTTTTGGCATTGCAATAAGCTATAAAATTTTAAATAGGTGTTCCAGTTATGTTCAATCATCGTCTAAACAAAATTGAAATATTTACATCGAAATTTCGAAATTTCATTCAAGGTGCTACTAAGAATTTCTTTATGAAGGCCTTCATTCAAAAAATACATCCATAGTTTTAAATTGGTTAAACTCTTTCGTATTACTCTTGAATCTACGTCTCTTTTAGGAAGGAATTTTATAAAAATTGTTACTTAATTAGTCTATATTTTTTAGTCAGCATTATATCAAATATTCAAATACCCATATTTCAACTCAATGAACCATGTAGTTTTTAAACTTACGGCGTTGATGCTACTTGACTTTTGTATGACTCATAAAATCTAAAGATCATCAAATCTATACAACCATAAAATATATAAAATTTTGTTTGGTGCGCATTTAAAAATTCCCTTCAACCAGTAAATTTAAGCATATTTACATATTTTTCTTCTCTCTAACTGTTATTTATCTACAGTTCATTGCGTTGTAATTAAATTCTCAAGAAATAGAAATTGTACAAATAATAATGTAAATCGACAAAAGCAAAAGTACAAATCATTGTCCATTGTTAATTACATATGAACACAACCACACAAACATTTAATTATTATTATTAATATTACCGTAAAGCAAAGAAACAAAAAAAAGAACAAAAACAACCTGGGTTCAGGCCAATTAAACAAGTTCACATACTTTAACAATTCTATTTCTTTTTATACTAAAACTATTATGCATTTTGTTGTGTACGTTCGTCGATATATTTATTAGATAATAAGAGATTTAAGAGCATGTTTTGTATGCATAATTTATTTATACATTTTTATATTTTATATTCGTGTCATAACACAGACGTTTATTTAATTTTATGCTTTCAATTTTGTTAAGCATTCCAAACATTCACCAGAAGTTTCAGATCTTTTTTTTCTCTTTTTCTCTCCAATTTTATTAATTATACATCATTATTGAATATGAATGAATATTCTAAAATACTCACACATATATAAATATGCATATACGTGTAATTAATTGATTTTTAATAGCGATAATTAACGATTTTGATTTAATTAAAAAATTATTTATCATATTAATAACGATGCGTCGCTTCACCACTTAACACTTCAATAATTCTCTATAAACTAAAATTTTATATGAACATTTGCTAATATACAAACACACACACGCATACACATAAACTCTATTTTAATTAGATAAAAAAAGGTAAACAAAACAAGAAACTTGCTCAAAGAAAACAAAAGAGAGCTTATTCTGTCTCTCTTCTTAAATTTATGTTCAACTTCAACAGAGTTGCCTAGTTTTTTAAATTGAAATTTTAGTATAAAATTACAATTTTTTCATACAAAAAATAGGCAAGTAATTTTATTAAAAGTAGTAATAGAAGTTAAACTTTAATTTAATTTATCTATAATTAGCAATTAAATAGAATGATATTTGTAATTTTATTTTTATTATAATTTTAAATTTTTAATTTCAAGAAATAACGAAAGACTTCCTTGAAATTTTAATTGGCATTTTGATGTGTTAATTATTGAAATTTTATATTTTAATTATTAATAGTAATCTTTTTTCGTTGATTCTTCTTGTACGAAAATTATTTGAAATATATATAAATTCATTGTGTAGAAATATATTTTGTATATATTTTTTAAGGAGCGCCATCTTGTGGTGTGAGCTCTTTATATTCAGCTGTAATTTGAATTGAATTATCTATGCGACAAAGCTACACTTTTAAAAAGCTTGTTATTATTATATTAAATTTATGTTATTTGAAAATCTTTTAAAAGAAAAGGAAATTTCCGCAAAAATTTCTCTTTCTCAATTCTATTTAAATAAATTATTGCAAGTTATTGATATTTGAAAGATTATTGTAAAGAGTAATGTAATGTAATAACCACAACAATTATTGTTATTTTTGTTATGTTATGAAAATGAAATTCTAATTACATTCTGTTGATTGTTAACAGAGTTGGTGAAAAAACTCTTTTAAATTAACATAAAATTTCTATTTTTCCAATTGCGCTCTTAATCTGTTTAGTAGTCTGTTAAAGGATAAATGCAAGGATAAATACTGGGAAACAGTTGAAAAACAAAACCAATAACAGTATAAATTTCATTGTCATTACCAGCGTTATGTTTTGCCGGTGAAATAAAGTCAATGCCAAAAAGTGTAAAAGCTAATTTCAATTAGAAAGAACGTTAGCGCTAAAATGAAATGCTGTTTGTTAAAATAATACACAAATAAAATACTCACAGTTTTTCACAATTTGCATTTTTATGCCCAAATGTATACTATAGAATTCACGAGATTATGAAGAAGTAAAATTAAAATTACAAATATGCGGATCTGACATGATATTTACAACGTCCAAAAAGAGGTGTTAGAGATCTTATAAATCAAAGACCAGGTAAATCGGTTTAGAGTTGGTCTCTGGACGAATATTTTGACCTTTGATTTAACCCTTTTTAATTTCACATTGCAAGTAAAAAAAGTTGGAGAAACGAAACAATTATAAGCGGCCTGGGTAATTCGGGAGTAATCAAGACATCTCGCCAGCTAAATAAAATTATTGTTTACTTCTTGCAAAAATTAACTCTAAAAGAAACATTCATATGACGTTATTTGTTTTACAAGATACGCTATTGTTGCGATTGCTGCGATTGCTGCTGCTGCAGCTACTGCGGTTGTTTTGTTATGTTGTAGTGTTTTATAATTTGACACTGGCTTTGATTTGACTGCTATTGCTGTAGCTGCTGTCGCTGCTTCTCAAGTTATTTTAGTAGTGTTTAGTGGTGTCCATGCATGTTCACTCATATGTATATATGTGTATACGTGTATGTGAATGTATATGTATGTATACATGATGATGGCTTAAATTGTTGTGAAGTTAAAACGATTGGCATAACTTTCAGTTGAACTTGGTCGCTGCAGCACTTAAGTAACGTATAACGCATTTACAAGATATTAAGAAGCAAAACACAACAAAAAAAAAAGAAAATATAAAACAAAAGGAAAAATCTCAAATAAATTTAAAATGTATATATAACTTTTATAAACATGTTCATGGTGATATATAAACGAAGAAATCAATTTAAACTGTAGCTAGAAAAACTCTAAATCAAAAAATTAAAAAAAAGCAAAACAAAAAACAAGTTTCTCATGAAATTCTTAAAAAAATTATTCAAAAAGGAAAATAGATATTTTTTGAAATTCTAGGAAAATCTTTATTGTTGTATTTGTTAAGAAGTTGAATACTCAGTGATAAATAGTAATAAAAATAAACGGCCAAGGAAATTTCAGCAATTTAAGGGATAAACGTTAAATAAAGAAAATAAATTCTTCGTCTTGTTTGTTGCAGGTAACTCATTCATTTAAAAATACGTATAGAAAAAGTTATTACTGTTATTGGAAAATAAACTATTTATAAAAGGAAGGCAAACTCCTTGAAGGATAAAGGATTTGTAAAAATTCTTTAAACACTTTTGCTGCTATTGACTTTCCTTTCTTTTATGGCAGATTTTTCCTTGATCTCTTTATTTTTTTCTAATTTTTATAAAATTTTCATTATTATGGCCAAGGTGAAGGTTATAAGATATAACAGAATAGAAATAAGAGCAAGAAATATGTTGGTCTAGTCTGCATGTTAACTGCAAGCGCAGACAAATTATTCTGTCACATGTTTAACATAAAATAAATAACGAGAGAAAGAAGAGAAATCAAAAAAGAAAATTAAATCGCTTAATTAAATTTCCATGGCGCAATATATTTCTGCTTCAATTTTAATTTCAGTTTCAATTGTTGATTTCGATTTCATTTCACCTGATTTGATATACAAACAATGACTTGTAACATAAATCAATTGAAAATACCATCAACAACTTTCTTTTTGACTTGTTTTTTTATATACACTCATGCGTATTTATTTATATATATATATGTGCACTTATTCTTCACATTGTTTCCATCTGCTTTTTGACACCCTACATTTCATGTAAGTTCTGAAGAAGTTATCAAAAATATGTTTTTATTGTACTTTAAAAATTCTATTTGAATGATTTTTGAACGGAAATAAAAATTCTTTATTTATGATAAAATTCATCATTTCTTGAATTGGATCGCTGCGTTTCTCAGTTTAGGAAAAGTTTTTGATTCAACGAAATTGTGGTTGTAGCAATTTTTTAAACTCATTTTAATGAATTTTATTATAAGGACGTTTTTGCATTCAAAGACAGACGATATTGATAAAAATGTGCAATTACATTATTTTCAAAAGTTGTGGACTTTTAGAAGACATTTATAGATTCAGAATTTCAATTCTGAACGTGTAAAATTAGATACAAAAGAAATTGGATACGAATTCATTCGCTTTCTAAATATAGTTTGGAATTTTGCAAAGTTTGAATTGTGTTACTTCATTGGTTTTAGTTATTCTCTCATTATGAAAAATTACATCGAGAATTTACATGCTTTAGTTAGCCTGATCTCAGTTTTAGAATAGAGTTAACGATTTTATTTGAGAATGTCATAATTGTACCTTAGGGCTACTGAGATTGGTTTTTTGAGGGCACCCGTGGCCCATCTTTTTTATCTGGTTTTAACAATCATTATACGACAGTCAAACATGGCGTCTGGATGCCAGAAGTTGCTGGAAGAGTTTTGAGACCCTATCGGTCTAAGCTGGAGTTTTTAGTAAGGTTTGGGATCTGAGTTCTGGAATAAAGAGTTCTGCATACTTCTTGCATAACGAGTATACTTACTTAATTTGTCACAGCACCCACACACGTTAAACACGTAAATACGTTGAATTATGTTCGATAACCATTAAAGAATTGAATAATCATTTCCAATAAATTATAACGGTTTGCTTTTCTTAATTTTCACATAATTTCTTATTAAATGTTCAATAATTTACTGCCTTGTTTATTTTGTTTATCTTCTTAATTCATGGACTTGATTGTTTTTTCAATTCTTAAATTGATCAACTTCAATGTTATTTATTATAGCAAACATACACAGTATTTTTTAAAAATATTTTTAACTTTAACACACACGCACACGCATACACACACACGCACACACACGCAACACACTGAAAGTCTATATTTCGCTTTCCTTTTATTGTCTGTAATGATTTTGACGTTTTGCGCTCTTAAACGTTAACTTCTAAAAGTTTGTTTACTAGAGCTACATGCAGTGGGAGATAGAGAGAGAGAGAGTCACGTAGAAAAGAGAAATGTTGTATTGTTAACATTCTTTTAACATTCTTGTAATATATGTATTTATGCTGATTTTGAAAATATTACGATTATGCAAATTTTTTTTAGTGCTTCAATTAGAGAGAAAGAGAGATGATATGTGGTTTTGAACAAACTTTTAAGGCATGATATTTTAAAAAGTTAAAATTAACACACCTACAAGACTAAGTTTTGAATTCCCATTACTTACATCATCCATTGTATGGGCGTAGTGTCAAAATTTACAAAATTCTGGCTTAAGAAATACAGACCTTTTCAGTTTGTCCGAGGGGCGTATTGTTTGTATGATTTGGTTCTTCAAGCAGCATTTTCAGATATATTTACCAAAATTGAAATGGATATCTCAAGTTTTTCCAATATTTACAACAGACAAGCCAGACAGATAAATCGTTGAACAAATATGGTCAGAGCATTCTAAATGTTCGCTTTGGCCAATCAAAAATGTAGGGTGTACCAAAGCCTTCTTCTAGGTAGAGGGTACAGAAATAAAGTAGGCGCACTACTTATTTGCAAAATTTAGAAGGGCTTAATTTAGATTTACTCTTCATTATATCAAACTATTCAAAATCATTTTTTGAAATAATTTCAAGTTGTCTGTTTTGATGTGTCAATTTTGGAATAACTTTCATGAAATTTTTTAGCTCATGATATTTTATTAAATACTGCCCATTTACTACTTTAATAAGAATCGATGTATTAAAAAAAATTTACAACTTTATAGACTTTTCAATGCAATTGCTCTCAAAAGTTCACCTGAAATAAAGGTGTCAAATGTAGTCTGAGACAGCCCATTATTTAGATATTTTCTTTCATGGCTTTAATTTCTTCAATATATTCACTAAAATATATTCACTAAAAAGTGTGTATAGAGTTGACCCCAAAATCACAATAACTTTTTTACTTATTGCTTTTTCTTTTTCTTTATTTTTATTTTTTGAAATTCTATTAACTTTAAATGATTTTTTTTTTGGTTGCTTCATTTGGGCATTTCATATTTTTTCTCAGGTATACACATTCATACACACATTGAATTTCGATCAGACATTTATTTATGTTAATATATATTTGTCATGCATAGCTTGAAATTTTATCATTGTTTTATTGTTTCTTTTTGATTGGTTTCGTTGTTGTTGCTATTTGTGATTTCTTAAGTCTACAAAGTGAAAGTGAAATAATATTGCAAGAACTGGAGAGATTTTGTTGGTATTGTCTTGCCTGATGACTTAAATATAATCTCAACTGATGGCATTTATCAGGAAACATCAGAATGAAAGAGGTAGGCAGATAGAAAGAGAGCGAGAGAGTGAGAGAGTGAGAGGAGAGAGAGAGAGAGAGAGAGGGGGATAGTTATATTAAAAGTCCAATTAAAAGTATAAGAGGCTTAATTAATTTTGACATAAACATGTCTTTAATTTTTATAAATTAATTTCTCTTATTCCATCTTTCTTGAATTATATTCCGAGTTTCTGAAGTCATGCAGAGTGTGGTGGTTATGAATAATTATTTATGCACATACATATATACATTTAGCCATGTTTTGCATTGTTAACAATTACTAAATGTACGTTAATAATATAAATGTGGAGGAGCGACTGATTTTAAGGTACAGGAATGAAATGTTGCGAAAAGAAACACACAAAACAAAAGAAAAAAGAAAAAGATAACGAGTTCAGGAAATTTGTCATTTTCACTACACTATCTATCTGAACAAATGCACATACATATACGCATATATACACACATATGTTAGTAAAGTGTAAATAAAAAAAAAGAGAAAAAAGAAAAATCAAATTAACAACACATTGATCAATGACTTACGTTGAAATAAATAAAAGTGCATTTAACTCTAATCAGATAATTTACAAAATATTGTAACAGCAAGAAAGAAAGAGAAAGACAGAGAGAGAGAGAGGGAGAGGGAGAGAGCGTGTGAGACAGATAACAAATTATTGTGATGTTATAGAAATAAAATAATTGTCATAAAATTAACATAAAAAACTATAAAGTAAAAAATTTGACATTTTGGTTATGGCCAACTATTGAATACTCATCACCCGGACATCATGATACTACGATTTAGATTTGTTAAAAAAAACTGACGTTGTTATTAATTTACGTTGCACTGTATGCGTGTTCTTCGACAGATTTTGCTGATTTTCATATCAACCTGCCTGCAAGAACTCTTAATGTTCTTGTCAAATTTGAGTTAAACATGGTTTTGTTTGGATCCAAAAGAATATTATTAACATGGAGGCAGATAGACAGACAGATACATATATCTAAATTGGATTCAGAATTTCACGTTGATCAAGAATCTAAATATACGCTTCGATTTTGTTCGTTACAAGCACAATAACAAAATGAATATACCACCAACTTTTACGTGGTGAATATAAAAACAAATCGTTAAAAAATCTCGATTCATGTTAATAATTATGATGATCATTAGAAGAAAGTAACTGTAATTTTAACTGTAACTGCATTAAACGGTTACATATATAACGGTAAATTAATAATTATAAGTATTTCTTCCTCTATTCCCTCTCACCAAGTAGCCTAATTTTTTAATTCCATTATGGAACCAAGTTTAATAATTCAAGTAGTGCCAGCAAAATATTTTAAAGTTCGAGATTAGATAATATAAAACGAAAAAAAGAGAATTGTTGAGTTTACTTCGTAGAATTTTTATATGGAAGACGGAAAAAAATTGCCCAATATTATTTAGTGAAATAATTTAATCTGACTAACAATATTTTGATACTTTTTAAATAGTAAATAGATGAAAGCACAAAATACTTGAAGAAATGAAGCAACGAGTGCAAATAATTCCTATATTTTATATCAAAATTGTGATCTAACTTAATTTATAGAGATTGCACTTTAATTATGGTATAAAGTCCTAAATTATGTAAAACAATTTTCGAGGAAGCAATTACGGGAAAAGGATGGATCTACGGGAATCATACTTCTACAGAAAGCTAAATTAAATTGACTTGTTTTTATGAATGCCCTTTAATAGGACCCAAAAAGTAGCTAAAATCATTAATTTCATTATCCGCTCTTTTGAATATGAACCGATAAGATCAAGCAATATTTAGAATTAAAACTTGTTCCTTTAATACTAAACCTATTTAATATGGTTTATATTTAAAAACATTCTTCAGGCATTTTTATTATTTCATAAATCGGAATGTTTTATAATCCAATCACGGAAATAGAATATATTAGCATAAGCATCAGGCTTTTTATCAGCACAATATGGTACAACAAAATTAGCTATGCCAACGAGTTCACCATTATAAATAGCTGAACCTCCAGAATCACCTTGACATGTACCAGTTGTCAGTGAGTGATTTAAACATATAATACCATCACTGTAATATGGCATTAGATTTTTACATGTCTTATTATTTACAATTGTGAAATTCGTCCATTGAAGGTAACGTGGTAAATCGCCACCTTGTTTTAGACGACCCCAACCAGCCACTAAAACGGTAGCATTAACGGGTACATTATTCGATGCCAATGGGAGCGGATGTATGGCCGCACTGAATATAAGTGATCGTTGTAAGCGTATAAGTCCCACATCATTCAAGAAATTGCCATAATCTTCATGAGGTATAAATTCGGCACATTTGATTATCATGCCACCAGAGAAACGATCCAATGAACCAACTCGTATTGTATGATCACTAGCATTGCGCAATTGAAATTTTCCATTTGATGGATTCGTATTTCCCAAACAGTGAGTAGCTGTTAAAATGAAATTTTTAGTTAAAATGGCACCACCACACATATGCAGCTGTTTAAGTCTTATGGATACTTGATATGGGAATTGATTGGCAACGGCATTGTCTCCACCAACTATGCGCCATGTGCGATATGCTTGTAAATTTACCAAACAACAACAACAACTAAGTAAAAGTATAAAGAAATGACAAATTTTTCATTGTACTAATTAAAGTGATATTAAGACAATAACTTTCACATGGCGAAAAAATTCACGCTTTTATATAGAGTTAGACAATCATAAGGAAAGCTTCTAGAAGACAGCTTCAATAGTTTTACTCTTATCTAATCACAATTATTATATTATTATTATTATTACTATTATCATTTATTATTATTCAAATAATTTTCAAGAGTTCTATTTTCTATTTACTTAATTTTAATAAAAATTGAATTCAATTCATTGAATTTGTTATTGTGAAATGAGAGATGAAGGGAAAGACTTTTGGTTTGTGATTAATTCTTATAAAGTTCATAAATCCGAATGCTTTTTAATCCACTCAAAATGATAAAATACACTGCTATAACCATCTGGATTATTTAGGCCGCATTTATCTATAACAAAACCAGCCACACCAATAATCTCATCATTAAAAGCAGCTGGTCCACCTGAATCACCCATACAAGCACCATTATTTTGTGTATGATTTAAACACAATATAGAATGTTCAACATGATTGACATGAATTTGGCAATCCTCATCCGATAGTAAATGTAATGTATTCCATTGTAGTATGCGTGGCGTAAAGCCATAATGTTCTAAGCGACCCCAGCCGGATATGATGACGCTTGCATTAACTGGATACACTTTTGTAGCTAATTTAATGGGTTGTATCCTTTCGGAATAGATTAAAGGTTTATGTAAACGTAAAAGTGCTATATCATTATTAATTTTTGAATAATTCTCATGGACAATAACATTAGCTACTTGGGCAACGATGCCACCTTGTAATTTATCGGCGGAACCAACAAGTACTGTTAATAATTCCGGATCGTATCTAAAAATGAATATTCAATTCAATTTTTATAAATTGTTGTTGTAGAAACTTATTAATAGCACACACTTTGTATGTTTAACATTCTTTTTGGTAACGCAATGGGCTGCTGTTAATATATAATTGTTTGATATAATCGAACCGCCACATGTATGACTATTATTAAGTCTTAATGATATTTGATATGGAAATTGTCCCTCATAAGCATTTTTACCGCCCACAATACGCACGGGATTTAATGGTATGCCGAAAACCCATTTGAAGCAAATGCCATAAATCCCACAAACAATTACAAAAAATAAAAATAGAAATTTATACATTTTTCACCAAAATAATACTAAAACTAATTTTTACAGAACTTAACTATTTATATGGGAATATTTTGGACAAAGAACAACAAAAAAAGAAAGCAGTATGAGGTCAGCCGAGTTAATGCGCTATCTAATCGAATTCTTTAATTCACAACAAATCAATAATCCATTTGGCTGAATGTAAAATGAATTGTTAATTACGCAATAATTTTGGGTTTCTAATTAATTGATTAACAACTGATAAAACATTCTAATTTCTCATATTTATTTTGGCATAAAATTTCCAATTAATACATATTCTTATGTTGTTTGAAAAGCAATTGATTGTTGAAGACAATTTTTTATATATTTTTCAGAATATTTAGACAAAATAATCTTTCAATATAATTAGAATTCAGTAAATTGCAAAACTGAGCCTTCTTTTGATCATCTTTTTTGTTATCATTACATATTCATAAATCAGTATTTTGTTTAATCCAATCTAAATGATAGGACACTTTGGCATAACCATCCGGTGCAGAACTGCCACAACTGTCGATAACAAAACCGGCTACACCAACTAATTGACCATTGTAGACAGCCGGACCACCAGAATCACCCATACAAGCACCATAATTTTCTTCATGAGCTAAACAAATTAAAGAATTCGGTGAAACGAACACTGACAATAAACATTCCAAATTTGATATTGATCTTAAAGTAGTCCATTGTAATTGAACGGGTACGTTTGGATTTTCTGTAGCTAAGAGGCCCCATCCTGATATAGTTACATTAACACCAGTTGGTAGATTTGTTTCAGTCAATTGTATAGGTTGAATTTTCTCTGTATAAGTTAAGGGTGATTCCAATTTTACTAAAGCCAAATCATTATAAATACTTTCATAACTCTCATGAATTTGAACATTAACCACTTGCTTGAAAATGCCACCTTTCAAGAGATTTGTTGTGCCCGCCAATACCGAGAAAACTTCAGCTGGTACCAATTCATATGAACCATCTTGTAACAGATTAACTACGCAATGGGCAGCAGTCAATATGTAATTAGGTGTAATAATGGAGCCACCACAGATATGTCTATTATTGCGTCTCAATGATATTTGATATGGGAACTGACCTTCTTTGGCATCCTCACCGCCAACAACACGATTAGTTGGCCCAGCTAGACAATTGGCAACAATTAAAGTGACGCTAAATAATAACAATACTAGAGTTCGCATTGCGTTAGATTTTAATTTCTCCTGTTGAACAAGCTACAACAATAATTGTATATGCAACTATTCCATAATATAACATTCAATAGCTTTTTATATGTGATAACCCAATATGTTCAATGAGTAATTAAAATGCCTTTTCTTATGTTGATTTATACAATTTATCAACAAAATTCTTAAGCAGGGGCATTAAAGGTTTAAAAAGTATATATTTTAATAGATTGCATGTTATCTAGGAAAAAGTAGGCATTTTAAATTACTATAGAAATTAAAGTTTTATTTAATAGACTAAATTTGAACGTAAAGGCAAATTAATTTATCGGGTCATAAGTCTCCTATAAAATTTCTACTTTTTAGAAGAAATTTGCGATATAATCCGTGCTTCTTCTAAACAATTCATTAAATTATTGAAAACAAGTTAAACCCGTTAAAATGCCTAATTTATGCTTTTATACGCAAGCAATATTTCCATTTTGTTATATGTTCACATTGAGATGGCGCCTTCTATAGATTTTTAAAATGAAATACATATCAATTTTTAGGCGTTCAATGATGTTAGTAGTGAATGTTTTCGAATATGCAAATTAAATATGAATGTAAGTCCTCGAACAAATCATTTTTTTATACAACTAAATGATGGAAAATTGAAGTGCTTCTAAATAAGAATTTTCTAGAGGATTTGTTGCCCTGAAATCATTAAAGTTATAAACTGAACTAAGAGTGAATCTCCTAACAATGTTTAATTTTTATTTTTAATTGATATTTTATTTAGTAAAAAAATAGTAACTCAAGTTTCTGCTTTTAGAGTAAGTGAAAGTCTTTTATTTTCTTTCTTGTAATAATTTCATATTCGCATCACTTAGTACACTTTTAATCCATTTGAAGTGATAAGCGACATCAGTGTAAATATCTGGATAACGAGATCCACACGCACCCATAACAATATTAGCCACACCAACTAAAAAATTATTCATATCGGCGCCATTACCACCATCACCGAAACAATTTCCTTCATTCAAAATATGTTCGACACAAAATGTCGAATTATCATGGTCCGGATAAGATTTACGACATTTCTCATCAGTAGTTACATATAAATTATTTGTATGTAATTTATAACCAATGCCACTATTCGGTTGTACACCCCAACCAGATACACGTACCCGATTTAATTCTTCAACACTTGTTGTGGCCAGCATTATACTTTTAATACGATTGGTCCATGTTAAGGGAGATTCAATTAAAAGTATAGCCAAATTATTTTTAAAACCTGAATATTCTGGATGTATCACAACAGATTTTATGGGGACTATAAGACCAGCCGTTAATTGATTAGTGCTACCTAAACGTACACTAAGCTCTTCAGATTTAACAAGTTCATTCTCATGGTATACACAATGAGCAGCTGTTATTATGGCTTGTGAACTAATGATGCTACCACCACATTTATGAACATTATTGAAACGTACAGAAGCTACATAAAAAACGCTGGAGGGATCGGCCTCTATGCCACCCAAGACCCTTAAGTGTCCATTAATTGTGTCTGTAAACGTCAAAGTAATCAATTCGATTACGATTAGTAAAAGAAAAACGCAACATTTCACGAGCATTGTGCTTGAATGCAAACTAAAAAAATATTATTAAACAATTCAATATCAATTTAACTGAATAGTTTATTTACTTTTTTTTTGATATAAATTATAGTTAAAAACGTGGAACAACAAATCTAATAAACGAAATCTTATCTATAATTTTGCGCGTTAAAAAAGTGATTCTTTTGACATTGTAGATAGTTAATAGTTGATCGTTTGATTAGATTTTAGCAAAGTTATTTAATGGTTGCAGCAACTGCTGCGGAATTCTATGAAAATATGTAGCAAATATGGAAAAAAAGTGCTCGATTGATTTTTGTTGTGAAGTTGTCATTCTTTTCATTCCTTCCTATTGTGCAAACTGGTGACTTCCTGATCATTCTTGTCACTCTTTTTAGAAAATCGGTTACAACAATCGATTATCAAATTTAAAAGTTCTGTTTAATTTCAGGAATAAGTAAATAAATATCAGAGACATAACAAAATAGGGGAAATAACCATCTGAATAGATGGTTATTGCAAGGGTGGTTTTATTTGTTTGGAAACTTTTAAGCAAAAAGAAGTGAATTTCTGAACTCCAGAAAACTATTGATTTTACTTTGATTACTCCTTTAATATTTTGTGATGAGTGCTTTATGAACAACAACGTAACTCGTTCGAACTATAACCGAATCTTTCCTTTTAAGAGGTCAAAAGATATCTCTGTTAGCCGAAATTCAACAATCGTGGTCCCACTCGTCCAATTAACTTTCTTAAATCTGAATGTTCATAAAAAAAATATAAAATTCGTTTTTTTATTCCAGTGACAGTAAAATTCAAATCAAAAATATAAGACTAATCTTAGGGAAATATTGGTAGTTGACTGGCCAAACTTAACTTAACTTATTATTCAAGTAAAATACAAAAGCCAAAAAAATTTAAACTTTATTGCATTTGCATATATAAATTAAATTAAATGGTAAAAAGAATTAATTGATATTCAATCAAAATCATTTTCTGTTTTAGTGACATTTATAATCCACTCTCGATAAAATGGAATTTTCGTTGATACATCTGAAAATTTCGTGCCGCAGGTACCAAAGGAAAAACTGGCCACGCCAATTAATTTATTTTGATGAACAATGCCAGATCCTTGATCACCATGACAAATGCCATAATTTTCAGAATGTTCCAAACAAATAAGTGACTCATAACCAAAACCAACTTGCGTTTCACATTCTTCCGATGTTATCACAGTCATATTCATCTCTTTTAATTGATATGATAATGGTTGATTCATGCCAAGACTCCAACCGGCTATTGAAACTTTAGAACCTTCAACGATTTCATCGCCTACTTCAGCTAAATCAATTTTATTAATTCTCTCATTAAATTTAAGTGTTTCACTAAGTTCAACAATAGCCAAATTATGTAAAAAATTGCCATAACGAGGATGGATTGTAATTAATTTAGCATTAACAATCAAACCGGCAGCGTATTGATTAACACTACCAACGCGAACTTCTAAACGGTTTTTATCAATTGAAGTGGATCCCTTAGCTGCTACACAATTACCAGCTGTTAATACATGGCGATTGCTTATAATTGAACCCACACAGGTATGACTGTGATCAATTCGAACTGATGTAACCCAAGGATATTTACCTGGATTCACATCCGTAACTTCTGTCGCTAAACAACTGTAACTAGACAAAATTATTAGTCCAAAAAATATAATTATATTACAACTTCTTTGATTTATATTATGCATAATGATAACTTCTTGATATGGACGTTTCGTTCAACAAAATGAAATATTCTACACAAATCGATTTGCTCTTGATTAGAAAAAAAGCTGTATAAGGCAATTGTTAAGAGAAAGTTTAAAGTTTTACATGTAATTAAAAGTGTCTAATAATCTAATCAATAGTTATTAGATCGTTATCTATAAGTACGTAAATTTAGATAGATATAATTTTAGATAATGCATTTTTGTATCTTTAGTAGCAAATTCTTTATAATTTTTTCTTTAAATTACAAATATCTTTTTTAGAAATGGACATTGAAATTCTTATATATAATCAAAGTAATTTTTTAAATTAATTATTCTACTAATTAGTTATTATAATTATCAAAATAATTATATAATTAATCAATCGATAGTTAATTAATAATTATAAAAAAGGTCATAATGAATTACTTTACTTAACATAATAAATTTGGAAAAACTTTTAAAAATAAGTATTTAGCATAAAAATTTGGAATATAATAATTACTTTTGCTGAATTTCCAAAATCTGGAAAAAATCTTGAAAAATTACACTAAAATACTTAATTAAATGAATTTGCATTTAATTAATGAAATACATTAAGGTTTCATATGTTGCTCAATCCATGTACGATGAAAAGAGACATTAGCATAACCATCTGGCTTATTTGAACCACAACCACAAACAACAAAACCAGCAACACCAACTAATTTATCTTTATATAGAGCCGGTCCACCAGAATCACCATTACAAGCGCCATGACCTTTATCATGGGCCAAACAGACTAAACTGTCCTGACTCATATCAATAGCTGTTTGACATGTTTGTTTTGTTATACTTTGTAATACATTCCATTGTAGACGATATGGTATTGGACCATTATGATATAAGAGACCCCAACCCGATATAATTACATCTTCATCAGGTGGAACTTCTCCACTAAACATCTCAATTGGTTTAATTGTATTTGACCATTTTAAAGGTTGTTCCAATTCCAATAGGGCTACATCATTTAACAATTGTCCATAACCTTTATGGACTATTACACGTTTAACATTCAATAATGCGCCACCAGTTGCATAGATAATTGAACCCACACGAACTTGAAAATACCTTGGTGGATAACTAAAATAAAAATTATGGTTCATTAATAATGCTATTTAAGTATTTCCTGGATGTTTGATTTGAAAACTTACGGATCACTACCATTACCCACAACCACACAATGGGCAGCTGTTAATATATAACGTTCATGTAATATGGAACCACCGCACATATGTGAAGCATCTTCTGTACGTTGTAAAGAGACTTGATGAGGAAATTGACCAATTGTAGCATTTGAACCACCTACGACACGTTCATTGGGCATAGTTAATACTGGCCAAGTACATAAAACAATTACAACTATTAAATGACTTAGAATCAAATACATTCTTGCCAAATTCTCTTAAGCTAAATGAGGAAAACTTTAATTGCTTTCCGTTAATGAAATTTGTATTAAAATGGCTTTTTATATAGCAAAATCAAGTTTATTATTAATTAATAGCAATTAATTTCACATTTCTGATATATTTCCAGAAGTTACATTAAAAGTAATTTACAAGTTTAGTGATTAAAGCTTATCTGCCATATATCTTATCATTTTGGATCAGCCAACCCGTTCATCAAATAGTTACAGACATAATAACATAAAAGAAAAAAAAAAGAAGGCAAAAAAATTCAAATAAATGTGTATTATTATTGCATTAAAATTTTTAAAGACTATAAACTTTGACTTGATATCTGTCATAATGATTCTTATCCAACATTCTTTTACACTATTTCATCGTTATCACTTTCGTTATTTTTATAAACATCATTCGCCAGAGTGGCAAGTATATTCATTTTGTTTGCAACTTATGCGTTGTAGATTTTAGAAAATGATGTCTATTTTTATGAACCGATTTAGCTTTATTTGTTGTTTGTACAAAGTTGGGAAATGGTGTTGGATCAGTTAAGGTTTGTGCCCCCTAATGAAGATTAAAATGAAGACATGTGATTTTGCTTGCTTATTACTCATTAAATCACTTTAAGACTGCATGCATAAGTTATATCGCTTATATTGCAGTGGATATTCAAGATTTGATTCCAGAAACAAGTGGAACTATTCTTAATATTATCTAAGATCGTTTAAGTAATTTGTTTAATTTTAATTTTAATTTTTTATAATTATGTGGTTGCTTCAACATTCGCAAATACTTTAAATATTCAATAGAACTCATAAGTGTTTTTAATTCATATGTGCTGATAAAATAGATGTGTGTGTATGCATGTGTGCGCGCGTGTATGTGTCAGTCTTTGATTTAACCACATATTGAATCTCTAAATGTCAATTAACTTTGAAATCTTATTGATTGAAATAGCTCATTGGTTTTTGTCTTTCTTTTCATTACTTAATACAATTTTAATTTTCTTTCAATTTCAATTTTTTTTTCAATCTTTTGGGATGGTTTGCTTTATTTTGTAGAAATTTACAGGTTTTTGACTTCGTTTGAATATATTAAATAATAGCAATAGTAATATTAAAATAATTTCATGACTTTAGTACATCATTTTGTGGTCTGATGCCACTACTGAATTTCTCTATTTATAAAAATTATAAAAAAGGCAGGTAATTTGAACAGACATTCAAATTGTAAAGAGTTTTGGGTTATTGATTGTGATTTAGAATACCGAAAGGGGTTGATATTATGCTACTACTAAGAGAAGGCGGTAGAAACCTTTACATTGTTAAAATATTTACTTGGACAACCAGACGGACAGACAGACAGAAATGTGGTTCCATCTCAAACCCTACTTTGTGTTTTATACCCTGCAAAAATGGATCCATCTCAAATTACTCTTAGTGTTTTATACTCTATACAACTGCTGTAGGGTATAAAAATATGAGATAAAGAGGTGTAATTTAAAAAAAAGGCTACAATTCAAAATCAAAAATCAAAATCTTCTTGTCTGACAATAAAAGCATTTTTCTTATATTTTTGTTGTTGTTACTCTTTCTTTTCTTCTTCTAGACGAAATAAATTTAGCAAAATGTTTTGGCCCAAGATAATAAGAGTCCTTTTATTTTGGAACACGTACTATCTGATTGTATGCGATAGCAATTTATCTATTATTAATAATAATAATGCCAATATAGATCCAATATTACCCGAACCCAGAGCTTATATCCCAGATGTACAATACTTAGATTTCGTCTATCACACTCATGAAGAACTAACGAAATTTTTAAGGTAACATAATGGAAATACATAAGCAAACCTGAATTCCCGAAATATTACAATTTTAATTTCAATTCTTTTTAAAAACGAATAAATTAATATAGAACAACAAATGCCCGTTACCCGAATTTGACAGCATTATATTCGATTGGTAAATCAATACAAAATCGTGATTTATGGGTTATGGTTGTATCGTCCTCACCATATGAGCATATGTTGGGTAAACCAGATGTTAAATATGTGGGTAATATACATGGCAATGAACCAGTCGGCCGTGAATTATTGTTACATTTAATTCAATATTTGGTTACAAATTATGATAGCGATCAATATGTTAAATGGCTACTAGATAATACCCGTTTACATATATTGCCCTCAATGAATCCAGATGGGTTTGCGGTAGCAAAAGAGGGCACTTGTGATGGCGGTCAAGGAAGGTAATATTCATATACTTGAGTTGATTCAATTTTAAACACCAATCAAACGGGCACGTACAAATTTCGTCTGTACTCACTTTGTTAAAAATGTTAGTAATTTTGAGAAGAATCCTACAGAATATACAAACATTCCTAATCCACAGGATCTTTGAATCGATTTTAAACGTTTCCATTCATTCGATCATTCGTCCATTCATCTCTTTCTCCTTTAAGAGTTATTCTGGTCAAAATAGTTAAGAGCACAAACCTTCAACTAGAAATTCTTGGGGGTAGTTTTTTATAGAAAATGGCCCATATCAATTTCAGACCCTAACGGGACCTTTTGTTTTTATCTTTTCTTTATTTTGTTATCGTGAAATGATTGCAGATATAATGCTCGCGGTTTTGATTTGAATCGTAACTTTCCCGATTATTTTAAACAAAATAATAAACGCGGTCAACCAGAAACGGATGCTGTCAAAAATTGGATATCTAAAATACAATTCGTTTTAAGTGGTAGTTTACATGGCGGCGCCTTGGTAGCCAGTTATCCATATGATAATACACCAAATGCCAGTAAGTATATAAATAATGCAATCTCACGCAAAAATATCAAATGATAGTAATAAGAAAATAGAAAAAGAAGTTAAAGATTTCATGATTTGTTTAGTGCGTCATGTAAAATTAAACTTCATCTAATTGTTTGCATAATAAAAATCACGTAAATCATTCAAATTCAAATGAAATCATTATAAAGCATTATTCACTTTCTTACTTCCTTCTTCACTTACTTTTCTTTTTCACATCGTTTATTGTACTTTCCAATCATTCATTCATAGTTAGTCTCAATCGTATTGAATTATCCAAGGTTTTGATATTTCATATTAGTTTTCAAATTGTATAAAGTTTATATTTAATTTTTAATTGGAAATAAATATGGCGGCTGAAAGGAATTTGCCGATCGTCAGCCTTATGCGCGAGTGAGTATTCAGTGAGTGATTATTTCTATCATGAATTATTTCTTCTAATCCAATTCTATTTATTTGTATATATTTCACTCGAACTAATATCATTATTTTCAAAAATATTATATGAAATTAAATGTGTGGAATATTTCACATTAAATAAGAGCAAAAGAAAAAATTTTAAATAAATTATGATTGTTTGTTCTACATGTCCCTTGAGTGCAGTCTTTCAAAGTTACGGCTCTTCGCCATCTCCAACGCCCGATGATGATGTTTTCAAGCATTTATCTTTAGTTTATGCCAAAAATCATGCAAAAATGTCAAAAGGTGTGGCATGTAAATCTGCAACGCCTACATTTCCAAATGGCATTACAAATGGTGCGGCCTGGTATCCCTTAACTGGTGGCATGCAAGATTATCAATATGTCTGGTATGGTTGTATGGAGATAACATTAGAAATATCCTGTTGTAAATATCCACCAGCTTATGAATTGCAAAAATATTGGGAAGATAATCAAATGTCTTTAATGAAATTTTTGGCTGAAGCTCATCGTGGTGTTCAAGGTTTTGTATTCGACATTACTGGCACACCCATAGAGAGAGCCTCACTTAAAATTAAAGGTCGTGATATTGGCTTTCAAACAACAAAATATGGTGAATTTTGGCGCATTTTATTACCTGGTTATTATAAATTAGAGGTATGTAACACTTTTAAAAGTCTAATTTCATTTTAACTGAACTGATCTGAAATGAAAGTATTTTATTTAAAATTTTATAATTGTGTTTTGAATTTTTTTTATACTGGACGATTCCGAAGCTTGATTTTGAATCGCTCTAAATCTATTTGTTTGTCTGTCCATCTGATATTTGGATTTTTCTTAGGAAACTACAGTCTATGGTTTTTTAAAATTTTGAACTGTAAGCTTATCGAAACTAATTATGTTTAAAGTTAGACAATCATTTTTGAAAAAGCTTTGCCTTTTATGGATAATTCTTTCTAGCGGCAAGGCTCAATATTAAGTCATATTTTGATGTAGATGAAAAACATGTTTCAAATCGCCTTGCTCTTTAAAGAAGTCTTGCATATTGCTTGAATTTAAAGGAATTCTTTTTTTACACCTTAGAGTTTCGATTCACTTTTTTACTTTAAAAGTTTCACATTAAATAAGAAAATTGAAAAATCTTGCACGATTTTCTATATTTTTATTTACGTAGGTATTTGCTGACGGTTTCCTACCACGAGAAGTGGAATTCATTGTGATCGAACAACATCCCACATTATTAAATGTTACATTGCAACCAAGTAATAAAGTAAGTCCAATTATTTACATTTTTAACAATAATGATTAATAAATATAATTTTAAATTATTAAATATTATCTATGAAAAGGTTTTTCTAAATTAATCCTAAAAAAAATTTTTTTTTTTGGAATGGAAAGCATGCTAAACTAATTTATTGATTTCTTTTCTTTCATGTTTTTTTTCTTTTTTATTTTGTATATATTTTGTCACAAATATTTATACATATTTTTTACATTTATCTCTTATTTATGATATACATGTATATATATGTAGGTATATATTAATCAATCAATTGATACTACCACAATTATTGTAGCTATCAATGAAAATGGAACTAAACGTAAAAGCCGTAATAAATTTAAGCCACGTAAAAATTCACATAAATAATTGTAACGAAAGAAAATTTTATACTTTTATATAATTAAAGAGTTAATTGTAGAAGAAATAAACAAAGAAACAAAAGTGGAAAATAGAAAAAGCATTAAGTATGAAACTTAAGTAAATAGAAAACTTACATAAATATTTTGATGTGTGGAATTCTCACTCTTTTTTTTTAAATTTTAATTACTATTTTCTATTGTTTTAACAATACATAAATTAGCAACCAATAACTGAATACAACAATAATAAATGGTTCCATTATTTTATATATAAAAACAACAACAATAATCGAAAACAAAGTGAGCAAGCCATATTTTTATTGAGCATAAATTTCGGCTTTATTTAAAGGGCACAATCGATTTAAATTACTAGCGCGTTTATATCAGAGAATCATAAGTAAAATTATTGTAAAAATATTTCGCCTTTTAGCTTTTGTAATATAAGCGATTACTTAAAGACAAAATAAATCTAAAACCACATAAGCATTTTGTACCCGATTTAAGAAGTTCATTGTATGAGAGGTCGTCTAAGAAATGAACCAACTCGAAACAAACTTGCCAAATAAGTTGCCAATTTTAGCCAAAATTTATGCAAAATTATAAATTTTTTTTACTATAAACATTTTTCTTTCAAAAAAGGCTGTGAATGGAAGATTATCATAAATGTGAACCAATTTACATCAAATTTGGTAAAGATATTTTTCATTAACAATTGGGTGATGGATATAAAATAAAATTCTTATAAATATTATAATTTTTTAAGTCTATTTGTTAAGAGAAAAAACCTGCCTAAAACTTTCTATATTTTGTTTGATTGTAGCGATTGGAAAGTACTCTAATGCCAAATTATTATTATCGCCCTCAAGTGGCTTCACAATATTATCGGCCGCCGGCCACACCTATCGCTCATGGTCAAACTGGTTTATTATCAACATTTACGAATAGTTTAAACAGCATCTATTCAAATATATTCGGCTGATGTGTTCTATCATCTTTAGAATTATTCTTCGATTTTAAAATATTTATAACTTTATTTATATTTTTCATTATATGTTCGGTCATTCATCTACTAAGCCGTGCAAATTTTGATACAGATTTTATAGCAACTTAGTTAAATTATGTAAAAATATTTTTACTAAATATTTAAGTAAAACATAAAAATTAAATAGAAAAAGAAAAGCAAAATAGAAACAACGTTCAAAGTTTTATTTAGTTATTGTTAAAATAAATAAATAAATTGTTATTATTAATTTAGAGACAACAGAAAATAAAAGGTTTTTATTTAAATTAATTTCAGCATAAGTAGTTTTGTGAGTCTTAAATTTATTCAGATGAAATTTAAAAAGAATAACACTCCAAGAATTATTTCTTAAAAAAGATACTGGATTTTTATACTTAAACTTTTCCATTGTCAATTTAATTCAGAGGAAAGTTTTTATTGTAAACTAGTTCCAGGAACTAGTTAATGGAATATATTGTAAGGATCCCTCCTAAAATATTACATTGAGATTGAGTCAAATTACATGATTCCTATTGAAGAGAATTTATGAGTTTATGAAGAAGAGTATTTTGTAGAATGTTTAAATGAACAGAGAGAGAGAGCGTTTTAAAGGACTCTTTAAGCAAAGCAAGGACTTCTGAAAAATACATATTTTATAATATTTGACTCTTGTTATCTTAAAGTTTGTGATTGTAGCTAAAGCAAAGCCATTACGTTATAAGGTTTGTAATAACGAAAAGAAGATTCAGAAACCTTATGAATTATATTTATTCTTCATGAACATTAAATCTGGAAGAGAATTGATTGAAGTCTTCCTTGTCTATTATGTTTTCTTAATCACCTATTTGACCACATTTTTCAAGAATTTTGGTTGCGTTTATGTACAAATTGATATTGGAAATGAGTCAAATACAACTGAAATTGAGAGTTTGTACCTTTCTTTTTTAGACTTTGTAAATTTTTATTCCCGTTCCTTAAATTCCCATATCTAAGATTCCAAATTATTATTCCGACTACCAGTAAAACAGGACAAAAAAATAACATAAATTTATAAGGCCTTAAATATTAACCTTTTTAATTTATTGAACACTTTATTATTAGTATTCGTGAGTTTCTCAATTTTTTTTAATTTTTTTCAAGAAAAGTTTTTTACATAGTTTGAATTGTCCATTTAAAATTAGGCCAGTTTTGTGCCTTTACAAAATATTAAAATACACTGACTTACTTTCAATTAACGTAACATAAACGTTTTGTTATCAAAAAAGGGCGTGGTACTCCACGCCCTTTAGGTTAAAGTGCTGCTGTAAATGTGAGTACTTCTAATTCAACCTAAACTAAGTATAATTTGTTGCCTTTGTGAGGGCAACAGCATAATAAAAAAAAATACAAAAAATCAACTACATTAGAAGTGAGTGCGGCCAAAAACAGGTGTTTTCTCTCTAAAAGTTAACTGAACACACACACAAATAGCATTCTTTGCCTACTTTATGTACTTTAATTTTTTATATAGTTTTTTCTACACTTTTGTAAAGGGTTGTCGCACGCATACACTTGTTTGTCTGTACAAAAAAATTTCAAAAGCATTTTGTATAAGCTTGGAAAAATCTGTCATTAATTAATAAAGGAAATATATATTTTTTGAAATATTACAATAAATTTACGTTTATTGTAAAATTTTCGTATATTTTATTTTATATAACTACATTTAGTTAAAGTTTTTTTGTTATTACATTTTTAATTATTGCAATTTAACGAAAATCTCAAAAAAATATATATAAATAAATAAATAAATAAAATACAAACCCAACAAACCGTTTGAATGATTTCCCATTTTGTAACATTTTGCGAAAGTTTTGTAACGAGAGGTTAGGAAATTTTTTCTTTGCAAAAAATAAAGTTGCAAGAATCTAATAAATCTAGCATAAAAAAAATACGATAATCATCTCATAAAAGGAGCATTGTAAAATGACTGAATTTAATGGGCGACAATTTTATGGATTCTCAATGTTTAATGATCCAGATTTAGTGACGTCAACAAAAAATTTCGAATTCAAGGTATTTATTACATGTGAAATTCGAATACAAAGCAAGACAACAATATTGATTGATTGATTGACTTGCTTTTTTTTAATATTTAGTATGCACGTCCCGAGATATTGGAGAAGGTTATACAGAAGGTTCATTATACAGCAGAAGCGAAATGTAAAAATAAAAATATGAATTGGTATAACTATTGTCGTTCAAGAATTGAAGGTGCCCAAAATGAATCTGGCGCCGCCATACCGGAGATGAAGCGTGATCTTGATATAGATACTCACATGTCAAAATATATTCAAGCTAGTTATAGAAGAGTGCGTAATTTAACCGACATTGAGGTTGATGAGCTAATTGACAAAGCCAAGCGTATTACACAAAACGGCGAAAGCAATAGAAATGTGCAAAGTTCAGGTAGTAAAGCATATTCAATTTATGACGAAAGTGCAGTTAAGATTACAGAAAGAGATACTGCCTGCCAAACGGAAGATTATAAATATCATGGTTTAGAGACTAGTAGTTCTACACAAGTTGCACAAAGTACATTATCGACGGAAGAATTCACTGAAAACAATAGGACCAGTACAAACAATGAAACAAATGGCACCACGCAAACTAGTCCAACCACTGAAATAGGGGACACACAAAGTCGAACAATGCCAATAATACATGAAGTCAGTAATACATTAGAAGAAATTGATAAACCTCAAGCACAATTGAATGAAGTTATTGAACCACAATCAAAAGAGAATTCTACTGAGGCAACACAAATGAATAGGACAACGAAAGTGAAAGAGCAAGAGCAACAGCGAGAGCAAAGGCGAGAGGAAGATTTTGCTACGAATACGCCGCATATGCCGGCAAATTTTGATTATTTTAGTATGCCGATGCAAGGTTACGATTGTACATGTCTTCCCGCTATGCTGATGAATGAAATGGTTTTGGATAATGTGCGTTTAGCTGGCGGGCAAAATTTGAATTCGTATATGGAACCAACTATAGACACATATATCGTCGAAGATAGCGATTTAGAGTTTGAATTATATAATCGCCATAATTATACAAAATATTGTAAGCCGCGGCCAAAAATAGATGAATTAGGCACGGAATCGATTGATGAGAATCATGGACCAACTTTTATTGAAATTGAAGTAAATTTTCATATTAATAGAATATTGAAATTGCTTTGTCTTAAATTGTAATAATATATGTAATTTGCAGACCAATATCAATGATCCTAATATGAGTTATATTAGAAATGCCTCACCCATACAATTTACAGAAATAACGGAAGATATTACTGAAGGTCATACGGAAGCAACTGAGGTAGATTTTAGAGGAAAGTGTTTTTTTTTTTTTGTTTTTTAATATGTATTTCGCACATTTTTCTTTATAGTTTAAAGTTGATTTAAGTCGTAAGAATATTGATCAAGTTGTTCAGTTAGCATCAGAATCTAAAGCTAGTAGTCCAACTACAACTGATCGAACCAAACAAGAAGGATTGAATAAATCAGCAACAATTAAAAGAAGGTCACGTTTAAGTGGTGGTAGAGAAGTAAAATTTTTAAGACCCCCTACACCAATATCGGCCAAAACTTATAGTAATGAATCAAATGTAACCGTTGAAACAGTAACATCAACAACAATGACAAGTCCGAAACAGCCATCTCAAACAAAGTGTAAAGTAACTAAATCTGTAGAATTGATGCCACAAACTAGAAAGCAATGTGAAAATATCAAGGTCATACCAAAGAAGAGACCTAAACGATTGAAGAAGAACCTTTGCGTTAGTAAATCTATTGAGGATTTAAAAACCCAAAAGACGAATATATTTTCTAAAATGACATGTACACAGGAACGTATCATTGAAGTTTTGGATAAATTAAGGTAACGAAAAAAAAAAGAAAATATGGATGATTAACAACTAAAAATGCTTAAACGTTAACGTTGACTTCTCAATTCTCCTCACTTCACTTCAATTCACTTCACTTCATCAAATAGATTGAATATGCTTGAATTGAATGTATCTGATGACAGTCCTTACGACAAATTGAAGCGGCAAAGGAATGCTTTCGAATTTTCTGTAAGATTTTCACGAAATTTCCTGTACCCTTTAAAAAGTATGGTATGTATGAACAAAATAAGCTTTGACCTTACAAAAATAGAACGAGCTCTAAAAAATCAAAATCTTTTTCTTGTTCCCTCAAGGTGAATGATATAAAATATACACCGAATGATCAATTTACCAGTCTAACATCGAATGACGCCTGTGCACGTATTTGCTATATTTACACATTATTTCTACAATCTTTGCAAACCTTTCAAAAGCAATTACGCTATTTTCTCTTGGATCAAGTACCGCAAAAATTGAACGCTTTAATTGAAATGTTGTATACTACAACAAATTTATGTTTAGAGAAGCAGATTTTCTCTCCTCAAGATATTATTGTTGATTGTTTACAACAACGGGTAATCAAATTTATTGATTTCATGGGGGATCTGCATGAGGGTCGATTGGAAGTGGCCCGACGAAATCATCGTAAATTAACAATGCGTCAGGCATCCTCCAAATATGATTTAAAAATGTTTATGAACGATTTAAATATGTATGAACCGAAATTAGTACTCAAATCTAGTGAAAAGCGTGCGAAGAAGACAAAGGTATGATCATCTTACAAGGCAAGATTACTTATTCATTATTTATCGTATTTATTTATTTATTTTTTGAAGGCAAAGAAAACAGCAAGTGCCGTTCAAGTCGTGCAAAGTGGAGAGTCCCAAGAAAGTGTTAAAGAAAAACCTGCTGAAGATGCCATTGCTACACAAATGGAGGATTTAGCCAATACGCGTAGTTCCGTATTATCATTAACGAAAGCATCTCATACAACATTGAAACCTGAAAAAAGTAAACCAGATACAACAGGAGAAGTTGAAATAGCCTATGTTGATGGATTAGATCAACGTGTTTTAGAAGCTTTACAAAATATTACCAAAGAACAAGTGCGACAAATATTAGATCCAATATTTGATAGTTTAGGTGTGGCTTTGGATGGCAAGGTAAGCTTAATTTTTCTTTCGTAACTTTCTTCTTTTTCACTCCACATATCACTAACATTCTTCATATTTCAAACTCAATATCCATTTTCTTTTATTGCACTTACATTTATACATGCAATGTAAAGGACATACCTCCGAGAGAAAATGTGGAAGTATTATTAAAATTGTTTGTTGAAAATAAGGAATTAGACTTTTAAATGTTAGATCGATCGTTATAACGCATTACCCAAATACAAAAGCAAAATATTACATCGTAAATCATATGAAATGTTTGTAAACAAAATCTTTCGTTTTGAGTTGTTAAAATTGTGCGTGTTAAATATTCGTGTCAAAATTTTTTGTGTGTTCGAGTTGATTAGTTATTTATTTAATATGTAATAAATTATTAAAGTGATCTTTTTTATACGCATTTCTGTATACATTTTTCTATTTTTATTGCTATGATAAATATTGCAAATTTCTTAAATATGATTTTAACACACATTTTTTAGATTAATTTTTCCTGATCATTTCCCAAGTTTTCATACGATCAAATTTATCGTACAATTTCGCTACAATTTAATTTGAGTAATCTCATAAATGTAATAGAATTTGTATGGTTGTACTTTAGGATTGCTTTTCCATTCTACACTTTTTGTAAGATGTGAGATTTTGATATGAAGTTACTTTTTGACAAGTTTGAATATTTATTCATTTGCGCAAAACGATTTTAGTTGATTTCAGTGAATCGGCCCTTTAATGAATTGTGATGGATGAGATCGCATAACTTATACTGGTTCCTTCATATGATTTTAGTCAAAGTTAATTAAAAGGCTTTACTGATATTTCCGTTAAGTAGTTTTAAGATGCAATCAATCGGTCTTGACCCCAATTTTTCGTGCTTTATTCTTACTCGAACCTTCCCTTCCTTTTCCGTCGCATCCAAATTTATTAAGATAAAATAAATCGTCGTTGAAAAAGTTTGTTTCTTCGATTTTTTGCCTTTTCTTTTTTATACAAAGAATTTATTGTATCAAATTTTGCGAAGTGTAAAAGTTTTTTTCTCAAAAATACTAAGTTTAATGTAAAAAAACAAACCAAATGAGCTCATAAAATGCGATAAAAGAAATCTTTTAAAATAGATTTCGAAAAATGTAACATAAAAATAAAAAAAAACCAAACCAAACCATATAATTTTTAAAGTACAATATGAAGTTGAATGTGGAATTTATTTTTTGTGCGGTGCCGCATGCTTTAGGTAGAAATATACATGAGAGACCGCTACCAGGAACACATTTCATAAATTTATATTGCTATGGCAATGGAATGGAAGTCTTTTTAAAATATTTATGTAATTGTTTGACGCCTTTGTGGACCGAACTTTCCGAGATAATGGTTTTTAATATTGCATTTCTGTTTAACACATGTAATTTCCCTTAATTTAAATTTTTGATTTAATGTTTATCGCTATTTTGAATTCAATTATAATTTTAAGCTGTACATTCCGTACAAACTGGTTTATTTTCTTCTACAGCAAATGTTGTGGCCGTTATTGGATTAGCACATTTCTGCAAATATAATTTATTAAACAACAACAGTATATTTATGTATATACATATGCACATTTGTTTATGTATGAGAGTGTGTGCGTGTAAACTTACTTTACACTTAAAACATTGTCGATGCCATTTCGCATCTAGAGCCACTATAGCATTTTCTGTAATTGGTTTAGTGCAGCCGGCACAACGCGCAGCAAATAATTCCTCAAAATCACTTTTACAATAAGCTTTACCTTCGCGTTCATAGAATGATGAACCGACTAAGGGTTTGCCGCAGGGTCCTTCACAACGGAAACATTGTTCATGCCATGTTTGACCTAAAGCTTTAATGGTGCGCTATATATATTTTCATAAAAATCATAACAAAAATATCTGATCACAATTTAAGGTTTCATTTAAAAATGATCAAGGAAATTCTACATAGATCCAGCCAACCGTTGTTCTCAAACTTCTCTAATTGGTCTTTTTTATTTATTGTCTAGAAATTTTTATATCTATAATCTTGTAAATGCAGTGATGATTATTAGATTCTAATGGAAACTTAAAAAAAAGTTAGTTCGTGTCTTCTTAAATTTTTTTGTTACTACAACTCGAGACACGTTTAACTCTAAGAAATGTGAGAATTTGTTGTATTATTGTTTTTATTGCTTTCCTGACATTTTGGAAAATGACTTATTTTATTTACTTGACTTGGAATGCATTTGTGAAACGAACAAAGTTATTCAATTAATCGAGTATGTAAAAGTTTCTTACATTCATTAATGTAATTAAATTTAGTGTAATTTTATGAATAATTAAAAATATATCAAAATCATATACTCGCCGCCCAAACCCCACACCCCAAACATTTAAAATGGTGTCTGTAAATTGAGAATTGTTCATTCTCACACAAAAAGTCATTAATAAAATATAAAACAAAACAAATAAAAGAAGAAAAGAGCCCATTTAAAACAAAGAGGAAAATATTGCCTTTGTAAATAAGTTCATTATATTTTCATCTATGTTTATGTTTTGACTTTCTCTACAAGATTCTTTGATTGTATTGTTTTAACACTACAAAAAGACAAAAATTATAATTGCTCATTATGAGTCATTATAATTGCTCATTATGAATTTTACAAAGTCAATTTAACACTCATTCCCGCATGATAAGATTTCATGCAACTTACACAATAAATCAATTCCAAAAAAAGTCTTACTTATTGAAGTAAGTTGAATAAACTTTCAGATACGGCAACTATTATGAACTACAATATTATTCATTATCTTTAGTACATTACACATTTCACATCCCTAACTCACTTTTTATATAACTCTGTTTGATTCTATGTGATGCATGAAAATTGAAATGGTTGGCAAAATATTTTAAATTTTATATAACTTACCTCTAAAATGGGCTGTTTACACCCCATACATTTGCCCGAATAATTTTTTAAGAAACATTTTGCACATACTGGTTCACCATCATGTATATTAAATGTAGCCTCCTCGATTGGCATTTGACAATCCTTGCAAGAGAAATGTTCTGGATGCCATGTTTTACCCAACGCCGTAATAATCCGTTGTGTAATCACTTCATTACACTTATGACAAATTGATTCAGACTGGAAAATATAGAAAAGTTTTAGAATATATTTAGAGTAATGGATCACATAAATATTAAGAAAAGAGTTATTGTTAATCTTCCAGCATTCACAGCCTAAAAAATAATTTACCAAAATTGTGTCCACAAAATTTTTGGGCTTTTTTTATGGCTCTATTAGGCCAGTAATTTCTAAGTATTATAACTAAATTCTAATAAGAGTTAACTCAGAGATCATTTGGTAAATTTTTTTGGGTAAATCTTGGATAGTTTCATATATAACTTTCTATGGACTCTCTTCTGGGCAAATGCCTGAAAATAATTCCTTTGAAACTTAGATTACTTAAACATGTTATTTATGAGCATTAGAAAGTTTTGGACTTAATTTTTTTTTTATACACGACAAACCATAATTTGGACTCTTTTATAAATCTGCTACTCTTTTTTCTTTAAAGCAAAAAACTCTCATGACAAACAAAAGAAATTGCGATTTGAAATTGTTTCGAATGATTCACTCACAGAATACTTTAAAGGCAAAATTTAAGGTGTAACCATATTTTGTTTGTATAATAATTATTGTTAATATTATATTATGGTTAATTATATATTGATTATATTATGGTTAATTAATAAAAGGGCGCGTTTTATACTTAAAATTTCGCGGAAAATGAAAAAATCAAAGAAAATGAAAATGTTCAATTTTTCAAAGAGTTTTTATGATTTTTTTTCTTTTCAAAAGTCATAAAAAATTTTATATTTTAATTAGTAGAAATACTCAATTGCAATACAATAATAAGCGTTAATTTCGAATTCAAAAAAAGTTTGCTAGTTCATTTCAAAAAAAAATTCCGATATCATATATAAAGTGTAATAAATTTATATAGATCGAATTAGCTTGGCCATACCAAAACTTTTGAAATTGGTCTTTCTTAAACTTTCTCTAAACTGAAAATTTCACTTAAAGATTAATTTTTTTTTTATGGAGATTGTTAAGAAATATTTTAGGATATTCAATTATTGATCAGTTATGATTGTATTGACTTAAAAGAAGAGGCAAATTTTTCTCGATCTCGAGCTCTCCGTTTTTTGTTTAATGCTTATCATCTTAAAAGTGATTTTACAAAGTAATATTTGCAAAATCAATGTTCCTCTTCTTTTACATACACACATACATATTTATAAATTCACATATACATAAAAGCGTGTGAGTAATATTTTTATCATTATTATTATTGTTATTATTATTTTTAGTTAGTACATTTTTTCATATGAACTTGGCGCGACAACGCACAAATGGAGGCACTCAATCGCCCACATTTTTGTATTTACATAATAAAAAAGATTTATATATTATACCAACAACAACAACAACACCAACACCATTACCACCATCTCCACCATCACCTTCACCTTCACCACCAACAACAACAACAAGAACAATAACAACAAAAATTAACTGAATCCCATTGAAAAGCGATTTTTATAATTTTTTTGTTTCTGTTTCTTGTTATGATTTTATTTTGTTGCTACTTTTTTTTTAAATCAAAACAAGAGACTTTTTAAGTTTTCAAAATCGATTGACAAGATCATTTTAAAGATTTAAGAAAAAAAATTTCCTTTTTTTTTGTTTTTGCTTTTGAAAAATCCCTTTCAATGAGATTTTGCCTCTTTGTTCTTGTTGTTCCGTTTTGCGCGTTTTTTTTAGTGAGTTCCATTTAAGCGCTTTCAATTTTGACAAGTTAATGAAATTAAAGAAAAAAGAAGCAAAAAAAGAACTTACCATGTTTATTCAGATTGATTGATTGACAGTTTGAGTTTATGACGTAAATTGAGCGAAAAAACTATTCGTTTCACGTTTTCTCCGCTTTTTCTTCTTTTCTTCTCACTTCTTTTTAATTTGTTACCACCCGCGCACAAATTTTTGTTGTATGCTGCGATCGATTTTTATATTTTCGCAAACTCTCACAATTTCAATTGATTAATTTTAAAGTTGGCGAATTTTTTTTGGCTTTTTTTCTTTTTCTCAATTTCTTCTTATCCTTTGATTAATTTCGCCTTTTTAAATTTTTTTTTCTTTTTTTTTAATATCTTCTTATTTTTAAATTAATCGCACTAAAAAAAATCGCAAATTGAAAATTTTAATTCAAAAAATATTATATGTTTTCTTAATGTTGATTTCAATAATTTGAAAAATAAACAAATGAAGAAAAAGTAAAAATAAAAATAATAATTTTATCAAAAGTTTACGTTCGTTTCCTATGATTTTTTAATAAAGAGTTTCGAGTGAGATTTTTTAAAAAATTTTCATAACACTAAAATGAAAATTTGATTTTGAATAATCTTGTTTGTCTATTGTTTGTTTTTTTTTCTTTTTAAATTTTGATTGATTTTACAGAACAATTCGGAAATGATTGAAAGTTTGGTTAATGCTTTTAATAACAAAGTGTTCAACACATTGGAAATGGAAGCGCAAAAGCTTGCCAATAAATATGGTGAATGCAATAGCAACGGCAATAGCAATAACAATATTAATGTAAATGGAATATCACAGGTTGCTGTGAGCGATAATTGCAATGATAATAATAATTGTAACAATGGCAACGACAACAACAATAACAACAACGACAATAGTAACAACAATGAGAACCATCATGGAAATAGTGGTAAGTAAACTTAGAAGTATGAAATATACCAGAATGAAAAAATGAATGAATGAAAGAAGCCAATTCAAATGATTTGACAACTTTAAAACGCTACAATTAAAACGCGTTTCGATATTTCCATCAGTTTTTGTTTTGGTTTTCTTTTCTTTTCATTTGAAAATAGTTACCAATTGCAATAAGATATTTGTGAAGGTGGAATTTATTGTTGTCTTAAGCAACTACAAGAATATGGTTAATATTATTGTTGTTGTAACTCCAAATATAAATTCAATTATTCAAACCAGTTTTGTTTTCTATCGTTTTGTAATTACCATATGATTATACGCACAAAATCAAATTAAATTAAGGTGGTTCTTTATTTATTCCTTTGTGAATTTGTGATAAATTTGGGGCAAAATTATATGGCTAAAAAAATTTATATTGAAGACTTAAAAATAACTGATTGCATTATAACTGCAATAAAAATTTTTTAATGCTTCATTCGGTTGGCTTTCTGTACATTTTTTGCAATCACACTTAAGGCTTACTTAAATTGTGTAGCAAGATCCAATAAGAAATTTCGAACTTGATGATATTTGAAATTATCGTTTGGAATTCTTAGGCTGCAGAAATGTCAATAATTTAAGTTCAGTTATTATTTGGATTTCCTTCTTATGAGATTAATCATTATAAACTCTCGAACAAATCAAAAAGTCTTTATCCCTAAATTTCAGTTATTTCAGTTATTCTGTACTCGTGGCGCTAACGTTTTTTTTAAGGTTTTTCTTCAAGGGCTAATAAATAGTTTCGTGCTTATACATTAATCGCTTAAAAAATTCATTTAATATCTTCAAGCTCATTTGCTACATAAATAATTATTTATGTATATTTCACTCAAATGATAATTTTCTCCCGCCATGTCAGATATGAAAGAATTAACAATTTCGATGAACTTCAAAGACCAAAAAGAGTAAGCGCTATCACCCGCGGTTTTTAATTTTTTTAAAGTTCAAAGAAATTATTTATTATACTTAAAACATTTCCATGATATTAATTTTTAATTTTTTATTATAGATCACAAGCGACTTATTATATAAATCGATCTGTATCTGCATTCAAACATTTTCTTCCTAGTCCGTTCAAAATTTCATTATGCCCTTGAATTTTTTTCATAATTTTTCTTATTAACATAATTTTGTTTCACAGAATTTTTTGTAAAAGAAATGTCAAGGTCACTTATTTTATTTATTTATTTATTTTTTTTTTTGATAGAATTCATAAACTTTTTCCATTGAAAGTAGCTACTTGTTTGAATTGTCTTACAACATTAAAAAGAACAAATAGAAACAACAAACATTGTTAAAAAACGCTCTAACGAACATTGACAGCAAATTGTGATAATTAACGTGACAATTTTCGTGATTTTTCCAAAAAAAAAAAAAACCAAAACAAATTCATTCATTTAGTTATGGAAGCAAAAATAATTTATCCACCCACTTAAACGTATTTAATTAACTATGACTAATTAAGAGAAAAAAATTTTTTAAGAATACTTTTATTTTCATTTATTGCTTGCTTTTTTTTGTAAATATTTTTCAATATAATTTTTATAACACATTTATATTATTATTATGATTATACAATATATAAATACAATGAATCGACGAATCTCGACGCATAAATTAAATGTAACTGAATTGTTGAAAGTAGCCAGAGCAACTGAAATATTAGAGCAGCAAAAAAGTATTGATTGTTGTTTAACTCAAAGCAATCAAGAAAAAGAAGTCGCTGTTATTAACGCTGATAGTTTCCATATTATTAAGAGAAGCAACAACAATAATAATAGTACTAGTAATAATGATAAAAACAACAACAACAATAGTACTAATAATAACAATAATAATAATGCAAATCAACAAATATCTAATGAGCATGAGAAAAAGTATAGATCAGAAAATCAAACTGAATATGAGACGGATTATGAGCCACAAACTGAAAATGAAATTAAGAATGAGAATATACCTGAAACCATTATTAGTGGTGTTGATGATGATGATGATGATGATGAAATTTTCGAAAATATCTTAACGATGGCATATAATAAATCACAAATGAGAAGTGATATGAAAAAGCTGGAAGCATCAAATGGTAACTTATTATTGAATGGTATAGAAGGTGATGCTGATTTAAATTTATCATCTAATGAAGAGTCTACCATAGCAAGTGATACATATGATAGACGTTTGACCTCAGAGATTAATAAAAATAAAATGAAAAAATTCAAAAAGAAAGAAATCCAAAGGGAAGATAGAAAAACGGTATTGCCAAGAGAATTGAATAATTTAATGAGAATGCCAGGTAAAACTCGTGTTAGACCACATAATACATCACCATATAAAAATAATGCAATTAAATCCAAAAGTTTCGAGAATATCATCGATGATAGTGCATCATGTTATTCCGCCCAGAGTACACCTATCTCATCAGCACATCAATCTCAAGACCAAAGTAAGAAATGCGTGAGAAAGAAATATCGTATAAAGAAGAAGAAAATTTATGATCCACCGCCGCCAACACCAGTTGTATCACCAGTATCTTCTAGTGGCCTATTAAAACAAGACCCTGCTAGTACAAATGTCCCACAAACGGAAGAGACAGGTAACGGTCTTAAGAATATTTCTCATGTACCGCAAATAAAATTGAGGCCAACAAAAAATGATGGGAAAAATAATGTGAAGAATAATGTGAGCATAGTAAAGAGCCCTTCGGGTATGAATTATGTGGAATTGTTTCGCAAGTAAGTTAAATGATTTTTATGGATCATACATATTTTTATCTTTTGCTACACTTCCGTAACTTCTTTTATTTATAACACGAAATATGAAAATTTCAAATTCTTTAAGAATATGGCTAAAGTTGAAGTCAAATCTATTTTTTTTTAAATTAATAATTAAGAAATTTAACAAGAAAGACAAGTTTATATTCTACATAATTTTATGCGGGTTGTCTGTTTGAAAATAGAAAAGTAGGGGCTCGTTACTTATTGATTCATTGATCTTGAGAATTCGCCTGCATATTATCACTTTGCCGGCCATATTTATTATACCTGATAATCTGCCTCTCAACTGGGCATGCAAAATTTGGCCACAATATACATATATACATATATGTATATATATATATATATATAAATTAATTGTATTAATTATTGGTCTAATTATTGGACTTTTTGTTGTTCCCTTTCTTTGCCATTCCCTTACAATTTGTATGGATCTCTCTTCCTTACCGCTTTCTATCTCTTTCACTTATTCTTATACATGCACACATGCATTCAGATTTTGCTACATACTTTAAAACAGAAACAATAATAATAATAATAATAATCATAATAATAATAAGAACAATAATAATAACAACAATAGTAACAATGATTGGGTTAAATCTTGCTGATGATGTCATCGTGCGTACGCATATATTTTTTTACGATTTTTATACCCACCACCTAGAAGTTGAAGATATAATCATCTTGCCATTATGTTTGTAAAGCCTTAAAGGAAGCTTCGGAGACCTCATTAAGTACATACTTCTGATTAGCAACTTCTGATAAACATTCCCCTGGTCTCAAAAAGAGAGATACAGACGTCTAATTTGCCAATCACACTGAAAATTTTTGTATACTGATTCATATTAAAAATGGACCAAATCAGTCAAAGAACACGCTTACAATGGATAATGTCCATTGTAAGCGTGCTCTTTGCTTGCGTGCTCTCTGCTTCTTTAAACAAAAATTTAAAGCTTTTTACTCCTAACTTGCAAATAAGACAGATTGGTAGCTGAAATATTACAAAAACGTTAAGCTCATTAGTTTTGCAAATTTTGCACAAAACCCCTGCAAATCGATCATACCTACCAGAAATTACACAACCTTACATTATGGGTCTGTTTCACAAATTAGCAAAAAGTGGTGGGTGTTTATGATTTGGCCCCAAGCAAATGTAATTTTCTCATTAGTTTCTTATTATTACATATTTAAATATACATAAAATATAAAAAAATTATAATAAAAACAATAACAGTAATAATTATTACACATTTGGCATGTGCCTTTCATTCTCCAGTGAAATTATCATCGCATGCAAAAACGGGCGTGCTCACTTTTGCTTACACATATTTTTTTTATAATTTCTATGAATGCACGATTGAATCTGCTGAGGAAATTATAGCATTGCTCATTAAAACTCATTAAGTTATTTTTATCATAAATTATTGAATTATCGTAATTTTCGGATTAATAATTAAACTCTTGATGATTTATTATTGTTTATAAAATGCTAGAAACAAATAAAAATAAATCTGCTAATCTTTAAGTACGTAACCTCGAAAGTAAAAATCTCTTTATACAAAATATTTGCATTACAATGACAAAACAAGATCAATAAAACAAAATCATAATAAGAGAAAATCCATGATAGACAACTTAAAATTATAAATATTGTGTGGCCTTGTTTGGTTTCTCTGATTTTTCGAAACTCGAAATTGCACTTAAAACCCACACGCGATATCTCTAATCACTGTGGGCTGGCATAGACAACTTAAATATTTCATTCACTTTTTTTGGGTTATTTTGCCAATTTAATTCATTATTTCACATTTAAATTGATTGGTGAGAGAATTATGATACAAATGTTTCAGACGTTTCAAATATTAAACGGTAAATTTAAATGAAAAAAATCGGTAATGAAATGTAAAAGTCCAAAAAAGCAAAACAAAACAAGTGCCATTCAAAAAGTTCCGCCTATGCATCTCTTTGAGATTCACGAAGGCCTGTCTTTTTCGTTCGGTTCTTCATAACATTTTGCGAGCAAGAAATTCCAATTTTTGTATTAAATTTACAGATGAAATTTCACCTTTTTCGAGAAGATATTACCCGGAGAACTAAAAAAAGCCTGCATATATAATAAATCGGTTCAGAGTTTGATACAGATTAGAGGGAGTTTGATCTGAAGATTTGTTTTGGACCTAATTTCAATATCTAAGTAATGAATTTAAATATCAGCATGAGCCCGTTATATTAGACATGCTAATTTTTATAAAGTAGATAGGCTTTTTGATTTAGGAATGACTTAAAAAGTCGTTTAACATGGTCCAAACTCTCAGTTCTTATATGTATTTTATCTTAAGAGCTTACGATCTTCTTTGAAGGTGAAGACCAAACCATCATAAACAGAGACAGTTTCTTAAATACCTGGTATCTGGTCCTTTGGATAGCTACTCATTTACCGAAAACACACTGTGTGGCGGATCCTTGGTGGTGGGTATTTAAGACTTGGTCCCAACCTAATATAGTTTATTACTTGTTTACATTTAAAGTCATGCCAATCATTTTCATCAAAACAGATCGAAACAAAATCTTTGAAAATCCGTAGTCACAAAGCTTGACGCGTTATTTGTATTGTTAATCCAATGGCAAATCAAGGATACCAATTCCTTTGTTGCCTTCTACTTTTTTCATAAACTTTTCCATTCTTTAGTTTTATTTTCCAAAGAAGAGAAATTATTGTTTAATCAATAATATTTAAATGTTAAATGTAAATTTTGTGTTTATCATCGTATTAACAATAAAACCAAAGAAAATTTTGCAACAAAGAAAAGGCCAAGAAATTGCATTGAAAAGGTTAAACTTTTCTACATTTGTAATATTTTTTACATGTGAAATTATTGAGTTTCAGTAAATTAGCAATTAGCAAATTCCACAAGAAATTAAATTTTAATTTGAAGGCAAAAATCTTTTATCCAAAAACAATTGACTTTCAAAAAATTAATTAAAAAATTAAAGCATGCTGCAAGGTAAATCTAATGTGACCATAATTTTCATCTAATTCATTGTTTGTTATCGTAATTATTAAATATCGATCTGACAATATAAAAATTTGACGTTATATCATTATGTTTGAAGACAATAATTATATGTTGCCGGAAAATTGCAGCTTTTTTACTTTTCAAATTGTTTTGTTTTTGTTTTGCTTTGATTTTTGAACAGCAGTCCAAATTTTGTTTACATATTATTTTACTTTCAACAAAGAGTAAATTACATATTGCTTACATTGCATTGTGAATCTTGTTATACACTAAATCCTAAATCGCTCGAGGCCTTTATAAAGTAACTTTCCTGTAGCTCAGGTAAATAATCATTTCGAAAGATTACTGAGAAAATAAAAATCATCAAAAACGTTTTGAATTTTCTTTCTGGAGATTATATGTTTCACGATCAGACATCGGCAACGATTTCTAGACTTTTGAGACCTACTGTACATGTTTTTTTAAGTACAACCGAGAAAATGTTTAACTTAACTTTCAAAAGAAAGTCCATGGCGAAAATGTTCAATTTTATATAAATTTTTGATGCTACCACAACGCGTTTACTAGTTTTGACTCCTGTTTTATTATTTATAACCCTCTAAGCAAAATTTACAAAGTTCATCATTGTATTTACATAACGCGCTGGACCTCTTTTTCGGGGTCCAAATTACTAATACCGCTTGAATAATTTGGAAAGCTCAGCCAGCCGACTTGACTGATTTGGTTTCAGAAGTTTCAGGATGCGTGATTACACTGAGAGTCAGAACTATGAAAGAAACTTCTAGATTTACCATCGCTGAAGTAATCTATTTATTTTGATCCTATTTTATCCATATTTTGTTTGTTTGTCTTGCTTTATCTTGTTTTGTTGTTATTGTCCGGCTAACACCTAAAAAATCATGTCAGATGTAAATATCGATTAGAAATGCATTATACTAAATTTGGATAAAGCTCAAGGTTAGTTTTTAACTTAAACTTTTTGTTTAAAGGTTAGTAAATATAAAAAAAAATATGTTAACAAGTGACGTTGAAGGTAAAATATTTGTTTAATCGATAGGAAAAGTGAAAGAAAAGGCACAGAAAAAAAACAAAAAAACTGAAGACATAAAAACAACCAAGAAAAAATGAACAAAAGTATGATACAAATATTCAAATATTTGTGTGAGACAAATTGAAATAAAAGCAACTTTTGTTTATTTTCTACTTTTGTTTAAAATTTTTCATGAAACTTTCATTTAAAATTTTATGATTTTGCGCTGGTTTTTCTTTTCTTTTTTGCTTGTTTCTTTGATTGTTATTGTTATTGTATTTACATATATTGATTTCTTTATAGCTCTGTACCGTTCTATTCAAATAATTCACCATACGATACATCCGAGGGTTCGATAAACATTGACTCAGTTTCAGTGGTAGCGGCAGCCGGTAAACGTCAAAATTCGCATGCGGTAACTAAGGAACAGGGAAATCGAGAACGTAAAATATTTGGTAAAGGATATAATGAAGCGAATGAAATACAAGAAATAACAACAACTGAAGCATCGGTAATAACACCAACGACAAAAAAAAGCACAAACGGGAACGCTTTTACCTCAAATCGTAATGAAATACTTAAGTCCATGGAGAAGAATAAAAATATGAAAAAAATAAGTGCAAGTAAAATTACAGCACCAGCAACATCAATGACAAAAATCGCAGCAAATGAAAAGGCAAAAACCAAGGCAAAGGTACAAACGAAAGGCAAAGCGAAAGCCCATTCGAAAGATAAAGATAAAGGGAAAGCGAAAGCAACACTTTTAACCGATACCGATGTAGAACAAATGTTACAACAAAGAGATGAATTTTTAAGATTATGCTCCAAGAATCGTTTCTATAGTAATCCCAATTATAACGAACCATGGAAAGTCTTTTCTACGTAAGCTGAATGAGCATATTACCTTTTTCTGTTTCATTCTTTAAATTGAGTTGAAAATGAATACTTTTGCTTTGTTTTATATTTAGAATTTCGGAGCAATTAGTGAACGATATTCTTGGAGCTGTAGAAGAAGATTTCGCTAAAGGTGTTTCGAAATTTGTTGATGATTTTCTTGAATTGGAGACAAAAACCACCTACAATTATTAGCGGTCAGCTATTAGCCATCATTTTACTGGAAACTAATGTTATTAATATTTTTATTAATTGTTTATTTTTTAAGGCATATTTTATAAACTAATTTCACACATTCACAGTTTTTTTCTATTATTTTTTTTTTAAATGCCTTCGCATTTATATTGTCCATTTTAGATGGCATAGTAATATAAAAAGTAAATGATACTTAGAGTTAGAGTTAAAAGCTGAACGTGAAACAGCAGCAGAGAGCTTTAGAGATAGTCCGAGATTTTCGATTTGCATTGTAGTTTTATTTTTATATTTCTTTTTGGTTCGCCTTAAAAAACATTGAAATGAAACTGTGTTTGAAATTGAATATCTTTCGCTATCTCTTTCGCTCGACTTTATCTCTCTAACTCTTTAACATTCTTTATAAAAATGGAACAATGCAGATATTTTTGTATAAAATAATTCTTTGATATTCATTTTATCAATAAAATCATTTGTGTTGGGTGGTATAGATACTCGATTTTTAAAGGAGCTTGTAATTTAGATTTATTATGTAAAAAAACTTCGCACAGTCCCTTTACTTATCCATTGCTTCATTTAATGCCTGACAATCAATTGAGTCAATTTAAATTTCAATTTAGTTGATTTAATGAATATTTGAAACAAATGTTTGACAATGTTTAGGTATGGTGAAATGGTGTCGATGGCCATTTAAAGCAAAAGAGTTCCAGCAATTTAGGTAGAAATTTCAAAACCGACTTTAGAATCGATATTCATGTACAAAAAAGTTATATGCGACTGCTTGCACTGGGCTTCTTCGGCGACCGCTTGGCAACATTTTAGTGTAGTCTGAATGCACTATTACGGCGCCCGTATTATTAATGATGTACGAATAACGATTAGATATCTTAAATTGGATCCGCTATTTTCTGCTTTATAATTTGAAGATCGTATGGAGACCTGAATGAAGAGCTAACCACTAAGAAAACTCCTCTTTTTTAGTCCATCTTACAAAAACAAATATGGATCGCTTGTCCCACCACGATTTTTAACAACTGTTTGTTATCTATAAAATTAGCGCTTTCAAATAAAAGATCTTCTTTAAAATTTCCTCTTTGAATTTTTATAAAATTCTTGAATTGGAGAATTTTTCATAAACTAGTTACACATTTAATTCAAAAAAAAAACGAATTTAGGAAATATTGTAAAATTAAATAAGCTAAACTTAATGATAAAATAAAATACTTTTGGGATTTCTAATTTTAATTAAATAATTAGTTTGTGTTTTTTAAAGAGTAAATTTAAAATCGTAAACTAATAATAAATAAATTATTGTTCATTAAAATTACAATATATGTTGACAATTTGTATTGGAATGCGTAGAACAGCCAGATGATAATGGTAGAAATTTTACATTATCCCAAGAAGCCTTAAATAAACATTTCTCCGATAATTTTTGTTCCGCAAATGGTTTAATGCGTTCATAATGATTATTCGCTATTGGAATGCTACAATGTTTTTGCATATATGACAACGTGTATAATTCATTTTCGCTAAATGAACGTAATCCAGGTAAACGTAATCGACGTCTCAGATATAAACTATCGTATGTAATATCATGATCGAATGATGCACCCAAAATGGGTTTATTATTATCAATGGCAGTTATAAATGAACTTAAAGCTCTAGCAGCAATTTTTGCTGCACTTAAACTTCTATATAAACTTTTTATAGCTGTTTGAGCTAAATTATTTAAATCATCATTTTTATCATCATCAATAACGTCTGGGCCAAAATTACTCCTATAGATAAGTTTATCGTTTAAACATTGAACATCTAACATTTCTGGTAGATTTATATATTGCTGCTGTTGTTGTTGTTCTTGATAATGGTGTTGTTGTTGTTGTTGGTGCTGTTGCTGATCTTGTTGCGCATTATAATTCTCTGTTTGATATTGTTCAATAAATGTAGTGATTGAAGTTATTAATTCCTCTAAAATATCTGAACCGATTCGTGCAAAATTTATAGCAATTGGATAACGATAATCATAATAGGAAGATGTCATAATACTGCGCGGTATTATCAGCATATTCAATTTATGTGAATAAATTATATATGGTGAATGGTTCGATGTATACATCTCAGATATTATGGTATCCACAATAGTTAATGGTTTTAATTTCTCTTCCATGCGACTCTTACGAAAACTCCATATAGATTCTAAATGCTCAACAAAATATAAATTATTCAATAATAATTCATTGTAATAATGATGGATATAAGTTTGATTTTTAAAGGCCTCCTCTGGTGTTCCGATTTGTAAGCGCATTGTATTTAACTAAATTGTGAAAATTCATTGAAATTTCCAGGGAAAAATATAAAAAATTTATTTATAATAAAGTAGATTCATTTAATTTATTACCTTATCATTTATATATGTACGTAGATTTTTATGCAACCAATCAGCTTTCATTACGGAATTTTGTAATTGGTTGCGTAAAGTGTAAAACATTAGCTTAAGCAATTCATCATTGCCCAATGTAACATTATTATGCATAGAATGTGAACGATCTCTATTCAAAAGTATTGGCTGAAAATTGCAATTCACAATAATAAATAATAAATCAATTAATAAATTAAGCAATAGGTTTTTTGAATTTTGTGCTTAAATATCTATAGCTATCAATTTGGAAATGCATTTCTTGAAATTACATGAACTTTACCTTTTGTTGCAAATAATCGACAGCAAGTGGTAGCCAATTCTTTACAATTGTTGAACATATCATCCAACGCGGATAATTAGCTGGACTACCATAAATGGCATTATCAAAATTCTCCATTAACTTTCTGTACTCTTTGGATAAATATGGTAATAAATGGCGAGCTAAAGACCATATTAGAAAGTTATTAATGGGTTTTTTATCTGATGTAGATAAAACGGTAGATAATTCTTGAAAAATTTCAACATCTTGTATTAGAATTTCGGTCTCTTCATTAATCTTTGTATGCGGAAATAAGGCTTGCAACGTCTCAAATATTGGTAACTAAAAGTATTCAATTAAATTTGAGATTGAATTACAAAAAAAGAAAAAGGATGGATGAAACTTTGAAAAACCGCTTACCGAAGGAGCTGTTGCATGTATTTCAGCTAAAGTCTTAATTTCATTCAAACGTCTTTCATTCGTGGAACTTTTCACTGAAGCAATATGATTTACAATCCTTTTTTCATAATGGAAAATATCGTCAGCAAATAAGTCGGCTTCACGTGCCACAATACCTTTAATGGATTTATTTATAGCCAAATAAAATTACATAATATAAATTATAAAAAAATATTATAAAATAGATGCGATAGAAAGGGCAGATAAATTGGATAAATAGGTAAGATACATAAATAGATAATGTCAAAAAAACAGTACAGATAAATATATAAGCTGGACGAATAGATGAGATAGATAAACAGGTAAGACAGCGAAATAGATAGATAAGATAAATAAGATAGATAACATAGAGAAAGATAAGCCAGATAAATACATAAAGAAGAGAGCCAGGTAAAATAGACTAATAGATAAGATAAAAACAAAATGGATAAAAAGAAAGGATACAGACGTAGATGAGATATATATGTACGATAGATAAAATAAGTACAGATGTAGAGACAGACAAGTTGATAAGACATTAAGATAGGTAACATAAATATATAAAAAATGAGCCAGATAAATAGCTAGAAACATAAATAAATGAAGCAAATAAATAGATAACTTTGAAAGATATGGAAAGATTGATAAATAGACAAGATATATAGAGTAGTTTCAGAGAGAATGCAATCAGTTCAAAACAATTTTCTTAATTTACCCATATTAATAGCAAAATCTCGCAACAACAACTTATAATTTTTAATAATCTGAAATTTAAAGAAAAAGTTAAGAAAAATTTGCCAATAGAAAAGAAAAATCTGACCTCATCATTATGATTTGTATTATAAAAGTATTCATCTGGTAAACTTATTTCACCTTCACTTAAAGTTATTATATAATCATGAGGTTTATTAAATCTGTTTACCAAAAAAAAAAAAAAACAAAGCGCAGAGAGAAATAAATGAATGTTTATAAAAAAGTTAGAAAGCATTGAATTTTTACCGATTCTTAACTGAAACTTTATAAAATGGGAATACACCATAAATGGCTTGTAAATGCACTAAAGCTTTTTTATAATCCCAATATTGTAGACGATTGGCATCACGAAAAGCTTGCCATCCATCTAAAATAAATTTAAAAAAAATATTAATCAAAACAATCAAATCAATTCTATGTCAATTTATCTTAATTATTATCTTAATTTTTATAATTAATCTGAATTTTTAATGCGATACGATTATATTAAAAATTAATCAATAATAATATGGCCAATATGGTTTCGTTGATTACTTTATCATGATTATTGTCATTAATTTTTAATCATATTTCATTTTAATTTATTTTTATTCGATTTGATTTGCCTTGATTTGACCTTAATTTGGTGTTAATAACCAACAATAACACGCATTTATTATCCATTCATTTATATTAAAACATTAATAATCATGTTTGTGTGTGTGTGTGTGTTGTTGTGTGTGTGTGTGTGTGTTACATAGATATATTTTGCAAAAAAATTTTCAATGCAACAAATTTCAAATATAAACAAATAAATATTTAGACAATTTGATTCATTAATTGGTATACAAAATTATGTTATCTATAACCAGTTTTACAATAATGTCTTTTATAAAAATTCCATTTATTTATTTTTACTTTTAACTATCTCCTTGAAGTTATTCAATTTCAATAAAGAAAAAACAAAGCTTATCTCAGTGAGGAGTCAGGAAAAAACCAACGAGGGAATAATTAGGGCATTTATTCTTTTGCCACTTTCTTCAGATTAAAAATTGTCTAAAAAAGTGTCTAAGAGAGATTTATTTTCTTATGGAACCAACTGGAATCTAATAAAATTTGTTTTCCTTTTTCCTTTTTGTTTTAATACATAAATATTAAATGGAAACATCAGTTTAATAATCTTACAAAGTTACACTTAAAAATCAACCATTTTTTAAGTACATTGGTAAAGGCCATATTTCCTTTTCCTTTTCTGGAGAAGAAATATGGCCTTTAGAGTTTTGTTTTGAAATGTGCAGAAAACAATATATTGAAAATTCCCATAATTAAAACTGTTATTTCAATTTTTTTTTTGTTTCAATTTATATGAAAACGTTTTTTTAAATTACTTTATTTTTATGTTTTAGTTGTAAATAATTTAAAAGAAAAATGAGTACACATTTCATTGTATGCCCCCCACAATTATTTGTGATGAACAGGTGCAATGTATTGACTAATGACATGTTTGTCTTCGCCTTTGACTTGTTGATAGTTATAGGAGCCATCTGAGCCCAAACCATCCAAAGCACCAGCAACTGAGGTAAGAGGGGCAACACCTTCATCGGAGAATTCTTTATGGCCACCCAATTTATCGTATTCACCTAAATAAGGATATTTATTTAAATAGAAAAAAACGTTTAAGAAAAAGTTAGATCAATTGAATATTAGGGCGTGGCATATTTCTTTACTTTGAATTTCTTGTTGTACAGCATGAGCTTCTTCAGGTGTCTTGTAACGTACAAAGTAAACTTCTGGTTTACTGAGAGTTTTCTGGCCTTCATTAACCACAGCACTAGCTTCAACTTCACCTTCTTTCTTGCTCAATACATAGATGGCAGTCTTCTCTTCTTGTGGAGCCACATCAATGTTAAACTTAACAGAGGCATCAGCTGGTTTAGGTGCTTTAATGAACACAACCCGATAATTCTTTTGTGGCTTGCCAACATAAATATCCTTTGATAAGGTTTGATGATCATGCTCCTCGGGTGCCGAATACGAATAAAAATTTGTTTGTACAACAGTTGGTGGTTTTGTTGTATGTGGTGGTAAATATTTATCACCATTATGATGATTATAACCGTACTGTGGTGCTGCACAGACGGCAGCTAAACAGCTCAAACCAAATAAAATCAATGCTTGCATATTTGTTTGATATATTTATATATATAAATTTATATAAATCCTTGTGTACTGATTGTATTAACTCCCGAGTTGCTTCTCGAACACTGTGCAATTTAAAGCATTTTCAAACTTATTTATCTCGCTATGATTTCATATGAAAATGCATTGAAATCAAGTTGAAACAATAATCAAAGTAAAACAATTCAAAAATTTCAAATTTCAAATTGCAAATTTCATCTTCATCTTCATCGTTTTTATTGTTGTTTTCTCTTTAATTTTTTTGTTTTTTTGATTTTTATTGTGATTTGACTTATTTATCTTAATGCAAACAAACAAGTTGCGTTTTTTTTGTATATAATGAAAAAAATTGACGATTTTTTTTCGTTTTTTTTTTAATTTAATTTTTTTCTGATTGTTTATCTATTTATTATAAATCCAATAAGGTATGTCGATTTGACGCATTTGTTATTTTTTGTTGTTTTTTCTTTTACTTTTAAAAATTTGCATTAAATTAAAATCAATAAAATCGACCATAAATAGATGATAAGCAGTTTATTGTGTCAATTCCAGTTCATAAACTACACTCAAATTGACAATTATTTCAAAATTATATATTTTGAAATAAAAGTCAATTTAAAAAAACCACACGAATCTGACAGCTTTTTTGTTTACATTTTATTTTTTTTAATTAATCAAATTCATTTTTTTGTTTTGATATTTCTCATTATTCATTTTTTGTTTTGAAGTACTGGTCCAACTTAAGACGAACCTAGTGCAGAGAGCACTGACATTTTCAACATATTTTCCACAATAATTTTTTCAAACAAGTTTATATGAAACAATAAGCAAAAAAAAACAAAGAAAAAATATGCAAATGCTTAAGAAAAAATATGCAAATGCATATTTTTTTGGCCGATTTTGTTTGTATACATTCTTTTTTTCAAAATATGCGTGAATTTCTTTGATTTGCTCTTTCTGAATTAATTTAACCTTGAAAAATTCCTTTTTTCTTTTGTTTTGGTTTTTTTATATAAAAAGCACTCAAATATTTAGATAAAATAATATGCATTTATGTGCATATTAAACATTTTCGTTACAAGTAAAAATTTTTCCAATGATAGCGCTAAGTAAGAGATAAGCATAAATTAAGTAAATTTTACTATCATTGTCATATGTAGGAGAGTTGTATGAAAAGTTTTTGGGTATTCATATTCCCATCATAGAAATGTAGACATAGAATGTTTTATTATTGAATTTGGTAAAAAATTAAGCGTAATTTTTAGCTTTTGATGTTCTCTAAGTGATTGGCAAGTGGAATGAAAAACATTTGAAATTCCGCTACTTAATTTTTTAACGACATTTTCAAACATTTTGCTTAAAATCAAATCATATTCTGCTGAAGCATATCAGAAAATGGTTATAGAAGAAATCTTCCTAAATCTTTGCAGTGATTTTCCGTAAATCATTCTCAAACACGTTTATTAATCTCCATGAGATCTATTACTCAAATGAATAATTAGCCGGCAATGAGTAAAAAGAGTTGTATTTTTCAAAACATTTAAGCAGACTTAAATTTCATAAAATTTTCTCTCGCTAGTATTCTATAGTTTTGTGAAATTAAATAGGCTCTATTTATGACTTATGCTACTTCAATAAGTAACTAAGGAGCAAGAATCCAATTGTTAAAGGGAAGAAGAACTTTCTAAAATCTTGCAATTCTATATTTTCATAATCTTATTGCGACAACAAGCCGTCTGATCATTTCAATAATATCAAAAACCATTCAAATCTTTGTTGATTTGAATACGTATCTTTTACATGAAGAAATTTCTCGGGGGAAGTAATATTTTTCCATTATTGCAGTGTTGGCCAATAAAAATCGCTAACATTTTACACCAAACCTCTTATATTTTTAAACATTGATACATTCAAAATTAATATTTGACTTAAATGTGACATTAATTGATGAACTGACCTATTTTTTTAATGTTTCAATAACATAAATCCCATGACATTCAAAATTATCTCTCTTTTGAAATAATCATAAAATTATTCTATGAGACTTTTATGACAGTTTTTTGTTTTTTTAATTATATTGGATTTGCAATATGAATACATTAAGTTAGATAAAGTTATAATAAAAGAAGGTGTGAAAATATTTTGTGTTATTTTGAATTTACAATTATTAAAAATAGGACTTACCAACAGCTTTAATGGCTTTTCTTAATAATAAATCTGATTGACTTTTATCTAACATATCGATTTCACGACATGATTGATATAAACTGGTAATTAAAGATTCCACTGAATATGAAAGACTTGTTGTTGGCAACATCGAGATAAAACGATTCAATTCATTTAACTCTTTATACTCCTTAAAGGCTTTATAATCCCATTCACCTTTTTGTATAACTGCATAATCATTATCATAATAATCTTGAGCGAAATTCCCGCAGGCCCATTTGTAAGTATTATAACAAGGATTGGTCGAAGTATTTGACCATAGCAATAATTGGCGACTGGCTTCAACGCATTGCTTGGTCAGGCATAATTCGGCTTTTAGATAAAATGGCACATCGGGCCAAAAGGCAATCAATAATATTATAATAATTAATAATAAGGCGCATAGACACATTGTTGTTATATATAGAATACGTATTTTATTTGGCCAATGCATAAATGCATCTATTGAAGCTCGGCCAGGCATTGAAAATGCTGCAACAAATGGAAATTTTATAACTTCAAATCATCAAAAGTCAAATTAACTTATTAACTTATTAAGAGGTATAAAAATTATTTAACAAACCTCTAATGCCATTAAGAGATCTAGGTGTTGATGTTGGTATTGTTAGTTGATCTGTTGCTGTCTGATGTCCATTATCACCACAATTATTTTGCTTTGAATCGGTTTTTTTTATTGTCACCCCTCCGCCCAAATGCAATTTTAATTGACTATTTGTCAGAGGAATTGTTTCACTGCCTGTATCACATTGTTGTTTGTTGGTTTCATTCATTTTTAAATTGGGATCATCTACTTCATCGATGGCACATATTGTTGGACGGAATTTCGTTTGATTTTGTGCCATCTTTTTATCTAACATTTTCACTTTTCTATTACCCGACCTTCCTTTTGTTTTTGTACACTCGTAATTTTTGTTTGATAGTAATTTAATTAAAGCTTTTTAACTACATCTCGCATTTATCTATATGATAAACTTATCTATGAGAGAAATTTTGGCATTTATTTTAAATGTTCTTTTTTTTTCAATAATATAAATTGATGGACTGTGTAGCATTTAATAAGTTGAATATATGAGCTTTTGTTGGGAAATAATTTTATCTAAACTTTTTAACTATACCTCGCATTTATCTATTAGATAAATTTTGCCTTTTTTCTGAAATCTTTCTTTTTCAATTCAATAATTCAATTCATTATTTTTCAATAATGAATTGAATAATGAATAAGTACAATTTATTTTTTTTAATTGTTACATTCTTTGATTGATAATAATTTTGTCTAAACTTTTGAACTACATCACTTATTTATCTATCAGATAAATTTATCTCTAAGATAAAATTTTAAAATTTTCTATTTTCTTGAGATTAAAAATATAAATAAATGAACTGCATTGATGTGTGTTGAGTTAAATCATTGGCTTCCAAATATTGGTAGTAACTCGAGAATATAAAGAAATTTTGATCTATTTTTATGTTCAATGAAAAAATCTTCCATCTTGCTTGAGAGTAACGCATGGAAAATTTTAATAGAAATTTGAATATAAAATATACTAAAATGTGATTATGGTTGTTGTTGTTTGTCCATTCATTTATAATCTCAGCGAAAATAAAAAAAATTATTTTCTTTTTTCATTTCTAGCATTTTGACTTTTACGCTTCCATTTGTTCATTTGTTTGTTTCTATCATATATTTATTTTATTCAATTCCTAAATGATAAGATACAATACAATCATTGTAAAATACATATAGAGATAAACTGGAAAAGAACAAACAGAAACAAAAATTCATATTAAGTAGAAACTGGAATAACAAAATTATGCTTATTTACTTATTTTCTAAACTTTTTGTTAATTTTTAATTTACTGCAGTAAATTGAAATGCAAAATTTTTTGTCATTTTATTGAATTCAATACAATTGAAATATGGAATTTGAAATTGAAATGTTTTAAACTAAAAAACCAAAAAAAAAAATTAAAAAATAATTTTGTAAAAATTTTGTCGTCTTCTTAAAATAATTTCCCCCCTTGTTTTGTAAAGACTTTTTCTTATCATCAATTAACTAAATTGATAACAAAAAAGTTCTCTTTAACAATTCAAATGTTTCAAATTGACACATTCGTTAGAATCTGAGTTCTACCAAATCGATCATAAAGCCATTGAACTTGTTATGATTCTAAAGGCATGGGCAAAGTAGCTTCACCATTGAGCTAAGTTAAGCCATTTTCCTACTCGACATTATAATTGTAAGGCCATAAACTTTTAAAGGAAAAGAAGTTTTATTAAAGAATGAAATAATGTGTAATAAGAAAATTGTACTTAATTAAACTTAAGCCCTATCAAATTAAAGCGAGAAGTACCTAAAACTATTTCATTAATCTGGAACAAAGCCTTGAAACATACGAACGAACTTATAGGAAAAAAAGCAAGAAACATATTTGGAACCAAAAAGCTCTATTAGCGTACTATTGAGTAGGTAGGTTCCATATGGCAAGCAATTCTATGTTACCCTTCTTTTATAAAGATACCAAGTTATGGGACGAGGGATAATTTACATTTAGATATCTCAATAACTTTCGCATAAGAAATTTTCAGAATTCAATATAAATATGAAGATAATATTTCAATGTTTGCAATTTGAAACTAATCAAAATAGAAAGCTGGATCATTTTGAAATATTTTTATCATTCTAAGAACATTCATTTAACTTCTTTCTCTTTGAAACTTTCCTACATTTTTCTAAACCCTTCTAAACATTCGAAACATTTTTGCAAAACGTTAACTCCAACATTTTTTTTGCTGCTGATTGATGGAACATGTAGAAAAAGCATAAATTCATTCATGTTTATATCTAAGTATGGAGACGACTAACATCCAAGGAAATTCACATTACGAATATTCTTCTTATGATCATTTCATTTTATTTCATTTCATTTCACAAGCCAGTTACCCAAAATGATGAACATTTCTATCGCATGATTGCATAAATGCATTTAAAACATAATGATCAAGATAATGATGATTAAATGGAAAATATTGCAAAAAAAGAAGAAAACTTGAAGAGCGAAGAAGGAAGGGAAACAATTGACTGCTTATGAAGACTTAATGCATTCCATTTTATATTTGCTTATAATGCTTATAAAATGCTTAATGTGTATACAATAAAAAACCGGCAATATAAGTTCAATTATTGTTATTAATGTAATGTATGTCTAAGAATGCAATTGTTGCAACAATTATCTAGCAAATTTCAATGTTTTGATGAGACGTTACGACGCTGCATGAAACAATGCCTCAATAATTGCCATTTACATAAAATCCATATAATTGAATATAAATTATATATAGAAAATATATGTTGTTATTGTTATTGTTGTTGTTGTTATTGTTTGTTGTTTGTTATGGCGTTAATTGTTCTTAGTTTGTTTAACAATCAATCACTGCTTTCTTATTTCTCTCTCTCTTCCTCCCTCTTTACTTTTTATTACATAAACTTAATTATTTTTTGCTTATTTTGCTTATTTTGCTTGTTTCCTTCTTTGCTTAACTTTGCTTACTTCTTTATTAAAAGTTGTTTTGTTGACTCTCTATGTCAATGGGATTTTGCAATTTTCCATATTTCATCGTCAATGAAACATTTGAAAACATTTCTTGTGTCTCCAATTTGATATCAATCAAATCGGAAAAAATGTAACTCAAAAAAAAAAAAAACTGAGAGCAAAAAACTGATGATAAACGATCTGACTGAGCGCGTCTCTCTACATTTGAATATGCATTAATAACAAAAACAACATCAACAACAAAATGCTGCTTAATTTTTGCTGGTTTCATTTTCTGCCAACTCTGCTGCTTCTTCTCTTTTTATTTTATAATACTTTTAGTGTAAAGCGTAAGTAAAAAAAAGGAAAAAAGTAAAAACTAAAGAGAAAAACATTAAAAAAAAACTAAACGTACCGGTTTAACCGGCGTTTATTTGGCGTTCGAATCAACTCAAACGTTTCATGTTTTTTTCTCTTTTTATGTTTAATTTTTCTTTTCTTTTAATGAATTTTTTCAGTTTCATTATTCTTTTTTGCAATTTTCGTTTTAATGGCATTTTTTTTTCTTCTAACGCTTCGTTTTGTTATATTTTCTCAATTTTATTTATGGCTTTTAAATTCTGGCACATTCCTACGAATTTCATGTCAAGCCAGACTTACGCAAAACACAAAAAACATAAAACTTAAGAAAATGTAAAAAAGTAAGAAATGCGAGCGAGAATGAATGGAGAAAAGAAAAGAGAAAAAGAAAAATGCCAAAAATGGTTTTTAACCTTAAGCTGATCGTTCGTTTTGTCTGCACTGTCGATCACCCCCTCTCACACTATATTATTCACTCATATTGTAAATAGAAGAATATGATCATATAGAAGACAGATTGACAGACAGAGAGATAGACTGATGGGCAGGTAAAGGCATAGGCAAAGACACACAAGCGCACAAGCGTAACCTTTTAAAGAAATGGCAAAGCTGAATGTAAAAAGCCCAAGTAAATTAAGGCTGACAATTTTCTTCTTCTTTATTTCATTTTCATTTTTATTATACCATAAAAAACACAAAAAAGAAAAAAACAAACAAACAAATATGGCAACAGTAACAACAATAAGCAAAACTTAAATTTAATTGAACATAATTTACCATGTTTTTTTTTTGTACCATATGCGTACGTATATATATGTTTACGTGTGTGTATGTGCATGTGCGTGTGTGTGGACATACGTTTGGCTTTTAAATTTGCAATGTATTTATTTAAGAAAATAGAATAAATAAAAAAAATGAGAAGAACAGCAACAAAACAATGATGAAATTATTCAAGACGAGAACTCAAAAAAAATTCCATAAAAATTTCGCTTTTTTCTAGAAAGTTTAATTTTTTTTCAACTTTTATTCAGATTCCTGAGATTATGGCAACAAAAAAATACAAAAGCAAAAAAGAAGAAAAAACCAGAAAAAAACAGAAAATGACCAATATCTCAACTCTAATTAAAAGTTTAATAATTTTATTCATTTTGTTATCATTCTTGCTCTTATTTAGATTCTTATATTTGTTCTTGTTCTTATTCGATTATAATTATTATTTTTAATGGGATTATTAAAATGTCTTTTTATTTGTTTACATTTAATATTTAATTATTTATTGTTTATGTATTTTTAATTAGAAATTACCATCGTTAATTATTATTATTATTATTATTATTATTATTATTATTATTATTATTATTATTATTATTATTATTATTATTATTATTATTATTATTATTATTATTATTTATTATTATTATTATTAATTATTATTATTATTATTATTATTATTATTATTATTATTATTTAGTGTTTATACATTTGTTTTGTTTTTTTACTTGTGCTTTACTTGTATGATATTAAAAAAAAAATTTTTTTTCATATAACTTAACGAACATAAAGAAACTTTAAAACAAATTTAACAAATTTTTAACAAAAACAACAACATTATTAAAATCATATAAATTAATTTTTTACTGTATATCAAACTCAAAAACTTAATGAAAAGCTTTATATTTAAAATAAATAAAGTTACTGATTTTTATTTTTGTTTTCTTTTTTTTTATTCTTGTACAATTAAATTGCATCAAAAATTAACGAAGCATTCCCACGTTTTGTTTTGATTTTTTTTCTATTTTTCTGTGTGATTATTGTTTTTGTTGTATTTAAATATATTTTACACTTTTTCTTATTTTACTTTTAGTTTTCTCTACATTTGCTATTTTACATTTTGCCGTTTACAAACGTTATTCAACTTTAGTCAACCATTGGAAACTATTTTGAGTGGATAAGGAGAGAGCATTCATAAACAACAGAATATCAACAACAACAACAGTAATGATAATAATAAATAAATTATCTCTTTTGTGTAAAGCGAAAACTATTTTTTTTTATTTTACATTCATTTCATAGAAATTTCTCTTATGAAATTTGATCTCTTCTCAATATTATTAAATTTAGCATTTCTCTCTCTTTTTCTATCATTCACACCTCTAAAAGGCATATCCATTTATGAAATATTGTGAAATTTACAAAAACAATACAATTTAGATTCTTCCTCTTCTTCTTCGTCTTACTATATTTGTTCATCTATCTCTCGCCCCCGTAAATATTTTGCTGACCGGACGTGATGACAGGAAAATAAAAAGAAATTCACACAGTACACTGAATATTATTAATTGAGCTCTTAATTTAATTGGTGGTGGGTTGCAATAATAGCAAAAACATAAATTGTTTTGGTAATAAATAAAAAGCCTATAAGTATATTACAATAAAAATTATATTCAAATGTATTTCAAACTTTCTCCATGCTTCCTCTCCTTATTCTTGTAGGAATACAATATGAGCTATGCTTGTTCGTGTTCAAAGAACGTTGGCAACTCTATAAATGTACTTCAAAACATATGTTCAGTTAATAAAAAAAAGCGGTATGAAAAAGATGAATTTCAGTAAAACATTTAAATATTTAAACGATAAAACGTTACCCGTGATTTTCAATTGTTAGATTTAAATGTGTTAAGAAATGTCTCAAATAACAATAAAAGTGAGAACTCATTTGCAAACATTGGATATAAAATTATGGTTAGAGCCGTATTACAATGAAGCCAATGGCACAAATGAAACTGCCATAAATGTAAGTGTCCTCCAAAAACAACAATAAAAAAAGAAATGAAAAAATTTGATTTATGAGAATTATTATATCAATTCTTTTTTGTAGGATTTAGCCAAAGATTTTAGTAAAAATTTAGGCATATCTGTATCATCATGTAAATTATCCTTAATCGAATTACAAAATGGTGCTTTACGTAAATTAGCAGCACGCAAAGAATTTGAAAATTCTGGTGATTAAAATAACAACGAAATAACAACAAAAAAGTCTGTAATCTCATACAACTTTCTTACTTCCATTTTCTTCCTTTCTTCCTCTTCCTTTCTTTCTTATTTATCAGGAATTGCAACATTAAATGTACGCCGTGTTAACAATAGTGAAGACACTTGTAATGTAATTGAAGTGAAATGTTCACTAAACATTTTGGGTAATGAATTATTAAAGATTATTGCGAAATCGTTAAACATTAATCAACCGGATCGAATTAAATGTATTGCGGCTGGACGAACATTAAATCTTTATCAAACCTTAATGATGCAAAATATAAAAAATAATCAACAATTGATGGTGATTATTAGCCAATTGGCTGAAGAAGAACAACAGAAACATCAAACATCTGAAATTATTATGCTGGATCGTATACAAAAAATTAAGAATGATATTGAAATGATTGTTGATTCGAATCAACAATTATTCGAGGTAAATAGAAATCTTTGTTAACTTTTTGTCTTTCAATATAATTTTTTAAATGAATTTGAAAATTTCTTGGCATGTAAAAACTGCTGTATATGGTAATGATTAATTGAAAGATGGAAGATCAAGATGGCAATCCAATATTTGTGCCACCGGAAGAGAATCGTGCTCTATTGACAGCTTTAGGATTTTATGAAAAGGCTCGTGCCGCCTTAAAGATTGAATGTTATGATGAAGCTTTAATACTGCTTTTAGAGGCTGATGAGAAATTTCGCAATTGCAATTCCAAATTATTGGAAATGGTTGATAATTACGGCTTAGTCAATTTAGATATTGTTTGGTGCTATTTATGTCTCAAGGTATAAATTAATTTATTTCCACATAGATTCTCAACTTTAAATGGATAATCTAACATTTCATTGTTTTATTGTTTTGTGTAGAATATCACACAATTGCCAGACGCTCAAAGACGTTTAGAAATATGCGAGAAGAGCTTGAAGCGCAGTTATGGTGAACGTTTGGAACGTTTGATAGTTTTAAAAGGGAAAGGCTGTTCAGAAAGGGCATTAATTATGCGCTTACATTTATTACAAGGTGTTGTCCTCTACCATCAAAATCGTCCCAATGAAGCTTATGAGAAATTAATTGAAGCTGAAAATGAATTGGTCAGTTTAAAGGTGGATGACGATTCAATGCAAACACTAATCGATATGGGTTTCGAAACATATGAAGCACGTTTAGGTTTACGTGCTTGTCAAGGCAATATCGCAGAGGCTGTGGCATATATACACGATTGGAAAGAACAAAGGAAACAGAATCGTAAGCGGGCGCAGGAACAGCGTAAATTAAATGATGAATTGGCCCAAAATCGTGATTCAAATTGGGTAGATCCACGCAGTGTTTGTACATTAACCGACATGGGTTATATACGTGATTTAGTTGTGTATGCTCTGAAATTGGCTGATAATAATTTAACCAAAGCGGTGAGGAGATATTTCAATAGAAATTTCTACTTTTGCTTTATTAAATTTTTTATTTTAAATTTATATATAACAGTTGGATTTATTGCAAAATCATAGTGAAGAATTAAACTGTCAAGCGACATCAGCGGATGGCCCATCGACGTCTTGGGGCCGTAACAGGCAACTTGGCGACTTAGCTAGAAATGTTGAAAATCAAGCACAATCTCTATTGGCCTATGAACGTTTTAGAGAAGGATTGAATAATAATGATTTGGATTATTTAGATTTACCATTAATATTAGAAGAACAAATATTAGTTGAATATAAACAATTATTAGAGTAATCTTATAATAACGTAGTGCACTTATTAATTTTGACTGAAATCTATTTGGAGTTATTAGTGTGAAATTTCCTTCACACATTAAGCTTAAAGATAAGTAGTATCATTTATTAAGCAAGCATATCTCATTTAATCTATTTGGAAAAAATGGAAAACAGGAATATAAAAAGTATAAGTTTACATGCAACACTTTTCTATTTATACAGGAATTGCTTTAATCAAAAAGACTGAATAATCTTTTAAATTAATATTTAAGTGTTCTTATTCCAAGTAATTTGTTGTCCTTTGTAACTTCAACAAACTTTTCTAAACATTATGACGCTCACCAACATTACTTTAGCAACTAGTTTCTATACATAAATAAGGGAATACAAAATGTTGATAAAGAAAACAATTTTAATGTTAATGTTGATGTAATTTTTCTGCTTTTGTAACTTTAAGAAAACGATGAATGCAATCGTAATCATAATCATAATCATAATGATAATGATCATAATAATCATTTACATAAAAAGTTATGTTAGGTACGTTTAGTGAGAGAGAGAAAGATGTAAATAGTAAATTTTATATATATTTATATGGAGATAGATCAAATTTATAAGATTTGTAACAACAACAACAAAACAAAAAAATAAGAACAAGAAGCACACGTATCATCGCATATGTCACATAAATTGTCTATATACAGACATGATATATATTTGTGTGCATGTATGTGTGCATGTATGTATGTTTGTTTGGGCGACCTGTCTGTCTGGTCCCATTCAAAACTCAAGAAATTCTGAGTTTTTATATTCAGCAGTATTGTTGTTTTTTTAAATATGAATTGTTAAAAGTTAAACGTTCATATAATTCAACTACCAATTCTCAATTGTTGTTGTCACCGTTGTTATTATTATCATCACTATTGTTGTTGTTGTTGTTATTATTATTATTGTTATTGTTACTGTTATTATAATTGTATATATATAAATACAATTATATTTATATAATTTTTATAAACCAACTTTTGTTTATATGACTGAGCTCAGTTGTTTAGAAGCGATCGTGGACAACAGTTGTTTCAAAGCGGTGTATTTTCGAAACAAAACAAAGCAAAAACAAAAACATAAGCAGAAACAGAATAATGCGCTAGCTTACGAAAACATATACAGACGCATATACATAATGTCAATACGTTTATGTAAGACAACAACAACAGTAATAATAAATTCAATATTGGTGTTCGTTATTTGAAAAGAGGAAAACGAAAAAAAGGAAAAAAAGAAATAACAAGAATTGCAACAAAAAAAAAACAGCAAAAATATAAAGAAAAAGACTAAAAAAGAAGCAAAGAAAAATTAACAAGCAAAAAAAAATTATTACAACATAAATTTTTGGATTTTTTGTGAACTTTATTTTGTGTTGCATTGAACGGTTTTGTTTTTGCTTGAAATTTTGTTGTTTGATCGAGTATTAAAACAGAAAACGACTAACACCAAAAATAATAATAAGATAAGAAGCCAAAGAAAAGAAGGGAGAACGAAAAGAAGAAACAGAAGGCGTAAATAATTTTTAAATAAAAAGGAAAAACAAAACAAAACAAAACGAAAAAAAAATTATTCAAATAGAACTGAACTGAACTGAATAATCCGGTTCTTACGGAATTTCTTTAGTGCGTATGCGTTACTTAAACAAGAACAACAACAACAACAACAATAACAACAACAACAACAGCAACAACAACGCCAACAACAACAATGATAACAATGGCAATGCAAATAATATAACAACAAAAACTTAAAAATAATATAACAACAAAGGAAAACAATATAAAAAATATATAAATAAATAAAAATAAAATTTTTATGTTTATGTGGGCTTGCATTGTTGTTAATGTTGCTGCTGCTGCTGCTGCTGCTATTGTTGTTGTTGTTGTTGTTGGTTGTGTGGTTATGAGCTTATTGCTATAATTTAATATTAAAAGTTAATATTCTTAACAATAATGTTAACAACAACAACAGCAAAAAGTTTTGCTTCGGCTTTTGTTTCTATTTTTTTTTTGGACTTCGCTTGTATTTTTATTTGTTATTATTAATTTTTACTTTAATCAAGTCTAAATGATTAAGCAACCCAACAATAACGATAACAATAAAAGTAAATAGTTATAAAAACTACATAAAATAATAATAATAATAATAATAATAATAATAATAACAGCAACAATTAGTCGTGCTGCCACTAAAATTAACATTCTACAAAGTTATTTTTGTGTAGTGGAAAATTCATAAAACTTTAGCAAAATTAAATTGAGTTAATTAATAATTGATGGAATAATTATAGCACGAAGACAACTATAAAAATATTGAAGTGAATTATTTATTTATTTTTAAATTTATTTGCATAAATTTTCAAAACAAATACTAAAAAAGCAGGTTTTTATTTGCGTGAAAAAAACTGAAATATCAAGAAAGTTTCTGATCTTGTTTTTTTTTTTCTTCAAATATTGACTTTTTCTAATAAAAATAATATTATTATTACCAAAACAGTAACAAAAGGCAGGTGAGTCCAACGATAAGTTAAGCAAATGAAGAAAAACATTCCTTAACAATTAAGAACAATAAATGCCATAAGGAAAATGTGAAGACTGAATTATAAAACAAAAAAAAAAATATATGAGAAAAAGAAAAATAAAAATAGTAATTAAAAAATGCCAAAAAGTACAAGCACAATTATTATTATAATTCGACCTTGTGAATACAGCGGCTAATGTGGCCATTACATATCTTGAACTTTTACATTTGATAAGTAAGAAAATTTTAGAAATATTTAAGAGCAATTTCTAATTGCGAATTGGAAATAGTTGTTATAATTTGTTAATGCAAATACATTTTTATCTTTTTAGAATAAACTGAATTTTCCGGGAGATGTTGTTTCATTCATCACAATTCTAAAACTCGAAATCGCCAACACGATTTTCTAAGAATGATGTAAACTGCCTTTCAAAATTTATTACTTTAATTTTTATCGGTGTCGATCTTAAATTAACGCAATAATTTCATATAAACTTTCAAAACAAGTTGCCAGCTTAATTTGAGTTGCAATTTAGAACTCTCCATACTTTTCTTTTAAGTCAAGATATTTACTAAACACTTTACTTTTCAGATGATTTAACAAGCGATTACCTTAAAATGATTAGAATCATTCAAAAGTGAATTTTTTTCTCCATACAAACTTCTGTATTTGATTATTTTCATTTGGTTCAATTAGTAGTAAATTTAATGTTGCGGACGAGGAAAAGAATAACTTATTTCTTTGAACTTATTGACCTACAGTTAACGTTATAAAACGTAGGAAAAAAACCACAAATCTTTTACATGCACGCGTCTTAAAGGAGATAAAAATTAAATGAATATTTAATTTAAAAAAAAAAAAGAAAATGAAAATTCCCCATTAATAAAAATCCAGTCGATTTGTAAACCTCTCAATATAATTTAAATAAATTTTCATATATTTGATTTCTACGTAAATTAAAAAGTGAGAATCTTTTAAAATAGTTTAATATTTTTCATTGCTTTCTTTTTAAATTGATCAAGAGGGATTGTTATTATTTGATTGATAAGGATTTACATCTTGTCTGTATGTCTGTCTGCGTGATATAGTTGAAACTTGAAAATCATCCATTTTGAAATGGATGATTCTCCTCGTAAAATTACTCTAAGTTATGAAAATTTTTTTACGTGCAAAAAGTCTTTTCAAATAAAACCATAAATACTTGTGGCAGAAACGAGACTCTCTGGCTTACTTTCGAATAGCACTTTATAAAAATATTCGTGTTAGGCACTTTATAAAAATATTCCAAAAAACTGAAAAGTTAGAAATCGCAAAAAAAGTGCTTGCATTTCAAGGCGTTGCGGATTTTTTTTGATTGGCGCTTGACTTAGAATTCAAATATATTCAATTTTCAAATATCAAACTTTTCAAACGGAAATTGCAACAAAATTGTAATGAAAGTTTGTCTTTTGTTAAAAATTACAAATATTTCTTTGTTTTTTGTTTTTTTTGCTTTTATTTTCAATTTGACTAGACTTATACAAACGATTTCGTTACGTGATATTCAACCGCAATTAAAGGAGAATTTCTCGAAATTGATTTAATTTTGTTGTTGTTATTGATTATTAAAACAAGTTTTCTTGTACGCTTTTTAACTATTATCATATTTATTATTATTATGTTAATTTTTTTCTTTTATAAAAAAAAACAAGAAAAAAAAATTTAATTTAATTTTTGTTTTTGTTTGTTTTTTTCTCATACAATTGAAGTTATATAAAATGAACGTGATATTTATTAATTCATTTCCAATTTAAACATTTTATTCATTATTGTAAAATGTTTAATTTTTATGGTATTTTTTTATCTTCTTCTTCTTAGGTCACTTTATTCAAATTACGAATTATTCTGTTTCAATATCGAAATATTCCTCCGTTTTAAGTTTTTTTTTCTCTTCAATATTTTTAAATCGAAATTCTTGAAAAATTGTATTGAATTAATTAAAGAATTCATTAAGTATTGCGTTATATTTCAATGTGGGCCTGACCAATATGTTCCAACTTTGAAAAGGTAACGTTGCATCTTAGTTAGAAAGCATAAACGGAGTTTATATGGTATAAGAAGTGAAAGGAGACTTGATCAGATGGAATTGTTAATTCATGATAATTTTAAGTGATTTCCAGCTCTAGCCTGGAAAAGATAAATATATAACATTTGAATCTGAATTTGAAGTCTGATTTCTTTAGGCCTATCAAGTTCTAGATTTTTTTTAGCAATTTCTCAATAAACTTCAGATGCCCAAAAATCGCCACATAAAGTTATTGATAATTTCTGAGAATGCGTTAGAATTTTTCGAATAACTTTAGACAAAATTTGTACTCACCAGTTTGGGAGTTGGCACTTTTTAAATGATATTTAGTTTTTAACGTGGCCTTCTTCATAACAAACCTTTTAAAAAAGGCCAAAGTCTGCTAAATTTCAGGGTGGTGAGCCCACAAAATCTTCTTCTTTTGGCATATTATTATGTTGCTTGTATTTTTACATACTCTCACTTATATACATGAACTTATACATACATAATATATAAAGAAATTTGTATATAATGTACGTGTGTTGAATTATTTATAAAGATTGGACAAATATCAAACCGAAAGTTACGTGGAAATAACACTCTCAAGAAAGAGAATCTACGAAAATGTCAATTGTCTCCACTTTTCGTTTCGTCTTTTTTTAAATTTTTTCTTTTTCTAAGTGATTAGATTTGATATGAGATTACTTTGCTTTGATTTTACTTTAATTTTGCATTGTTAATTTATTTATTTATTTATTTATTTACTTTTTGTTTATTTCTTTATTTATCTGTTTTGTTTCTTATTTTTTTGTTTTGTTTTATATTTTTAAATTAATTGTGTGAAATTTTAGCGTATTGTTTAATTCATAATATTTTGTTAGCCCTAATTCACACGTACAGTGGGCCAAATTGCATCATTGTTTTCATTTGTTTATAACATTTAAAATTATTGTAAAAAATTTAACCATAAAAAGTGACTTTAAGATTTCGAATGATTTCGAAATGAAGTGTGTTTTATTTGGGTAGTTTAGCAACTTTTATCTTACGTATTCTATTATTTATTTATGGCAGACAACTTCGTTTAATTATTTGGATATAAAATCTCAATTAACTTAAAGTTGCGTAAATTTCATTAATGAATGTGAATAAAGTTTATTCAGGTTTTTAAGAACGACTTTAGACTTTATTGTAACATTTTCTTGATGCAGGACTTACGAGTTACAAGAAGCATTAGCTCAACGCAGAATAAAAACTCATTTTATTGCACTTTGTTGAAGATATTTTTTCTTACAAGGATTTTTTCTTACGAGGATGTCATGGAATCAAAAATTTTAATGATGGAATTATGCTTCGCTTCACGATGACTCTGATGCCTACTTTTGTATCGCGAATAAAGGGACAGCTCAGAGAATTTTTATTAGAAATTTGATTTAGCAATTTTAGGTGGGCTTAGCTTTTTGCCACAGTAGATAAGTTACAATGTAAGGTGCAGATTCCAACCCTTAAAGATTATTTTTGTAACAGAAAGCGCGTTTTTTAAATGAAATTTTCGCTTTTCAATCTGACTGCAACACCTAAATCCTTTCTCAAACAAATTCCTTACAACTTTACATTAGCATAAATTTGGGTGACAAAGTTGGTCAAAATATTATCATATGAGTAATTTGAAGACCCTGTATTTTTTATAATATTTATGTATGAAGTAACAAGTCAATAATGAGTTAAACAATGACAAAGCAAATTTTTTTTATTATTTTCATAGTTTCTGTTTTTTTTTATTTTCTTTTGACTTATCTTGTTTTATTATTTGTTGTATCATATTTAATAATTCCAACTAGATGTTAATCTACAATTTTTTCTTTTCTTCTTCTTCTTTTTTTTGGTTTTTATTTAAGCAGTTGTTATGCATTTAGGACTTTACAAAAATTGTTACAATAATTCACGTGTCACACGTACATAAAATACACCGTGGTGACTTAAATAAAAATATGACCAAGTAGAAATTGTAATTTAATTGTGTAATATTTTACATAAACAACACAACTATGAAGAGGAAGAAGAAGGCAAAGAAAAAGTAGAAGAAACGGTTCAATAAAAATTTTAGTTGCAAAAATTTTATGAGCAAATTAATTATTTTTTTATTAGAAATTTTTTGAATGTTAAACCTAAGAGTTTTAAATGATGCTTAGTAATCTAAACATTTTTACTTACCTAACTTTACGGACCCATCTGACAAGTCTAACCTGCTTGGGTATACCTATAAACTCGTTTTTAAATGAAAAAATTGAAATAGCGGTCTCAAATTTGTCATAACTTTTAAAATCCGCCAGTGAATGGAGATTGTTATGTATATCGATCGATTTAATGTATTGTTTGAAAACATCTTTGAGTTTTTTCAGTTCATTTATAAATTCTTAGCTACAGAACACCTGAATTTTCTTCTTTTTTTTGGAATATTTTCTGGTAACTTGTATCTGATAACTCATCTGTCCATTTGTTAAACCCAATCTTTAGACAAGTGGTTTTTTGATGATGGACAATTCAAAATCTATACGTAACCAATAATAATTGTTTTTCCATTTATATTTGTTTTTATTGTTGTTGATTTAAAGAAACCAAACGTAATAAATGTCAATTGTATTGTAAGAACTATGTCAAGGTAACATAAATAAAATTGTTGTTTGTTGGCATGTTGTTTTGTGTTGGTATTTGAAAATATTGCTCAATTTTTCCTACTCATATTGCCACTTCTCGTATTTTTATTAAATAAGCATTTTTAAATATTATTAAGCATTTTTATTTCACAAAAAAAATTTCTTAATTTATTTATGGTGATAATTAATTAAATACGCCACTTTGATACATTTCAGATAAGTTAATCAAGCAGCTTCAATTATTGTACATAACAATTAAAAAATGTTGATAGAAAACTTTTTATATGAGGGCGTCAATATATTCTCTATGGCCTTATGGAATGATTTTTAAAAAAGGTGTCTTTCTTTTAAGCTTTTTGTGTAAGATTTTTCGATGAACTTTGTTAATAATCAGTTTATGCAAACTTTGTACAAATTGCAAAGCTCGATTTCTTTATAATTTATAAAGAACCACTGGAATCAATTCGAAAGAGGGAAATTTTCTTAAAATTTAATTATACATTAATACTCTTTGCGATTTCAAAGTGTTTTTCCAAGTTATCTTTTCTTAATTCTAAATTCTTTCCTTACGACACTGATAATGATTTGTAGAAGTTTCAAAGTTCACAAATTGTCCAATAAAACTTGTAATGAGTACTAATCTAAAATCAATTGATGAAAAGCAAGTTTATACAGTTTTTTCTTGTGCAAATTCTGATTAGAAGCTGAGCTGAGTGTAGACATTTTGAACTGCATTTCAAAAGATGCCATTATCAAATAGGTTATCAATATACAAATTCAAATGTGACGCCACTTATTAGACAAATATTATTTTTGCTTTATTTCCTTATTCCATAAACATCTGATCTTAAAAAATTTGACAATCGTTTGATTACAAAGAAAAACCTTTTTTGTTTTTAAATAATTTTCATATTATTCTTAATATGTATTTATTAAATTTAGATAATTTAGCTCGTTTATATATTAAAGAATTAAAAATTGAATCAAATCTTAAATTCTAATTCATTTCAACTCAAATAATCAATAAATGAAGCAATAAATATTAATTATTTTAATAAACTTTAAAATCTATATTTAAGCCTTAGGAAAAATAAACTAATCACTTAAAATTATCAGTATTAATTAGGAATAAAATTATTTTATTAAAATTATTTATTGTAATCTTAACTTATATAAAATTTTTTTTATATACCCTCCATTGCACTTCAAGAAGTTCGCGCCGACTCTAATTGTTAATATAGAAATTGAAATACTAAATTTCGTCGTTTAAGTATGGAATGCCATTCGATTACTCCAAAGTATCAACAAAATTTTATATCCAATAGTCCAAGTGTATGACATATACCTTTAAATAGTTGGAAGCGAACTCTGGTGCGAACTGAATTTCATGGAAAACATTAATTAATTTTTTATTACAATAATCTGCTTCATGTAGGCTCACGTCATAGTTGATTCAAAACTTTGATATGCGCTCCTCGGATCTATACGGATCCTTTACTATATGTCACAGTTCTAAATTGACTTATTATAGATCTTACGGAAAAGATTTTACTATGAAAGGTTCTACTTGCTAAGTCTAGTCTCTCTAGAGGCTAACGAGTTGTTACTCGCCGTTTTACAAAAGTTACTTCAAACTTTTGAGGTGCATCATTATCCACTCGATTATCCGATAAGTGGATAGTGCCGAGAGAACTACTTTTTACATGAAACTTTGACATTAGTTCCACTCCATAGTTAAAAAAAGTGCCCATCGCATAGAAAAAATGAACGTAAAATGTTCGCCCGAAGTCATCCGACTGCAAGAACTGTCAACATATTTTAACGATTATGAGAAAGTTTACTGTTAGTAAAAAGAATGTTTAAAAAGTCTACGGAAGAAGTGAAATGATTTGCTGAAAAATCTAAGAGAAATAAATTCAATATCCGGTTCATACTGAACCTAATTTTCTTACCCTTTATATTTCTGCTTTTTTTTCTATAAAAAGCAATGGAAACATTATCTACATTTAACAAAAAGCAGACAACAAAAAACAAAAAAAAAAACAAAGAAAAAAAGGAAAAATTAAGTTGTTAAAAAACCTGACCTATTATATGGTTTGTTTCAATTACAACTTGACCTTAACCTTAAATATAATTACATATTAAGTATGTTGTTATTATTGTTATTTATATTTATTATTGCGTTAAATTTCTCTCATTAATGTTTTGAAATTATTTAATTTCAAAATATCAATAAGCCGGAATTAAGTAAAAATTTAAATAAAAATAATGAAATGTACAATAAAAGAAATCAAAAATTTTTTGCAATTTCAGAAATATATTTACAAATGATAAAACACCGAGAATACAATCAATTCAGTTCAAATTTGATATGACTAATTTTTATAATGAAAATTGAAAAATCAATTGAGGTGATCGCGTAAAAATGCTTCAGTTGAAATTTTGCATGTAGATTTAGAAAGATCGAATAATCTACTTCTATGTTCTATGTTTTAGGTCCCTGGGCAATGCCTATAAAAATATATTTAAAAATTTTCATCCATAATTTGAATATCAACAAAAATGCACTAGTGGACTCAGAAAGAGAGATCTAAGAACTTTTAAATCGATTAAATTAATTTAGAAAAACCTTTTATAACTCTCCTATTTAAATAAAATATTACTCATATACTTTTAAATGTTATCAGAATTCATGCAATCAATTAGTGTGCCATAAAAGTAGAAAAAACAATAAATGGAAAATAAAAAAAAAGGCTGGTACGATTTAAATTTACATCAAATGCAAAGAAACTTAACCATCTCAGTTATGCTTAATTTAAATCTTAACGATTAAAACACTTGTTAAATTTTAAATAATATTAAAATTATAATTAAATCACAAAAAAGGAAAAATGTCAAAAGAAATAGGAGCCCAATAGATAAATCAATTTAAAAAGCGTAAACAATTTGTAAGTTATAAAAATCTTAAAATTAAGAGAAAGAAGTAACAATAAAAATGCACCAAAAACCAAATAAATATTTAATTGAAATATTAAGCATATTGATTGATTGAGTAAGCGGTAGTGGAAGGTAGTAGAGAGAGAGAGAGAGAGAGAGAGAGAGAGAGAGACAGATAGAAATAGATAGAAAGTAGTAGCAGTCAATTAAAACAAACTATAAAATATTGACAAAGTTGCTCGTATTTGAAAAACATCTTAATTTTTTGCGTGCATTTTTAAAAATTAAATATTGAAAATTGCTTAAACATTTTTATTCAAATGTCAATGATCTCTCTTCTCTTCTCTAAGCATGCTTTCTTGCTTTGCCATAGTTTGTACATGCTCTGAATAATTCTATTAATAAGGCGCTAATGGCATCATTTCATTATCATGAATGTCAATAAAATGCATGCATATTTATATATAAATGTATGTATGTATGATTGAAATTTAATCTGCATATGTTTCCGAATTTTATTACATATTCTTATGATGGCACACAGCAATAGCAATAACAACAATGACAACAATATCAGCAACATAAATATGGCATAACAATTATATAAATAAATTATCCATTAGAATGAAAAGAAAAGAACAAGTAGAACAAGTAGAACAAGTAGAAGTAGTAAAGAATTGCTTGAGTTGAGATCGACCATTAAAAATCCTCCTGTTGTGTTTAATGATTACAAAATGATTATAAAATAGGTAAATATTTAGAAATATTAATAAAGTTAATAATGTGAAAGATTTTTACTCAATTGAAAAATACCCCCAAAAAATTTAGTTAAATTTGGTAAAACAAATAATTAAAATTGTCTGATAAAACAAGTTCTTTTTGGACAAAAGTTTAAACAAAATGTAAAAAATGATTAAGGCTGCAAAAGAAATACTTTCTGGGTCATAGAGTTTTGTCCAAAAAATAAACTTTTAACGTAAAGTCTCTTCAAAATATCTCAAAAAAAAAAGATACTTCATTAAATAAATAATCGATAAAGCAGCTTTGAGTAGATTTAGATTGATTCAAAAATTAATTGTAATAATTTGCTTTGTGTAGGAAAAGATCTAAAGTTAAATGCCATCGCAAATTTAGATGCCTTCTTAAATTAAGCTCTGCCTCAATTCGAGTAGCAGAAATGATTTTGTTTATTCCTGTTCCTATTTAACACCTTGCTCGATAATGATCATTCACGTACATATTTACATATAATTATCATTAAGTTAAAAAAGCAAAAAAAATTTCTCAGTACAATGAGACAGTCGATAATTAGTTGTGGAAACTGGATTTTGTTATTTTGTTATTTTGTTACGCTGTTTTTATTTATGACGTAGTTACACATTTTTATTATTATTATTTTATTATTTATATCATACAAAATATAAATGGGTTCTTTGGTGAATGTATACATTAATAGAAAGGACTTGAATTAAATAGATAGATAGGTAGATAATAGATAAGCATTCTTAACTAAATCGTTTCAAATGTGTTTAATTATGTGTCCACTTTGTATCACATTTAATATAGAAATTTTGACTTTGAACGTTTATCATTCGATTCTAGAGAATTTCATTATTTAATTATGATTTCTATCTATAAGAAGATATTAAATAATTTTCCATATTTTACAAATCATTAAAATAGAAATTTATTGTGGCAAATGCAATGTGCAAATGTCATAGCATTTCATGATGATATCTGTGTAAATAATAAAACTTTATCCAAAACTTATAAAAGAATATTTCTATGTATGTGAGTATAAATTTAAAAGCTAAACTTTAGACTATTTATTATCATTGTGGAAGTAATACCGGAACAATAATTACATATATTTGTAATTGTAATTGTAATAATCTATGTAAAAATTACTGATTGTATGAAATTTTTTTTTTATAATTTAATTTAGGATCAAGGGTGATTTTACATTAGTAATTTATTATTTATTGTTCATTGTTTATATTTATTCTTGTCATTTTAGAAATTTATGTTCAATTTATGTTTTGTTTTTATTTATATTAATAGTAATTAACAATGTAATTAATATTATTAAATGATATTACAATTTCAAATGAAAAAATTACAACTAAATTTATGTTAAATTGAATGCAACAAGAGCAAAAAAAAACGATTTGCAAAATCTCCTTTTAATTTAATTGAAAAGTAAAAATTTAATAAATTTTTTTAATTCTTCATTCAATACTTTACTTTAAGCTTTTAAATATTTACTTAACTGAATTTTACATTATCCTTTTTATTCATGACAAAATAACTTTGGATAATCTACAGTTGAAGGATAATTTTTTTTTACTTCAGAAACATTTCTGAACTTTAAGTCCAGTTCTGATCATTTAGAAATTTCACAAACTCTTTAATTTAGATTTCTACATTTAATTATTTTGTAAACAATTTTTATTATAAAAAAAAACAATTAGACTTTCATTTATTCATTTTTGTAGGATAAAAAAAGTAAAAATATTATGATTGATCGAGAGCGACTCTAAAATAGTTTATAACACTGCTTAATGTCATTAGAAAGTTCAGAAAATAAAGAGCAGGAAATTCGAGTATTCGAGAAGTTTGAAAGGTTTATTAAATGGCAGTAAGTTCAAAAAATTATACGAGACGAATCAAATTTAGCACATTCTGGGCAAATGCCTCTAAACTAGCATCAATTCCACGCTTTCATATGTTTTTATGAAGTACGGCCTTCATAACTAAAATTATCTGATATTTTGTGATGTGTGCTTCAATTTGATGGAATGTATTAGCTGAACAAATCAAAGAAGTGTTAACAAAGGTAAACACTAACTTCTTATAAGAATAGCGGGATGGCATTTATTATTGTGGTCAGGGCTATTCTCTCAAAAATATACTGAAAGTTAAGAATGTTTATATGAAATTTTCGATTCGCCTAATTTATCTTACAATTCGTCCTCGGAATCATTGTAATTTTGTAAATGTTACACAATTTAAGCAATTTATAGTTAATTACGAAAAATTTAATCTCTTCATAACTCTAATTTAAGTTTTTTACATTAGATTCATTTGGCGACTTCATGTACATAATTATGCAAAATTGTTAATAATTAAAATCGTTTGATCATCATTTTATTCTTTAGTATTTCTTACAACAATTTATATGCCAATATTTTGTAATTAAGCTTAAAGTTTATGAGCAGATAAATAAAAATTTATATATATATATATAGTATTGTATGTGTATGTGTGTGCGTACATATAAAAAAAAACAAGCAACAAATAAAATGTAACATCATGCCCATGAAAAATTCACTTGTTTGACTTTTGAAATGGTTCTCTTTTTCATTTTTGTTTTCCACTTTTAAACTTCCTTACTTATTAAATTGAAATATTTTAGAGTTTATGATTCGCTAATTCTTCATAATGGCGATTGAAATCTTTGTGAAATTCATAATGCCCAAATTATCATATAAAAAGGATCTAATAAAATTTCTATATAGAATTTTTTATCTTACATTTTTTAAATATTGTTTCTTAAAAGATAAAATTTTAATTTTTTTAAATATTGAATTTCTTTTTCAGTTTAATGTTAACACATAAAAAATATTAATAATATGTTGGAGAATTAGATTTGAATCAATAAAATGAAATTTCTCAGGCAACTTATAAATCCAATGCAAATACGAGCTTTACTATATAAAGATATTTTAGTGCGTTGGCGTCAATGGGTAAGTGAATAAATGAAATTGAAATTACAATTGAAATTCATCTAATTAATTAAATTACTTAATTACTTTCTATTTAATTAATTATCTTCCCATTTGAAGTGGTTAATATCTATACAAATTTTATGGCCATTTGTGCTATTCATCTTGCTTTATACGATCCGTTTGAAATTTGCCTCAAAACAATATGATAATTGTCAATTTCCCACACGCCAATTACCCACAACGCATAATACGCTGCCAGCTTTTTTAACGTATATCTGTACATTGGAGAATCGTTGCAGTAATACGGAAGATTATAATGAATATTTACAGTTGGAGAAAGCTCCGTAATTATTAATTTTGAAATTTTTCTTTTCTAATTTTTTTTTTGTTTTTGTTTTTTATATATATGAAATTTACACATGACATTCTAATTATATTTTATTATAGTTAGTTATTATTTTATAAAGTATAAATGTATTTACAATAGAAGTTGTTATTAATTATTTGTATAAATGATATATGTTGTTGTTAGAACAAAATTGTTACTTACATTTTTATTTTCTGTACTTTCCGTATTTTGCGTAATTTTAGTTTGAAACCGATTGTTGATATTGTACAAATTTTAATCAACGATGATCGCATGTTTGAGACACTTATTCATTTATCAGAAAAGGGAAATTTTATAACGGCTATAATACAATTGGCCACACATCGTCAATTTCATACAATACGCAGTGAGTGATTCCAGGTTTACACTTTTGTTTTCTTTTGTACTTTCGTATTTTATTCTGTTTTTATTGTTGGTTTTGCTTTCTTTGCTAGATTCATTTAGTATATCCATCCGTCAGCATTTGTAATATAAAGTATTACGAGTTAGTGTGAATGTTTGTAACATCCAGAAATAATTGAAATAGACTCACCATTTATTAGAGTCACTTTCTGATTTAATTTAAGCCATCTATGTCTATCCATCTGTCTGTGCATCCGTCCGTCTGTCTGTCTATCCATCCGTCTGCCCGTCAAATCACCTGTGCGTCAGTCTGTCTATTCCTCTATATCACGTTATCAAAATACAAGGAGCAATTTTAAAGCTACTTGAAACTGAAATGAAATTTGGTAAGTAAGTGTGCCTTAGCCCATAGATACCCGAGATAAGATCAGATTATTATTACGAATAAGGTTTATATAACAACTCATTTTATAAAGGCTTCTTATGTGGAAATTTCTTGATAAGAATTTTAGTAATTTCCTGGCAAAAATTGATATAGCAATCGTCATCATAATATTGATCTTTTATAATTTTAAACGATTTTTTAACATTGTGGTGTAAGGTCTTTAATAGTCGGCCTCGATCGCTTTGTATTTAATGCGTTTACTTGTTCTTATTTAATGTGTTTTAATATCAATTGTTTTCTAATTACATTTAGAGCACATTGAGAAGGTTATTGACTTAATACCAGAGGTTGAGAAAGTGATGAATGGCAGTTTCAATGTAAAGCAACTATTTTCTGATCGGCAAACATTTGTGAAGGCCGGTAATTTGATATGTGGCCATCCATTTCCTTATACCGAAACTATACCTTTATTAAAAGAAGTTATTGAAAGTGAAGATTTTAGTCATATCAATGACGATGAATTGAAGGTAATGCCAACTGCTTATTGCAAACGCTTATATTTGGATATAACCAGTAATAATTATGGTAAAATAACATGGAATGTCATCAAACCTTTAATACATGGTAAAATTTTATATGCACCAGCCACTGATGATACCAGATCCATAACAAAATATGCTAATAGTACTTTCGAGGAATTGAATCGCTTGAAATTATTGACCGTTGCTTTTACCGATATTCTTAATAAACTTCGAATTGATGACATATTCATAAAAAATTTCGATGCTCTTATAGATTTAGTATCTACAGAGTTTGTACGAAATTTAATTGGTAATAATGGTAATATTGATCAAATTATCGTTGCCTTGAGACGTTTACCTACCGGTGCCAGGGTATACGATATGGTTATAACTATAAAGAATATATTAGAGTGTCTATCAATTGATCGATTTGTTCCTTTAACAAATGCTCATGATTTACAAAAAACTGCATTTAATTTAAATAAAGAGCATTTATTTTTTGCTGGCTTATATTTCAATCAAACGAATACAGAGCATATTATTTATACGATGCATATGGATGTTGAAAATAGTCCGCCAACAATTGAGAATAGAAATCGTTTTTGGTTTCCTGGACCTTCAGCTAATATGCTTTTAGATATGAAATATCATCGTGGCTTCGTCCAAATTAAAGAAGCTATCGATTTGGGTATAATAAGACATAAGAAAGAAGAACTAACACGTTTGGGTTTAGTAACACAAAAACCACCGGAAAATGCTACAATAAATTCAAATTTTAAAATAACAATCTTCACAAATGATGATGAAGATGACAATGATAATGATGAGTTTGAAAATAATAGTACTTATCGAATTGGTAATGAGAGTATAGAAACATCAACAATAGAGATTGACAAGACGACCACAATGGCACCTTATTCTGAACCCTTTGATATTCCTTTAGAAATGAAAAATTCAACAGAAAGTTCTGTTGTGAAAAGTCGCCAGAAGAGACAAGGATTTTTTGATGCATTTTTTGGTTTAAGTTTATCGAAAAAGAATTCTGTAGAATTTGAAATAGATAATTTAAAATTTTATACTAAACAATTCCCTTATCCAGCCTACACCAGAGATGATTTTAAGACCGGCATCTACTTGGCTCAAGCAATTCAAGCAGTTTTCTTTGTTGGCCTTTTAGCAGAGATAGCGTCCAGTGTTAGACATTTGATTTGGATGCGTGAATCGAAAAATTCCGTGGTATTTATACACTTTATTTCACTTTTTTCAAGCATTCTCTCTGTAAATCAACTTAATTGTAGTTATAAACATTTATTAATGGCGCTGCAGATATTTTAATAGAAATTGCATCGCGCGACTACTTTTAAGAATACTTGAAATCATTCAAGCGATACGCCCGCATAAAATACAGACATCTCTAACTTTAAAACAGAATTACATTCTTAATTGTTCAAAATCTAAAATTACATCAATCTAGTCTTGTCTCATAAAACAGGCATAAGCTTGATGAGTATTCAAAATTTAACCAAATACAACTTTTTTTTTATTTCATTTTATTTACAACTAACCAGATAATGCGTTCGATGGGCTTGCGAAGCAATTCCGAAATTACAGCTTGGTGTATTATAACATTTTGTGAATATTTAATAATTTTTGTGGGTGTTAGTGTAATCCTGTATGGCGGTGGCCTTTTGATGTATACAAGTTGGCTATTTACGATGATCTACTTATGCATATTCGCCTGCAGTATTATAGCATTTTGTTTTATGTGTTCGACATTTTTCAATTCGGCCACAATTGGTGCCGTAGCCACTGGCGTCTTATTTTTCATAAGTTTTTGTCCCTACATAATTGTATTAATGTTTGATGCAAACTTAACCTCATTTGAGAATTTTCTAGTCAAATTATCATTTACAACAGCATTTGCTCATGGTTGGAGAGATATTATGCGCATGGAATTACAAGAAATTGGTTTAAGTTTTGCAACAATTTTTCAATCGGAAGTCGCCAACAATGATTTCAGTTATAATGTTTTCATGATAATTTTGGATACATTGATATACATTTGTTTGGGCTATCTATGGCAAAGATATAAACATTATGAACATCATTTTGTTAAGTTCAACGAGAAAGACTGAATGATGATATTGGTGCCGTTTGATAAATGTCTCCAAAATTTATAACGGCAATAAAGTAGCTGTTAGTAATGTTTCCTTAACATTTCAACGTAATCAAGTGACTTGTTTATTGGGCCGTAATGGTGCTGGCAAAAGTACAATTCTAAAAATGTTAACAGGCCAAATTGAGCCAAGTTCTGGACGTGTGATTATCTCTCAGTGTACAGAAACCTTTTTAAATGATGATTATTTTAAAGTGGGCGTTTGCTCTCAAGATAATATATTAATACCAGATTTAACAGCCCGTGAACATTTAGAGTTGTATGCCAAAATTAAGTTAACTCATAATTTCGATATGGAAATTGAAGATACTTTGAAAAGCTTAAATTTGGGTAAATATGTAAATTATCGTGCATCGCAATTATCTGGTGGTTATAAGCGACGCTTATGTGTGGCGTTGGCGTTCTTAGGTTAGTTCGACTGTAAATTATATCAATCTTCAAACTCTAATCTCTGAAAATCGATTTTAATAAAATTACATATTGTTGCATTGTGGATGCTCATAGGATCGCCTACGGTTGTTATATTGGATGAGCCATGTAATGGGGTTGATGCCAAGGCCCGCAAGGATATATGGGATCTAATTGAAAGACTACGTAAAGGTCGAGCAGTCATATTTTCTACACATTTCCTAGATGAAGCTGAACATTTAAGTGATGCTTTAGTGATAATGAAAAATGTAAGTGAAAGTAAAGCACATTCGGTTAAAGACCACCACAATATATACACCCTACACCAAAGTCGACTAGTTGAAATATTTTTAAAATTGGGACGTTTAACTTGATTACGTGAGAAAACTAACTCAAAACTTTTGAGAGCAAATCTTTACAAAATTTATTTCGGAAAATTTGGAAACGTTTGTAAAATGTTATTCTATTTCGAGGGCGCTGCCTAGGCTATAATATAAATGGTGTAGGGTATAAAATAAGAGATGAACTTAATCTAATAATCTTTTTTATCATTATCATTTCAAGGGTAAAATTGTGGCAAATTATAATGCGGATATATTGAAAAATCAATGCACCTCATTTCATCAGATTTGTGTAAAAGGTTGCAATGGACAAACCTCTGAGGAAATTTTGGCGTACGCTCATAACATTTTTGAAAATGTTCATCGTTTAGATAGTGGAAACGAGAGTGATATTTTATTACTGCACATTGGTTGTAATCTGCAGTTTGGGCAAGCTAAAGCATTTTTAAAATATCTACATCAACTGCAAAGTGATGGGCATATTAAACAGTTAATTATAGACAGTGATAATATTGAGCAGATCTTTAAAAATATTGATCAAATGCATGATACAAATCACAATACTAAACATAATTTCCAAAACGATCAATTGAAGAAACAAAACGATTTCCATATATCATATGAAACTGGACCATTATCACGCTATCGTCTAATGGGTATCTTATTTTGGAAACGTTTATTGCATTTCACGCGTAATTATCGCATTATACTTAGTGTCCTCATATTACCGGCCATATTCGAGATTTGTGCAATGTGGTTTGTAATACAACGACGCGAAGATGACTATGACAAATCATTGAAATTATCACGAAATCTATATAAAAATTCTGTACAAACGTTAAGTATGGAAATGGCCCATGAATTTACTACGCAAATATATGGCGGCCTTAAAGATGAATGCTCTCAAAATCTTGGTCTTGTAATGAATTTAAAAATTCGAAAGAAGCATTCTATTGGCTATTGAATACCTTACCGGTGTATAGAGAGAGGCGCTATGGTGGTTATACATTCAATGATACAAAAGCAATTGTCTGGTATAATAATAAGGGTTATCATGCCATGATGTCCTGGCTGAATGATTTAAATTCACATTTATTACAAACGGAGGCAAATGATAGTAGTTACCATATAAGTACTTTTAATGAACCATGGAAACTTAGCGCAGCAGAATTTTCGACCTCGTCTATATTAAGGAATACTGGTGATGCATTTTTAGCATTTATATTTTTAACGGCATTTTCTTTAGTTGTATCTGTTGCTTCAGTTTACTTAGTAAATGAGCGTGTCAATGGTGAGAAATTACAGCAACGCTTGTGTGGAGTAGATACAATCACCTATTGGATTGTTGCTTTCATCTGGGATTTTCTGGTAAATTTAATTTAAAAATATTTTGTTTTAATACCCATCATTTAGAGGTTGGTAGTATACTCACTTTGTCATTATGTGTATAACACCTTGAATGAAACGTTGGAGATCTTATAAAATATATATATTCTTGATCAATATCAAATTCTGAATCGTTGTAGATATATCCTTCCGTCCGTCCAAATGAAAGAACAGGCTTTGAGTAAACTTAACATGGTGTCTGGGTGCTAGGTATTCAAGATTTGGCCACGGCCAGTTAAAATTTTTTTACTTAATTATATTTAGTACTTTTTTTTGTTATTTTATATTATATGAATTTATTGAAGTCCACCAATCGAAAGTTTGCCCCTACCGACTATAAAGTTCTTCCATGTTTTTTAATGAAAACGGATGCTGAATTTAAAATAAATTTTCTAATCTTCTTCAACAATCAATATATTATTCATTTGTTTATACTTACTTTTAAATGACGTCAAATAGTTCAGAGTATATAAAAGTTGTTTAAGGCAATTTATAGAATTTTTACAATTGTTTAATAATTTTTTTCTTTTTTCTTTATAATAAACAGGTCATTATATTGGCTATAATTGTATGTGTAATAATTATTTTAATATTCAATATACCTGTTTTCACAGTGCGTCAACAATTGTGGGGCTTAATATTATTATCATTATTTTATGGCTTCGCCTGTATACCCATTGTACATGTATTTGAGAAATTCTTTAAAGATTCGAGTGTTGCGATTGTAACAATATTTGTGTTAAATATTTTCATACCTTTATTCACGATATCTTTGGTGGTGGTATTAGGTGTTGTTGGTGATACACCCACTTGGGATAATTGGCGTCATTTTTTAAATCGTGCTTTCTTAATATTTCCTCAACACGCTTTGGGTGATGGTTTTATAGAGATGGGCAAGAATTATATAGTTGCCTTGATGTTTTCACGTTTTGATGTCGATTCATATAAAAATCCCATTAATAGCGATCTCTTGAAACCTCATTTGATCGCTTTAACCTTAGTGGGTCTGATCTTCTTAATAATAAATGTTCTATTAGAGGGAGGACATTTATTAAAATTCCATAAAATATTATCCAAATGCTTCTTATACCCATTTAATTCGCAGCAATCGACTCATTTGGAAGAATTGAAAATTGTTACTATACAAAATTCATTAAAACGTAACATCGAAATGGACGATGAGCCAGCCTTAAAAGTCGAACAATTATGTAAATCATATAATGGCAAAGAACCAGTGGTGAAAAATATCAATTTTGCAGTGAAAGCTGGCGAATGTTTTGGTTTATTAGGTAAAAATGGTGCTGGCAAATCAACAATATTTCGCGTACTATCGGGTCAAGTGCAACCGGATTCGGGCCTTATTAAATATCGCGATTCTGAAATTTCGTATTGCCCTCAAACCAATATTGTGGATCGTTTACTTACCGTACAAGAATGTATCGAATTTTATGGCCGCCTAAGACGCATCGACAATATACCAAAGGTATTACGAAGAAAAATATATATATATATAATTGTCATTCATTGTGTGAAACTTTTTTTATTCTTATGCTTCATTTTAAACTTTTCAAAGATTTCTTTATTTAATTCCTTATGTATTAAATATTTATTTATTTATTTATTTATTATAAATTATTGGTTGGTATTTTTCTATGGAGCTTGTACCTTTTACATACATAAACTACTTTTTTTATAATATGCATTTACTTTTTTTTAATATATTACTTATTACAATATACATAAGTCATTAAACGTACATTAATATATATGTGCATATTAGAGGAACAAAGAAGGAAAGATAATTGTGAATTATGTTGAAGCCGGCTCTTCTTCATATTCCTGTATAAACATTTCCAAATAAATACTTTCGGTGAAATCGTGTGAAAATACTCTAATATCAGGGTGACTTAATCGTACACAGTTAGCATCATTAAATACGAATTCACTCGGATTTTGTGGTTCGTATAGATTTCGTATTCGCACTATCTGACTACGACATGCTGTCATATATTTATTAAATATTGTTACAAGACAATGAAGTGGCCTGGTCACTTTGACACTGCTAAACCAAATTACAATCATTTCTTGAGCTTTATCCATTGGATCTGAGTATCTATTTTCCACATCACGATTACACACAAAACTTGCCCATGATGTCCGATTTGCCATTATTAATATAGCTAAATGGGCATCCATATGTTCATAGGGATTCGGTAGAAATGAATTATGGGCACAAAGACCACGTTCAGCTGGGCAAGATTTTCTTAGAAGAAAAACCAAAACATTTATAACAAAAACAAAATGCTAGATCATTAAAATTTCGCAAAATTTTTGGATGACTTGAGAAGAATTCTCGACATACCGTTCTTTACTACCGTAGGCTAACACTCCTAAACAAGTACTCTCTCGCCAATACATATTTGTCGGATCAAATATTAACATTGCACGTTTTTTAGGTATTATCTCTTGACATTGGATACCAAAATCTTCACTATGATCTCTCACATAGTGGGTAAATAGCGCTGTTACACCCACAATTTGATTACAGCAAGTAATCGCACAATTAACGGGTGTGCGAACTACAAGACTACTACGTAATTTCGGGTATTTGGCTCGTATCAATTTATCCTTAGAGGTTTTCTTACGAATTATAATTTGTGGTCTGCTATCATCTAACGTAACTTTCCTTGACTTGGGGGATATATGTAATATTTTTTTTGGACTTGACAATTCCATATATTTTTTATATGGTTTAGATATTTCGTATAATATTCTTTGTGTTTTTGGTGGTTCATTTACAATTTTTGTAGATTTTACATTATCCGATTGTTTGTGCGACTTATGTGGCACTTCAATTAATACTTTGTATGGCCTGGATTCATCGTTTTGTGATTTATGAGTTTTAGATGCATCAGGTGATACTTTATATGATTTTGAGATCTCGGACTCTAAATTTTGCGGTTTTGATACCTTCGATGCCTTGGGTGATACTGGTAACGTGGGCAATAAACGATCCTTATTACCCATGCGTATTTGGCGACGATATCTAGCTATATCTTTTGTACTAAATTGATTAAAATCATCTTTGGAAATGATGCGTTTCAAATTGAAATTTGTAAACGTTGAACTAAACTTCAGCAATTCCTCTTTATGTTTTCGCACAAGTTCATCTTCCTCTTTATTTTTTTTGTATCTTTTAAAGTCTCCAAAATGTTCATACATTGTTGAGTGGGTGCAAGGTGTTCGCAATAATGCCATACCCACATGCTTCGCAAGTACTCTATTACAACTATCACAATGTACTGCCATATCCAAATATCTTCAACATCCAATTATTTAATTAATAATTTTTTAGTTATTTCTTCTTTAGTTGTTTTTGTTCTTGTTGTGGTTACTTTTTTTAGATTTTTTTGGATTTTATTGGATTGTTTTGGATTTGTTGGTACGTACCGGTCTTCTTCTTTCGTTTAATTTGAGTCTAATACAATTGGTGCGCCCTCGACTTATCAAAATTACTGACATTTGCATTCATTTATTAAAAATAATTGTATAAATCTTAAAGATAAATAATAACCGATAGTTTGCCTTTTCCTGTTTACGATCAAGTCAGAATTTTGAGAAAATTGATTGAAATATTTAAATAGAAAACGGAGAACACTAAAAAAATTTTTTATAATTTTATATAATAATTAAAAATTAACAATTCTTTTATTTTTTTCCTTTTTCTCATATAAAAATAATAATAAAACAACAATAATACTTTTCTATATTTATTTCATACACATATGTGTTTCATATCTTCATACACATTTCATTTTCTCTTTTAATTAATCAAAATTTATAATGTGGATACGTCAAAAATGGAACGAAAATACAAAACATAATCGAAATTTTCAATTGTCAGCTTGTTAGTAGAATACTTGAATCGTATCAATTGGAAACGTATCGGAATGTTTTAGTGAAAAATTTAAGTGGCGGAAATCGTCGTAAATTAACGGTAGCTACTAGTTGTTGTGGTCATACATCAGTCGTTTTAATGGATGAACCGACCAGTGATATGGATCCAGTGATGCGCGATATAGTTTATCATACTATTCAAGATTTATTAAA